>OZ021723.1:19995598-21195598 GCA_963978545.1 Linyphia triangularis | reverse complement strand
AATCTGTATTACAATTTTGTTGGACTTAAAAGTCTGACAATCACGGAACCTTCTTACCGGGCATTTCGCCTGCACCGGTACGGGCATTTCTGCCGATTGTTGGTTTAATATAATTGCCGAGATTTGCGCCCCGTACGGCGGCCGCTATCACCGATATTTACGTTGAAGTAGCTGTAATTTTCCCTTAGATTTAAGCCGTTTTAACTGAAGCTATTGGCGAGATTCGCGACGTCGTTTTGGTGTCATTCGCCTAGACTTCCGCTGATGTGAAAGCTCTATGTACTAACGTACATAGTGCGTATGTGAGGATCATTTTCATTGTTTGGTTTGAATTAATGATGAATGATTAGAATTTTAATTTAATTTTGCACAAGAAATTAATCCAAATCGTCCCAGTTTTTATTATGTATCCTTATTTAAAATTGTAATTTTAACTGCTATTGAATGTAAAATTGTTTATTTTAACTTGAAAAACAATTTTACATTTTAACTATAGATGTAAGTAATAGTTTAAAGTTAAAGCATTTTTTTTATGCATAATTGTTTAAAATTAATTGTCTGGGGAAAATGTGTTTATTTTGTAAAAATTTTGCTTGAGTATTGTACTTAAACAGCAGCTACAGCTGATCTTAAACAAAAAAGAAAATTGCAAATAATGAAATTGAACAATTTGGACAACGAAATTATGTAAACTAAAAAGCCAATGAAAATAGTGTAACTCCCCCAATCCAACTACATTTGAAGAATGTTTTTTTTTTTTTTTTTTTTAAATGCTCAAATTGATATCTATATATATAATTCTATTGCGTAACGTCCAAATTCGGCTGTATTTCTGTGAGCAGAATGGCAATGATCTTCTAAATGTACTTTATGCACGAATTTCCAAATTCAGCAATCCAGCCAATCACAATATATCTTTTGAAATTTGACTAATACAACTGGCAACAGCAACAACTTGGATTCGCTATATTTTGTTTTTCTAATTACAGTCTACAGATAGAAATTATTGCCTATTTAAAACGTATTGATTTAATAGTTACGATGATGTAAGAATAAATGGATCCAAGGTGTGTACATTTCTTTTGGATTAGAATTTCGGATAAACCAGACTTTTCGGAAAAGTTATCTGCTGAACATGTTCCGGAGGTCGCCGGGTTGCATTCAGCGCTAAATCGCCAACTTTCAAAAAGTCGCTGAGAGACATTGTACAGTAAATCTGAACCTATATTCATTTCTAATCAGTGCAAATTCAGCTATCGAATTGAAAACTATCAAATTAACGAACAAAACCACCCACTCAACTTCAGAATCTCATATATTAAAAAAAAAACTTTTGGCGGAATAGGGTTAATTTTCTCGCCAAATTTGATTTTCAAAAAATGCCTGTTGATTGAATGCCGGATAATTGGCCTTTCACTGTTTTATTTTATTTTCTAAGTATCGCAAAAAAGATTATGCGAACATATGATTGCTTCGTTAAGAAATTTCTATAAACAACTTTAATTATTTTAGCGCTTCATATTATACCAGCCCGTAAATTTTAATTGTTCAATGAAATAACCATCTTTTTTAAATATATGTACGATACTGTTTATTTTTGTTGTTTTCCAATACCTTTCTACTACGTTGTCACACTGTCCCTACTTAACGCGTCTCGACAGCAGTAGTATAATGACGTGGCAAGTATTCTGGCTCTTCATAATTAACAAAATGTTTTCAATTTCATGGCATTATGCAGCTGAGATAGCTTTTTGCTAGGGCATATTTTAATGCTTCACTTTGAGGCGAGCCAAGGGGATTGCATAGCAATCCAGGGGGTTGGCGAGCGTCAGCGAGCAGGGGGCGGAGCCCCCTAGTATAATTCATAAAATATAAAAATTTTACTCTACGAAAATATTTTAAAGTAATTGATTTTTGAAATTTGATTACAATTTCAAGTATTCAGAAAACAAAAATAATTAATATAATATACAGAGTATTTGTTAAATGTGTGTGTGTGTTTGATCCATTTTGACATGATTTATGGTTTGTCTTTATTTTTAAAATTTTACTTAAGAAAACAGCTTATTAAATCTAAAATTTAATACTAGAGTCCTCTTTTCTTGAGATTAAATTGTAATGAAAAAAAAGTGTGATTTTAAAGTATAATTGCACATGCACAGTACAGGTACACTATACATACACTACACTAAATGAAGCAATTTGGTATTTGTGTCATAAATGTGTAAAGATAAACAGTACATGCATCGTAATTTTCTTTATGATGGTGAATTTGAATGTTCTTTTACTTGAAAGTTTATTATTTATATATATTTTGTCGATAAGTTATAATCAGGGAAAAAATTGGGTGTTACAGGGAAATATCAGGGAATTTTAAAATAACTTTTCTGTGGACACCGTAACTCGGGGCTGCCACTGGCAAAAGAATATAAACATACTGTCTGATTGTAGGACGGAAAAAAAATCGGCACTAACACAGTTTTGTAAAAATAGCGATATTTTTATGGGGGGGGGGGGGGGGGGGAGTGAACTCTACCGAAATAGGTGTTAATTTTAGTTCATGTTCATGGATCAAGTGGTAAACTAATATATTCTTAAATATCAAATACTTTCCTTGATAAGAATGAATTAGTGAAATTTGCCTTGAACACCTGAAGAAAATGCCATCATTACAGACAGCTTCCTTAACCTGTTGTTTTTTAATTGAAATCTTATATCTGCTTAAAAATAGCAATTGAAATATACATTTAGCAATTGAGGGTTGCCACGTAACCGATGGAGCATTACTTTGGCGCGACTTAAATGGCTTGATAATGTCATCGTCTTTCTTCTCGTTATAAAAGTCGCCTAACTTTGTCATTAATATTTAAGTACAAAAAACCATTGTTATTTTCTTAAATCAATCAAAGGAGCTAAGTGTATGACATTTTGGGACTACACATCACTAAATGTAAGCAATGCTCCGAAGTGGAAGTTACTTATTGTGTGTGAAAGGGAAACAAGACTTTTGAAAAGCAAGCTTTTGTTTTTTAACATACAGATAAGTACATGAAATCCACAATAAAAATCACACATGATATAGTCTGTGGATGTGCCAATTTCAGCTTTTTTGGCTAAAATTTCCTGATATCGATGCCAATCTGAATTAAAATTTCAGGGTATTGCAACAATTATAGTCTTCTTAATTTTTTAAAAATAATTCTTAGTATTGCAAATGGAATACCTGTTAGTTGCCTGCACGAGGAATCAAGAATGAAGGAGGCTCTCTTGAACTAGAGAATTATTATCATTTCACTTGCTCAGATTACATACAGATATTAAAATTCAATATTGTCCTTATATTAAAAGATAGAAATTTAAGATTACTATGACTTATTAAGAATGTGTCTGTAGGAAAATTACAATAATAAATTAAAGTCTAGAATTAGTTAAGAAATAAAATAACATTCTTACATAAGAATTTGTTTTTATCAGGGAGAGGAATTCTGGTTGAAGAAGGTAATGGCACCTGCCTTATAGAAGTGTGAAGGTTGCTAAGGCCAACTCGACTGCTTTGTGAGCAGGAATTTTGTCGAAAGGAGGCTGTACTGAATTTAAGATGAATTTTGTTCAATTCACAAAAACAAATTTTATATTGTGACTCTTGAATTCTACCTTTCTAATGAGTTTTAAAGTCAAGACAACCATACTCAAGGGTCTCAGACCTGCACCAAATACAAAAATCTGCTCCAAATGCTTTATTTTAGCCATATTTGCGCCAGAACGCAATTTTTTTTTTTTTTTTGCAGGCCGAAATTAGATACTGTTCGCCGCTGTAATATCGCTATTGTTTAGAAATATTCCTGTATATTCGGCGCTAACGCTGATATTAACGATGGTGCGGTGTTCATTTTCTCCGAGTGCTATGGTGATTTGCGACGCTAATGCTGACATTATTGTCAAGTTTTACATTGTTATGATGGTCATTTTCGTCGAGTCTTTCATTGATATAATAGCTCTGTAGTACTGAGAATTGCTCCAGTTAATTCGACGCTATTGCTGATATTTTCGTTGGTATGATGGTAATATTACCGAGTGCTACGATATTGTAAAATCCGAAATTTGCCCTGATATTACTGAGAAAATGTCGATGTTACTGCGATGATGCAGACATTATTGTGATGGTCATTTTCGTCGAGTCTTTCACCAATATATTAGCGCTGTTGTTGACCATTGCTTCGGTTTATTCGGTGCTATTGCTGATATATTCGTTGGTGTGACGGTCATTTTCGAAAAGTGCTGCGCTTTTACTAACATCCGGTATTCCCGAATCTTACACAAACATTACCGAGAAAATGTCAATATTTGTGCCGATATGTACATTTTAGCGATGGTCATTTCTGCCGAGTCTTCAACTTACGTAATATCCTTTGTCTAGATTTTTGACGGTATTGTAAAGGTTTTCGCTAATATTTACACAAGTGTGGTAGTCATTTTCGCTGAAGTTTACACTGTTGTAATAGCAGATATTGCCGAGATTTGCGACGCTGTTTGGTAACTTAAAAAAAATACGATATTACTCGGATTACGATGGTATGGTGGGTGCTATCCCTTTATTTACGTTGGTGTTATATTCGTTTTTGCCAAGGCCTATGGTAATGTAATAGCAGCTATTGTCAAGATTTGCGACGCCGATTTAGTGACATTCTTCTCGGGTAATTCTGCTTCAATTTTTTTTTCTACTGCAAAATTTATTTTTGGCTACATTTTTTTTTTTTTTTTGTGTTTTTTTCTAGTTCTTTTTTTCCTGCAAAAATTTCTTTTACATGCTGCAAAGGGCATTTTCCCTGCTACTAAACTTGTTTTTACCTGCTCCGAAAGTCATTTTACCTGCTCCTAAACTTAATTTTACCTGCTCCGAAAGACATTTTTCCTGCTCCAAATCTTTCTGAGTGAGTGGGAGCCCTGCATACTGCTTGTTCTTTTATCCAGAGAATTTTTAAAAATGGTTAATTCTACGGAGGCCTGAAACATCGCAACATTGTCACAGTAAATGCACACCTTTTCAGTTGGAAAATCGGGATAAAATTCTTGGTCAGAAAACAATGGTGTAAGACGATAAATGTTGGTACTTGTAAATTTCTACACCGTTACTGGTAAATGGCTTTGTAATATTTATTTTCCTTGTAAAATTTTTTTTCTTCCGAAATGCAAAGTTTTTAGTATAAATTCATTATGAACTGTAAATATTAAGTAATTTTTACCAAATATCATGTGGAACAACACTACCTTCAGGTTGTTTTAGGTCGACGAAGATTAGACTAATTTTCGGATTTTGTTAACTTTGTTGCTGAATGTTTTAGCGAAAGCTAAATCAATTTTTAGCATTTTGTCCCAAGTGTCAACCATTAAGTTACTAAAGAATCGCTATTTGTGAACAAATTAAAATTAAAAAATTCTGACGAATATACTGATTATGCTAGACTAATCGTTCTTTATATATTAATTGGTGACCAAATTAGAGGGAAAATAATTATACGCGTAATATAACCATTTGACGCATTGGGCAATGACCCTTGTGTGTGATGATTAAAATGAAGATTGTTTCATCTGTCAAAGGTGATTTACACGTGAACAGTCGGCGTAATATGAGATCGGCAGTCGTTACTTAAACCGTTTAAACATATTTTAGTCTAACCAAGGGGATCCAGCTTGTCAAGTAATAGCCTCTGGCTGGTGTTTCCAGTAGTGAATCGAACGTTTTCTATTTACTGGTGCGACAACTCCTATCGCCTATGTAACGCTTGCTCAAGAGCTGAATTGTTTAAACTGTTGGAACCATGCAAACACGCTGCTGGTATTTCGATTAACGTGTGACAGTGACCTCTTCCAGCTGGCGTCCAAGTACTGACAGCATGTAAATCAACCTTAAATTGGTGTTGGCTAACATCGTATAAAGTCGAATTTATGCTCTACCAGTCTGTTCCAGTTTAGATCGCTAGTCTGTGACGCCACCCGGCTACTGGTTCCAGTAAACCAAACATTTACTGTGGCGCCGGCGATTCCCAGCAGTCGCTCAGCTGACACGTCACAGAACTGATTTTCTAAACTGGAACCCCGACTGGTAGCGTGTAAATCCAGATTAAACGCATCGTTCTAATCCCAGGAGAAACCAGTTTGTAGAGAAAAATAATAAATTTGTTGTTAGTTTAAAATGTGTTATTTTCTTCCTGACAAAACTAAAAACTTAAATAATTTAGGAGTTTGCTCTTTACACCAGTAACAGCACGCCTATTGAAATCTGAAAAAGTCAGTTGAAAGAATTGATAGATGTCATTAACACGCTTTTATTAGTTTCACCTGTATGTTTGTAACCGACTCTTTTGGACTCGATTTTGCCCTACTTTGAGCGATCAGATTTGATACAAACTTTGCACACTTGTCAAAGACCGATGACAATACAATAATTCAATAAGTTTGTCGCTTTATCACAAGGATTAGCTCGTGTTGCCCTTGCGCCGTTAAATTCCAACCAACCTTCTCCGGAATCAAACTCTTGGTGTGCCGTTACCAGTTACAATCCCAGTAATCGAGACATAACCTATCATCGACAATTGATAAGGCAGACATTTGAAAGATTTTTCGTGGAAACGACGGCTATACAAAGCGTGTTTTTTTAGTCGCATCTTACCAGGATCTTCAGGATTAGTGATTTTTCATATTCAGAGACACGGTAGTGTTTTGTGCCAAGTAATACGGCGTGTAGCATAGACATGACTTAAATTTGAGACAAGCATGTGACAATTGGCAGGAACAACTGGAAAGTTTTGTATACCTAACTAAAAAAAATTATAGTTTACAGAAAAAATAATTAATAGTTTAAAAAACTAAAAAACACGCTTTAATAGAAAACCAAACTAAAAAGTAGAAAATAATTAATAGTTTAAAAAACTAAAGAACACGCTTCCATAGAAAAGTGAACTAAAAAGGAGAAAATAATTTTAAATAAGTTTGAAATAAGAATAGAGTGATTAACAAGAAATATTTATTTTATCGTAAAAAAGCGTAAGATGCCTGATGTCAATTGTTGTAAATATTTAATAACAGATATTGGTAAAAGTAGAGCCATTATGAAAATATCTTAAAAAGCCCCCCACTCTTTTTTATGATACGATAAAATAAATATTTCTTCTTCACTCTATTCTTATTTCAAACTTATTTAAAATTATTTTCTACTTTTTACGAGGCGCGAATCTTCCTACCAGCTGCAAACGTTCATTGGTCGAAAATTACATCACTCTTTCCTTGGCAACAAAATGTCCATATTTGGCTAAATATCTCTACTAGGAATGTTTGGCGAATATAAATCGTAGGTAATGAACATAAAGAGCCAAAAGTAGCAATCCAATTTCGAAAAAGCATTGCAGCATGCAAACAGGCCGAAGCACCATTTTTATTTACTGAATACGCTCCGCATGGCGGAGAAAAAATTCTATCCAGGTAGTACTTTTTTAAATACTAATGTACTAATTATTTTCTTGTAAAATGTGTTACATAACAATCACATATCCAGTGTTATTTTTAGGTAATTGGTAAACATAAGCTATTTTGATGATTTCAACTATTTATCTACTAATAACCTAGAAAATGCATTAAGCGCGTTTTTGTTGTGCTGGTCATAATTATTATCTTAAACTATCGCTTGGGTGCCTTGATACGAGCAGCCTTGATACGTTCTTGTAACTACTAGTTCATTTCTCAAGTTATGTACCAATATAGTTTTTTAATATTTCAGAACATCAGTAATAACATTTATCTACATTCAATAAACACCTGTAGTCATAAATGAGAGCTTGCGAGTTTCAAAATGATCCAAATAGAAAATGCAGTGTATAATAATAATAATTACAAATATACCAGTGTCTTCTAGATGTAATTTGTTATTGTTTTTTCGAATGGTTGATGGAAGTGAAATAGCTAACTTTTTTTTATATGCATCTTAATTAAAAATTTGTATTAACAGTGGAGAACCAAATTAAGTAAAATTTGTATTAACAGTTGAGAACCAAATTAAGTAAATTGTTAGGTTATTTTTTAAGAGATTCTCAATTTACTAATTAATAACTTGTTTACAATATGAATGCCCATCTGATGGCTGTGGGGTTAGTGCACTGGCTCTGGTCAGAGGTGCAGGGTTCGAATTCCAGGTTAAGCATGGATGTTCGTCATGGTTCGTAATCCACGTTAAGCTGTAGGTCCCGGGTTGATTAGCCGTTACTGTGCATAAAAAATAGGTTGTTCAGCATACTTAAACCAACCATCTTTTTTTTTAAAATTTTTATCTAGAGCCATGTCATCAGTTATTTTTATATCAGTGAATTGTCAATAGTGGTTATCCGTTCAACCTTCTTTCGCTCCTAGAATTTGTTAAATATTATTTTAAGGGTCATAATGTTAAAAAGCTTCTTTCCGCAGTTGCGTTCGATACTAGCAAAATGCACAAGGAATTGAACTCAATTTTGTCTTCCACATTCTGCTTAGATGGCGTCTTTGAAACAGTGACCACAGACCTGGAAATCAGGGAAATGTCGGGAAGTTTTCTGATTCTGGATTTCTCGGGGACTTTTTAAAATTTCACGAAAATCGGAGAAATTTTCTTTATACTGAAGGTACGTTTCCCTGTTCATCCGTGCTTTGGTGCAATTTTCCTGGAAAATTGTGATGGTCATTGCTAGAAATGTCCTGTTTCAGAATAATTCAAACTTTTCATTACTGTCAAAATTATTTTAAAAAAATTGGCATATTATCTCTGGCATACATGTTCCATTTGATCAGTGTGTTTACAAGTAGCAGTAAAATCGGGGATTTTTTAGAAATATCGGGGAAATCCGGGAACTTTTTTTTTCCTGAATTTTGTGGCCACTCTACGAAATCATGTAAATCGGTTTTATAAACATTTACCATATTTTGTTAGGGAGAAAACTCTGCACGGTCTGTTTTTTGCTATCAATGAATGCTGTTTCAAGTTTCTTCTAAAGATGAAAAAAGATGGCATGGAGTAAAGACTTGCATTTGTAATGACTGATAGGTACTGCTAATTCTATCGTCGTATTTTTAGCGTTAGTAATTTAATCGGTTTTTTTTTATTCATTTCAATCTTCTGAAAGTGTTAGTATTTTTATAAACACTCTTTCTCAATGGAAGTGTTTAGAAATTTCGTGAGAAGTTTGAATACCAGCAATGTTACATTTTTAAGCGTTGCTCCAAAGAAGCCTTTTTCGATTGTGTTACAATATTAACGAAATAAAGTGGTCCATATTTTGAATTAAGGATTTAAACGGTAGAAAAAGAGAAGAACACTACGTCTTACTTTTGGCTTATATTTTATTCAAAAAAGCAGAAGAAAGTGTTGCTATATGCATAAAACGTTACATAAAAATAAACGATGCCACTCAATTATACACAATACAAATAAACACATGATTCTCAACAGTTTGCCTTAATGAACTTTGTACTGTTTCCAATAATAATTTTTGCGGCTTCAAAACCTTTGTAGCTTGGAATCATCGCTGCTACTTATTAGTGACTAGTTACTTATAATTTGCAGGTTATAGGAGGCGGATATTGGGAGGAATGACAAGGCTGCCTGAAGTGTTAGGAATAAATATTTACTTATAGCCAAGTTTCAGTGGAAAGTTTTAAAATATATTTTCTCCAACTAAACTTGTAGTTTGAAAGTCGCTTTAAACTCAACTAAACATTCACAAAATAAAGGAAAGTGTTTCAACACATTCGCTGGCGCGTCAGCATGGCGTTACCTCCCATGCCGGCGACGCTCTGGGACGACGATCGAGTATGATAAGTAAACTGCTTTATTTTTAGTTCGGATTTGGAGGTTGAACGATGAGGTTTTTGAGGCACGTTAGTGAAGCATTATTTTTATATTTTTAGTGCTTGGTTTTTAAATTTTGTGTTTAAATTTTTTTAGGTGCATTTTTAAAAATGGCGGACAGTTTAAATATTGCAGGACCTTCACAGCCCAAGAAAAGGAAAGTAAATAAAAAACTGACTGATGCCAAAATATTAGAATTACTAGAAAAGAGTGATCTTTCTGATTATGACAGCGTAGACGATGAAGATTACGGTTGGGATTCTACGAGCGAATCGGAAGGAGATAGTGATGTCGCTGTGGATAACTTCGAAATGTTGGATTCTGACACAGAAGATCAACAATTACCGGCAATCGGACAGGTTGACTGGAAAACGGATTCGAGTTGCATGGTAAGTCATACATTTACAAAATCTGAGTCCTTGCTAATACAGCCAACTGAAAGTACTCCTGTCGGATATTTTCGCCTTTTCCTCACTGAAGGATTTCTGGAAAAAATAGTCGAAGAAACAAACCGTTACGCATTAGAAATACAACATAGCAATAAAACGAAAGAAAAGTCACGAATAATGCTTTGGAAAGATTTAAAAGTGGATGAATTTTTAGTTTTTCTGGGAGCATTATTGCAAATGGGGACCGTAAGAATGAATAGACTTCAGGATTACTGGAAGAAGGACCCATTATTTCATAATGCAGGCATTGCAAATAGCATTAGCCGAAATCGGTTTTTATTAATTTTACGTGCATTACATTTTGCAAAAAATAGTGGACCTGGAGAACCTCAACCTACAGACAGGTTATATAAAATACGCCATGTTATCGATTTTTTTAACAAAAGAATGTGCGAGATATATTATCCTAATAGAGAACTTTCTTTGGATGAATCTATGGTTCTCTGGCGAGGTAGATTATTGTTTCGCCAATACATAAAGAATAAAAGACATAAGTACAGTATAAAACTTTATATTTTGAGCACATCAAGTGGAATAGTGCAAAAGATTGCTGTGTATACTGGTTTATTAGACGACTATGGAGGGCAAAACCATACAAAAAAAATTGTTTTGCATTTACTGAATGAAAAATTAAATGTCGGTCACCATGTTTTCATGGACAATTATTATAATAGCTTTGATTTGGCCAAGTTACTGTTAGATAAAAAGACACACTGCACAGGTACATTGAGAACCACTCGAAAAAACACTCCAAAAGATGTTCAAACTACTAAATTGCGAAAAGGCGATACTATTGAAAGGTATTGTCAGGGAGTAATGATCGGAAAATGGAAAGATAAGCGTGAAGTGTCTTATATTTCTACGGAATACAAAAATGAAATGGTTGACATTTTAAATAAACGAAATGAAATAAAGCAGAAGCCTTTGCCAATCATCAAATATAATGCGTTTATGTCTGGTGTAGATCGGCAAGATCAAATGCTGTCATATTATCTCTCGGAGGGAAAATCACTAAGCTGGTATAAAAAATTGTTTCTTCATATTATTGAAGTAATGCTAATGAATTCACATGCTCTTTATAATAAATATTCCGGAAAAAAAATATCACTTTACGACTACCGACTGAATGTTGTAAAATCACTTTTGCCATCAACAGACGAACAAAAGCCGACTCCAAAGAATCTCAGACATACTCTTGAGAAAAGAGAACTTGCACCTGGCAAAACCAAAATACAAAGAAAAAGGTGTAATTCTTGTGCCTCTCAAGGCAAACGGACGGACACCACGTATGAATGCCGCGACTGTCCCGAAAAACCAGGATATTGCTTGAACTGCTGTGAAATATACCATAAGTGATAATATATTGATGCAGTACTGTTCTACACTGACATTTTGTTTGTAATAAGTTTAATTTTTTTTTTCATTTTCTATTATGTTATTTATGTATATTATACAATATTTGTTACGTTTTATAATCTTCAGAGTTGAGCATTCGACAGGCAATTTGAGAATTTTTTATAATTTTCATTTTGCTGCAACATTTTGAAATAGTAGGAATAATTCAACAATGCGAATATCTGTATTTTGTGTTAGCTATTTGAAAATATTTTTTCATAAATTTGACTTCTCTTTATCCAATTAAACGTTTTATTTCTTTTAAACTGTGACTTTTTTGTAATGTGTCAATAATTTCGCAGAAAAACGATGAGACGCGCTAGAGCGTCAGGGGCATACAGATGATAAGTTGAATGTGAGGTGCCACTGACGCTCTAGAGCGTCCGAATTTTTTAACACTAAACATGAAAATAAAAGGTTTTTCCTTTTTTATGGTTTTACTTTTAAAATACAAGGAACGTTTTTAATCATTAAAACACTTTTTTTAAATTCGGCTTCTGAGGATGGATATATAAATTTTGGTGGCAGCGAATGTGTTAAAAACATTGACTAAGCAGTGGTGTGGGTTTTTCCACCACCTTTGCAAAACAGTCCCTTTCCAAATTAATATCTTCCATATTAGTATCTTAAATGTACTCATGTTCATCTGAAAGTTGTAACATTTTCTAAAATATACTATTATTTATGTCTGTCAGCAGTTTGGCCTGAAAATAGTAAATTTCCCCTCTTCTGTCTTTCAGTTAAAGATGTGAAGAGGTTATTTATATTTTTCTAAAATTTTTAACTCTCACAAATCTATTTAATCTCTGATTTCACAATTTTTGTAACTTTGTTTATATTTCAAACTTCTGTGTTTACCTTTGAACTGTTGCCAGATATATTTGAATTTTGTCTAAACTTGGGTATATAATGAAGAATATAATAATGAATATAATGTTAAGTGTTCAAAATAATCCATGGTAATTAAGATACCATTTAGAATTTTTTTTAACTGGCCCTCAAAATTTGTTTGGAATTCTTTTCATGATTACATAAGATGCAGTAAGTGTTTCATGATTAGAGGTATCTACCAAATAATTTTTTGGTGGTTCCTTTTACATAAAATATTTTACATCTGGGGCTTGAGAATCCATTCTATTAATGCAAAGTATTTTATGTGAAAGAAACTACCAAAAAATTACTTTCCAAATTTTTTTTATATAGCTAAATGGATCCCTAGTTAAATAATATTCAAAGGGAACATCAGTCCTAAAGTACAAATAATTTTAAGATCTACTAATTTTAATTTTTAGTTACTAATGCTTATTTATCCTCTTTGTTTCAAATTAAATAGTTGATCTGGGATTGAATCCAATGGTGGTGATTGGGGGATGTTAGTTATATTACTTTCAAAAACACTTAAACTTAAAAAAGTTAGAGAGTAACTGCCTTCCTCTGCCAGTTGCCACACCGATTGTATTAGTATTAAAAATTAATGTGCTACTTTTAAAATTTGCATTGATTTTCTTTATATTTTTAATGTAGTATATTATATCAACACTTGTAAATAATTGTTTTCTCTTGATTTGTTCTAAATTATCTTGTATTCTGTTGTCTAATAGTTCTCTGCTTCTGCCAAAGAGAGATTTCTGTGAATTGGCAGTAGGTAAGTCATTTTGTGAAGTCAGGAAATTACTAAATAATGTTTGTTTTTTGGTGGCATATCATTTTTGTATTAATGTCATCAATTACAAATGTTTTTTGGTTATTAGTCGAAATATACAAGAACATGGAATGCGACGTCATCCTCTTTTCATGCAAGACCTTAATAAGTGTTTCCTATGCTATGTCTTTCAATAAAGTTTTTTATGTTGTTTTGCCTTGTATATTTTGCTGCAGAATAAATTTTTTAAATGTTTTTCATTGTTATTTCAACGATTTTAAGATCATTAAAACTTCACAATCTTTTCAGTACCACAGATGCCAAATGCATTATCTAAAGTTCTAACTTTCCATGATATTTCCCATCTTAAATTTTTTAAAACTTCAAATACACTTGGAAACTAAATTGTGAAACCAGTGAATTGTATTTCTTTGTCACTAAGACATGTTATTTGATAATTTTTTTGTTAAATAATCACAGATAAACCAAATAAATTCAGGACTGAAAGGGATTAAAACTGACAAAATTACAGTATAATTATCACAAATTTATGAAAACTACTATGAAATGTCCCTCATATATATAGTCAAACCAACGTGAAATAACTTAACATGAAATTCTGTTTGATGCAAAGTAAAAGCAGTTCTCGGTACTTAAAAACTTAGTTAACTTATTCGTTTAGCACAAACAATTTCAGCGGTCCCATCGACTTAATGTTAAAGGGGTTTGACTGAACTGTATTTTACAAATTCTGCATTTAGAAATGGGTAAAGCAAAAAGTGTATTAAGTTAGTGCTTTTGAAACATGAAGGGACAATAAAATATAAACTGAAATTAGTGTTGAGTGTTATTTAATTCGTTGATTTAGAATAAATGTAATTTAATTGATTTTTAGGTCTTACCCAAATATTAAACCACAAAACTTTGATAAACAAGATGATAATTTTAATCATTTTAGAATTTTCCAACCACGGCTGTGCATTAAGTCCACTTGACTGATCATTTCCCATTTTAAACTTATTTAAGGTTGATGTATTAGAATGACCTGAAAAAGCATCAAATAATGCTGGATATTCAGGCCAATTTCGGTTTGTGGCATCCGAATAAAAATGTTTAGAGATTTTCTCGACTACAACTGTATAGAGGATTCTACACAAGGATGCGAGCTCTAAAAATCTCCCCCGTTTAAAATTTTTCCCAAGTGACAGTAAGTTCGAACATTTTTGAAATGAGAGAAAAGATTTTTGAATGAGTTCTGTCGGTGAAGAGACTCGCATGACCTTCGACAGCCAGAATTCTTCCTCTTTATTTTTCTGCCCCACTTTTGTTTCAAAAGATTGACTGAGCAAGTATCGAAAAAATTATTAAAAATGAGTTCAGAGTTAAAACAATAGATGCAACCAAAGTGGAATTCTAATGATAAATCAAAATATCTCGAAGCTTTTCAGAATTATGAACTTTTTTGGAATATTTGCCACATGGATTATTCCAATAAAATTAAAAGAGACAAAATACTTTTGGAGCTTTATGAAGATTTAGTTGTAATGAATATTGTTGTAGTCGATATTCCATTTTTAAAGAATAAAAAAGAAAGCATAAAATCGACATATAAGCAAGAATATTTTAAAGTTGCTGCTTCTAAAAAAGGAACTGAAGAACTATATATACAATAAAACAGGCACTTACCCAGGTTGGGGGATATATCCCCTCCCGAAATATCCAGGTTTACTTTTAGAACACTAAAACCAAAAGATATTTTGTTTAAAATGCTAAATTTATTTGAAATATTGTTAAATTCCTCAACATGTGTTGAAAAAATATGTATAACTAAATATATTTGGCATTAATAGCAACATAATTGTTATGATTTACTGAGTTATAGTTTCCAATTCCTTCCAGAGAAAAGTCTTTGGTTACGTCCTTGCAGTAAAAACTGAGTTGATTCAACTCTGCAGATACGTTTTTCAGAGAAATGGTATTTTCTAGACCACCCATTTCTAATCTGGCAAATTTTAATAGTTGTAACTACGTCTTAAAATTGTTAACAGTAATTCTACAACATTTTCTGTTCTTGATGATCTTCAATTGGAAATTCGTGAATAATTATTTCGTATATACAGAGAATATCTCTTTTACGAACCCAGTCTTTGACCCATGAGGTTATGCGCCAATTTAAAATATCTTTTAATTCTTCATTCAAATACGCAATTAATTCACCCACAGCTTCGTCAAAAGCTTCATCAGAGTCCGACACCAATATAACAATTAAATCGCAAACACTTCTTCACACTTTCTCAACAAATTTAGAATTAAATTTCAATCAAACATCTATTTTCAACTACAAATTACTAACCATTTTACTTTCCCCGTGTAGATGCGGACAGATCCAGGACAGAAAACTGTCCAATTTTCTGTCGGAGCGTACTTGCGGTTTTACTATCCTCGTATAAATGTGCCTTATGGGCCATATTAAATCATTGAATAGAACACTGTTTCTCGACCTTTGCTATGCATACCCCATAGATAAGTGAAATGGTCTCGGGGAGGGATAGGGGGTATGCAGGAAAAAAAGATGTTAATGATGGATGGTGATAGATTGATTTCACATGAGAGAAATAATATATTTCATTTAAAAAAATTCAAATCCTATGAAATTGAATCTGAATAATTTTTAAGTTGGAATTAAATATTTTAAATTTATTTTAGTAATGTATTTTATCTGCAGAACCAGTATCTATTGAAAGGAATAGGACAACCAACTTTCTTCTTAGATGTTAATAATTAAACAATACATGAATATAATAAGGGCGAGGTTGGGATACACAAAGCAATGATGATAGGTCAAGGGGTACACAAGGAAAAAAAGGTTGAGAAATGCTGGAGTACAGCACAGTATTATAGTTTAAGAGACAGAAACACTTGCAGTCATTTTTCACTGACTAAATTGTGTAACAATTGTTAGCTAAGAGGTAATGTGAAAAATCTAATTCAGCTGCCTAGACTGCGGTGATTGTGGGTGGAGAGGTGCTAAGAACAAGTAAAAAAAAAAAAAAAAAAAAAGTTGTTTTATACCACCAGCTGACATTTTTTTCTGCTTGTTAATTTAGACTATTTAATGATGTTTTTAGGCATCTGGTATTCTAAGGATAGATTATACTGCAGCATCTTGTTTGCTAATGTAAAAAGCAAATTTTTTAAAATTATTTTACACTGACTGAAAATTCTACACCAGAGTTATTTAGATATTAAGCGAAGGCACACAACCTTGGTCTATGGCGAATACAAGTTTTCTGGCATGGCTATATAGCCCGACAGATAACTGCTAATTTAGGTACCTCATCGAACATCATTCTATGCTAGGGAATCAGTTGAATTAAATTCAATGGCTAAATGTCCTAACTTGGCAAATAATAAGCATTCTTTTGTTTGGTAACTTACACTTTTAAATTTTCTATGAGGAAGGGTACAGACAATTTCTTTGTCGAATACAGGTGTCTTTTAAAAGTTAGCCAAATAACCTTTAAAAAATACAATTAGATATGCATCATATTTGAGGAATTGATTTAAAGAAACCAAATTGTGTCTACGTTACATCTCGGGCAATAAAAATCAACATACTATTTGTAAACGGTTCAAATGTGTTACATGCTAGGTAAATAATTTCTTTAAAATTTAAAATGTACTAATTTCTGATAAATATTTTAACACACCTGGGAATATACTTCCATAAAAAAAAGTATGTGTATAAGTATATGCACAATCATTTAAAGGATGGAGCAGCCATATATTTTTATTCATTAAAAATTAATTTTTTGAACTCGAATCTATTATGTATGTTGAATGAATTAAAACACTTAAAATTACTATTTTTAAAATATTTAAAATTAAAATCCCGGCTCTTTAACAAATTAAAATTTAGCATGTGTCAAGTTTCCAAGCATATAAGTAATCTAAAAAGTATTTTTTGAGCTGTGATATCCTTTAGTATGGATAATAGCAGAATACCAAACACTTAAACAAAATTAGTTATATTTCACATTGAAAAAGTGGTAAATCCGTAACAAATGCTTTAAATTTGTTCTTCTGAAAAAGTTGTTCATAATATGAATAGGTTTATAAAATACAATCCCATGCAAGTTTGATATTTTTTCTAATGACTTAAATTTAATCTTGAATAACTAATTACTTGAACATTCAATTTTTTCCCAGCTACCTGCTAGGGATGGGAAATAAAAGAACAGTCTGCTATTTTGAGCCTGTTCCTTAAAAAGAGCAAGAACATCCTGTTCTTTGATCTCACCAAAACCCTGTTCCTTAACATTCTTGGATGATATCCTTCCAGCTCCGATCCTATGCGTCACACCTCTGACGTCGCACTTGAGGAAGAAGGTTTCGTTTCCCCCTCTCCCTCCACACACACATTCCTCATCCGTGATCTATCTCCTAACAGCAGGGCTGCGTTGCGCAGGCGCAGAGTAGATGAACAACATCGGTATGGAGTACTATCGATGAGCAGGTTTGTTTCAAAGAGCCAGTTCTTTTCAACCAGCTCTGTTCAGAACAGTTGAGCTGAGTTGCTCTTTCCGAACGGCTCAGTTTGAACTGCTCCGTAAAGAGCTAGTTCATTTGAACTATTCCCGTTCACTTGTTCTCTGCTCATTCCCGCTCTGTGTCGGAACGGGAGCTTCTACAGAACTGGTTCCGTGTTTCTCGGATATGCTGTTGATTTCATTATTAGGACTGTGTTGAAATGCTCGCGGGGAGGAGGGGGGGTGGGGAGATCTTTTCAATTAATTTCAGCAGGTATAATGCTTATATGTTTTTTTTTTTTATTGTTTTAATAATAATAAGGTAATTATTTCATTTCTCGTTTATATTCAAACTATCAATGCATTGAATGAAACTGCGTTTTTCTTATATTGTAATGTGTTACAAGTGTGTTTTTAAATTAAGTAAACTTAATTTTTGGTAAATTTGGAAAAAGGAAACATAATTTATGATAACAAAATGTTGTGGAATATTTAACTTTGGAATTTTTAATTTTTTTTTTTTAATTTTTAATGTATTAGGTCTATGTTACATTGGTCCGGTAAATCCCATCCGGCAAAAAAACAAAATATTTTTTTTTTACTCTGGTTTTAAATTGAAATTATTATAATTTTTTTTCACTAGATTTGTATGTAACAAATAAAAGCTAGTTTTGAAAGAATTAAAAAAAATAAATTTGCGGAGTTTATAATAAATTTGTCAAGAACATGTTCTTTCACAGAATTCTCGGCATGTGAGGACTTGCAAACAGTTTGACTTTCTTTACTTACGAAATATATACACAATGCATAATAGGAATACATAATTGAAAATGTTGAATTCTGCAATTTCGGTATTTTCTATTATGCATTCTGCATATTCGGTTTTTTATAATGTGTATTTTATAAATTCAGTATTTTATTTTGTCTAGACCAACCCTCCTGGATCATAAGCCTCTTCTTGGTCTTCTAATTTGTATTAATTAAGAAAGAAACGAAATGTCGTATTTTGTTTAACGCAATTCCAAAGGTTGCTTGTCATACTCTTAAGGTGCTAGGTTCGAATCCTTATAGCAGGCTGAGTTGTTCGTTGTGTTTCGAAATCCACTGTAATGAAGGTTGTATTTTTTATATAATGTGTAATAAAACTAGTGTGTCCCATTATATTGTAAATCTATTGTGAAATATTATTTTGGTAAAAGGACCTGGGCTATCTCTAACATTTTTGTTTCAAGTTAATTTTTTCTACACTACATTATCACTGTGGGAATCTTTCACAAATTACTCATACTCTATCGCCCCATCGGGCCAATGCAATTTCTACTATCCAGAAACGAGTAGGCACGACAGTGATTGTAACAAATTATCTCTCACTAGTTGTGAAGGTGTTACATTTGTTTTTTTTTAATTTTCTCCAGTATAATAAGTGTTATATAGCAAGATAGTTATAATATTATAAGAATTTTGTTTTCAGAAACGAGTATGTTCAAAAATAATTTAAATTTTTGAGTTACTTATATAAAATTATAACTTTCTAGAAATTAAAAAAAAAAAAAAAAACTAAAACGTTGTTCAGATGGCGCCGATTAAATGCGTGTTTTTCTTAGCATAGTTTACCATTGAAATGAAAACTAGGGGTGTGGAACATCGCACAACTTTCAATTACATACTGACGTGAACTTGTGTCATTTACCGTTTTTATATATTATCCTTTATTATAAGTGAATCTGAGGGGAGAAGAAAAAAACAATCGTTGATGAGGTATGCTCAAGGAAAGAGAACTTTTGTAGAAGGCATTCATTTTTCAACTTTTTACGCCATTAAAGCATTTTTATAAGAATTTCGAAGGTGGGTATATCTAGAACACCTTAAGAAGCATTTCCACAGTGATTTTGATGAAAATCGTTGGAGCCGTTTTTTAGCAATAATTGAAAAACATGATTTTTTCAATGGCAGTTACCTTGTGCGCATGCGCAATTTTGACGAAAACCTAAATGGTATCCATGGCCACCACATACCCGCATACTAAATTTGAACATCGTAGGTCAACTTTTTCGGGAGTTATGCTGACCACAGACGTATATTTTTTCTAGATCACTTTTTTGAAAGCCGAATGTTTCAAAACGTGGTGAAATGCAAATACAAAATCGATTTTTTTTTTTTTTGACCGAATGCTATACTTTCATTACCCTATGTATACATATGGGTAATTCAAGCGTTTTTTTAGTCCCAAAATTTTTAGGTTTGCCATTAAAACACAAAAATCAATTTATATTTTGTTTAAAATATTAAATTTATTTAAAACTAGCTGAATACCCGTGCTTCACTACGAAATTTTATCATGTGCAATATTTCAGCTACCTGTGAGGCCTCGCGTTGCGGAAAACTGTCATTCGTGTATAGGAACCAGTTTTTGGCGCTTCACTAGTAGGAAGGTTCATCACTACGCAAAATCGAGCTCGCTTCGTTTGCTGAAAAGTTCATTGACACATAAACACAGGCTTACTTTACTCGTTGAAAGGTTCATTGCTATGCAAGCATAGGTTCGCTTCGCTGGCTGAAAGTTTCATTGCTGCGTAAGCATAAGCTCACTTCACTCACTAAAATCTAATTGCTACGTAAAGCCTTAATATTGGAAGCCTCTCCCTTGTCGAGAAAAAAAATTTCCCCTTTAGTACAATAATACAACACCCCATTAAGATTATTTTAACATGAGTTTGTGGAAAGCAAAATTAGAGACCAAAACTACTTATGTTGAAACTTTCAGAACTCTAGGCCTATTCGAAGTCGCTCTTTAGGAAAAAATTAATTAAAAAACAAATTAAAATTTTAACCTTCCTTTTGTCAGTCCAATTAGAAAGCCGTTGTGGCTTTCTAATTGGACTGACAAAAGGACTTTGCTACTTGTGTTGAAAATTTCAGAAATGTAGCCCTATTTGAAAGCGTTTTGTAAAATATATATTAATTAATTAATGAATTAAAAAGGGAAACTGAATAAAAATTTAAAATTCTGTTTTTCTAAAGTCCAATTGGAAGGTCAAAACTACTTATGTTGAAAAATTTAGAGCTGTAGTCCTATTAGAAATCGTTTTGTAAAATATTAATTAATTAATTAAAAAGAAACTAAATAAAAATTTAAAATTCTGTTTTTCAAAAGTTCAATTAGAAAGCCAAAACTAATTATGTTGAAAATTTCAGAGCTGTAGCCCCATTAGTAATCGTTTTGTAAAATGTTTATTTATTAACTAAAAAGAATTAATCAAAAAAGAACAAAATAAAAATTTAAAATTCTGTTTTTTAGAAATCCAATTAAAACGCCAAAGCTACTTATGTTGAAAATTTCAGAGCTGTAGCCCTATTAGATATCGTTTTGTAACATATATATTAATTAAAACAATTAATTAAAAAATAACTAATTAAAATTTTAACTTTCTGTTTTGTGATGTATACAATTAGAAGGAAAAAACTACTTATGCTGAAAATTTCAGAGCTCTACTCCAATTTTAAGTAGGTTTCTATTATAGATCCACAGACAAATAGACAGACAGACACACAGCTTATTTTACTATTATAGATGTTTTTGAATGTCTAAGGATACAGACAAAATAGCTATTATCTTGATTACTAAATACATGCGGCATTGATAAAGAGGATTGTATGATTTATTGATATGATTTCATATCCCCTCCCGAAATTTTTTTCTTCTGGCTACGCCCTTGGGGTAAATGAAAGTAAAAAAAAATAATTTCTAGGGTGTCGGGAAAAAAATTATACAATATTCACCATCGTTTGTGATTTTGTATACCTCCATTAATTTCTAATTTAAAGTTTTAATTTATTTATTTATCCCTTTTAATAAATTATAGACTAAATAAAATGCAATAATATTTGTTTTTGTCCATTGAGGTTTTGAACATTCTTTGAGTCCCAGTGTTTTGGAAACTTTATATATTAAAAACTCCATCCACTTAAAATTACTACATTATAAATGCAAATATTCAGCCTAAAATTATATGTAGAGCTTATAATTTAAGGAGTGTGACTGTCACAATCATATTTTCGAAAATATCAAAAAGTCTTCTAATTTGTATATATTATTCTGACGCAGTCATAGGAAAATCAAACAAAAACTTAGTAACTTTCCCTCTCATTCTTTAAAACGCAACGTCATCAGAGCAGCGGAGTGCGGGAAGATTCGTCCTTGACCCTTGTGATCTACCCCAAAGACCGACCGGCACTTCTTCGAAATGATTTCGGTAAATGGAAAAAAAGAACTGGTTCTTCAAAAGAACGGGTTAATGAGTAGTTCATTTTAAAAGAACAGGAGCAGAGAACACCTGTTCAGCAAAAAGAACGTAAATATCACATCTCTACTACCTGCTTCTGATAACATACATAAACAAAACAGATCAACTCTAGTAACCATAGTTGAAACGACAAAAATATTTTTTTAGCCAAGTTAAGACATCGAGAAACATTTTGGCTGAGTTAAATTGTAGCCAGATTGTAACCTTTCCGCGATGTTTATTTCCACCAATCAGGGTTTGCAGCTGGTAGGAAGATTCGTGCCTCGTCTACTTTTTAGTTCACTTTTCTATTAAAGAGTGTTTTTTAGTTTTTAAACTATTAATTATTTAAAAAAAATAATGGAAAGGTATTGAATACTTTACTTTAATATTTATTAGTTTTTAATCCCTTTAAAATGCCAAAGGTATTAAATTTCAGTTATAGAGCACTCATATAATTTTTGGAGGATTTTCTATACTCATTTTCATTGTAAGGGGCGCCAAAACTCTTTCTTGCACACATAGTTTTTGTTCTTAGGCCTGTCCTGGCATTTAAAATCATGCATTTTTTTCCATTTGATATCAATTTACATATGACGTAACATTACATTTACATATATACGAACCGGTAACGCACTACGACGCAACCAAAAACGCGCCGAAATCGGCCCTTTTCACCACGATTTCCTCAAAACTTGATCATTAAGAGCCATTTATAAACGAAAATTACAATCTTAACTAAGTCAAAATATATTTCCGATTGTCTAAAATCCATGAAGGTCCATGATGACAGTAAGAAAAAACTTATTTCCATTCACGTTATTTACCAATTGAACTGTGACGTCAAGTAAATAATGTTTATTCGACATTTTACTACTTTCATCTGGCAATCCGATTCCAAACACTGATTTCTGTTCTGGAATTCGGTGTGTTGCTAACCGGTAGCAATTAAAATTTGTTTATGAATACGTGCCTTGATAGTCTGTGATAACCTATTGGCATTTGCCCCCTTATCTTATATATTTATTGTATCACTTCACAATAAGGATAAGATTTTATTCCTGTTTCTGTTCTGCCAAATATAGTTATTAAAGGAAATATCCTTCGGCTGGAAATAAGCAACCATGGCACCCAACGTTACGGCCCCTTTTGCTTTTTGGTAATTTTTAAAAATTTATTTACTCAATTTAAAAATAAATTTTATTACTGTCAATGTAAAAAATTCTTCTTGTATAATCATATTTCTAATCCTTTGATTTATTGATTTAGAAAACTTTTCTCAAATGTTCCAATTTGGCCTTTAAAACATATCAAGATCTTTTTTTTTTTTTTTTTTTTCCTTTTTCTTTTTCTAAAAACATTTTTTGGTAAATTCCTAGTGTACGGTGAGACTTGGAAAGATTCCGGAAAATTGGCGATAAGGATAAAAGGACTTGTTTTTTCCTTTGTCGTCCTGTCATGATCACAATTAACATTTCAGATGGCCAAAAGGAATATTCACTTGTCAATCGTCACTAAATCCCGGTTGTACCACAGACAAGGAATTAACTCTTTGTTTTTACAACTCAAGAGATCTCAAGCTATATTTTTCTAAGAGAAATTGTGTATTATGATATTTTTAGCAAGAAAAATTGTATTTTATGATATTTTCGGCAAGAGAAAATTCTGCTATGAAAATAAATGTGCAGTGCAGTGGAAAATTGAATTATCGCTATTGGAATTCAATAGCTATTCCACCAGCAATTAGTAACGTAGCAAGGAATTTTGTCACCCTAAAAAAAATTGATGTACTATATAAGTAATGAGGACCTGGAATTTTTTGGAATTTTTCAATGGCCCTAGAAATAATGCCAACAGAGTTCTTACTGTCATTAAAAGTGCTTAATATTTTTGAACTTGTTTTCCAGGCCTTAAAAGTGCTAGATGTATTAGATGTCTGTTAGTGTGTAAAGTGTGTCTATAAGTGTTAGATGTCTTTAAAAGTCCTTGATTTTCATGGATGTGACTGCAAAATTTATAAAAATCTCAGTGATAAATTGTGATACAATCTCTAGAACAAATACTTATATGATCGTACACACAATCATTTTAAAATGACTTGTGTATTTCAAAAATATATAAAACCTTTAAATCTGGACATTTCAGTTTCTAACATTTGTTTAATTCCATTGGAATGGGCAAAAACAATCTATCCAAACTCGTATCTGGCATGCTTTGGAATTCTATGAACTTTTAATTGCTTGATGTGAATAATTATTTTTCTTCAAAAATCTGCACTGTCTGTATGTTTTTCTTCTTACCATCAATTTTAATTCTTTTGTATCGTTGATTAAATAGGATTTTTGGGACACAACTAGGAAGAGAAATTTTTTATTTTGCATACATATTGAAAATTTCTGCCATTTTAACATTACTCTTTTTTTAAATAATAGTGTTACTATAATGCATTTTCGTATTTTAGCAATCTTGGCAATCTTTTTATTCACTTAGACAATTAGATTAGCGATGACTATCACAAAATGTCATTTCCTATCACTATGCTAGGCACGCCCTCTATACACTTCCACTAGGTGATGTGTCTTATTTGCATTCATGGGAAAAGCCATAATTGTTCCCAGGATGGTAGAAAATTGCTATTTTTTTTAAATTTAAACTTTGATTTTAATAAATTAGAATTCTATTTCCAAATGAAATTGTATTAGTAGTTATAAATTAATTATCTCAATCTCTTTAAATCAGCGTTCACGACTAACATTTAAAGGCGGACCATGTGACTTATGTTGGAGCTTCTCGCGGGCCGGATACATCAAAATATGTATTTAATTATTATCGATTTAACAATGTATAACATTTATGAAAAACTGGAAAAAAATATTAGTTTTTTTTTTTATCTTAATAAAATTGATATTTGATTTTTTTTTTTTAAATAGTTGAAAAAATAATAATAGTCATTATTGGTAAATCAAAGTTTAAAAAGGAAGTGAATCTTTTGTTCCAAAATGACAACTTGTCTAACTTTTAATAAAACTATTTAAACTGTACTTCCAGATCACTCCATTTTATTTAATATCAATGAGGAACTTGCACATGTGAGGAAAATGAATAATTTTTGTATTTTCTAGTGTTATCCTTTGAATATATTTGAGCAGTGCAATTATTTTTTAACTTTATGCTTTCAATTAATTAAAAATCGTATTTGAAATGAGCTGAAATCGAAGCAAAAGTCAAGTAACCAAAAATGCATAAAAAACCGTGACGTAGATACGCATATATACCGTCGAAACTTCGTATACGGAACCTCACTCCATCCTCGTCTAAACAGGTTATTAGACTGGTTCACCATCTGCGCTATGATGTCACACACAAAAGTAGCTTTTTCCCACCAAATTTACAAAGTGAAAAACTAAATATTTTAACTATATCCGAGCTCAAATTTTTGAAAGAATGGTATTGTTTTTCATGATTTTTTTTCTCTACTTTTTTTTATAAATAAAACAGTTTACTTTATGATAGTCGAAGTCTTTTGGGGTATTTGTTCCAATAAATTGTCCAAATAAATTTAGTTAAGTTATTCCTGTGTTTATTCTTGATCAAAACTACTGTGCTGATAGCTTCTTGATATAGTTTCTTTGGACACGTAGTGGAGAACTCTGTTCTACATAGTTAACACTTATTATTTCGGAAAAATTACAATTATTTAAAAAAAAAAGGGTTCATACCATGATTTTTTTTTTTAATCTTCTGTGGGCCCGGCGGGGCACAGAAATGTCTGTCACAGGCCAAATCTGGCCCGCTGGCTGTGTGGTGGCTAACGCTGCTTTAAATAAATAATTTATAGTCTGCATTTTACAGTGTCTTTTTCTTGTGTTTTATCACTTTTCTTCACATTTCACTATTTTTTCAGAGCCAGGGGGTGAAAGTGTGTCCCTCCCTACAGGCACTCATAGTGGACAATTCCCTCATTTTTAAAAATATTTTTTTATTCAATTCTAAATGTTTTGAAAAGGTCATAAACAAAAAAATTTCTGCTTAATGCGCTTTTTATTTTTTTATTTGTGGTCAAAGTAAGCTTGTTAGACGTTGGCGAGAAAATGATTCATTCTGCTGGCATTGAATATGGCATCACAGTTTCCCAAACATCTGGGCTTGAAATGCAACAGCGGAAACCATATTTGCAAGTTTCTCGCAAATCACTCCAACCTGTACGGATTATGGCAATGGTCTACCGCCAACTATTTGGCAGAAACCTCACGATAACCATAGAAACTGTAGGAACCCTTGACCTCACAGATTTTGCTGAGTGTTTTGATCGGACTGGTTTTGGCTCGGTTTCAAGGCATTTTCTTTTCTTAATATTTAAATAACTAAATTTTTTGAAGAACTTTTGTTTAAATATTTGTAATCGGAAAGAAATTCTTCATGAATATAAACTATTTTTACTTGTTTTTAAACAACGTGAAAATTGTCCATTGCACGTTTGTTTAAGACTATTTTGGCCAAGAAATTATATTTGTTAACCATCCTCATTCCGAAACTTTAAAAGTCATAAAATATTTTCAATTTTTAAGGATATGATAGTTCTGAGCATTCCTAGACTTATATTTCTTTATATCCAAAAATGCCCCCTCGTCATATTGAGATTCTGAGGGTGGAATCCCCCTCTAATGCTGCTATGCCACTGTTGACATTACGCTATTATTAGAGATATTATGCAAAATTAGGTAAAGAAAGAGATGTACAGAATATTGTTTGCTAATATAAATATTTTGAAAGTTAGAATAATAAAGCAATTTAGATTACAAAATATTTAAATACAATGAAATATTTCCAGGTCCCACAATCCTATTCAAGTACAATACGACTCTCCTCTTGATAACACAAAGTACAAGTTTGATTCTATTGTACTCGTTTCACAAGATGTTTCCAAGATAACACTTCCTGGATCTAGCTTCCTAAATGGTTTCTTAGAAGCTGTGAAACAACAACAAAAGGTAAGCTAGTTCTTTTAATCAATATAATTGTATTAAAACATGTATAGTTAGTAGATGTTGATTAATAAAAGATTGTAATTGGGTGTTAAAAACTTTCTCTTTTTAGTTTGATTCTGCATTTAACGATGTTGAATCCTTTCTGAGCCCGATTGTTCCTGGCTATGAAACTATACGGAAATTGGTAAGTTTTTAATTTCAATGATATTAAATTTTATTATTACAGACAGAAATAATTTTTTTGTAAAATTATTGAATATTCTACACATATATCCTCTAGAGACCTGAGCTTGCAAGGAGATTTTTTTTTCCCTTCATTTTTTATGGGATTAAGTAACATAAAAATAATTGACCTTAAAAAAAAATTTATCGGGCAAAAAATTCAAAAGTGTGTCCATTTAAGTAAACGCCCGGTCTCTAGAGGATATACATCTATTTTTCCTTTTTACATTACTTTATCTGCAGCTTTTTGATTATCCTATTAAATATGACGGTTACTAGTCCTATATTTTAAGTTTCTATTGTCGTATTATTTTGTATCACAAGGAAGAATGACCATAACAAGTGATTTTGTCAAAAGATAAGCTTCCTTTCTCATTTCTGGCGCAGCATGGCCCTAGTGTTGCTTTTGCGCCACAGAAACTAACTAACCAACCTTTCTCATTTCAGTTCTCTACTGAGACTTGTAGCTTCAAAACTAGCTCCATCTATTTAAAAAAAAAAACATTTGAGTAAAAAAACGTCTCCTTGTCATGAGGATCAGTTTTTTGATATTTTTAAATTGTACCTTGAAAGAACCAAAGTAATTGATTGTTTCAAGTTTAACTTTACAACTTTTGCAATTTTAAGTTTTCGAACATATTAATTTAAATTTTGCAAGGAGCCTGGCTTTGAAGCAAAACAAGTGATCAACAACCTTTTGCAATGCTGTAAGTAACTACTGCAAAGTTACCTACTGTATGAAGCCTTTGTAAAAACTAATTGCAGTTTACTTGGTAGATAAATATTAATTTGGAAACAAAAAAAATTGTTAAAAACAAATATGGAAAATATGAATGAAATAAGTAAAAAAATATGTAGTTTTAATTCAATTAAAAAAATTCAAATACAAAATGAAATTTACAAAATGTAAAAACTCATTACAAAAATACAAAGTATTTTTTACAAAAAAAAAGTACAAAATATTTTTAAAAACAAATTATTTTTCATACAAGTAAACCTGGAGTTGATTTTGAAACAAATCCATTACTTTGAAAGTAACTTTCACATTGAAGGAGCTGGTTTTTAACCTAATTAGTTTAAGGAAGTATATCGAAAACATAGTTAAAAAATAAATGATTTTGGAATTTCTTTTTTATGGAGTTTGGTTTTGATGTTACATGCCTCGAGCAATCATGACTAATGTGGTTGTAATAGAAGCAAATTTTTGCTATTTTTAAGGTCTTCCAACACATGTACAAGATATAGTTGGCAAACAAAAACAAGTTTAAGAAGTTATTTCTCAAAACAATTATATATTGGGAGCATATATAATCCATTTATGAAGAACTTTAACGTTTTTTGGTTTTATTTTTAAATAAAAATAGATAAAAAATCATGAAAAACAATACCATTCTTTCAAAAATGTGAGCTCTGATAGAGAGTTAAAAAAAATATTTAGTTTTTCACTTTGCAATTTGGCGGGAAAAAGCTTCTTTTGTGTGTGACATCAACACGCTGATAATGAACCAGTCTAAAACCTGTTTTAGACCAGGTTCCTCCTCAGATTTTTGACGGAATCTATGTGTAACTACGTCACGGTTTTTAATGCGTTTTTGGTCACGTGACTTTTGCTTTGATTTCAAACTTGATTTTTGATTGCTTGAAAGCATAAAGATAAAAAATAATTACACTGCTCAAATATATTCGTTGGATAACACTAGAAAATACAAAAAAATATTCATTTTCCTCACTTGTGCGAGTTTTTTTATTGCCTATAACAGAAGCCCGATTTAACATTTTTGTAAAAAAAGATATTTTATACACAGGCTGAGGTTCTTTTTTTACTTTTTATAGGCATTCTTTATTGTGAAACTGATTCACTCTATTAAATTTTCTATACCGAAATTAATTTTTCTTTTGTTGCAATATCCTAATTATGAATAATCGGAAATTGCTCTGAAAAGTTCTGCTAAAAAATAATAAAACTTCATAAAAGAATTGTAAAATTCAGGGGTTGCAATTGCACTAAAATTCCTGGCCGACCAAACGGTATAGTGGTTAACGTGCTAACTTCTAGACTGCGAGTTCGAGTCCTGTGTTAGGCATGGGTGTTTGTAAATGTGTGTTGGCTTGTCTAACGACGAATGTTTCAGCGCATTATAGCCCTTGTGTTGCTGACGGCGCCAGATAATCTGGAAACAACCAACCAACCTAATATTTCTGTTTCTTCCTAAAATTGTACTTAAATTTTTCGATTAATCCCTACAAAATAAAAAAAAAAAATAAAAAAAACGAAAATTCCTGATTCTCCTCCAAAACTCACAAAAAAAATCTGGTACTCCCCGAGATACGAAAACTGAATTTAAATAAATTCACATGCTTGTCAAAATAACATAATTGTTTAGTTATAAAACTATTATTTTTCTAAAAATTTGTTAGACTTACAGTGTTTCGAAAATTTGCAGTTTTTTTTCCTGTTTTTGTTAAAGAAAAATTTTCAGTGTTAGGAGCCTATGTCAGCTTCAAAAGAAATATCCCTAAATGTTTTTGAAATATCTTTAAAATTTGGAGATTTATCCCTAAATTTTTAAGAATTATCGTTAAATTTATTACCTAAATTTTTTAGAAAACTCGCTGCACCCTCTGAAAATTTTAAGAATGTTTAAATGGAGAGGAGTTAAAATTTTCAGTACTTGCAATGTTACTTTATAATCCTAAATAAATTTTTTACTATTCAAATTAACGTTTTAATCTGAATTGATTCTTACTGATTATATTTTTGCAAAATAACATGTATTTTCACTTCAGGTCTACAGTCCAACTGGACCCTTAGATCGACATTATGATGATGTGAGAAGGTTTACTGATGCTGCTGTCAAAGGTATTAAAAGGTAATTAACAATGTCTGAGCTTGCTTTTTGTTAGCAATTTTGTACTCTGTTGAAAAACTTGTTCAATCAAGTATGTTATCTTTCAAACAATTGGATTATTTGTCATAAAACTTCTAAAGGAGGATAGTAAATAATAAAGCCTAATTTAATCTTTTGTAGTAACTTAAAAACTCGATTACACATCTGCTTGTAAAAGGTATGCTTGACTGAGATTCAATGAAAGTGTTAATATTAATTAGCCATGACTTTAAATAATTTAAAATTAAAAAGGCATATTTAAGTACTAGAATTAATAATGGTGTTGAAAAACTAGAAACTTTCTCCAAAAACTCAGTTATTGCATGCCAGTTTTTGCCAGATAAGTTGACCAATAACATCCATATTTTTAAGGGGCTATAACGACACAAATTTGCCAAATTAAAAAAAAAAGCAACTTCAAATTATAATTAGTTCTGAGGTATTATTTGTTTTAAAATTTTTTTAATTTCATTTGCTTATAAATTTGTACTTCAACTTTACTTTTTAGTTTTCTGTTTCACAACAAACCCAGTAAGTCTTGGAAATGAGTGCTTCAATCTATCGGAAAGTTTTTTCATATGATTAAGAAGAATAAAAATACATTAAAATAATATAACACATACATTTTTTTTTAATATGAATCCTTTATATACATCATCAAATTTTATATGCAAATACAAATACGTTGTCACAATGAGTCTATCTGCCAAGATTCAGCTTGATTGCTTGACGGAAAGTGGGTTATTAGGCCTCTATAGATTTGCCTGGCAGCCACACTGTTGCGCGCACACACAAAATCCAAGTTAATATAAAGGATTTAATAAGACACCTCACTTATTACTTCCAATTACCCATATGTATACATAAAGTAATGATATAGTATTCGGTTAAAAAAACAAAAACTTTTTCTTTTTTGCATTTCTCTATGTTTTGGAACATTCCGATTTCAAATAAAGTGATCTAGAAAAATTTTCTGTCTGTGTGTATGTGGTCAGCATAACTCCCGAACAAATTAACCAACAATGTTTAAATTTGGTGTGCGGGTTAGTGAGGGGACAAGAACCTACCATTAAGGTTTTGTCAAAATCATGCATACTCAATAAAGAGGTTCGAAAAAAAAAAAAAATATTTTTGAAACGCATGAGGTGAAAAAAGTTGATACACATCTTGATGAGAAAAACTTCAAAAAAAAATTTTGAAAAAAAAAATATATAATATCTTCCGATTGCGGCATTCACATCAAAGTTTGGAGAAAGTTAAAAAATTAATTATTTTTAAAATTTTATTTTTAAATTTCTAAACGTTATATATTTGAAAAACAATAATTTGCATTGAGTAGTGAAAGGGTGGTATGACACAGGAAAACACTATTCTATACATTTTTAAAACATATATTAATAATTAAAAATATTCATAAATAATTTTTTTTGTTAAAAAAATTATTTTCTATAAAATGGATACTAATGTTCTTTTTTACATATTTTTGTTAAAAATGTTTTATTTACTTCAAACATTCACTTCAAAGTTTTGAATAAATACAAAAAATACCTTTTTTCCATTAATTTGTAGAATACACCAGTCACTAAATTATCGAGATACATTAGTTTGTATTGTGTGGAATGAAGTAGATAGAACTTGGAAAAAAATCAAATTAGTAATTATTCGATAATATTTGTTCACACATAACCTTTGAAACATTGATAAAAATTAAGTTTTGGCTGGTTTCAGTATGTGTGGACTTTCTTGTTGGCGCCTTCTCTTCCTTTGAAGCTTATAAACTTACTTGCTTATTCATTGGATCATAGCGCACATGGTTGTGCTTGGGACTGCCATTAATACTGGCTAGAAATAATCTGACCGATCAAATTGCACTTTGGGAGATCACTACATTGGGATATATGCCTCCTATACTCCAATGAACTACCATTCAGACGCCTATTTAAACACGTAGATAGTACTACAACAGGACCAAGATCTTTCAGTGAGATCAAAAATTGAAGATTCATAGATCAAAAATTAAAGAACTATGAAAAATGTCCCTTGACTGATTTTATATGTGTTGAATGCATAGACGTAAAGTAGGGGGGGCAGGGGGGGGGCTGGCCTACCCACTTTTAAATTCTGAGGGGCTGCCTACCCTGATTTTGTAACACTATCTCCTTTTTTTCCCTCCATTCTCCAAATAAATTATAATAACTGTTTATTGTTGGTATTATATGAGAAGTTGTGTCATATCTAGATTTTTTAAAAATTAATAGATTTCTATAAGTTTTCGAAAAATTTCATCTTACGTCAAAACTCGCCCTCCCATGTTTTTTGAAAAGTTGACACCTATGGTTGAATGTTCAATTCCTCAAGCTAAGATGAAAGTACTGAGCTCAGATCAGTTATATCTTGATATTTTTGCAGCGATTAGATCAGGCTAATGACTTGGCAGCTCACAAACAAAATCCCCTTTCACACTCCAGATGGCTAACAACAGAAAGCAGAGTACTTAGAGTATATGTGAGTGAATGTAAACCATCAGATGAACTCAAGCAAGTGGTACTTTTTACTTTAAATTGTTACATACCACATTGATTTCGAATTAAAAAAAAAATTCTAAAGGACCTAAGAACATATACAAGGCAATTCAATTGTCTCAATACCTTCCTGAATATTTACTGGACCTTTAAAACTCAGTTACTGAATGAAATGCTTCCTTCCCTCACCCAAAATTTTTTATTTTGGCAATGATTTTGTACGAAAGGAGAGATGTAAGAAAACTGGGTCGTCGGGTTATGAAATCTCGAAAACTTTCCTAGAGAAAAACAATCAGGCATTTCAAGGCAACCAAACTTTACTTGATTGCCACTGATTACGTGGACATAATTAATTGGAATGTTTATAATAGGACTCTTCCTTTGTTAAGGAAAGTAACAAACGAACATTTGTTAGTAAAGACTGGTGAATCCGAAGTAGCACATCTGTATTGGAGGAAACAGAGGAAGACTGCAAGATTGGCTAATTCTGGCCGAACATAGTTAAAAAATACACTATTTTTCAACAAACATGTCAAAACTGCCACATAGTTTTGTTTCTCATAAATACAATATCCTAATTTTCAAACTGTGCATTGACATTTTAAAACCTCTTCTATATTTTATCCAGAATTGGGCGATGTTGCCTAATGTTGTTTCCAACGACCGATTCTTAACGTTCCACATCGGGATTAGCCTATGTTTGGCGAAATTGGCCAGCGTTTCTGTGCTACTAGGAACCATTGAAATCAGACTTCAACTCGTTTCCTTGTCACTCACAAGTTGTGGAACTCTTATGTAAAGAGACAAGACAAGAAGTGGGTGGCGCTGATGCAAAAGACGTTAGGACAACACTTTTTTAAAAAAAAAGATCTATAATATCAGACTTTTTTACAAAAGTTCCTTCAAAGTGCATCACTGGGATATTCCTAAAAAGGTGAGGAGGGAAAATTGGATAGTTGCCAAGAAACTCTTTACTGATAAACAGGTATTATGGGCTATCAACTCTTTTGAACCATATAAAACTCCAGGACCAGATGGGATAATGCCGATTATGCTTCAGAAATCGGCTGAACTCATCTCACAGATCCTGTGCAAAATGTTCAGAGCCAGTCTGGCTCTTGAATACATCCCTAGACAATGGAGAAAGGCAAGAGTAGTCTTTCTGCCCAAACCTGGGAAAAACCAATATGACCAGGCTAAGAACTTTCGTCCTATTAGTCTTTCATCTTTCATACTTAAGTGCATGGAAAAGATAATTGATAGACACATCAGGGATGTGTTGAGGAGCACCAGACCTCTTCACAAGAACCAATTTGCTTATCAATCAGGTAAATCTACAGAGGTGGCTTTGCAACACCTGGTTGTAAAGATTGAAAAGACCCTGGAGTTCAAGGAAATGGCTTTGGCAGCTTTCCTAGATATTGAGGGTGCTTTTGATAACACTTCTTTTAACTCAATCGCTGCTGCCGCTGCTGGCAGAGCTATTGAACCACTTATCTGCAACTGGATTAACTCCTTACTTGCAGACAGAATTATTACAACCGAGTTGTTTGGGGCAACACTTGAGGCTAGACCCACTAGGGGATGCCCTCAGGGAGGAGTTCTCTCCCCTCTGTTATGGAACCTGGTGGTTGATGACCTATTAGCAGACCTCAATCAAAGCGGCATTTATGCTCAAGGATATGCAGACGACATCGTCGTATACATATCAGGCATAGATGAAAAAACAGTGACAAATATCATGCAAGGGACCCTGAACAGAATCGCAAGATGGTGTTGTGAGAAGAATTTGAGAGTAAATCCTCAAAAGACTACTCTTGGCCCATTTACGCGAAGAAGAACCTGCATTGACGAAAGAGATACACCTACCCTGTTGGGAGAAAAAGTAAATATGCTGAATGAGGTTAAATATTTGGGAGTTATACTGGACACTAAATTAACCTGGAATCAGCATTTGAAAAACAAAATAAACCAAGCAAAAGTAGGACTTCTACGATGTAGAAGAGTTCTTGGTAAATCATGGGGTCTAAAGCCAAGGATGACCTATTGGCTATATACAATGGCTATTAGACCTACTATGACTTATGCTGCAGTGGTCTGGTGGAAAAAGACGGAACAATTGACTGTTAAGACCAAACTAGACAGCCTTCAAAGAGCTGCCTGTTTGAGTATAACAGGTGCTATGTCCTCTACTCCCACCAGAGCCATGGAAACTATTCTTTCTGTTGTCCCACTTGATATCTTCATCAGTGGTGTTGCCAGAAGAAGCTCTTACAGACTGGAAAATGCTGGATTGTGGATGAATTATGCCAGCCAAGTGTCCCACACTAGCATTAACCAAAAATTCTTTGATCCTATACTTTTGATGCCCTCTGACATCATGGAGACAAAATTCCTCTTTCATAGACCCTTCGAAGTACTTATTGACCCAAGAGAGGAATGGAAAGAGGAAAACTACAAGCTTACGAATGGAGACATTGTGTGGTACACAGATGGCTCCAAACGGAACGAAAAGGCAGGTGCTGGAATCTGTGGAGTTAGACCTAAAGTAAGGATTGCCCGCAGACTAGGAAAACATGCCACAGTATTTCAAGCGGAACTGCTTGCCATCATTTACTGTCTACATGAATGCTCTAGAAGATCCTACTCAAATAGGAAGATCTACATATTTAGCGACAGTCAAGCAGCTTTAAAGGCAATAAACTCATTTCAAATAAGCTCTAAACTTGTTTGGGAATGTAGAAACCTTCTACAAGACTTGGGGACCTATAACAGGATCCTTCTTACATGGGTGCCAGGTCATATTGGTGTAGAAGGAAATGAAACTGCAGATAAGCTTGCTAAACTGGGAACTGCAGACCTACCTTTAAGTCCTGAACCTTTTTGTGGGATCTCCAAGACTACTGCAAAAAGGGTGATAGGAGAAAAAATGCTTAAAGAAACTACAGAAAGGTGGAAACAAACCACCGATCAAAAACATGCGAGGCTTATGATCCAAGAACCTTCCATGAAACTATCATCTCAGATCCTGCGTCTTAGCAGGGATAAGGTGAGAGTGATAGTTGGATTTCTTACAGGCCACTATCACCTAAGAAAACACCTTCATAGAATGGGAATATTTAAAGAAGAACCTTTATGTAGGAAGTGCAATATGGTAGAGGAAACAGCCCACCATATACTTTTTGAATGTGAAGCTCTTCTTCACATTAGGCACTCAAGCTTAGGTCTTGGAACAGAACTTGATACAATCCACGAGGAACCTGTCAAAAGCCTTTTGACCTTTCTTAAGGAATCTGGTTTTCTTTGACAGGGGGTCGTAAAATAAAGGGGTTGGTGCAATATTCCCTAGTGGAATCAGCACCTAGGCTCAACTGACCTCCCCATTCACTATGACTATGACTATGACTATCACTGGGATAGAAAGCTCGAGAAAACAGTGAACCAAACGAATAATAGCATGTTTAAAAAAAAATAAAAAATTTAAGAAATAACATTAGTACCCATTTTACAGAAAAATCATTATTTCTAACAAAAATGTTACATTTGAGTATTTTTAATTATTAATATATGCTTTAAAAATGCATAAAATAGTGTTTTACTGTGTTATACCACCCTTTCACTACGCATTGCAAACTATTGCCTTTCAAATATATAACGTTTAGAAATGAAAAAAAATTTAGGAAAAATAGTTTTTTTATTTTATGTTTTCCAAACTTTAAGGTGAATGCGCAATCGAATTTTTTTTTTTTTTTACAGTTTTTTTTTTATCAAGATGTGTATCAACTTTTTTCCTCTCATGCGTTACAAAAATATATATATATATTTTTTTTCGAACCACACTAATGAGCATAGGGTAGCTGCCATTGAAAAAATCATGTTTTTCAGCAATTGCTAAAAAACAGCTATAAGGATTTTGTTCAAAAACGCTGTGGTAATGCCTCTTAAGATGTTCTAAACATCCCGACCTTCGAAATTCCCGTAAAAATGCTTTAATGTCGTAAAAAGTTGAAAAACAAAGTCATTTAACACAGAGTTCTCTTTCCTTAAGCATACCTCATCAACGATCGTTTTTTTTCTCTCCTCAGTTTCACTTATAAGAAAGGATAATATAAGAATTATAGAAAAGTAAACTGCCAAAATCATCAATTTGTCAAAGTTTTTTTTTTTTTAAAAAAGACCCATGCGAGAATAATTGCAAAAAATATCCCCTAACTGGCCATTTTCTCTAAATGAACGATGAACATATAAAACGGTAAATGACACAAATTAACATCAGTATTATAGTGTATTGAAAGTTGTGCAATGTTCCACACCCCTACTTTTTTTTTGATGATTTTCAAGTATTTTTATTATTTTTCAAGTATAAAACCCATTATATTCTCAGAAATGATTGTTCCAATCTATTTAAAAGTTATTCGATTCAGCACAAATAATGCGTAATAATAGATACCTCACTCGACCATTATTGAAAAGATTAATTACGAGGGGGGGGGGGGGGAGGGTTTAAAATTCAGATTGCTTTTTTGAATAAAAATATTTTCTTTGGAGATCAAAAAAGTATAAACAAGTTTCATTATAAAGTATGTTTTTCAGTTGTGTGTTTTAAAATAAAAATTTCTTTAGGCTATTGAAAGCTGGAGGTAAACGTCCTATATTAGCTGTTCTCTTCCATAATCCCAACTTCGTAGCATCTGAGAAGTACCAGTTTTGTGACTTAGCAGCTGTTTTAGGTGCTGCAGAAGCTTTATATGTGGTAAGTTATTTGATTAAATGAATTTATATTTTAACATTTTGTAACATTTGTATTTCAAATTTTCTTATTTTCTGTTTACCTATTTTCATAGAATCTTTATATCATTGTTTAAGGTACCAACAAAGCTTGTGAGATCATTAACACTGATATTTTATTTCTGTTTTGCAAACCAATGTTACTTTACAGTTCTCTATTTACTACAACCTATGTTATCTAAAAATAAAATGATTGTGAAGGACTGCCTTCATAGTTTGGATGATAGTACAGCTGTACTTATGTAAAGATGATTTTTAAAGTGTTAGAACGATGTCATGAACATGTTCACCTTTTCTTTATTCTAGTTTTATTCTTAGTATTTCTAACTTGAACATCAATTTATCTGAAATCCTAGCCATTTTTAGAAAATGGTTTTACTAGTTATTAGTGTTGCATATTCCATCCATGTTATTTTATTTAGGATGCTTTTACTATTGAACTGAATTATCATTAATTGAAAATCACCCTCAATTATAAAAAACATTAATGTAAGTAAATTTGTACTTTTGCTTAGGTCGTTTTAAGGCAAAACTACTCTCGTAGTAATTTAGACTTTGCATTTAATCTTATTAAAAGCCAAATTGTTTTTTATGGTAACTTGTTTAAATAATTTTTGTTTCAAGGAAATTTACAATTTATCGCCTTATTTCAGCCATTAGAAATTCGTGAAGATGTCCCTGAAAAAGCTCAGAAGATTGAAATTCTTGGCTTTACTTCTCTTGGTTCCGTGCAGCCTCCTATATCAAAAGAGATTGAATTAGGAAGGTGCAATATTTTTATTTTTTCTAAAAATGCAAACGGTTTTGATAGTAGATTGTAAGAAAAAAACTATTTTCTTTCGTCCACTAAAGAGAATCAAATACTTTAACACTCTACTATGTGGCCATGTTAAGAATAGCCGTTTTATGAAAATTTTTAAGCAAACATATCTTTAGCCAATATTAATTTGCTTGCATGCTTTTATATCTTGTTAAAGAGGGGTCATACGTTCGAAAATTCATGTATTTCTATCAATTATTAAATTTATCACTAACTACGTTTACATTCATTCTTATACCTTATTGTAATTTTATTCTTCTAGCCTATTTTATATAAGAAAAAAATATGCGACTACTAATCTGTAGTTATATTTATCCTTACAAAGGCTAAATAATAAGAAAAATGTATACTTAAGTTTTCCTATTTTAATTATTATGTAAGCATGTTGATACTTATTCAATATCTATGGAATTTTTACTTGTTTTGTAGAAGAATTTTTGAAAAATATATTTCTGAAATACTTTTGAAAAGTAATTTTAAGTTTGTTAAATGCTTTCCCCCTACTTTTTGTATAGTTTTGCCTCTTTAAGAGTGTAATTTTCTAGCACTCACAGCTACAAAAGCTTTTCAAAATATTGCTTCAAAACATGAAATTTTTTTGAACACGAAAATAGTAATGCACTAAATCTTAGCCTTCATTAATGGCAATTAAAAACTTAAAATTGCAATATTTTCTGTGCTACAAGCGACTCTAATAAAATAAAGAAAAGGATCCCAAAGTTAATTTGATATTTTTATGGTAAAAAATATTTACTTTATTACCTAATTTTTTACTTTCAATTATCCATATGTATACATAGGGTAATGAAAGTTTAGCATTCAGTAATTTTTTTTTGTGTGCGATTTTTTTGCATTTCTCCACGTTTCGGGACATCCTGATTTCAAAAAAGTAATCTAGAAAAAATATCTGTGTATGTAGTCAGCATAACTCCCAAACAAATTGAATTATAATATTCAAATTTGGTGTGTGAGTAGGTGGTAGCCATGGGACCTACCGTTAAGGTTTTCGTCATGCATGTAAGGTAGCTGCCATTGAAAAAATCATGTTTTTTAGTAATTGCTAAAAAACTGCTCCAACAATTTTGTTCAAAATTTCTGTGGTAATGCTTCTTAAGGTGTTCTAAACATCCCTACCACCGAAATTCCCGTAAAAATGCCTTAATGGCAGAAAAAATTGAAAAACGAATGCCTTTAACAGAGTTCTCTTTCCTTGAGCATACCTCATCAACGATTATTTTTTCTTCTCTGCCCACTTTCACTTACAAGAAAAAATAATGTAAGAATTATCGATAAGTATATCGCCAAAATCATCATTTTGGCATATATATATATATATATATATATATATATATATATATATATATATATATATATATATATATATATATATATATATATATATATATATATATATATATATATATATATATATATATATATATATATATATATATATATATATATATATATATATATATATATATATATATATATATATATATATATATATTTTAAGACCCATACAAGAATTATCACATAAAATTTTGCCAAGCTGTCCATTTTTACTAATTGAATGATGAAAATATAAATACGTTAAATGACACAAATTCACGTCAGTATTATAATGTAATTGAAGGTTGTGTGATGTTCCTAACCCCTAGTTTTATCAGCTTCCATTATAATTGTTGAATATGATACAAATTTTCATAAGTTGTGCAGTAATATTTTGACTGCCAATGTGATTTGGATAATACTTCATTAGATCTATAGAACACTTGATCATAAGAAAATATCTATTTGCTTTACACAGGGATGAGGGTTTTTCTCCTTTTGGAGGATTTCCTCCTTTCTTGTTAATTTCCCTTCTCTTTGTCCCTGTTTTGAGGATCCTCATTTTTTTTTTATCTGAACCAGTTTTTCCTGCTAAAAGTACACTTTTCCTCATCGCTAAACAAAAGATTTTCCCTCTTAGCTCCCCTTTCCTCACAGATTACTTCACAAACTCCTGATATTTTAAATGTTATTATGTAGTATGAGAAATTTCATTGTATCTTTAAAATTATTGAATCATCCTTTCTGCATACTTTTTTGTTGAATTTTTTTGTATTCTTTCTGCTAGCTTTTTTTTAACGAGTTTTTGAATTTTCTCCTTTTTGCTCTCTGATCATTCGTGTCCCTGTTTACTAAGAAAAATTAATTATTCAATTAATTAAATTTTAAACTAAATATCCTTTTGTAAGATATGTTATTAAATTTGAAAGTAATAAAAACATAAATGATTGTACTACTATTCACAAATCAAACATGCTTTTTCTACAATACTTTCATAATTATAAATTTAATTTTGATTGCTATAGGATAATGTGTCGTGACATTGGAGGATCGGATCCTGAGCGAATGGCAGCCCCTAATGTTGCCACATATGTCAAAGAATTGTTCGTAAACACCCCAATTCAAGTTGAAGTTATAGAAGATGCATCAGTTATCGAAAGGGAATATCCACTTTTAGGAGCTGTCAATCGTGCAGCCAAAGGTAATTATTCTTTAATTGGTAATTGTGCAAAAATTTTGAGATTTTATTGTTAAATATCAGTTTGATCACTACTTTGAAGGGATCATACTTTTTTTTTAAATACTTTCTATATCTTTATTGCATAATATTTGATACGTAAGTAATTATTTGGACAAAGAGTTGACTTTAAAATATGTAAAGAAATTTTTTTTTTTTTTTTTTTGTAAATACTCAATCCAAAAACTATATCGCCTCAAAACAAACACATATTTAATTGTTATCAACAAAAATTTCAGATTTACTAAAAAGGTTATTAAAAAAATCACATACACAGATCACCCACTAATTTTGTACCTTAATCTGCTTGCTGCATCATTGATAAATGTATTTGATATAATATCAAACACTATAAGAATGCTACATTTCTTGTACTTCAAATGATGTTTAACATCTGAAAAATTTGATATGCAAAGTAAAGTAACTAATATGTCAGGAAAAAATTAAATTCTAAAATGTGTTTCTCTCTAACTATTCTTTTACAATGAGTATGTACTGACTTATTTGTATATTCTGTATGATTTGCCTTGAAAAACGTGTCAGTAGTTAAAAAATAATATCCTAATCTCTTTTCTGGTTTCTTTTCATATTTTTAAATTTTTAACTCATCTTTCATAGGTGTAAACTTTGCTCTTTTATTGTCTTTGTTAGACCACAATTTTAAGGATTTTTTTATGCTTCAATCAATATTTATTTACTGTGGACTTGTTTCTAATAAATTGTAATGTTTTTTTTTTTATGATTAGTATTTATTTTATATAATATCCTCTAATGCTTTGTTAAAAAAAGGTTGTGTATTTTTAATATAGAATTTCATTGTTTGTGTTTAGGCGTTAAAAGACACTGTGCTCGTGTGATCTTCCTTACCTATGTACCAGAAGGTCCCATTGAAAAAACATTGGTACTTGTAGGAAAGGTAATTATGTTACTAAATCGGAAATTTATATTGTATTTATTTAAATTTATGTTTACAAATCCCCATGTTTGAGAAGTTACAAATAATCTTTTTGTTTTTAAGTTTTCTTTGCTAGTATACCTTTTCAAATCCATAATTTCTGTCGGATCCCGAGAGTGGCATTATAAATTGAAGCTAAAGATAGAGTTAAACTCTGTTTTTCTTCTTATTCCCCCATTAAAAAAAGTTTATTTTTTATTTTTTTAACATGACATCAATTTACAAACCCAGTAATATAGTCCATATGTTTTCCTTGTAGATCTGTAAAAAAAAAAAAAAAAATGCAAATAAATATTAAGGATTTTAAAACCATAACGTATAGTTATTTTTGTTATTTAAAATTTTTACAAGCTTTATGAAAATCGCAAAGGAATTAATCCTAAACAATTAGGAGAATAATCCTTTTTTTTGGTATTATTATTATCATCCTGAATAAAATATAAAAATTGTATTAACTATGTAATGGCAAAAGCTATATTTACATGACCAGAAACTAAAGCATTGCCTATGCTTGTGATCTTGATTATATGTAATTTGTTAAAGACGAATGCAAAATAAAAATACATTTGTAGGTAAATAGCAAGGCATGAAATAAATATAAGAAAGAATAATAACAAAAAATAGAAGCTTTTTAAGCCTTTCAAGTTCGTCCTAGCAGACTGTATGCGAACATCGCCGCCCGACTATTCTTACTAAACTAAAATTATTCTTTAAAAGTAGATCAAAGAAAACTGGATCAGCGTTTTAACTGAACAGGAATATGCGAACACAATTAAATTAAATGTATAAACAAAATTAAATTCTATTCTGCTTTGATAATTTGGAAGAAATTGTTAAAAAGATCCATTTTATTTTCTTTGGTAATAAATGTTAAAAACTTTGTGAAAGACAGGTGTACAAGTTGTTCAAAGAGGTAACAAGTCTTCTTGAAAATGGGAAAGTATGACCGCAATAAACATTCCTTAAAGAATTCTACTGATTATCCTAAAAGAATCCATACCCTAACTCAGATTTTTTAATTTTGTACTTATCTAGTTTTTGCATATCCCTATTGAATTAAATATTGGTTATCACTATCCAATGGAGCCCAGGTAGCTAGTTTAATATTAATTGTGTATTTTCTTGTAGGGTGTGACCTATGATACAGGTGGAGCTGATATTAAGGCTGGTGGTGTGATGGCTGGTATGCACAGGGACAAGTGTGGGGCTGCAGCAGTTGCTGGATTTCTTCAGGTATTTTCCGTTTTAATCAGTTAGTATAATGCGTTAATATAATTTTTTTGTCGGAAATATCATTTTCAGTGGAATCAATGAAAAAATTAGAAGTTGGAAAATAAGCATTTAAATTTCAAAATAGGTTAGTTAAGAATATTTTTTATTGATCTTTACTAATATTTTTGCAAGCATATGATAATTTTTTAGCTAATTTAAAATAGACAGCCAATGTATTTTGTACCTAGCTACTTTTAATTTTCATTCTTAAATAAACAAATAATTCAAAAAATTCAAACATATTTAAAAATTTCGGATTTATTTTGCAAAAATAAATATTTTACATAGATTTCTTTATTTATAATATACTTTAAATAAATTACTTACTGTTAATTGAAATAAAGATAGCATATTTTGAAGAAGTCCTCATACTCCTATTTAATTTTAAATTTCTATTCATAGTTTTAAAAAAAAAATGAGGAGTATCATAACAAAGAAATGAGGCTCAAAGTGTATGTTTTATACAAACACTTAGTTTACACTTCTAATATTCTCAACAAATATCCTGCTGCTAATGGATTCAGAACCATACGAGTTTATCAAAGGAAAATTAAATTTACATTATTTCTCCTGAAGAGCAATTTCATTTACTAGAATTATAAAAATTTATCTCAATGTTTACATACATCGTTCTAGTACAATTTTAAATGTATTGAGAATTTTTCTTTGTTTTGCATTATAATAGACTGTTGGAGAATTAAAACCTAAAGGAGTAAAAGTTCTTGGAGCTCTGTCTATGGTTAGAAACAGTGTAGGATCTGGTAAGTTTTTATGATTTACAAAACAAGTTGAGCTTATTTAAATATATTAATGTTATATAATTGTAGTGTTTGATTAATTATAGTGTTAGGTATTTTAATGCTCATTTACATTTTTAATATTTCTAGCAGTTGCTTTTCTTTTAATAACAGATGCATTTTCAGTATTTATTATTATACTATTTTAAAGCAGCATAGCATACAAATGTGTTAATTTGTTACAGTTTAGAAGTGGGTAGTTTTTTTTTTAAATTCTACTCTAAAAATTTATAAAATTTAAGATCATTGAGTTTATTAATCTTTTGAATATGTTTAAGTACTTTTTATTACTGATAGTTAAATATTATATGGCTAGTTTTTTTTATAAATCATTAATGTTATCAAACAAAAATTTCTTAATTTTTGTTCTGTAAAGAAGAAATGTCAAAAGATTTGTTATTTAAGTTCTGTTACTTGTGTACTATTTGAACTACTTAAGGGAAAGTTGTCGAAGTCAGTGAGAGCAACAAATTTTGTTAAAATTAAAAATTAAATTTTATCTTGCTGTCCTTCGATCAATAAAACACAAAAAGAGTTGGTAATCCATCAAAATATAAGTTTGGAGGGCCTTATCCCTCCTCTCTCCCCCTCCCCCCCCCCCCCCAATAAAAGAAACTTGTTTAAATTGCTTTTGGGACCATCACCTTGAATGAAGGTAAATAAAGTACCAAACTTCACCAAGGATACTTACAATAGTGCACAAGTACCTAAGTTTCAACACAAACTTGATAGAGCTAATTAAGTATTTATTGTACTACTAACCAATACATCAATTATAAGAGTTTCTTATGCCAATTAAAAAGTATTAATTATGCATCAAGGTAATTTTCCAATAATACTTTACAACTATAAATTTTAATTAAGAAAATTCACTTATTTATTTATAAAAAGTTACTTTTATTACCTTAAAAAATTATTTAATTTGTGATCTATTCAGAGTGCTATGTTTCGGATGAACTCATAACTTCCCGTGCTGGTGTTCGCATCAGAGTTGGAAATACAGATGCCGAAGGACGAATGGCAATGGCTGATGTTCTTTGTCACATGAAAGAAAAGGTATGTTTATTAATAGCAAAGTAGTCAATGGATATGGAGTGTCTTATTTTTCCATATTTCAATACAGTTTGTCAAGCTGGATATTTTGCAATAGCATTGCCAGAATTTTTCAGCAGGAGAGTTTTCTACTAATAAGAGGAGTGGCTTTAATGTCTTTATAGCGCAATGTTATGGTATTATGACAAAAAACAGCTAAGAAATGTTTTTAAAAATTATAATAAAAAAGCAAAATATCTATTGCTTGTGATATGAAAATACATTGTACCAAAATATATTAGAATTTATAGTAGCATAGAAATAATAATATATGCATATATGCAACATCATCAATATTGCAAAGTAGTCTAATTGGGAAAATTATAAGTAGATAGCAATTTCTTTTATTTTCTTTAAGATAGAAATGCACAGATAGAACAGTTCAGTTTAACGATATTCATGTTATAACAATAAGCCTACATATAACGACATTTTCTTTAGTCCCAGCATAATCCCTATACACTCAATGTATTTTGAGCCTGTTCACAGCGATAATCACTTTGTAGATACACCTGTCTATAAAGCTAATTTTATCGTAGGATACGTAATTTAGGATACGTAATTTTAATTAGGATATACGTATACAATACCTGTTTTTTAAAACTTTAAAAAACGGGTATTGTATACGTATATCCCAATATTTTTTTTTTATATTGGAAAACAAAACACTTATTGGTCTAATCTTCCCCAAAGACCTTTGTTACATTACCAAACATTTTGGATGTGCATTTGAACTCATTAAATAAACTCAAAACATGTGTATGCAAGTGTCATTTGTATCAGCAAGTAAAATGATCAGATCTTTTTTTAATCAACACATTTTTTTCTATTTGATAAAATGATATTACATAATTATGCTCTTTTACTTAATAAAATGATGTCACTTTACCGATAAAATTGTTTTTATTTAATATTTTCACTTTGTTGAATCGCAAAAGAAAATACCATATCAACACTAAGTGATAAAAAGATAATTAATCTTATACCTTTTGTTCCACCTCTACACAATAAGTTTAAATTGTTGATTACAGAGATGCCAGTTTTCCTCCTTTTGGAGGATTTCCTCCTTTTTGGTTTTTATGTAACATTTTCCTCCTCTTTGTCCCTGTCTTGAGGATCCACATTTTTCTGATCTGAACCAGTTTATCCTGCAAAAAGTATACTTTTCCTCATATCTAAACAAAAGATTTTCCCTCTTGGCTCCCCTTTCCTCCCAGATTACTTCACTAACTCCTAATATTTGAAATGTAATTATTATAAAGTATGAGAAATTTCATTGTATCTTTAAAATTATTGAATCATCCTTCCTGCATACTCTTTTGTTGAATTTTTGTGTATTCCATCCGCGAGCTTTTTCAACGAATTTTTAAATTTCCTCCTTTTTGCTTTCTGATCACTCTCATCCTTGTAATTAATAATTGTATTAATTATTATTGTATATATATATTTACTTTCAAATTTATTTAAATAAGGTAAAATTGAGCTCTTTAAATACAAGTCAACATGTCACACACTAGGCCGGGCCAAAAAATTCGAAGTATCTTGGATCTTTTTAGCGGTAGTGCAGAAAAGTTGTGGATTCTCATTATTAAAAAGTGTGTAAAATATTAAAACTCTGAATTGATATTTTCTGTTGCCTCAATGGGTCAAAAGTTGAGAAATTTGGACTATAAATGCTTAAAATTCAAAAATTAATAATCACATATTTCGTTAATCATTTTGCAGTAATGTTTAAAAGTTATTGTTTTTCAAAAACACCTGTAAAATTTTTTAGAATTATACATTAATATCCTCTTCCGCCTCGAGGGCACCGAATTTTGAAAATTAAAGGTATTTTTTTAAATAAAAACACATTAAACTTTCTTCATTGTAATGCAAAAATAAACTTTATTCCATCTTTCAGACATACAAACTACAAAATCATTATTGATTGTGATCTCTTTTGAACTGTTTTTCTGGCTATTTTTTTACTAAAAATTCTAACGTGTGGTTTCTGGATTCTAGGGTTGTTCCATCCCTATTTGGCTGTCTAACTGCTTTTCCAGAGGCTTCAATGTTTAGCTTTAAATTTTGCTCTGCTGCTTGTGTGTGTGTGAAGGATATTTAATAAAATCCTAGGCATCCATTGGCACACAGTCCTGTATCCTCTTCAAAAGTTCATAAAAACTGATCTCTCTGAGAAAGAGGTAATGTTACATGACAAGTTTGCAAGTTCATGAGATCTGCGTAGTTTGTAGCTCCAAGGTTAATCGCAGGAATAGCGAATCTGTGAACAGAATTTTCATCTGGGCCATTTTCCCATGCTTTTGCTTTGATAATCAGTGTAACTGTAAGGGTCCTAATATGGCTCCTCTCATCAGTTAAAATGAACATAAACAATACTTATGTCGATTTGGACGGCTAGGATTTTACTAAATATCCTTCACGTACACAAGCAGTCGAACAAATTGTAAAATTAAACACTGAAGCCACCAGAAAAGCAGTTGGACAGCAGAATAGGAATGAAGCAACCCTAGAATCCCAAAACCACATGCTAGGATTTTTAGTAAAAAAGTCGGAAAAAAAAAATTACAATCAATAATGTTTTTGTAATTTGTAAGTCTAAAAGTTGGAATGAAGTTTACACTTTCCTTACTGTAATATGAAAATAATGTGTTTTTATTTAAAAAATTGCCTTCAATTTTCAAAATTTGCTGCCTTTGAGGCGGCAGAAGATTTTAACGTATAATTCTAAAATTTTTAACTGGTGTTGTTGATAAAAAACTGCAACTTTTAAGCATTGCTGCAAAATGATCAACAAAATATGTGATTATTTATTAATTTTTGAATTTTAAGCATTTCTAGTCCAATTTTTCACAACTTTTGACCCATTGAGGCGACAGAAGATATCAATTCAGAGTTTTAAGATTTTACACACTTTTTAATAATGAGAGTCCACAACTTTTCCGCACTACCGCTAAAAGATCCAAGATACTTCGACTTTTTCGGCCCGGCCTATAACACACATTACTGCATGTACATAAATATTGATATGTGCAAAGTGTTTGAACTGAGTGAATCCTGCCTATAACAATATTCTTCCTAAGTCCTTATGTTATCGTTATAGACAAGTTACAAGAATAAATTGATTGTACAAATATGTACCAATTAAAAATTACATATATAGGTAATTACGTAAATTTGTAATACTAAAATAATTTAGTTATTTTATCATGAAGTTAATTAAAATCAAAATTGCCTAAGTTTTTTTTTCTAATCAACAGATATTTAAATTAAAATAAGTTTTTTCAGATTATTTCTATCAATCAAATTCGAACATTCACATTGAAAATTTCACTATTTAGAATTGATTTGGTTATAAAGCATTAAAATAACATTTTCACTTAATTTCAATATGCTTTTCATTACATATATTTGCAGGTAATCAAAGATGGAAGTCCAAATCCTTGCATGTTTACTGTTGCTACTTTAACAGGACATGCCTGTTTAGCTGTTGGTGATGGATATACTGTAAGTATATGTATATAAATTATTAGTAATGGTTCCTAAGTAATCTTTATATCTTATTATTTAATGTGGTATTAGTAAGTTATTTTTCAAATAGGCAAAATAGTATATTTTTTTAATATAAAGTTAAGTTTTTCAGTTGAAATAATTTTCTCATACATCATTTTTCAATTAATTTCTAAAATTTAGTAATTTTTATAATGACTTATTACGAAATTTCTTCTAAACCAATTTACTTTGGGTGAATATTCATATCAAAAACTTTTTGACTTCTTGCAGATTTGCAAATTATAATTATTATTATTATTTTTTTTAAATATTTCGTAGATCAGTAAACAAATGTATTTTTTTTTTTAACATTTATATTACAAATATTTTTGTACTTAAAAATTTCCTTTAATTTCCGAAAATAATCCCAAATTTTAAAACTAATGACTTTACATGTTATATATAAATGTTATTAAATAATTTTTACAGGTGTCAAAATGCTAACAAAAATATTACAAATTGTACTCCATGAATGTTAAAATAATTTTATGTTTAAATCTGGTAAAACCACATGTTCTGTGCCTCTTAGGTTTAAAATTTAACCTATTGGTCTGGATTTTAGGAAAATTATCTGAAGAAATATTCTTTTCATTTTATAACATTACATTTATGGATTTTTTTTTTTTTCTTTTTTTTTCACATTCTTTGAAAACAGATAATCATGGAAAATGGCCCAGCTTCTGCAGGTAATGTGGCAAAGCAACTTCAAGCTGCTGGTGAATTGGTTGGGGATAATGTTGAAATTTCTACCATTCGTAGAGAGGTAACACATTTTTTTTTTTTTTATGAATTAATGTTGAATATATAAATAATTTAAACATGTATTTAGATAAACAGATAATGCTTGCAAAACTAAATATACATACTTTTATTTATTCCTAATTAACAATTTAATTGGGATTGTAATAAAGTTTAAAAAACTAATTATTTCTTTTATATTGCAACACAACTAAAACTGAGAATGTTGAATAATGCTCAGCCTTCAATTACGCTATAATATTGGTCACTGCATTTAGTTTTGACATGAATTATTGTAATTTACTGTTTTCGTTTTTATATTTTCATTAATTTAAAAAATGGTGTTTGGAGCTATTTTGGTGGTAATTATTACATTTGCCAAAAAAAACCCCACACATTGCCAAATTGTGATATTTTTGCAATACTTATTTCATTATTCCTGTAAGTGAATTGGAGGAAAAACAATCGCTGATGGGCAATGCTTAAGAGAATTCTTAAAGTCGTTTTTCTACTTTTTATTGTCTTTGTCGAATTTGTACCGAAATTTCAGAGTTATGTTTAGAACACCTTAAAAGGCATTGCCTCAGCAATTTTTATCGAACTTCGGGAAAATTTACTATCGATTTTGAACAAGTTGTTTATGAGTTGGTGTAAATTGAATGCGAGAGGAGGCTTTTTTTAAGACCAAATTTTATTCCTATTTGCATTAAGATTACTAACTTCCTAGTAAGGCTGTGTTTATCAAGTCAGATTATTATGTCTTGTATTACTTTGTACAAAAGTTTTATTTAAAGAAAATTACTATTTTGTATCTATTAAGAAATACTATTTTCAAGATGTATAAAAATGAAGATTCTTATAAGCCAAACTTCTCTTTGATTTAGGACTATGATTTCCACAAGGGGAAATCTGAGTATGAAGACTTGTTGCAGTGCAATAATGCACCTTCTTCCCGAACAGCCCGTGGTCATCAGACACCTGCAGCTTTCTTGATCATGGCGTCAGGTCTTGATAAAGTAAGGAATTTACAGTCTGAAAATTCAACTTCTTTTTTTTTTTTTTAAATTTTTTACCTTTAGATTAGTAATTAATAATAAATGCATGAAGTTGTTAAAAGAACATAATTGAAACCATAATAGGGAATGCATTAAATTTTTTGGGTGGTATGGACTCAAAAAATTTCAATCCAGTGGCAGCATTATTTTCTAAATTAATATTAACAAATAGTTGAATCAATAAGGATATTAATAATTTATAATTTGAAATCATCAAATTCATCAGGTATTTTATATAAACATATATTTCACTTTGTAAAATAGAGAAACTAACAAATATTATGACTACATATATCACTTAAAGGCTTAATTGAATAATCAAAAAACCAATTTAACGATTTAAAATGATGTATTTTTTAAGAATTTTATAGTGTAAAATATAAAACCTTAGTTTTATATTAGCTTAGCCTGTTATAAGGGAGTAAATATATATGTTGTACACGTACAGTACTTCAAATATTGGTTCAAGATGTAGGATCTAAAAGTGAAGTTAACAAGATATTTTAAATAACTGTATGTAATATTAATACTTTATAAATTGCTCTGTTTTGTTCTGCAAATAATTTTAGTTGTAGCTTCTTATCAATGTAAAAATTCTAGTTATTAACAAAAATACAAGCATTAAAGTACTGGCAACAGATATATAGTATTTGGGTTTCTAACACCAGTCTATAAAAGCTTAAGACAGGATGAGTTATGGTTTATTTAGTCAATGTTTTGATTTAAAGTGAGTGGAGCTTATGTTTTTTTGGAACAGCAAGGCATTTTGTTTAGAGATTTGATTCTCGACTGAGTCTCTGGTGTAAGCTTTAGTGAATAACTTATTCTATTGAAATTACTATAAAATTCTTAAAGGGCAATAAAGTAGTTATTTTTGCATTTCTGATTGTGTAAATTCAATCCAGAATGTTCCGCCAGAAGAAAATTAAGAATACTATTCTATAAATGAATTCTTATTTTCATTTGTTAGTTTTAATGTTTCCATTTTATTATGTAATGATTAACTAATGCATATTCTACTCAAAGGGTATTAAAAACAATATTGTTATCTTTCAGCATGATATTAATTCGGAAAAGCCTTTGAAGTACTCCCATGTTGATATTGCTCCCTCATCAGGACCCTTCCCTGGCATACCAAGCGGTTCTCCTATTCCTGCATTAACAGCAGCCTTTCTTATAAAACCTCAATGAACTTAATCGTTTTATTGTTGAACCCCCAATTAATTTTTTTGATGAATTATTTAAGGAAACATTTTTTATAATTTTAAATATTACTAACACACTTGATGAATTTAAATAAAAATTATTTTGAAATTTAAATGTGTTTTTCTTTCCTTGATGAAAATGGATGATTAAAAGATGTACTCAGTGTTTTGTTTTAGGAGATCAAACTGATGTGAACAATAAGCTGCAAGAGATCTACATTTCTTTTTCTGTCAAAACCTTTCTTGCAATATTTCTGATATTTTTGCCTTCTCTATTAAAAAGAAATGTTAGATATTATTGATAGATGTAAGGTTTGATAGAAACAAGCAATATTCAATAGAGAAAAGTAAAAGAATTTAAAGATTTAGATTATTATGTCAAATTCACTATTATATGTATTTTTAGCCGACTTATTCAGATTGAGATTTGTCTGCAACATAAGGCACATTTTTGCTATATACTATCACACAAAGGGCAATGCACAGTTTACCAAATTGTATACTGCTATCGTAATGATAAGAACTGTTTTCTACAATATTGTCAAAAATCAATGTAAACTGCAGTTTTATGGGATAATCGTAACTTTCTTGAATAAAATGCATACAAGAAAATTGCTTTCTTGACCAATTAAAACAAATGTATCGATTGGCAGATTTATTTTATAAATACAAGTTTTTCTCCAATTCTTAACACTAAGTAAAATCTTGAATAATATTTAGCAGTTTTTAGTATTTTACCTCAGTACTACATGGAAAGCTCAATTTAAAAAAAAAAAAATTTGAATTATTTTTTACACTTTGTATAGAAAGAAATATTCAACAAAAGAAGCTATTGAATTAGTTTTGCTCTCCCAAGTGACTGAAGATTTAAAGATCCACATGATGTAATAGGTCTGTGTTTTATGAAATTTCTTGAAAATTTATAAAAAATTTTATATTTTATCATCATTATCATCTTAACAAATTATATATGATAATTATCCTATACTAGCAATAAAATACAAAAAGAAAAAAAATCCACAAGTGGTCGACCTTTGAATGCACTCTATAGGGTGGTGGTAAACATACTTCTCTTGGAAAAAAAAAAGGGGGTGTTTGCATGGACTTAAAAATCAAATGCATTTTTTCTAATAAGCTAAATGAATTTTTTCTAATAAGCTAAATTAATTTCCTTTTTAAATCATCCTCAATTTTGAAAGTATTTTAATATGAAATTTCTTTAAAAAATCACCCTATGGTGTAAGCAAAAAACCATAACTGTGAAAAAAAATTAATGATTTTTTTTATACTTTATACTAGGTGAAGTGATTACTTAATTTTTGTTGATAGCTTTAAAAGTGTTAACTTTTTAGTGATTAGCATAATTTTGAACTTATTTTGAGTTTATGCAGCAGTCAAGACTTTTATATTAAAAAGTTAAATAAATAAATAATTCAAACTGAGAATTACACAAAGTAAAAATACTTAATTTAAATCATACAAGTGTTATTTAGCCTGCACAGAAAGCAAAGAGGTGTTTTTTTTTTGTTTTTTTTTAGAAAAACCTTAAATTTCTAGATTAATATATAATAAAAAAATATGTTATTAAAATCAAACCTTACAGAATGTAACCTAACATGTTAAAAATTTTAATCACGATTATTTGAAATCGAAGTTTGATTTGTGACCTATTGCAGAGAACTTAATTTCTGGAGTAATATTTGAATGAATCACTCACACACAATAATCGAAGTTTCCAGCTTGAACCCAAGTTAATATTTAGTCATACTGTAGTTAGTTAATACTAAATTTTGTAAGGCTGGCCTTCAAGTATCCCCTGAAACATGATATTAGTGTTGATAAGCTTTTAATTTTGCTGACTGAATGCAGTATTCAGCTAAGATAAAAATGTTGAATAAGAGCAGGTCTCATCAAGTACATTGCTAGTGCCTTAAAGAAAAGAAATGCTAAACCACCTATCGGATGGCTGTGTGGTTACAGACCTCCGGTCCTGCTTACAAAAGTGTTTCAATATGGGTAGGCTTGGATGTTCTTGATGTGTTTTTTTTGTGGAATGTTTATATTGAAAGAAAGAACGTCTAGAGAGAATTTGATTCAATTTAAATTTAAAAAATGGATGATTTCAAGGGTTTAGACAGGGTACAGGGAACCGGACAAGAGATCATGCATATAAGCTATTTAAATTGCATTTTAACTTGGGGAATAGTAAACATTTTTACAGTAGAGTGATTGATAAGTGGAACTAGCTGCCGGACCACATCGTAAATTGTACCGGAGTCACAGTTTTATAAAAGACAGCTGGATCTATACTGGGAAATTATTTAGAACAGTTAAAATTGGACCAACCTTGATGGTCCTTATGCCTGTAGTTTGTCGTCATTTTTGTACTTGTATCCAAATCTGTTTGCACCTAAGATGATCATTAAGCGTGCAAACCAAATTCAAGAATCGGATTTTAAAAGGTCAGGTTGTTTAAGTTCAGTTACATTCATCTTTCTATTTCATTCATACTGCACTATCAGTAAATTTATGTAACCGCACTCATCATCGGATACATTTTCGGTTTGACGTATTTCATTGCGGTTGGGAGACGACATTTCTGTTGCATCACCACTGCAGCGACCTCGGAAAACCCTGCAGGAAGTTAGAATCTCACGCCGGTCAACTGATTTTATTTTTAAAAACGTTCAATCCCTTGGTGCTCAATGCCATCAATTATCCATTGACGCAAGTCGTGATTGGAGGCGCAATGCCCAACTGTTACGACAGTTCTCGGCTGTGCCAACACGTGGTCTGATGCAATATGTTTTGGTGCAAAGGTGCAGAAAGAGAGGTCAGCTTTCATGCGAATTGTTATGGCTCATCTAAAAATAGATCTCATGCCTTAATGTTTATATATTTTTGATAACTGGCTTCGCATCAATAAAGCACCAGATTCAGCCCTTTCAAATACACTGCGACGTATGTATCGATGCCACCTTATCAAGATGAAAACTGATCAAGGATTCAGTTTCAAATATTTATATTTTTAGAGGAGACATGTTCAAACAGTTTGGAGACACTTTAATTTGATTCAACAGTATTTTCCTCCGTGAATTCGTATACACTTCTCTTCAAAACTGTAAGTATTATTATAACTCCTTGTGTATGTATTTAAAATAATTGTTCGGACTTAAATTTTCAAACTCAAAAATATAAATTAATGGTTACTTGTTTTACAGCTTTCCATATACATTTGATGGTAAGTTAAATAATTAAATGCAATGTGATTTTTTTAACCTACGAATGCAAAGGGATAGTTATTTATTTAATGTCTACTCACATAACAAAACATCTAACCAAAGCTTTCTTTTTTTTTCTTCTTTTTTTTTTTTTTTTCTTTCTAAATATGCTTTGTTTTTATAGCAGATCGATTTATTGTAACTTTATTTCAATGCAAGCGCGTAGCCAGGGGGAGGGATTTGGGGATATATCCCTTCCCGATTTTTTTTGTCATTAAACCACAAAAATCAATTGATATTTTGTTTAGAATATTAAATTTATTTAATACGTTTTTGAATGGCTAAGGATAAGGAAAAAATATCTGTTATCTTGATTACTAAATACATGCGGCATTGATAAAGAGGGAGGATTGTATGATTTATTGACATAATTTCATATCCCCTCCCGTAAATTTTTTCTGGGTAAGCCCCTGTTTCAATGTATAGCAACAGTGTTTAGCTATTCAAAAATTCGAATAGCACGGAAAGGAACCTCCTGATCTAGCATAGGACTTCAACAAACTCCATTGCATTTAAAAATCTAGTCTATTTGATTTTGTGAGTTTTTATATATATCTGGTAGAAAATCTTCGTAGCATATTTAAGAATTTTATTTACTTTTTATGATACACCGTGTCCCAATAATAACTTCATATAAGATCTTCACGGTCGATTTGAAAACAAACTCATTTGATAAGGGTAGATGATATTTCAAGCATCCTGTTTTGATCAACTAAATAGAAATAAACGTTTTCCTGAATAAATACTTTTATTGTTGTCTGTAGTTTGTACTATTTGAAATTGATAATTTGGCATTGATTTGTATGGCTTCTTCAAAATGTACTCCGACTCAATGCGTTTGCGTCTCATAAATCTCATTTTTGTTGTAACTTTAAATATCAGTCGGCCTTACAAATGCAACGATATCTTGTTAGTGCGAATTGAGATATTGTAAAATTATAAAAAGGGGCATTTATTTTCTGAAATAATTCCTCATATTTTAAACATAAGGATTAACATTTAGTTTCATGGTGTTGTAGTTGAAATTATGCTTATAATCGAGGCAAATTTTTTTTGAATTTGTGTGAAAATGAAATTTAGTTTGAAAATTATCATAAAATCTTTTTATCACTGAATGGGAAGCCCTGAGTGTAATGAAATCATCGAATGGCATCTTTATTTGGTTTGGAAGTTCCGTCAATATATTTTTGCAACTTATAAAGTGCTTAACTCAGCCATAAATATCTCGTAATTTTAAGCATCTAGAAGAATACGAGATCGAAATCTTCCAGTGTAACCCCCTCTCTCCGCCCCACTTCATCAACGAGAGGACATTGAGGCTATGGCAGATTTAATGTGCACCAGCCCCCATTAGGTACACATTGATCTTTGACGGCCATCGAGGACCGAACCCACTTCTTTATAATTTTAGTTAGAAAATTTAGAGTTGATTACAAATCAATCGATAGCAAAAAATCCATATTGTTATGGTAACGTGAATCGTTTTATTTTGTAATTTATGTAAGTTTTTACTTTCAATTACCCATATGTATACATAGGGTAATGAAAGTAACGCATTCAGTAAAAAAAAAATCTATTTTTTTGCATTTCTCCACGTTTTGGAACATCCTGATTTCAAAAAAGTGATCTAGAAAAAATGTCTGTCTGTGGTTAGTATAACTCCCAAACGAATTAACCTATGATATTCAAATTTGGCTTGAGGGTGTTGATGGCCATGGGACCTATCATTTAGGTTTTCACCAAAATCGCGTATGCACATAAGGTAGCTGCCATTTAAAAATCATGTTTTTCAATGATTGCTACTAAAAAACGGCTTTAGCGAATTTGATAAAAATCGCTGTACTAATGCCTCTTAAGGTGTTCTAAACATCACCACCTCTAAAATTGCCGTAAAAATGCTTTGAAGGCATAAAAAGTGTAAAAACGAATGCCTTCAACACCGAGTTCTCTTTCCTTGAACAACGATCGTTTTTTCTTCTTCCCTCAGTTTCACTATCATAAAGAATAATATAAGGATTATCCAAAGGTATATCGCCAAAATCATCATTTTGGCGGAGGTTTCTTTTTTAGACCCGTACAAGAAGTATCGCAAAAAATATCGCCAAACTGGCCAATTTTTTTCTAAACGTATGATGAAAATATAATAACAGTAAATGACACAAGTCCATGTCAGTATTATAGTGTAATTGAAAGTTGTGCGATGTTCCACACCCCTAGTTAATTCTATAATATGGCGTTGCTTTTTATTATAAATTGAAAATGATTTTTTTTAGGCTAATCTAAATGAAAATCTGAAAGGAACATTCACTGTTCTATTCTTATAAAAAAACTATAAAAAAAAACTGCGTTACTTATTTTTTGTCGGAATTTAAAAAAAAAAAATACGTGTTTCTCTAGTGAGCACGTGCTCTTTCCTGAATCCGCTCTTGAAAATTGACAGCCAAAATTTCCGAGTACGTCACTGAGAGAAATTTTATACTTTCACAAAGAAATAAATTTCGCTCGTCCGTATTATCACAGCACGTAATACAAAAATGAAATAATTTATATTCAAAACTTCAACTCCCAAACCGCAGGTTTATTTTATCATTGCATTTAAAATCCAGTTTGTAATCGTATGGCGTTCCTTATGACGCAAATCTACGTCCTTTAGCCCTTTAACTACAAAATAGTGGTGTATTTTTAGCGGGAAAATAATTGTATCTATCTCATAAGTTTTGCTTTAAAAAAAAAAAAAAAATTGTTTTGCTACAGAATTTTTGGAAAGACACATTACTCTTAATAAATCGGGGGTTAGTTTTACGTATGCATTTTTGACAACCATGCACGCAAAAAAATAATTTGTATTGATTTATTTGAATAATATCTATTATTCAATTCGTTTTCGTTATATTATTTAATCTTTCAGAACAAAAGGGTTTTGAATTTGATGTTTTTCTTCCAGAATTCCAAATTTTGATATTCAAATTATGCTCAAACGTAAACTTTCAAAGCTGTGCTCAATTTTACAGCTTTTAATGGATCTTTAAAAAAAAAAAAAAAAAAAAAAAAAAAAAAAAAAAAAAAAACTCCCTTACAACTAGAACCGATTTCGAAAAAAATTCATTACGTGAAATTTTGGAAATCTAAGAATGTTAAAAAAACGCCGCCGTGTCGTATTTTCTTTCAACAAATCGAAAAAAAAAAAAAATTATATGGGAAACAATCGTTAGTCTTATTTCCTTAATTCCCGCATTTGTGGTTTTACCATAACTACTCTCTATTTGAGGCGTTTTTCTGGAAAATCCCAAGAAGTATTCAGATGGAATTATCCATTTTCTTTCCTCCTTTTTTTTTTTTTTTTTTTTTTTTTTTTTTTTTAAATTTGAAAACAGATCGAGATACGTCAAACGGATAAAAGTTGCATTCCAAAATCTGGGAGATGCCCACTTTTCGGTCAACCGGAAAGTTTAAGATAAATTACAGTTGTAAACATCAGCAGGGGACGAGTAAAAAATATCTTGGGTACTTTTAGACCAACGTTTACCACTAACTTTTAGACGCGGGCCGTATGATTTATGTTGGAGCTTTTCGCGGGCCGGACAAAAATATGTATCTTTAATCATTATCGATTTAATAATATGTAGCATTGCTGAAAAATGGAATGGAAATTTTATCTTAATAAAATTACAATTGATATTAAATTATATATATATATATATATATATATATATATATATATATATATATATATATATATATATATATATATATATATATATATATATATATATATATATATATATATATATATATATATATATATATATATATATATATATATATATATATATATATATATATATATATATATACCTTTTTTTCCCTTTTTTTTTCAAACAATTAAAAAAATAATAGTTTTCATTATTAGTAAATCAAAGTCTGAAAAAGAATTGAATCTTTTGTTTCAACGTGACAATGCGATTTGACCTAACTTATAATAAAAGTATTTAAACTATACTTCCAGATTGCTCCGATTTAGTTGATATCACTTGTGAGACGATAATGGCGGTCGAAATCGTTGAGTTTATTTTATGATAGAGTCGATGTCTTTCGGAGTATTTGTTGCAGTCAATTTTAATAAATTGTCCAAATAAATTAGTTAAGTTATTCCTGTGTTTATTCTTGACGAAAACTACTGTGCTGATAGCTTCTTGATATAGTTTCTTCGGGCACGTAGTGGAGAACTCTGTTCTACATAGTTAACACATATTATTTCAGATAAATTACAATTATGCACACACAAAAAATCCACGCCATATTAACGCACGTAAAAATTTATGAGAGTTTCTAAAAATAATATGCTGTAGGCAGTTTTAACCTTTAACTGCTGTATGCAGTCTGACAGACCGCAAATCATTTTTTGTGGAATGCTTCCATCCCCTAAAATATTCATCTTTGACTTTTATACTAAATTTTCCGATTCTATGTTTCTTAAATTTTAAACTGATGTTCACCAATTTGTTTGTCGCTTTATCGACCACGTGTTGCTCTTGCGCAAAAAATACCAAACCACCCAATCACAGCAGTTAAAGGTTAAGTTTGTGTGCAGTTTTAAAATTGTGTAGTATAGCTATGAAAACTTTAAAGAAAAGACGCGGTAATTTAATTAAAAAAATTTCTTCTTACTGAAATTATATAGCTATATTATTTACTTTATTCACAATAAATTTTGTCCGACTTATAATTATACTACTTTTGTGATACACCTATAATTTAAAAAAATGACATGCTATTGTATTTGTTTCTTTTGTAAATTCATTACAAAAACTTTAAAATTCATCAAAATTACCCAAATCGTGGTTATTTGGTATATATTAAAACTTCTGATATACCACTCTATAAGGTTTAGAGAAATTCTGTTAATACATATTTTTACCAAGAATTTTAATATCATTATTGTAGAAGTGTACGTTTTCGCCAAGACGCCAACTAGGGACGTAGCAAGGTACGCAACAAGGGTCGTAAGGACAAGTAAAGGTGTAGAGATAATTTATATTATAACATTTACATAATTTCTTTAATTATTAGCAAGTTCAATTAAACATTATAATTAGATATAAATAACATTACATTGACCTACTTCAACCATCACACTTTTGCATGAAAAATATTAAACTTTTATATGCTTCGCACATGTTTTAAGAAATATAAAAAATGTAGTTTTAGAGAACGTTTAAATTTTTTTTTTTTGTAAAACTAGTATAAAATTAAAGATTTAATACTCTTAAAAATCATTTAAGTATAAATTTCTTTATAATGTGTGTCTGTATATGTTAAATATGTTAAATACATGCCTTAAAAGTTTTAAAATAAAATACTTGATATTTAAAAAAAAAATAACCCATTTGCATGAAAAATGGGCATTTTGTAATAATATCTAAAATTAGAATTTGGGTAATTTGTTGGAGTGGGGATAATTTTTGTCTTTTTAATGCGTTTTTAAAAGATTTAATTTTTTTTTTTTAAAGTTTTCCTTTATTATTAATGTGCAGTGAAAAACCTTACACACACATCCTTTCCTGGAGTAATATTATTCTCAGGCCTCATTTCGAAATTTGGAGTAGCTAAACAGCTACCAAACATTTGAGTTAAAAAAAATGCTTCTTATCTGAAATCAGTTTTAGTTGTAATTAAGGGAAGCTTGAAATTTATATCCTAAAATTTCGAATACAACTGCACTGCTTTGTTTTTTCTGATTTAATGTTTTATAACTTAATAAATCACTATAGTTAATAAAGCTATAATCCACTTGCTTAAATATTTAGTTTTTGAAGCACTTGTGCTTGGAATGGAGTATTTGAAAATGTTTCAAACATCCCAAATAGATGAATAGTAGATAACATGGAGTTGCAGGATTTACGTTTGTAAGTCAAAAATTACTTTCACACTCATTAAAAGTCTGTAAGTAATTTTAATTTGTACTAGGCATACCTCGTACATTCAAATTATTCGCAATTTTAGTTAAGTGTAATCTAATAAAAGATGCCGAATTAGAGCGAAATAGGAACGAATGTATAATGATATTTGCACTCTTCCTTACTGAATATGTATACTGTACTGTAGATAAAACTTTTATATGCTTAAAAGGTGTGTCGCATAATTTAAAGAACAATTTCCTACTGCGAAATCTCCCCACACTTCTCACAATTAGTTTTTTTTTTTTAAATATATTTCTTGGTTTCTGATACAAAAAAAATCTTTAAATAATTAGTTAGTTTTCCGATTAAAAATTAAACATGAACTTTAAGGCATTCTGTCCTTAAAAATTGCAATTAGAAAACCGAAATGGCATGAAAACGTTTTGTGATATTTATGTTTTATTCTGTTTTGATTTTAGAATCAAAATGTCTAACTCATTAGAAAAACAATACCCAACTTCCACAATCTCCTATGACCATTCATATACAACTACCCCCAACCCTCCTTTATGACCGACTGATCAAAACTACTTCGGCGCAATTTTCCTTGAACTCCTGAACATTGAACACCTGCTTCATAAAATTGACTGGCCATAAAAACTCGGAGATTCCCCTATTGACCGCAACTGTTCTGACCGAATCGGACCCGCATTCCGAAATGATGAATAAATCTCCGGGTGCAATGGACAAACAAAAATGAACAAGTAGTTATCTTTTAAAGCAATGGATAGATTAGATTTTTTTTTTTACTGTGAATAACCCGATAAGTAAATGTAATGTAATGTAATATAATATGATATGATATGATATAATATAATATAATATAATATATAATATAGTATATAATATATAATATAATATATAATATAATATATAATATAATATAATATAATATATAATATAATATATAATATAATATAATATATAATATAATATATAATACAATATATAATACAATATATAATACAATATATAATACAATATATAATACAATATATAATATAATATAATATAATATATAATATAATATATAATATAATATATAATATAATATATAATATAATATATAATATAATATAATATATAATATAATATATAATATAATATATAATATAATATATAATATAATATATAATATAATATATAATACAATATATAATACAATATATAATACAATATATAATGTAATGTAATGTAATTGTGTTAAAATTGAATTTTGGATTATTTACCCTTTAGGTTTTGAAAATTAAAAAATAATGTAGAGAAAAGTGGTAGAATTTACTGGAAATAGGAGTATGATACAGGTTTTAAAATATTAAATGACTAAGAAATTTAACTATTAATTAAAATTTAATTGATATCCAATTGAAAAAAAAAATTAATCGCTTTTGAAATAAAAATTAACTGCTTTTTATCGCTTGAGCCCCTGAAACTTATTGTGTTAGCACCCAATAGTGTGTGTGTGGGTAGAACACCCAGGGGTTGATTCCCGATGTCATAAAGATAAAATTGTAATGTAACTGATAGAATAAGCACAGACAAAAAACAACACGGAAATTTAGAAAAATAAAATATAATAATTTGCACAAAAGATTTATGAAGTTAAATGCTTCATTTTTAGAATCCTTTGGAAATCGATTGAATTTGTTAAAATGCTTAAATTTCAACATAATCCGAAAATTAGTTTTAGGCCTCATTAATATTGACTTTGATCAAGTCCAAAGTAATGTTCTTTGAAAGTCATATTTTTAATCTCAGACAATGAGGAAAAGATGGATTATTATTGAATAAATCAATAATACTCAGTAAAAGTCAAAGGTACTATAATATCTAGGAAGCGAAGCGTAGTTTATAAAATGAAGGTAAATTGCAAAGTCCACTTAAGTTTTTATGCCTGTGATTGTCTGAAAATCAGTATCTTATCTCAAATGCTTATTGTTAGATCTCGATTATAGTAGACTTACAATACCAACAAAACAATAGAAACAAAGCTTATAATATAAATACAGTTTATGTAAATTTATAACAATTAACTTCAAACTCAAAGAGAAAATGAATAGAACTTATTTGATTTTAATATAAAATGCAGACAAATCATAAATTTTTTTCATATTCAGAAGTTTTTTTTAAAAATAATTGGCAATAATATAAAATGTCACAACAAATGTTAATGCAACACTGCAACAATTACGTTATTCATTATTTCATAAACCTAATAATGTAACAATTTCAACAACACATTGTTGGCCAAGATATTTTTAAAATGTGCCGTTTCTAAAAGAGAGCAGTGCATTTTATCTAAACACTAATTTAAATGTAATTCATTTGTTTAATTCGGAAATGAAATTTAATTAATAGCATTTTTTTTTTTTTTTAAACAAATTATACTAATGGGGGAAATAGCAAAGTTAATTGAACAAGTTATGCTTGAATGTTGTTTGTTATAATAAAATGATCACTTTATGATACCTTCATTTTATTTTGGGAGGTATTGCCACGTGTAAAATTTTGCTTTAGATCTGAGGGGTAATGGGCACAACAGAAGGGATAATTACACATACATGGATATTTGAAAGAAATTCGGAATCAAGATGAAGTGGAAATTAACTTTAAAATATATTAAAGATTTTCTCTTGTTCGGTTAAAGATTCTTCAAAAATCAAAGGACAATCTTATGAGCTACATTTTGTTAATAAGCAAACTTTCTTTAGATATTTTGGCCACTAAAATTAAGCTTTATATTAGAGCCACAGCTAAACATCAAAAGCATTAAAAATATCTAAACTCTATAACTCACAAAAAAAAAAAAAAAAAAAAAAAAAAAAAAAACACCATCATATGATTTAAGAAAAAGGAGAGGGGGGGGGGATAGGACTACGAAAAATTACTGTGGTACTAAAAGTCTTCTCTCGAAATCTTATTTTACATCAGAACTTGTAGACGGACTACGTATGAAAACGTATAGCGTACTAAGAAACTTCAATAACATTGCCAATCGAAAATACAACACGAATTTCTTCTTAAAAAAATTTAATAAGCGATCCAACCAGGTCAGAAGAGATTTACACGATTTCTCAAAACAATGAAAAAGCACGTGCACGCAAAAACCCGAAAATTAGATTACAGTTTTTCGGATAACTATAGACACTGTTAGAATACAATCGTTTACTTCTCTGACAGTTACAGAATTTATTTTTTATTTTCGCTATAGTAGGTGCTTAAATTCGACAAGTGGTACATATGTAAAAAAGGCAATCAGCCTAAAGTCTTTTGCCTTGGTCTTTTTTCATAAAACTCTTGTCATAGTACAAAAATTATAATTTTTTTTTTTTTTTTTTTTTAATTTGTAACTTTGAATTAATGCTTTGAATTAGTGCTTGGTTTTTCCAACCCTTTGAGGTTATGGAAGGTATTAAAATATCATTACATGCATAAGTACTCCTCAGTGAATTATTAATTAGCGTGGATTCAATAGCCAGGGAATATTCTACATTGGACCGGCTATTAGGCACCCCTACAACGCAGTTAACATGTTACTCAATTCTGCGATCTGACCTCGGAGGAAAATTTACAATAATTCTAACGGACTATCTAATCTGCTGGTCAGTTTACGCCAATGTTTATTTACGTCGCTGGATCCACTCTGTCTCGGAAGCAATGTTGACGCATTTCACAAATTATGAGGGCTGCGTTGAAATTGATTCTTTGCATGTTATTGAATGTCCTCTGTTGATATTCCTCCCCCCCCCCCCCCGTTATCTTGCGCTTGCTGTTATTATGAGACGTATGCGGAAACCCTCTTAATTGTTGTCCAGGAAAAAGGAAAGAGGTTAGAACGTAGTATAATTTCTGCTGAAACGAACTTGAAAAAATAAATAAAATGTATTTTTTTAAACAGTTTGATTAAAGTAAATCTAAGATGACTTCGTCTCAGTTTCTTTTGAGTAAGTTGTACTTAGTAGCAATGTATGGGATGTTACTAAGTAGAAATGTGAGCAAATATGTTTTGAAGAATTTCAAATCTGAGCAAAAGCTAACAAGTTATATTGTGATAGTTGGATTTCGTAACAATAAAATTGTGCCAATTTCGGCAATATTTAGTTATAGTCCGAGAGGCGACTGCAATTTTTGGACCCCATCGAACATCATTCTGAATTTTTTATAGAAATTGGAGAAAAGTCAGCAGATTAGGAATCCACTGGTCTGCCGTTGCAAAAATGGCCGAAACTTATCAATAATCGACTTGGAATGAGTTGAACAAAATCCGATTGCCAAATATGCCATAACTTGCCAAAAATAGAACAAACTTATTTGTCTGGCAACCCACTTCATTTTGATTTTCAATGAGAAAAAGCGCAAACGATTTCTGATCTTTGGCTCGGAAAACTTATATCTTTTAAAAGTAAGCCAAATTGGCGACATCAGTTACGTCATAAGTGACGTAATATTTTTTGCCAACTTGGCTCCCTTTTAATAGATGCAAGTAGACCGTCGCCATATATCTGAATCATCTGCAACCTTCTTAATTGAAAATTAAAGAGTGAGGGTTATCAAATAAATCTTTTTTTTTTCATTATTTGGCAAGTTATGGCGCAATTGGATTTAGTTCAACTTATTAAAGGTCAATTTTTGACCAGTTTCGGCCACTTTTGCCACGGCAGACCAGTGGATTCGTAATCTACTCACTTTTTTCCAATTTCTATAAAAAAATTCAGAATGATGTTCGATGGGGTCCAAAAATTGCAGTCGCCTCTCAGTCTATTACAAGAGTACCGAAAAATGTCTCGCCAAATATCTAAATGCCACTAATTCAAAGCAAAGATGCAAATCCGAATGGCGTATCCTTAGATAAGGGACTGTTTGATAGTCGACTGGATTTTTTTACATTGAATGTATGGTATATTTTTAGTGACGCGTCCCCAAAAACCTAAAAAAGGAACGCAAAAAAACATCTTCAATATCTAAAGGTCCATCCGAAGCCTTATAAGTTGATTAATACAGGAATAACACAATTTAAATGGAGCAGTTTAAGTACAATTGGAAACAAAATTTTCAGCTAAAAAAAAATCCCCCCCCCCCAAAAAAATAATCAGGTAAGTAGTATTTATCAAGAAAATTATTTCAGTTTAACGAAATATCTTAGATTCAAATAAATAAGTTCGTGTAAATAATAAAACATAAAAATCTCGTGTTTTTGGCGATCACAGCTTGGTTGATACAGTACTGATACGTCACGCTCAGAGGGTTGGTCTGTCCAACGTAAAGGACCGTGACAAAGAAAAATTTAAAAATATTTACAAAATTTTAGTATTAAGAATCTCCTTAATTAAAGTTAATCTACAATTTGAGTTTAATCTGAGTTAATTTCCAAAACTACAAACTACATAAATAAGTATATTTTTAAAAAATTTCGTAAGCAGAAGAGGATGGAAACATAAATCTGTTGGGAAAAGAAGGGATGGCCGTAACGTGATGTAATTTTAGGGAGGAGGGTCAATTAAACATTGTAGAAAGTAAAATATAATGCGAGTTTACAAGTCTGGAGTTTGTTATAACTGTAAAATGCTTACAATAAAACTTCAAACCGACAACTTATCGTATACAAAATTTCAAAGCAAGAGGACAGATTGATTGACCCTGTATTTCTTAAAATTGAAAGAAAGTTTATGCCGTATTTTTTTTTTCCCCTTTGTTTTTTTCCTTCTTTTTTTCCAACTAAAAATAAAGCTCACAAGGCTTGATTTTCAAAACTTTCTATATTTAAATATGCAATGTTTATTTAACAAATTGGCTTTCTGGAATAGCTGTAGTATTTTGTAAAAAAAAAAAACTCAAAATATCATTCTTTAAATCACAAAATAAAATGGTCGACATCATGTTTGTAAACCCACGTGACTATTTATTTGTTGGTGTTTAATTTCCTGAACGTTGCATTCACCACACTTTACAACAAGCAAATCTGAAGAATTTTGAGAAACATCGGTTATAATATACTTTACGAAAAAAGGAATCATTTGTATAAAAAGATATCTAAAGGGAATTTCATTCCAAGTATGTTGAATGTCGCGTTATTTAGAGATAACAAATGGACGTTTGTTTGGAAGGGAACTTTTCCGAAAAATCTTTTTCTTAGATGAAATGATAAAATATTTGGTAATTCGACAATGAACCAAGTGTAGTTTTTGCTTAGATCTGTATCGTCTCTTCTGAAGCATTCAGATTAACCGTACTTATAAGACACTATACGCATTAGCGAAAACTAATGACTTTATTTTTAACATTTCCAATCTTGGAAATGTTAAAAGAGGATCCATTCAAAGCTATTTCGTTATTTATTATTATTATTTATTATTATTATTATTATTATTATTTTTTCAATTTCCTTTAAAGACTGCTGGAAATTCTTGTGGTCAGCAGGATTATTTGCAGGGTATTAAATCGGAAGTACAAGGTGTAGGTGACGTAAGTTATTGTTCAAAGCTTGATTTCGAAATTTTAATCATATTCTCAAATAAAATATAAAGTAATAAATATAAAGTAACAGCAATTTTCAGTCTAAATTAGTAATTTAAAATTATATTAATCGATCCCACTTTTTTTTCATAACTTTCAACAATTAGTTTTTAATTTTGATAAGACAAAGGGGGGAAAAGGTATCCACTATATTTTGAAAGAACTTGAAAAAACACTTACCTATTTTTACACCTCCATGGTGGCAACCATGTCGAAGTCATCATTAATTGGCAACTTGAACCTTTGTGCAAATAACTTTTTGAAATTATGCTTGCTGACGTTGACCCCAAAATCAAAGTATTTCGTTGAACGCACTCTATTTTTGTAGTCAACGTTAAAATGCTGCGATAGCAAAAAGTATCTGAAAACATTTACTATGGAAATATGCGTTGTAATTTTTTTCAATGACTATATTTTGTAATGTCTAATTTGGAATTTAAGCCGACATCGATAAAAGAAGTAAGACAAATATCATTTTCCGAGAATGTTAGGAATTTAATCGTAAGAAGATATCAACTTATCGACATACATGGTTAAACAGCTGGTTCTACTTTTGAAGTCTAAGTTAGATGAAATAGAATTTATTCAGAGCATATTCTGACTTCTCGGGACGAAAATGGATTATTTTTTATTCAACGTTTTCTATAGGACATTTTCATTGAACTCAATAATCTTTACCTTAAAAATAAAAATTAGTTATACTATACCTTAGAATTACTTTAATGTATTCTCCCGCCATTTTTGACCCAATGCACTTTAATTTTCAATGAAGAAGGGCGCAGACGATTTCTGAATTCTGGGTCGGAAAACTAGCATATTTTAAAAGTAAGCCGAATTGGCGACATCAGTTACGTCATTAGTGATGTAATATTTATTATTAACTTGGCTCATTTTTAAAAGAGGTATGTAAGCTGTCGCCAGATATCTGAATCGTCTGCAGCCTTTAATTGAAAATTAAAGAGCGAAGGGTTACCAAATAAAAAAAGAGTTTACATTATTTGGTTGGTTATGGCATATTTTGCAATCGAATTTAGTTCAACTCATTCCAAGTCGACTTTTGTCCAGTTTCGGCCGTTTTTTGCCAAGGCAGCCCAGTGGATTCGTAATCTACTAACTTTTCTCCATATTCTGTAAAAAATTTCGAATTATGTTCGATGGGGTACCTAAACATGCAGTCGGGCTAAACATATAGTCCATAAAGTACCAGAACAAAACAAAAATAACAAAAGCGCGCATTGCATAGATCGTAGATCATTAAGCAGAAGCTGCAATCATACAACGTAATGTTACAACCCAGCATTCTAACACAGCAGTATTGGTCAATGTCGGACACATGGGTTATGGAAGACTGGCCAATTCTGGCCCCAACTCGAGCTTCATTCCAAAATACACGATTTTTTAAAAAATAAACTGGTCGAAAACATCACTAAACATATTCATTTATCCTCCATCCTTTCTAACAAAAAAAAAAAAAAAAAAATATTCAATTCTAAAACTGTGCATCGATATTTCAAAACTTTCAGCATATTTTATCCAGCATTGGGCGTGATTGGCAAATATCTGTAATAACGGCCACAGTTTACAGTCGGGATTGGCCAATATTAAGCGATATTGGCTAACATTGTTTTGCTTCCCCTCTTCCTATAAACGGAATGTGGATATACTCGTTCCCCCCCCCCCCACTTTTCAAGAAAATACCCATGCGCGGCCCCACCCCTCCACTTCTAAAACCACTGAAATTAATCCACCTCCCTACCGGAGTAATTTCATTTTAGCTAAATTTCTATTGTTGTTTCAAATCTAAATGTCGCCCATTCAGTATAGCAAGACGTGGATGTCCTAAGTTAGTAGCGACGATGGTTGGTTGTTTTCAGATTATCTGGTGCCGTCAGCAACACGAGGGCTATAATGCGCCGAAACATTCGTCATTAGACAAGCCAACATACATTTACAAACACCCATGCCTAACACGGGACTCGAACCCGCAACCTCGCGGAATAGAAGCTAGCACGCTAACCACTATACCGTTAGGAGCGACGATGGCCCCTCCCACTGGGCGCCCCTTCACAAGTGGCCCTCGCTTCCGACCTTGTAGTGGTCAAGTGACTGCGAGCTCATTGCAAGTGATTGTAAATACTTGGGTCCACCATTAGAAAAAAAAAAAAAAATCTAAATGAACAGTTATGAACATAATGATAAATTATCTCTTACTTCCAAGTAAAAAAAACTAAATCATAGAATATTCATTAAAATAACAATAAATTTTGAACCCCTTGTTCAATGTTAGTATTAGAAAGTATAAATTATTTCCTTATTAATAAATATTTTTATTATAAGGTACAAAATTATAAAGGCCGTTTGCATCCCTCCCACTTTTTTACCTCCACTTCTACTACTGGTACAACTGATTAAAAAACACATTTCCAGCATTGTTAATTTGCAGAAATGGATTGTGCCGACCAAACGGTATAGTGGTTAGCGTCAAGGCCTGATCATGGCAAGTTGGGGCCCAAGGCCCGAACTCTTTTAGGGGCCCCTTCATCAAATGCGAGATTTATCGGAAATGAGCTTGACTCGTCAAATGAATTAACATTAAATATAGAAAAAGTTGATAAATTAATGTCAATATATTGTCTTCTTAAAGTTTTTTTTTTTAATCATAAATAAAGAAATAAATTTCAAATACCCAAAAAACAGGTAAAACTTTGTAATGTAGCATTGCATTTCACGATTACAATGTGTAATAATATCCGTGACAACAATATCTACATCGTTATTCACAACTTCAAAACCGACATTTGCTGATCTCGCAATCAATTTGTCAAAGCTTCCTTTCAATATTTCTTCAAGAAATATTGTGTTTTTATGTTTTTAAATGATGGTTTGATGCATTTGAATAAATACACTCTGGGATACTGAAGACGGTTCAAGATCAATACAAGATTATTTTTATGTAAAAATTCTTTTGTATATACAGATTGTAAAAGATATTCACAAAAAGAAAGAAAAGTTATAGGTTTACTGCCAATTTCGGGGCCCCCTAAAATCATGTGCCCAAGGCCCGGGCCTTGTGGGCCTAGGCGATGATCAGGGCCTGGTTAGCGTGCTAGCTTCTAGACCACTAGGTTGCGGGTTCGAGTCCCTTGTAAGCCATGGGTGTTTGTAAATGTATGTTGGCTTGTCTAATGACGAATGTTTCGGCTCATTATAGCTCTCGTGTTGCTGACGGCGCAAGATAATCTGAAAAACAACCAACCAGAAATGGATTGTAGTGATGTCCATATATTGTTGTCGATCTATGCTGTGTAATAGGATCTTATGCTTTTGCACTGTAATCCTGCGAGTTAATTAGGAGCGCCTTTCTGTCATTTGTTGTTGTTTTTGTGTTTTGCACTGGCTTTTTTTATACAACACGTACAGTACCAACGTTATACAAGTTTATTGTCTGAATACTTTGAAATGGCTGTGCGTGTTTGTATAAGAATTTTCCAAAATTTTATCACCGTAATCGAGAGATCTCGTAATCGAGAACTCGACATTTTTACTCATTTTCCAGTGCGCACTTAGCATTAACTTTGTCTGGAGTTTCATTACAATCGTTGATTGGGTTAACCAGTACGGGGTCGCATATCGACAAATAAATTTAAAACCACCCAGTAGTTTTCCCAATAAAAAAAAAGTATTTTTCATTTCGCATGAATTCCCAGTAACTTAAAACCCATCTGATGGCTTTGTGGCTAGCGCTCTGGCCACGCATTCCAAAGGTGCTGTGTTCAAATCCAAGATTAGACATGGATGTTCGTTGAAGTTCAGAATCCACGTTAAGCTGCAGGTCCCGGCCTGATTAGCCGTCATTGTGCAAAAAAAAAAAAATAATAAAAAAAAAAAAAAAATAGGTCGTTGAGCGTGCAAATCAACTCAACCCAGCAACTTAAGGACAACTTCATCGGAAACGACTTAGAATACTTTTATAGCGACTTCGAATTCAAGGGTGACAGAGATAAAAAAAAAAAAAAAAATGTGGTGTTCTTTGACATATCTTCTAGTGCAGTGGTACACGGTTACATTAAGATTGAGTACCACAGCTATAAATAAAAGATTTCATGAAATATTTTTCAAATCATAAGGGCTGCCAGAATATTGCTTTGAAACTTATGAAATTGTTCTAACATCAAAAGACTAGTTATGGAATTTTGATGGGTAAAAAAAAATATCATATACTTTACGATTAACATCGAGAAGTTTTCTCTGTTTAGATATTTCTCTCATTAGAGAGAAGAAAAAAAGAGATTTTTTTCTTATAATTTCTATTTTATTTTCAAATTGAAAATGAGATTTCTCATTAAGTTGCATGTAATAATTAAATGTCGTCGTGCTTTTACGTCAGAAAAAAAAATTACATATGTTTCAGAGCCATATTTCGGCCGTCATTGTAAGCCAGGAAAAGTTTCATTTGGTCTTTGGGTCATAAATAGAGTAACAGACTCTAGAAAAACAAGAGAGTTCTCAGCATTGGAGAAAGCGAAACTGTTATCGCCGCATGATGTCCGCCGAAAAAGGGGAAAACCTGTCCCACAGGGGAACTTGCTCCAATTTCGCAAAGTGGAGACTGTCTGTCTGAACTCGAATCCTGGTTGAAACTGAAATATCGAAACCCAAACCAGGAATTACCGTTCTCCACCACTAGAGGGCACGTCAGGTCAACGACGTCAGAAAAGCAACTGAAACTGGGTCAAAAATCGGGATTAGGGTTACCACAATGACATCTCCTGTCGCCAAACGGTATTTCCAGCAAAAAAAATTTGCAGCAGCTGATCGCGAATATGTCAACAATCAATGGGGCTCCTATTGCGGTGCCGATGGGTCGAAAGTTGTAAGAAAACATCACGGATGTTGTTTTGTTATCGAATTCGGGTCGCTCATTCGGTAATCTGAGAACAAGGCCGTAACTAGACTTTCTTTCGGGGGAGGGGGGTATTTTTACCCATCTACCCAAAATGGGAAAAGTTATGAAAAACTAACCAGTTAATTCGTATTGTTTTTATTAAAATGCTGGAAATTATATGCTCAAGTAGTTTAATGTTTAATGTATACTATATATTGGAAAATATTTAGGGGGAGGTGGTTGCCTGAACCCTATAATTCTCTCCCCCCCCCCCTCTAGATGCGGCCCTGTTTGAGAGCAGAATTGTAGAAAAGCTGTACAATATCCTCTGAAACTAAGCACCTACCATGAAAAGTTACCCTTTACATTTAAATCGATTACTTGAGGAATCCCACAAGTATCTTGTGAGCAACTTAGTGAATTAAAGAAAAACTATTTTTGTGGAGTGAGTTTCATAAATAAACGTAAACTTCTAGCACCAACGAGGAAAAGGCAAAGAGTTCAAATTCAGGCAGTTCCTTTTTTAAACTTTGTACATACCATTATTGTATTGATTGGAACTAAAAATTCAACAAAGTAGCATAATTTCTCAAATAACCTATTAATTTAGTAATCAGTAATATCCTTACTTTCAAAAACAACCTCTTGTAAAAATAAGGACATTCGATCCATCGGAGTTAAAAATTTATCTGATACAAATTTAACCAACCGGTGAAAAAATTTGTTCACTAAGCATTTTCGTAAGCTGCTACTCAATTTCTTCAGTAATATTTAAAGAATGAGGCAAAATGTTTTGCATTTAGTAAGCTGTCAGACTTATAAACATTATAATTTCTTGCCTATCATGAGGAGATTGAAAAAAAAAAAAAAAAAAAAAAAAAAAAAATGTGTCTCACGCAACAGTACGCTATTATGCAATTATTTCATTGATTAATAAAATATAATATCGGTTACATTATAGAATGTTTTGAAAGAAACATTTAGCAATCGTGTTTCCGTTGGGATATTTAGTAAGTAATAGAAGTAAAATTTTTAGTTTACTCGTTTACGATATTTTGAAGAGCATTCAAAGACAAATATGATTATACACTCATGGTGTATACCATCAGAGTTGAAAGTTTCAATCGATCAATTTTTGTTAGTATGCCAGACTTTAGTATGTCAGACATTGTAGTCAAATAAATTTTAATAACTTCTGTAAAAAGTTCTATTCGTAATAGACTTGAGAGGTGACTGCAATTTTTGGACCCCATCGAACATCATTCTGAATTTTTTATAGAAATTGGAGAAAAGTTAGTAGATTACGAATTCACTGATCTGCCGTGGCAGAAATGGCCCAAACTGATCAAAAATCGACTTTTAATAAGTTGAACTAAATCCAATTGCCAAATGCGCTATAACTTGCTAAATAATGAGCATTTATTTTTATTTGGTAACCCTCACTCTTTAATTTTCAATTAAGAAGGTTGCAGACGATTCAGATGTGTGGCTATGGCTTACTTGCATCTTTCACAAATGAGCCAAATTGGCAATAAACATTTCATCACGGATGATGTAACTGATGATGTCGCCAATTTGGCTTACTTTTAAAAGATACAAGTTTTCCGAGCCAGAGATCAGAAAACGTTTGCGCTTTTTCTCATTGAAAATCAAAATGCCGTGGGTTGCCAGACCAAAAAGTTAGTTCTCTTTTTGGCAATTTATGACATTTTTGGCTATCGGATTTTAATTCAACTCATTCCAAGTCGATTTTTGATAAGTTTCGGCCATTTTTGCCACGGCAGACCAGTGGATTCGTAATCTACTCACTTTTCTCCAATTTCTATAAAAAATTCAGAATGTTGTTCGATGGGGTCCAAATATTGCAGTCGCCTCTCGGACTATAATAGAATGATTTTTTGTAACATTTAGTGACTGACATGGGCGCCGCCAGGAAGGTGCAAGAGGGTGCACTTGCTCCTCTCTCGATTTAGAGAACTAAAAATAATAAGAAAAAAAGTGGCATGATTCAAGGAAAAAATAGAAATATGATGCGGGGTTTTAATGTACATAACTATTAATTAGAATTTCATTAAGATAACCAGTAGAAAAATGGAAGTTAAAACAGAGAATTAACAGCCTTACACCCTTTGGGTTATTCCCCTCCCCCCCCCCACTATATTTCTGGCTGGCGCTCATGTTGACTGATATCATACTAAGTCATCAACTAACATCAATGAAACAGGTCAAAATTTAGTCAAAAATGTGATTTTGGAATAAAATTATTTCCCAAAGATAATAACAGGAAATATGTAGAACTGAAACAACAGATTGTATTTATGCATTGCTCTTTCTAATAATTGCCAATATTATAAACTTCAAAATAAATCCTTGGGGATGAAACGAAAACCTGAAAGTGAAACACAATTCAAGTCTTAACCTTGGTCATAATGAGGTAAATTTGAAATAGAAAGAAGTTAACTTGTTCACGTGATTAGATCACATAAGCTTGGGCAAATGGCCAACTAAAGTTAACTGAAATGAATGCTCTTTTGTTCAATTTATTCACTTGGTAGTTTCGCGTAATAAATTATTAAGCTTTTAATGTTCGTCAGACTAATTTTTTTTTAAAAAATTGATTGAAAAAAATTTAGATATGCTGCGTAAGTCTGATGAAATGATTATTCAAAAGACCAAATAACTCTGTCGCTATTGTGAGATAAAAGAATCATTGTATGGAAATATCAAGCCACATCGAATTTCTTTGAATTCTTTCAAAGTTCTTTTGAAATCGCTTAATGTTCTTGCTGGTATTTTTCGCTGAAGTACTACAAATGTGAAATAATTGGGAAAATATGAATTATAGAACGATGTTACTTTGTAACAAATAGTTTATACAAAGTATCTTAAAAATAAACTGCATTTTCTTCCGCGCCATTTTAGAAAGAGTACTTACAAATGCATTGTTTTAAATAATTTAACTAGTTTGAAAAATTAATTTCGTACAAGTTGCATATAATATTTTTTTACAAACATATATATTAGTGTAGGCAAAAAGAAGTGAAGGTTTTAAAGCCTTAAGTGATGTATCTTTAATTTTAGTGTTGTAAAAACAGAGGAAAAATTGGCCCAAAATTTTCTGTCCCACTTTTTTCATGATCTACCTACTGAATATATTACCTCCATATCAAGCCATACATTTTTCTCACACTGTTTGATTTATGCAACAAAGTTATTTGTATAAAATTCGTTCAGAAACATTTTATGGAAAAAGTAAGAGTACTAACCAGTTGGTACATCATCATAAAATAATTTATTTCAGTATCAGACATTATTTTAAAATATGTTTTTTTAAGATGTTGCACTAATATGTAGAAAGCACAATTTTAATAATTCTGTACAAATTTTAATAATTCTGCATGATAATTCATGAAAAGAGAGCTTATATCAGTATTCTCCATCATTACAAAATTAATTATTCCAATAACATACAATATTTTAAATTGTATGTTTTCATGAAATTGCACAAAAAAGCTGCTGCACTTACTTGATTCTCATTTGGAGGGGTGGATAGTGTAAGTGGCTTACAAATATTTTTTTTCTTTCTTTTTTTTTCTTCTTTTCTTTCTTTCTTCTTTAGAACATTGCAATATGTCATTTAAAGCAATAATTTATTTTGAAAAAACACATTTTTACAAAATTTTGCATCAAACCGAAATAATACCTTTGTCCATGCTGTTGACTGTTGGTGGTGCACTGGGACGACCCCCCCTCCCCTCCCCCTCCCTTGTATTTGGTGCTAATGACCACGTTTGTCATTTTATCTTAAAGGATGTCATGTATCAGTCAAAACAGATTTCCGGTCCGATGATAAAGAAAATCCTAAATCTCACGTACCTGCTCTTTTCAAATCTAAATTAACATCACACATACTATACACATTCCGCCCTTTGAATTTCCGTAGTTCACATATTAATCTCCTCCCACAACCGTGGAAATTCGATAGAAATCTTTTATTTACGCTTAGATGGTTTTAAGTGCATGTTTTAGATAGAATAGTAATGCGAATTGGCTTCGCATTATTCTCGCATCAATCTCAACTACTGATTAATGCGAGGTTTTTCTTTGCATCAGTATGCTGTCGATGAATATTACTTTATTTTTATTGATGCATTTTTTTTTTATTGGTTAAACGTTTTTGCACGGTCCACTTCCGACAGTGTTTATTGGTATGTTTGTGCAGAAAAACTTCTGCACTGCCATCTGTTCAGCAAACTGAAAAAGATTAATTAGGACGATCTTCATTTAAAAAAAAAAAAAAAAAAAACTTTTTAGTGTTTTTGTATCCAAACTACTTCCTCTAGTTTGACGTTGGTTTGTTGTTTTGAAATTGTTTTCAAATATGTCATTTAAAGACAAATTTATTTTGTGGGTGGAAAAAAACACTTATATGTTGTAAAATCATCAACTTTACTTACTTATGCTCTTCACGTCGTTTGTTGCATAAGGCATTCAGCCTACCTCTCTATGCTTTCCAATCGTTTTATAGACATCTTGCTTCCTCTAGACCAGCGTTCGCCACTAATTTTTAAAGGCGAGCCGTATGACCTATTTTGCAACTTTTCGCGGGACAGATACACCAAAATATGCATATTTAATTACTATCGATTTCATAATATATAACATTTCTGAAAACTGGAGGAATTTTTTATCTCAATAAAATTACAATTAATGTTTTATTCTTTAAAAAAAACATAATAATAATAATAATAGTTTTCATTATTAGTAAATAAAAGTCTAAAAAAGAAGTGAATCTTAGTTTAAACGTGACAATACGACTTGACCTAACTTTTACTAAAAGTATTTATACTGTACTTCCAGATAACGCCGTTTTAGTCGATATCAATTGTGAGACAATGACAGTCAAAATCGTTCAGTTTATTTTATGATAGAATGGATGTCTTTCGGAGTATTTGTTGCAGTTAATTTTAATAAATTTTCCAAATGAGAGAGATTCAGTTAAGTTATATCTGTATTTATTCTTAATGAAAAACACCTTGCTGAAAGCTTCTTCGTATAGATTTTTCGAAAACGTAGTGGAGAACTCTGTTCTACATAGTTAATACATATTATTTCGAATATATTACAATTATGTAAAAAAAAATCTCCATATCGTGAAATGTGATCCCCCTCCCCTCCTCTTTTGTGGTGCCTGCTGGCCGCATAAAAATCTATTGCGGGCCGCGTAGTGGCTGACGCTGCTCTAGACAATATAAGCGAGCTTTTTTTTTAGGTCTGATTGCATTTGTCTTTGCCAAGTTGTCCTAGGCCTTCCTCTTTTCCTTTTGCCATCAGGAGCCCAGGAGAGAGAAACATGTGTTAGATTCTCTTTTGGCATTCTTAACACAAGAACCGTTCATCGCCACTTTCTCTTACTGATTTATTCCTCTATTGAAATAATGTGTGACCTTTCTAAAATTGCTACGGTACTAATTTTAACAGGCCAAAAGATTTTAAGAATTCTTTTAATACAATTATTTTAGAAAACTTCAAGTTTTTGCATGTCTGATTTTCTGAGGCACCATGTTTCAGCTCCATACAATAAAATTGCTCTATTGTTTTTTATATATTTATTTTTGTTTCGATTTTGATGCTTAAAAACCTCGAAAATTTATCAAGGCTTCTAGTTTTTGCTCTGATGATTCTGCCCTTAATATCCGCCTCTACTCCTCCATAAACGTCAATTGTAAGAAACTTAAAAAAAATATAAAAATAGTTATTTTCTCGCATCAATCGGTTACAAGTTCCGAGAAACAGGTATACGTATTCGTTCATAATTTTAATTTTGTTGAATGGTATGCTAAGTTTTAGATGCGTAAAAGTTTATGCCAATATTTTCTTACGAAATTGAGAATATATAATTGTATACCGTCGCAAGTATCCCAATGAGATTTAACTGTACGTTTTTCATACTCAACAAGAGTACTGACTCAAGTAAAAGTTTTACAGGAATGTTGTAACCACCACTACAAAGCAGACGGACAATAGTTTAAAACTGCGAAAAACTTCAGTTGATACATTTTTGAAACACTTCTGTAAATGTACTTTCGGAGATGTGAAAATGTTTTACAACTATCTAGTAATAAAGAAAATCCTGCAAAAGATTTGAAGAGCATAAAACCAATTAAACGTAATGAAAACTTGTTTCACAACTTTGAGGAAATTTTTTTCATGTTTTGAGCATCCTTTCACAAAGGATTATTTGCACAGCACAGCGTAAAGACGGCTTCAGAAAAAATATACTTCCCGACACATAATATACTTATAATAAAATAACTTTAAAAAAAAAAAGAAAAATTCCTCTAAACTATTAATTTAAATACTACGCGTTCATTTTCTTAAGAGGAAGCCGAAGTAAGGATAATTCCCTATACTCGATAATAGACTGCGAGACGACTGCTTGTTTAGGTACCTCATTGAACATCATTCGAATTTTTTATAGAATGCGGAGAAAAGTTAGTAGATTGCGAATCCACAGCTCTGCCGTGGTAAAAATGGCCGAAACTAGTCGAAAATCGACTTTGAATGAGTTGAACTATATCCGACTGCCAAATATGTCATAAGTTGCCAAAAAATTAACCCCTTTTTGGTCTGGTAACCCAACGCACTTCGATTTTCAATGAAGAAGGGCGCAGACGATTTCTGACTTCTTGGTCGGATAACTAGCATATTTTAAAAGTAAGCCGAATTGGCGACATTAGTTATGTCATTAGTGACGTAATATTTATTACCAACTTGGCTCATTTTTGTCTGCAGCCTTTAATTGAAAATTAAAGAGCGAAGGGTTACCAAATAAAAAAAGTGTGCTCATTATCTGGCAAGTTATGGCATATTTGACAATTGAATTTAGTTCAACTCATTTCAAGTCGATTTTTGACCAGTTTCGGCCATTTTTGCCACGGCAGACCAGTGGATTCGTAATCTACTAACTTTTCTCCACATTCTGTAAAAAATTTAGAATGATGTCCGATGGGGTACCTAAACATGCTGTCGCCTCTCGGGCTATAGGTTACAATCTTCTAGTCTAGCGCATTTAAAATCTACTTTCTATAAAACCTTGAAATTTGGGGAGAAAGTACGAAAATGACCACTTAATGAAACGATATAATTTTAAAACTCGAAAATAGCGTCTAATATATATAATTATAAATTCTTACGCCAATGCTTAAGCAGTGGCTCCACATGGTTTTGTCTTTTGCTATTTTAATTTATAATCAATCGACATTGAATGAAAACAATTTATGTTATTTCATTAAGTGATCTATTTCATATCTACTCACCAAATGTCAATATTTTATCGAAAGTAGTTTCTAAATGCACTGGGCTAGAAGATTGTAACATAGCGAGTATGGAGAATGATCTTTACTAGGACTTCCTCTTAAAATATACAAGAAAAAAAATTTCCAGTAAAGAAAAATCGAATTTCTGATTTAAAAAAAATAAATAATAATAATAATAGTTTAGAATTTTTACTCAAGTTGTAATCATTCTATACGTTGGAATCATTTTAAAGGATAAAACATAAGTAACTTACTACCAAGATAATATTTTCAACTGAAATGGTGAAACTTATACAATTTGCTCTTTTACAAAATAGGATGCAGTTTTGTAGTCGTTAAATGCGTCGTATAGTTTCAAAACCAATAATGTGCCAAAAATCCAAAATGTGGTTCCTGTCACAATTTTGTTTAAAATTCATTGAACATTTTATTAGTCTTAGTTGCTGCTTCTTCCCCTGAAGTGACTAGTTTTCTAGCCAAGTTTATCATCTAAACTCGCCAACTTGGCGAATTTTTTTCTTTCTTTTCAAGTACTACTAAATTGCCAATATTTCTATAAAATATTGTCAACCTCAAGGGGGAAAAGTTTCAGTCATTAAATGTTGGTCAGATTATATATGGTCCCTAACTCGACCTAAAGTGTAAAAGCCATATTCTAATGATTAGTTAATGTCACAATATAACTTTTCTGTCAAAATCTTATTAAAAATTCAACAGCTCAAAGATGTAGAAGTTTAGATTCCAAAGCAGGGCTTTTTCCGTGATAATATGATTTTACACGATAAAATTTTATGTCAGAGCATGTGACAAAAATTTCAAAAGTTTAAATTATTAAGTTTACATAAGACTAAAACGGTGGATCTATTGTATTTATTCAAAATAACCACTCAAAATGCTATTTAGAAACAGGTTATTTGGCCTGGTCTCTAAATCGATTATTCGTCAAGTTTTTTTTGTAGTACTGTAAAAAAAGCATATGCACATTGCTGATTTTGAAACTAGCAACATAGACCAAATGCTTAATCTTTAAACTATACACCAGTAAATTTTAAAAACACTACCTTTTGGACCACAACACAAACAAAATCCTTAGCTTTATCGAATCGGTAATTTCGTAAAAAACGGATCATCATATCATTTATGCTCACTTGAATTTCAACTTAATTCAATATCAGCCAAAGTAGCGAAAATGCGCCAAATGTGGTAACCCGTCAAACGCAAGTGATAGAGCGCTAGTTTGAATTCAGGATACTTATTTTCCAATCTCTTCAGTCTGTTTTGGATCGTCGGAGAACAGAATAGTTTTCCTGTTTATCTGGGAAGGATATTGTTATCGTTTCTCTTTTTGTGTTTCTTCTCCGCTTGGAATTAACTTTTCATAAGTGTTCTCTTCTCAGAACTAGCTGAAGTGAAATACTTGCGGTGAAAACAAAGGGAGGAAGTAAGTTGCTTATCTTAATTCTTATGTAAATGTGGTCGAAATATTTTAAAATAAGTTTGTGATATACTTAAAATTTAATTTAGATATAAATCTAGAGGGGAAAAAATCAACTTACCATGTAGCATTTTTTCTATCCTTATGATCTCATTAAATCGGACAAAATTATGACCTGTTATGTGATTTATACTATACATGAATGATATTTAATATTTTTTTTATTTTATTTTTATTTGGGTTAAGAAACGTAGAATTTCTACGCCGGTGAGTGATTAATTGATTTTGCTAGTTATTTTAAACAGTACCATAGTTTTTTTTTTTTTTTTAAACTTGATCACATACTCAATATTGTAACACAATATATAAAAAGTAATTATTTAATTTTTATTAAATTTAATAATATATAGATTTTAAGAAAGCGGAATTACTATATTAACATGCTCAATTTATTAAATTGTATCATGTGACTATATATTCATTTGTGCTTCTTTGTTTATTACAAAAAAATACTATATATATATATATATATATATATATATATATATATATATATATATATATATATATATATATATATATATATATATATATATATATATATATATATATATATATATATATATATATTAGAGTTTTTTCTAAAATTACGCCATATTTTTTAAACATATTAAAAAAATATATTGCTTTAACTATTCTAATCGACAAAAATTCGAAAGCTCGTGGATTTGCAGTTAACTCTTTCCTTTCTTTTTTTCTTTTTTTAAATTTTTTTTTAAGTGCAATTTTTTTCGGAGTCAAATTAATTTTACAAACAAATAACCACAATGCAATTTTTTATTTAATCTTCCATATATTAATCACCATTCTTATCGTTTATGATTATTGTTATTAAACATCCGATTTTTAGAAATAGTCTAATTTTAGTCCTTGTATGATTGTACTACTTGTATTTAGTTTAACTCTCCTCCCATACGAAATTTGTTAGAAGGAGTTGAGAACCAAAATAATTTATATTGTTGGTGTTAGAGGGGCTACAGCTACAAGTTTGCCAGAGTGTTGATATTGGTAACAAAACAGAGATTTGTAGCCAAGAGAAACAAACCATAAACTGTTCACCGTCGTACAAAAATAAGAGCGTAAACATTATTATTATTACGGTTTTTCGCATCATGACGTTAGAATTCTATTATTATTAATGAGAAAACTATCTTTAGAAAAAGAGATGTTGCCTTTTACAGTATATGCATAAAAGAATGTACCAGTTATAAATTTTAATAGTATTTAATTTGTTTAAATTAGGTTCACAAAAGTTTGGTACCGATGTAGTATAAGACATTTCTTTAGTACGAATTTTATTTGGTATTTTTTTCCCAATTAAGAGAAGAAGGGTGGACTGGTAACACTGTCCTCCAATTAATAGGTGTCGACAGATCAATTTTCGAGTAAATCGCGGCGAAATTAGATGATTTCGGTGCGGATTTCGGATGGCATCGGTCAATAAACTGGTTTTGTGATGTCAAGTTGCCCTTCCTGTATAATACATCGAGCTTTTGTTGACGTTCGTTTTTCTCTCGTCTCCGACTGAGGTAGATAGCACCATCCTCTGTAAACATTACGTAGTTACACGCGCTGTTAAAACGTCTTCTGTTTGTAAATTTTTTAGGCAAGCCGGTTCTGGGACACTATTTAAACGATGCTGCCAACAGCAGTTAAATGACTACTGGCCCTAGAGTAGGCCAGACGATCACTTTTATGCACTGAAAAGCAAAGACCATCCGCCGATGTCCCAGCAGTTCAGGTGATGGCCACAGTCAGTCAACCAGTGCTGGCCCAGCTGATTTTTTTTTTACTGGGTAGTGTTCATTTCTACATATTTTTCCGAAATCTTTCTAGAGTTTCATTAAAAGTATATTGAATTCGCAACTTTTACCCAAATACCGCAATATTAGTTACTTGCTTCGACTCCTGCTTCAACTTTTTAAAACGAAACACCTGCTATATTTAATCCCTCATTTTCCAGATAGGAAGCATAGAGCGATATCCATAAATTCTCAAAAGGGGAGGAAAAGACTTAATCCCTTCCGAAAATCACTCATACTTCGAAAATTTATGGAGGCTAAACAAATATTATGTTCCTCAATCTCGAATAGAATCTTTCGCAGGCTGAAATAAAATGGTGTATTCCAACACATTCTCAAACCCATGTGCCGTCGTACCAAAATAAAAATCAAATTATCATACACATTTACGTTGTTATAAATTCGTGAAAGATGGACGCGTGATATAGAAAGCGAGGTGAAGAGATCAAGTATAGAATAATCGGCATCGTGATGCATAACTAAGTAAGTGCAATTTATCCGGAATTACGAAATTCTCACCAAGAAACTTGATCTTCATGGCAGACTATTATTCGAGGCGTGTGTGCGTTTTCCGTACATCCAGTTTCAGTTAATCTAAATTTTCCGATTTCCGTTTATCTCGGTTTATTTTCATACGCGATTGATAAAAATTTCAATTCGATTTTATCCACCTTCTGTACAAGTTAATTTCCTGTACGCCAGATTTGCGTACATTTGTTATACGGTTTCCGTACCGGTGAATAAAAAAATCTATCAATTATTGCAAATTACCGTAATAATACTTTTAAACAATGTTTTTTCTTTCTGACTGTGTCATAAGATTTTTTTTAATTAAATCTTATAGTTTTTTCTTTTTTCTTTCTTTCTGCCAACGGAAATTTTATGTAGAATCGAAGATGCAATAAACTAAAGCTTTTGGTGTTGTCTGCTCTAAAAATGTCAGCTAAGTTCTACAATTTGTAAAACTCCGCCTCTTTTTAAGGCATTCGCATACAACAAAAACAATTTTTTATGGCATTTAATTAAAAAAAATTTTAATCAAATTTAGAGGCAAATATTAATTTACAGATGTTTACATAATTTTAATTTGTATTTGGCCGATATAGGTCGTCTGTAAATTTAAATTCCACTGTTTAATTACGTTGATGATTTATTAATTTAAAAAAATCACATTCTCATGCGTTCCACTCTAAACTTTACATGCTGTAATAATCGTGCCTTTATGAATCATAATCGTGAATATTAATTGAAGTGAAGGATCCGCGTAAAATTGACCTACTATATAACATATAGCAACATACATCATTACGCAAAAATTACAAAAGTTAAAACGCAAAAGTGAACATTAATTTTACTTAATTATATGCTGGGAAATATTGATTCCTGTAACGAAATTCTTCAATATGGGACCTGTAATGTCTTGAATTATAATCTTAATGTCCATTAAAACCCTATGAGTCATTCTACGACCCACATCAGCTTGCGGTCTGTTTGGTGAATCGCGCTGATGTTTCGTCTAAATACAAGTAACGTTTATGTTACGTACTTTTGAAATGTCGATTGGGTTAAGGTATTATTTTACCTTTTAACAGCTTTTTTTTTCTTCTTTTCTTTTTAGGAAAAAGAGATGAAATTAAACGTAATTGTTTTTAAATTACAGTTGGTTCAAGCTTTTAGGTCGGTGTTCTTGATTTATTTTTAGTACTTGAAACATGAAGGTCTGCCGTGTAATCTGGTCAAATTCAAAGTCAGTCGCTTGACGCGAAGAATACTAAAAGCGACTACTTAAAAGCGCACAGCATTTTATTTTGAAGACTTCGGAACATAAATTATTTGGATTTTTTCCCCAAGACACATTCTTTAGGAATTACAGCATAAAAAAATCAATTAAAAAAAAATAGACCAGGTAATTTTTGAAATTCAGTCAGGGTTAATCATGAGTCGCTACTACTTTTTAATATTATATGCACGAGATTATTTTGAGTGGGGATATTTTTTGTTAAAACCACAATTGCAACTTGTGACCAATCACAATCAAACCTTTAAAAATAAATTCGAATTTTCAAATTCAAACAGCCAAAGAAAAAACAGCTGTCGAGACCAATGTTTGTGACGTCGTCAAGTATAAAATCCAAACCCTGTGGTCTATTATTTTTGTTCTTTAAAATATTTTTTCGAACATAACTTCGGTTATTAAACCATTGTTTATAAAAATGTTTTGTAAATAGTCTGATCTGTTCATTTTTAATTAACTTGTGCCGTTCGGAAATTAATTGGTTATATGTTGGTTGTTTCGCCATTTTTCGAAAATTAGTTTAAAAATGAACGCAAATAAGAAACAATTCGAAATGTATAAAAGTTTATTTTAAACACTGTAAAATTGAAGTATAACTTTTTGGCATATTCACGAAAAATTAAATTATCTTCTCATCAAATAACTGTTTCTTAAACCTGTATGCCCAGAGTTTTTCTATAGGTTATTATTTTTTAATGAACTTTGTTATAGCGCGAGCTTTCGAAATAATTTTATCTCCTTTTTTACCTTTTCCATTAAAGTTGTTGTGCAATAGTAGGTTTTCTCATTCTTCTACAAAAATACTGTCTTGAGATCGAGATCACATTAATATTTCACTCAAAGTTTGAAAAGTGATGATGAAAACCAATTCTAAATTGTTTTAAAGTCCTGGGACACATGTTTGAAATGTTATAGAAATGTTCTTCACATTTACTTCCGTAAAAAGTCTGGTACACTGCGCAGAAAAAGTTGTATAATTTCGTAAAAGGTTTTGTATAATGATTGAAATCGCATGTAATCGCTTGAATTCTGTTTTGAATTTTAAAATGTCTTTTAATCTCCATTGATGCAATTTATTCGTTTTAAAACTAAATTAAATTAATTTTTAAAGGATTGAAATTCCGAAAAATAATTTCCTTCATGATGTTAAGCAACTTCTTGCATGTCGCCGTCTCGTAGCCTAAGGTACAGAGTATACGAAGAACGGGAAAATAGTTCACCAGAGGGAATATAATTTTTCTTGTTAAAAACTTACTCAATTTTCTGGTCCATTTTGTAATAGAAAATACTTTCTAATGATAACTTATTAAAGTGAAATTTTCATTTAATTCAAGTTGAAGTATAATGTGTTCTTAATATTAAAAAAAAAAAAAAAAAATTAAGATTGATCTTTAAAATTGAAATGCACTAGATATTAAACGTCACGACAAAGCAAGAAGTTAAATGTTCTTCATTTGACCGTCTGTCCCTGTTTTGAACAACTTTTCTATATCCACTGCAATAAAATTAACAATGTCAGATCAAAGTAACTGAACCAGATAAAAAATTATAAAAACGGTCTTGTCTATGGTTGTTTATATTAGTAATTTTTTTACAAAAAAAAGTAATAAGTAATAATTTAAATATTTTGAAAATTCTGGTGTTAAACTTTAAAACTCTTTTTTTTAGTTTACATTTTAGTTAGTAGCCATTTTTATAGTTTTGTTTTATTACGGCAGTCTCTTAAATAAGCAAATAATGTCATCGTTGATGTAAGAAATGTTACACTGCCATCAAGTAACTTTTTGTCAATCATTGAAGGTCAAAGAAAAAAAAAAGAAAATTGTTATAATGATAGTCTAAGAAAAAGAAGTAACATGAAACGAATAGCGTGTTTATCTTTTTTTTTTTTTTTTTTTTTTAATATGGATATGCACTGTTATTGATTTGATTCATATAAGGAACATATTGCCTATATCTTTAAGAAACATGAACCAGAAGTTATTTCTATCGTTTTTCTTGTTTAATGAACTGAAACCAGGTATATATCAAGAAACGGAGTAATTCGGAATGGATTCTTATCCTCAGGTCAATTTTTCTCCGGAAACATTATCAAAATGAGCTTCCGATGTTCTTATCATCCAACAGGAAATAGACAGAACTTCGGAAGTGCCTCGTTCTGAACTAGATCAAAATAATCTATACATTTGCGTCACTGAAAAACTTAGATGGTTATTTCTGAATGTTTATACCTCTTTTCTTGTATCAAATATAATTTTCTTTGTTTAAGTACTCAATGTCACAATGGAACAGTGTTTCGACAACCTTGAATTTTGCAAGTGGCCAAAAAATATCACTCTAAACCACTTTTTTTACTTAAGATTAGTTAAGAAAAAAGGAATTAATAGGAAGATTTATTTTTGTAATCTTAATACCCCGCTTGATTAAAACCACTTGTTGAATGAATAAATATTCACTTTTTTTTCTGTTCCTTTATAAACAAAGAAAATGAGACGAGAACTAAACTGAATGATTGATAGAATTGAATATAAAAGGAAATTATTAGATAGAAGTTTAAAGAATGTTTTCAAAAACTTGCCAAGCGAAGACGGTATTAGTATGAATTGCTACGTTTTCCCCCCCTACATCGTGTAATTCATAAACAGTATTTTCTTTTAATAGAACAAGCAATATAATGAATAACTATAACACAACAAAGTTTCGTATGTGTTATTTCATGTGTGTTCAAAGTAAAGTTCTTGACTTAAGTGCATGAGATTTGTAATGGACTTTTACCACGAACTCTACAATACTCCAGTGCCAAACGCAAGCGTAACAGAAGATTACGTTGCTGTCAAGGATACATGTCGCATGTTCTATTTACCTACAGCTTAGAGTTGCATCATACTAAGCTTTTCAACTTAATTGACATTCACCCATCGTAGCCACTACAAAAACTGGTCGCAGAAGAGCAACCACATGGTGGCACAAAAATAAACGAAAATATACAAAACCATAGAAGGCCACGTGATTTCTCGTTTATTTTGTCTTGCATGCTGTGATGTAAACGCACCTGCAGCCATCATTACGGGCTTGCTGTGATCGGCAGATAGATCCGACGTGGTCAGTTCGACCTTGAATATCTGACAGGCACTTAAGTTTAACCACTATGCGGAACACCGTCAAAAGATACACGTCCAGAGGAAGATTTTTGGCGATCAAAATAAACGTTCCGATTTTTGTTTTGTTGACGGCTGAAAAGGGAAAGTGTAGACCGAATCGATCATTAAATTGTTCTACCTGTGGCTCGGAGCCAAATCTGTTATTAAAAGAACCTCTTCGCTAATTAATATTTTCCTACCCACTTGTTCTGAGGAATTTACTTTCGCCTTGTATGGCTGTAGTAATTAGTTTTGGGGAATTGTGTAACATGTTGGCAGTCTAGTGAACTGTGTTACGCGCCAAGGGTACCCATCCCACATCAAGTTACTTTATTACGGAGCAGAATTCCATTTTTCTTTAGGCTTCGCTAAAATTTAAAGTACTTAATTCTTTTATTTCAAAACTGTTTCGATGTATGTTTTTGTATTTTATAAAACTCTTTCACACGTTCTACAACAAATTAATTATAGAGAACAGTAGCTGTGTTACATCAGCTATTATAACTAAACTTTATTCAAGAAATATCCAATTGTAATGAATTAACGAATTGGTTTATGATGGAAAGGTTGAACTATTGCCGTGTATTTTCTGTTCCGCAGAAAGAAAATTTTACTACTTCCCATCCATTTGAAATTAACTTTCCCTATTAGTTCGTTGCATCGGCGATTTTCAAACTGCAGGCTCTAACGATGAATGGAATATGGTTAAATTTCTACTGCAATGTACTGTATTTGAATTAAGTACAGTAACAAAAGTTTTTAAGAAGCATGAAAGAAAGAAAAAAGGACAAGGAATCTGTAAAAGAATCTCCACAATTTTCAAGATATGAACGAATGTGTTTCTTGTAAAAGTGCTTTCTCTACAAATAGATGCTTACTATGGAGAAAAAAAGCTCGTAATTCTAAAGCTATTTAGCTATTGATTAGAAATTTAGTTTTGCCATTTTTTTTCGCAATTACCTCAATAATTGCGTAACAAATAATTATGAACTAACTTTTTAAATATTGTATTAAAAAGTGTTTCCTCGGTTACTTGTTAGAAAAAGAATAAGTTAGGGATATTTAGGAATTTGGATTGAATTCATTTTAAATTCTTATTTGAGTTTTCTGTACACTCCACTAAAGAAAAACACTGTTCTTAAATCGGAATAAAATTTTTTAAATATTGTATATGTTGGATAGCTTCGATACTTTGAGTTAAAAGTTGAATTGCACATTTTTTCCCCCCGTTAATAATGAATGATTTTACTTTCAAGGCTTTATAAACGAAGTACCATTATTCTGAAAATTAGTATATATGATCTACAAATTAGTATATTAAATCAATTTCGCTTAAATGAAATAGTTTTTTTTCTTCAATATTTTAATATCATTGTGTTTCTACTTAAACAAATGTAAACAAATATACAGTACAATTAAATTAAAAAAATAATGTTTGATCACACACACACACATTAAAATATTAAGTGTTCCCTAAAAAATTCGGTTATTCTATATTTTTGAAGTTTACTTTTAAAAAAATTAATATTAAAATCTTGCATAATCTAAACCATGTCATTGATATAAGATATTTTAGCTATTGCTGTTGATATTTCTATCGCAACATTTAAACTTTTAATGTTATTATCTTTTATGTTTTTGAATGGAAAGTTACTATATTTGAAATCCTAAGCATTACCAGAACATATGTCACAACTTTTTAAATTTTATTTAAAAAAATTTGAATTATCAAAAGATGTTTGCTAAACATACCAGTTCCCTAATGAATAAGCATTAATTTATCAAGAAAAACTCATCTATATTTCCTTACTCCATAAGTCGATCATCTATCCGGCGGTAATTGTTAAAGAGAACGCAGTAGAGCATTGAAAAGTAATTGGACAATGTTATGCATCATTGGTGAAGTAACAGGAAAAGGAGAAAATATAAAATATAAGCGACTAATATCCTTTGAAACGACGTATTAAATGGTGTGTAGTTTCTTAAAAAACATATTATAGCAATAGACCAGCGCAGTTTCGGTTAACCAGTGCCTTGAATTGATCATCTTTATTTTATAATCTGTTTAGTTTATATCTAACTGCGATCTTTGATAAAATTTAAAAAGATAACTATTGTTCCTTCTCAAACAATGTTTTTTTTCTTCTTCTTTCTTCTGTTCTCAGAATCAGTTTTGTTTGGTTCAGTTGATATCTACATTATTTATTTATGTGTTCCTTTTTTGTCTTATTTTCATAATTTTATCATGACAGTTACATCTTACGATTTAGCATTTCAAGCATCTTTCTAAAAGTTTTATTATTATTATTATTATTATTATTATTATTATTATTATTATTATTATTATTATTGTTGTTGTTCTTGATTTTGATAAATTTTACATTTTTTGCTAACACCACAACTATAGGAATGTCTTCCAGTTGGTTTAACTCATAAATTGAAACACACAAGCAGAAAAAAATATACCACCTGTCTCTTTCCATCTATTATGTTCCTGATGGTTTTCTAGTGCAGTTCTTTTTATCTCTTCTAGTTTGATTCAAAGATCATCCTATTTTGTTTCTAGTTTGCTTCTTTTTGTTGTTCAATGTACAAGATATTAATAATTAAAGTTCAGAGGCCGGGGGGGGAGTCTTACCATTCCCATAGTGCTCCTATTTAACCCCTTGGGTCTGCCACCACCACCACCAATTAAAGTCCACCCGCTTAAAGCCATCTGAAGCCATCGATATCGATGTCTGAAACATATAGTAATAAACAACAAATCTTCATAAAATTTCGTAAACGTTCTAAAATGACATTAAAATGTCAAGTGAAGAGGTAAATATTATCCTCTGTATAAATTTTAGCCACCATCTGGAAATGGGGCGTTCTAAGGACTTGTAAGGAATTTTACTTTATCGTTACTTTAATATTAATTTTTTTTAATAGTAAACTTCAAAAATATAGAATAACCGAATTTTTTACGAAACACTTAATATTATTAAAACGTTGCAAACTAAAAAGAAAACCATCTGACAAGGTTTTGAAGGCCTGTCCTATAATTGAGGTGGTTTAAAGTTACAGTGACATAATACGATTAATCCTTCATTGTGAGGAACAAAAAGGTTTTCTTCTTAACATATCACATATTTCCCTTTCATGTACATATTTTTCTGCTACCTGGTGGCGAACTGTTGAGGTTGTGACTTAAGTTTACTTTCTCTTTCAACGGTTCAGCCCTTCTAAATTGTACAGATGGTAGTCTATGATGGAAATACCGATGAATAACAGTGACATTTAAGAAAGTGGTTGGTTGTATTCAGATTATCTGGCGCCGTCAGCAACACGAGGGCTATAATGCGCCGAAACATTTCGTCATTAGACAAGCCAACATACATTTACAAACACCCATGCCAACACGGGATTCGAACCCGCAACCTCGCGGTCTAGAAGCTAGCACGCTAACCACTATACCGTTTGGTCGGCCATTTAAGAAAGTGCTTCATAATCATTAAAATATAATCCTAGCTACCAGATTTTTTTAATATAAAATATATATATCATAGTACGCATGAGAGGTAGCTTTAGTGATGTATCATACGTCTTGGCTTTTTTTCAAAAACCTAAAATCTCCGACCTAACATATTTTCAAAGAGGCCAAATTATAGGAGCCCGACCAGCTGGAGCAAGTGTCACCGAAACATTCCATCTTTCAGGCATTTCTAGTGTAGTGTGTCTAAAATCATGAAAGCGCTCACACAACGTGGTAAGCCAAGCTGATAATGGACAGTAAGAGAAGCTGAGTGAAAGAGAGCGACGGGTTTTGAAGTAGATTGTAATGTCTAAAAAGAAATGAAGAATGGTACAATATTCCTCTAAACACTATTCAGCACTTGTATGATTCGATTCCTAGGCGAATCCAAGGTGTATTACATACCAATGGCGGTCCTACGTCAAATTAGCAGGGGTCGCAGACGTCCTATATGTCCTATAAATCCTATATTTTTTTAAAAATCGGTAAAAACGTCCTATATTGTCCTATATTTTGCAATTGTCCTATATATCCTATATTTATACATTGATTCGATCTATATTTTCTTCGAATTCGTAATAACGGCTCCGTTTGTTGCCATTTTTTAATATTTCAGATTCTGTGGCGCGATTGTAGGTGAAAAAGACCTGACAAAAGTTTGTAACGGCGGCGCGACGTTTTATCTCTTGTGACGTCACGTGCTGCGTAATCTACAACTCAACTCTACGGGACCGGCGGGAATTGTAAACATGTGAACATTTCCATAACAATCGGATTTGAATTTCTGATCTGATTTCTCTTCCAACGTAATAAATTAATTGGCCATAATGTAGAGAGATGCAACAACAAAACTCTGCCTCGGGAAAAACGGATAAAAACAACTTGGGATTGACTTGCAGGACTACTAAAGAACATTTTGAGTGCGCAGTCAATAATTGATGAAGGAAACAAAAGGGTTAAGATTTACTGTATAATGTCGAATGCCGATTTTTTTATTCCGAATCCTGTACGGATTCTGCGCCACGAATTGTTTTCATCAAACCGCTCCAAATTATGGCAACCATAGGCAGTTATCTTGTTCTAAAAAAGTGGCAGGGCTGCCATTTTTTCTCAAAAATCGCCTTGGCGCAGAATTCGTACAGGATTCGGAATATTAGCCACGATTTTTTCATAAAAGTCGCCAAAATGGAAAATTACATTAATACGTTGTGTTGTCAAATCCAAACGATCACTAGGGTTGCTTTAAAACCAAGTGCCAGGTTTGTCACATTCGGCGATAAATCTCCCACTTTTCGCCGCCAATCCAGCCGACACTGAACAGTAAATTTGAATCAACAAAAGACTGCAAACAGGGATAAAAAGAAAATACTTAAAGAAATTGGATCAGTTAAAAATGCTGGAAGCAAAAGACTCATGATTGCAAATAATGTAATTAATAAAACTTGATTTAGGGATGGAATATTGATGCAATATTTGATCACGTATTCAGGATCAGGCGATTTCTTTCTTTTAAAGGTGTGTTTTCTATTCTCTTAAATTCAATATAACGAGTATATAAATCTATAAAGAGTTAATTTTGAAGTTCAGTAGCAACTGTGTGCAGTTATTTGATGTTTTATATTGTCCTATATTTTTTTTGAAAAAATCCTATATATTCTTATTTTGTCACTTTGACCCCTGAATTAGTAAACCGGATTCCTTTTAAATGTAAGGTGTTTCCATTATTTTGATAACCACCTGTATGTCTGGACTTAATTCAGAATTGTTAAAAATGCAATTTACAATCACTGATCTCTAGCAACAACTTATGGATAGTGCATTTTTGGTTATTGACTTGAAGCAGAAGAAGGCTTGACAATCCCCATAGAGATTAATATTAGCAACCCCCACAATACTTGTTAGAATGTCTTTGTAACTATGGGCAACGTATCATAGAATGTATTCGATCGGCTTCATTTCTTGCAAAGCTATCCAGAAGTAGAATATAAACTATCCAGGAAATGTAGTTGGATATCAGTGGTTACACCACTCAGTTCAGATCCCTCAATTGTTGCCCAGTTGCTAATAGATGAATCACGTTACTTTCAATGCTACGTTCAGGCAGTTTGAGAATTGTCCCAATCGGAGACAGAGTCGGCATCTTCCTAACACACCTACACCAGAAAATAGTTATTATGTCCACCATTTCACCATTTTTGACTTAGGTTGCTGTAAAACCGATCCTTGATGCACACACGTAAAGTAAGTGGCATGAAAAACAATATAATAGGCTGCGCAATCCGAATCCATCCTAAAATTGCGATGTTTTTTCCAATCCTTTTTTTTTTTTTACATTCAGTTGTATAACACTATTATACGAATCCGGAGGAATATTCCACTTTTGATCTGTGCGCTAGCGTAACTAATGATTGTACGGCTACGACCTACTGTAACTTGAATAAAGCCATTTGTTGTGACTCCACACTTCGGGTCTTTCCTACTTGTATTGGAACTGCTAAATTGGCCTTTTTCTGTTATTTTTTTCATGTGGAAAGGACGGGCGTCGAGTTTTTTGTAGTGCTACTGTGGAAATCTAAATGACCTCGATAAAGCACATAATCGGTTCCGATTACAGCGCCAGAGCACAACTTTTTCGGGACAATTTGGGATCCGGAATAAGTGATGATTGTCGCAAACTTACAGCTTGACGTCAATTTAAATAGGAGTGGTGGTTTCTGGAAGGAAAAAAAATAAGTATTCGGAAGTTTTTATTTTTATGTTTGTGCTATAAATTCTTAGTAACCTTTCAGCAACCACGCATAGAAAATTGTACAAGTAATCTACTTACTTTATACAGTTCTTTGCAATTTTACGAAAACGTTACTAAGTATACGAAATAAAAATGTGAAGGAAATTTAAGAATTCATTTCAACTGAAAGATTTTTTTTAATCATCACAAATGTTCATTAGTTTCATTAAAATAACTCTTAAAATAAATAAACTCGCACAGTCTTGAAATTTTTATTTGGTGTACTTAATAACGATTTAGTTAAATTGCAAAGAACTGTATAAGTGTATCATTAAACAAAGAGAGTATTTGAATTAGTACTATTTGGAAACTTAAGTACTAACAGAGCAGCTTCTTGCAATTTTATTCTGTCCTTTGTGGTCAGCAGATTAATGTAAGGAAAATTACACAATAATTAAATACAATAAAAGTATCTGAAAAGTTATATCTATTTTTAGATAATCTTTACCGAAGCTACCTTAGATAAAGACAATTTTATTCGGAAATAGAATTCTATTTGACTTATCGAAAGAGTAACCCACATGATATTTCGTCGTGTTCTAATTTTATGTATATAAAAAAACGTATACGTTAACAACTGTGCACATATATACACATTCTTAAACTGCTTTACTTACGCCCAAGTACATTTTGTACGATCTTAATACAGATGTAGCGTTCGGGAGAACAATTGGTTTAGATTTTCTTAAATGTGGTTTTCATACTGATGTTAAGTTGCGTAACTTAAAGGAAGTTTCGTTCATGAATTAAAATTCTTGCATAAATTGAAACTATTGTGGTTGACATTTAACCATCTTTATATTTTGAATGCATTTCAAAGTGCGTAAGTCAAACAATATTGCACACCACGATTGTCAGATAACTAAATTTTTTGCTTTTATTATTATTATTCTGTTTCATATCGGTTTCGTAACCTATCTAACTGCATAGATGTGACAATTAAGAACTTTCCGCTAACTTTTTTTGCAATTTGAGACTGTGTACATAGTTAACAATGCATTTATAAATAACAATTTATTGAAATTCACACCATAATAAAATAAAAGGATGTATTTTTTACTATATATAGGTGAAATAAGTTGACATAAGTATAAAAAAACAACCTGAGACTTAAAAGCGATGACCTACGTCTTAGAATGTTCAATTTCTATTTTGCAAAAATTTCACCAATATCGAATACCTACTCTTTCGTAAAGTTCAATTCCACTAAAACGTTAAACAGTTTTGTATCTCAAATAAACTAAAATCTTCTATGAATTTGAAAACTCTAGTGGGGATTTTTCTGTGCATTTGCAAAACCTGAACAGCTTCACGCTTTACCCTCTCCCCCCTCCCCCCCCCCCCACCCACACACACTTCTCCAAAGTTTCTCTACACAAAATTTTAAGAAAATATATTTATAAAAAAACCCGGGAAGCGAGTCTTTGTAATAGTAATGATGATGGCGAAAAAAAATAAATGAAGCTTCTTCCCACCGGTGACCCAGAGACCTAAAGAAAGGGTAACATGTATGTGATCCTGTCTTCAGGACGAACGAAACTGTCTCATCTCATCCACTTAGAAAATCTTCCGGCTTCGAAAAGAGATCAGATTATAAATCAAGAATTTTCTCTCTTTTTTTTTCCCTTCTTGTTTTTTTTAAAGATAATTTCTAGCCTTATCTTAAAAGAAAAAAAGAAAATTGCTTATGGCTTACTTAAAACTATGTTAAAAAATGGCAATTAGTTTGAGGAACTTTGAAATGAATTATCTGCGAAACCGTGAAAATTAGAAAAAAAGAGACAAGTGTATGTTGGGTAGACAGGCATAGAATTCTAAATACACCGGTATACAAAATGAATTATATTAACACATTTTTGTGGAATCTTAATAATATAATAAATTTTTCGTTTCCCTCATGAAAAAAAAAAAAAAAAAGCCTTATGATCCCTATTCTTGATAGTACAGCCCAAACGATCACTTTGTAAAGGTTTTGCAGATACACACAAACGGGTTCTCAGTACTCCATACTTACCAGTTTTGTTTATTGACAAATCCATCGAAATGAAAATGAATCTCATCGTTAAGCCATATGCAGTGTTCATCAATTTTACTCCCTTCAATCAATTTTGCGAACGGTGTATTTAAAATTCCATATCTGTTTATCCCATGTACCACTTGTCTTTTCTTTCTGCTTCTTACAGTTACGCAGTTATGTTATTTCAAAGTTAGGAATTCCTTTCTTAAAGACCCTTTTGTTTCATTGTTTATTTTGAATGTTTTTTGGTGTATAAGTGCCATACTGCACCGAACACGCTAACGGGGAGTCGAACCGGGGACTCCTAGATCAGAAGACAGGCGCGCTAACCACTAGACAAAAGAGATCTCTGGTGTCTAGGAGTTGCATCTGGTGTCTAGGGGTTGCGAGTGTAGGAGTTGCACGTGACCACCACATAGCCCCTTCCCAGTGAGTCGCGAAGGGACGAATGATTGATTTCCTTGTGTGTTGCATTGAGTCGGCAAAGATTGCTTTTGCCGTGTAGCAGTGAGTCACTAGAGATATGCTGATGTGGTAGTGTGGAAGTCATGCAGTTTATGGCGCCACTGATGTGTTTGAATATGCAGGTCACCACTGTAGCGATGTGCGTTAACAGGGAGTCGAACCTTGGACTTCTAGATCAGAAGACAGGCGCGGTAACCACTAGACAACAGAGATATCTGGTGTCTCTCGGAGTTCAATCTGTTATTTGTACACGAAAACGTCACACATTCTTAGGACAAGACCTGAACTGTTGAGATATCGAAGAAGAACGCCTCTCGGGAGGTATTTAAAGGATAAACTGCCATGCATTTACGACTCGAGTCGGAAACTCGGAAATCTATCACTAGAAAGCTCGAAAACCGGACGCGATTATATGTCACAATCGCAATCTTGTCTTCAAGTGTTTGAAATCAGATACATACCAAAGCCAACCCCAGTAGCTCAGCTCGACACTGGCCAATCCCGATGTGGACCCTTGCAGACTGGCCGTGGTTGTAGAGTTTTAAAATTAAATTTGAGTTTTATGAAAAAGGGTGGACGGATGAAAAATATATTTCGTGATAGCTTTGACTTGTTTGTTTTTTAAAAGTCGTATATTTTGGAACGATACTCGCGGTGAGACTGGCTAATTAGACTGAGAGGCAATCGCAAGTTTAGGTACCCCATCGAACATCATTCTGAATATTTTATAGAAATTGGCGAAAATTGAGCTGATTACGAATTCACTGGTCTGCCTGGCAAAAATGGCCGAAACTGGTCAAAAATCGACTTTAAATAAGTTGAACTAAATCCAATTGCCAAATGCGCCATAATAATGAGCATTATTTTTTATTTGGTAACCCTCGCTTTTTAATTTTTAATTAAGAAGGTTGCAAAAGATTCGGATCTCTGGCGAGGGCTTACTTGTAAATGAGCCAAGTTTGCTATAAATATTACGTCACTGATGACGTAACTGATGTCGCCAATTTGGCTTACTTTTAAAAGATGCAAGTTTTTCGAGCCAGAGATCAAAAATCGTTTGCGCTTTTTCTCATTGAAAATCAAAGTGCAGAGGGTTACCAGACGAAAAAGTTTGTTCACTTTTTGGCAGGTTATGACACATTTGGCAATCGGATTTTAGTTCAATTTCTTCAAAATCGATTTTTGACCAGTTTCGGCCATTTTTGCCACCAATGTATTCATAATCTACTCACTTTTCTTCACGTTCTATAAAAAATTCAGAATAATGTTCGATGGGGTTTCCCAACATTGGCCGATACCGTTGGGCTACCTGTGGGAAAGCGAGACTCGCGATATCCCTTGCACGCAGTTAATGAGATAGATATCTTCTTCAACATAAAGTTTCTACTTAACAAACTAAAATAATGAAACCATTCTCTTTTACACATACGAGCTGCCTCTTTGTGCACAGATAAAAATCGGATATCGATGGCATAGCAATCGATAAGTAAAACAAAGCTATCTGATACATCGTGTCACGTATTGTTCTCCGGCAAGTGGCGTTTCAGCGTCCCCGACGCCAGATAGCAATCACACACAGTGCACCATTTTAGTGTGTCAACTTTGTATTGTGGGCGTTGTCGGTAGAGGCAGACGCCGCTCTAGAAACAAAAACACGACACATTTGTGTGATTTGGGGCTCGAGCTATGGGTTCTATTTGAAGTGAAGTCAACAATTTTACGTTTGTCAATTAAGTAGTCCAGCTGTAAATAGGAGTATGCCCTCATAAAAAGTCATAAACTGAGTTAAAGCAGTATATTAATGAATATTGATTGAAATGTAGAAAATGATTTATTATTTCCGAAATTTAAATATTCTTTGCAATATCATTTAAAAATCTTATTTGAATTGTTTATATTAATGTTAAATTGTTTTTATAATTAGTGTAATCTGTAATGGTGTCCAACTGCGCTAAACTACTACAAATGGCAAGAAAGCTTGCAAAATTGCTTAATTCAAACATTTCTGTCCTGAAAATTTTGAAATTTTTTCATTGTTTCGACATTTAACGCATTTTATATATTAGTTAACCATTAATTTACTTTTTAATTATTTGGTAATTTATTAGTAACTCATATGATAAACTTAAGAATTTTTTTTTTTAGCATTCTAAAAATTAGTTATCTTCTTAAAAATTGTCATTGTTCGAATTCGTTTTGTTCGACTGGTCAAAACTTACAAAAATTAGATTTTTTGCTGCTTTTTCTTTACTTCTTTTTTACTTCAAAAACGCTTTATATAGCCTCAAAAAGATATCGTACTGTTCCGTTCCAATTTTAAATGTTTGTTGTTCCAGAATCATCTAAGCTGGGAAACGCTTGTGACTAATGTTTAATCTGATTTAGAATACTATAAAAAACAATGCTGTTAAGATTGTTCAAAAACTTATAAAAATCTTTATAAATTTGGGGTTTTAGTAGATTAAACACATAGAATAATTCTATAGAAATAAGTAAAATGGTGGCTAGGAACTTAACTTAAAAAAAGTATGCTGTACAATCTAATAGTCCTAGAGGCGATTGCAATTTTTGGACCCCATCGAACATCATTCTGAATTTTTTATGGAAATTGGAGAAAAGTTAGTAGATTACGAATCCACTGGTCTGCCATGGCAAAAATGGCCGAAACTGTTCAATAAACTACTTGGAATGAGTTGAACTAAAATCCGATTGCCAAATATGTCATAACTTGCCAAAAAGAGAACAAACTTTTTCGTCTGGCAACCCACGGCATTTTGATTTTCACTGAGAAAAAGCGCAAACGATTTCTGATCTCTGGCTCGGAAAACTTGTAACTTTTAAAAGTAAGCCAAATTGGCGACATCAGTTACGTCATCAGTGACGTAATGTTTCTTGCCAATTTGGTTCATTTGTGAAATATACAAGTAAGCCATAGCAACACATACAAATCGTCTGCAACCTTCTTAATTGAAAATTAAAGAAAGAGTGTTAACAAATAAAAAAAAATGCACATTATTTGGCCAAGTTATGGCGCATTTGGCAATTGGATTTAGTTCTACTTATTAAAAGTCGATTTTTGACCAGTTTCGGCCATTTTTGTTGTGGTAGACCAGTGGATTCGTAATCTACTAACTTTTCTCCAATTTCTATAAAAAATTCAAAATGATGTTCGATAGGGTCCAAAAATTGCAGTCCCCTCTCAGTCTATAATAGAAACTACATGAAACTTTGTTGCATCTCATAAACATATCGTTTGGGACAAAACGGTGTACATCCAGAAAAAGTTTAAAATTATTCAAAACAACATTTTGTTCAGAATTTTCTTTTACATACCGACTATAAAGTTTTCTGATTCCGATCTAAGTGCTTTAGTTGTGAAGACTTTAAAAGTAACGATTAATTAAAATGTCTAAAAATGGGAAAGAAATTATTTTTCTGCTAGCATATTTTCTTTTGTCCCTCGAAGTTTCTATTTTGAAGCAATTAATGTGGATTTTAGCTAATAGTAATTTATTTTGGAAGATACAGCATAAGCTAGACATTAGTTTGTATTGTCTAAGAAATTAATTAGAACAGTTTTTTCGCAACCTGACTTTGTTAAAGGAGCCTACTTGGAATGGGTGAGCCTCTTCTAAACAATGGAACATTAAGTTGAAGCACTAACTTCAAGTTTTGTACACACTAGTGTCTTATGCAATCGTTCTTGGCGAAAAAGGAACAATAGTTATTTATTCCAAACACGTTTTTGCTTTAACGTAGTATCATTATTGAAACTAGATTTATATCAGTAATTAACATTTTATCATGTAATTTACTCATGATTATACAACTAAAATTTTAAAATAAGAAAACTTTTAGTTCATCATACGCTTTAAAATTTTTATAACAATTGAAAATAGAAAGGCTAATGTCTTTTGTATTGTTTGGGTTCACGGGGTGAACGGAAGTATACTGGCTTTTTTCTATTTCAATTAATTTATTGCTGGAAACTCAAACATGGATCCTCATGCAATTAAGGTATATAATTTAATGTTGGAAATAATGATATTTATATAAGTTCTGTTAATTTTATTATTGTTGATGTTTTAAATAAAATTAAATATTAATTTTAAGGAAGTATAATATTTAAATAATTATATGTTTTAAATTAAATTTCTCAACGCTTGAATATTTTTATTACGTACGTCTTCTCACCGTTGAGATTTTCTTTTGAATCTAGAAGTTGAACCTTTAAGATGACCGTTTTTGATATTTAAACGGTTGACAAAGATTGCTGTATTTGTCTGAAGTAAACAAGATTAATAAAGCGCATTAGGAATAATACAGTACTGATTATGAATCTTGAATCGGTTATAAAAATTTATTATGAATATAGTATCACACAAAATATATTATTTCGAGTCAAATGAAAAATTTATTTAAAAAAAATAAAAAATCTTTCCAATCGTATAAATTTCTTCTGATCGATAAACAAGTGTGGAAATAGCATCTGTCATTTCAGCTCTTGCAGCTTCTTTACAGTCCTAATCTGAAGATTATATCAGCTTTATATAATGTGTCTATTATTTTCCTAAATAAAGCAAAACAGAGTTTTATTTATCTTTGTCCAAGATCACGCGCAGTAAAACGATTAACTTTCTAATCCTCTTGCAAGTGTGGGTCTCGACCGTGGACGACAAGCTCCTTACATGGCGCTATATTCATATATTCATGAAATTCTCAACATCTCATCAGAATATTCAACACGAGAGAGTGAAATAAAGACAAACAACAAACAAAATGGCGGAAATAAATCCAAGGCGAGCAACACCTGAGGTGCTTTGAACTGGTATTTGGACGAAAGACCTACGCAGGCAAAAGTTTTCTTCTGGAACCTTTTTCCCTCTCCTTTGTTACTTAGTCCACTTGTTGCCTACCGACCCAGCTAGCCTCTGCATACGTCAGCCGTCATTAAAGACATCTGGGTCGAATTTCAATTCAATTTTCTGCCATGTATTTACGTAATGGAATGGGCCACTTCTGGTGGATTCTATGGGTGATGCTTAGAACTTTATTGCACCGGAGAAGAACATTGTAATTTCCTCCAGAAAGATTAGTTACTAAGGTGTGCTATCTCATTTCAATACGCCCTTGAACTTCGAAAGCAGGTGGTCCCTTAAAAATGTTGCTTGTGAGTTAATCGTTGCGTTACAGGTGCATAAAAGCTGTCAGCATTTTTAGTGCTTTTTCGCAAACCTCTGACCTCCTTGCAAAACTTTTTAGGATTGTGGTCATGGGCGTCGCATGGAAGATGAAAAGGATTTTGAAAATTAAATATAATATGGAGAAAATAGTATGATTCACTGATAATATAAGTATGATATAGGTTTAAAAATATTCAATGGATAAGAAGTTTAAAATATAATTATAAGTTAAAATTTTACGAAGATAGCCAATTAAAAAAAATCAAGATTCATACAAAAAATTTACCACCTTGCGTCCCCCTCATTCTGTCGGCGCCTATGGCTGTGATGATGGAGGACAGCTTTATGAATTATGTGAATGAGAAAAACTTTTGAGTTTAAAAAGTTCCAAAACCTCCGCTTGTGAGGTCCACAAAGGTAAGTGACCATCATAGCCTTCGTGATAGGGATTTTTCTCTTTCTCCTATTCGAGGTGGAGGAGTGATATTCAGATTGTTCTCAGTAGTCATGGTCTTAATGTAACGATGTTTAAGCGCAGTATAGCACTCGTTTGACCTTTGTGCCAGAAAAAATATCCAATTCAACCAATCGACCTCATGTTGACTCTGAAGTACCTTGATAAGTCTAAAGCAGAATAACATAGCCCTTTTTTATTATTATTATTCATTACCTTGAAGTAATACTCTATTCATAGCTCAAAATCTTATATATTTTACATCTTATATATTTCTTATATATATGTCTTATAATCTTATATATTTACCAAGAGAGTGATTGATTTTCTGGAAATTCGGCAATCCCTTTTATTTGCTTTCTTCCTCTTTTTATATCCTATTATTTTCATATTTTGAATCTATCAAGTGCTGTGACTAAGCCTCAAAATTAACCAATGAAACTTAGGAGTGGGACCACCAAATCGTACTAGAGCACAAGTAACTAATCCCTGAATCGAACTTGAAGATGAATTCGGTAGAAGAAATAGTGTCCAAGATCACAAGCACCGCTTTCTCTTCGACATGACCTTGCGATACTTGGTGCTATTGTCAAAGACTAGCCAAAAACAAAAAGGATACGATTTTCAATGTCACGCTTCAGTAGTCTTTGGAAGGTTTCCTGCGGTGCGCGGCTCACTTAACCGTGCTCCTGAAGTTATTGTTGAAGTGTTTTGTCGAATGAGAGAAAACATTTGGAAAAGATCGTTGGCCAACTTTTATTGTGTGTTTCGAAAGACTCCCCCCCCCCCCCTTTTTTTTTTTTTTAAAGGTAAAAGTGTGTCAAGGTGTCGAGGTACTTCGGTTCTTTAGATTTGAATATGTTTCGATCACATCTCAATATTTGAAAATTGAGTCAAACGATTTTCTTATGAGAATGTAACGTTTCTTCACAAAAATTCTACGCATACTGGGGTACTTTCTTTAATGTAACATATGAACATAAAAATATTACGCAGATTGACTACCTCGGAAAGGTTGATTAAAAATACAAGGATAATATTTAACATCCGCAATCCTTATTGCGGACCCCGTATTGCGTTCTCTTCCCCATGGATATTTCCAATGAATGTATGCTTTCGTTGTCTCATTGAAATAAGTAGTGTACAACTTTCGTAGTCTATAAGTTATTGATGTGCCTTATAAATTATTTCTGAAAAGTGTTTTTCGTGACGATTCCATTTTATCTTCACCCATATGTTTACACAGGGCAATGAAAGTATAGCATTCGGTCGGGAGGAATTTCATTTTTGCATTTTTTCACGTTTTGGAACACCCTGATTTAAAAAAAAAGTGGTTTGGAAAAATGCATGTCTGTGTGTACGTGGTCAGCATAACTTCGGAGCAAATTGACCTAAGACGTTCCAATTTGGTGTGCGGGTTAGTGGTGGCTATTAAGGTTTTCGTCAAAATCGCCCTTGCGCATAAAGTTGAAATCATGAAAAATCATGTTTTTCAGCAACTGTTAAAAAAGCAACTGTTCCCACCTTTGAAATTCCCATAAAAATGCGATAAAAGCGTAAAAAAGTTGAAAAACGAGTGCCTTTAACACAGAGCTCTCTGCCATTGAGCATCATCCATCAAACGATTGATTTTTTCTGTTTCACGCACAAGAAAGGATAATATAATGTATATCGAATAACATCGCCGATTCTGCCATTTTGGTGGGGGGTTTTTTGTCCATAAAAATTATTGCCAAAAATATCGCATAACTGGCCATTTTTATTTAGATGAGTGATAATATGAAAACGGTAAATAACAATATGAATTTTAATGCAATTACCCGTATTATACTGTAATTGAAAGTTGTATAATGTCCCCCCCCCCCCTGCCCTTACTTTTTCTATGATGAATAAAATACAGCAATTTTATATGTTTTTATATTTGCCGATTAGGGGATGCGCCATTTCGACCCGGCAATAATCAACACTCTTTTCGTCTTACTTGACGCTACAATAAATGTATTGCTTTTTAAAATACGTATTTATCCACTATCAACAATTCCCCTCATAATTTGACAGCTTAAAAATGTTAAAAAAAATCTCAATCGGATACTCATTGAATCTACGATGATCGATTTTTCCGTTCGGACGATACAGGATACGATTTATTACCAGACCGATCAGCTAAGTTTTGCTATAGCTGTGACAAATTATACTTTCCAAATCAAGTTTCATTATATCTCTCATCAATAGAATGCACTATTTAACTTTGATGAGATTCCTAAAAGTAGTTCCTTAAAGCAATTTTATATGCACATGGGTTCAATAGTTTCGCCAGAAACCCAATTGTAGTTGTGTATAAGCGTGAGTTTGTTTTTCATTGATGTAGCTCGCTTCTAGCCGGACCTTCTCCCCAACTGCAAATTTTGTTGAGATGACTTTAAATTGTCCTTATTAGGCAATTTTAGTACAATAATAAGATTTAAAATAATAAGTGAGATAGTCCATTTCTGATACTTTATATGAAATTCATTAAAATTATTTGATTACAACAATGTTGAACACCTTATCTTGCATATTATTTCTGTTTTTTTTTTTTTTTTTTTTTTTTTTTTATAAAAACCCAAAATTGATAAATGACCAATTTAAAGGATAAGGTGGCCGCTTCTGACGAATAAATTATCTACAATGAACAATTCCCGCATTTTTAATTTTTTAATTTAATTTTAAATGTTTCGAAAAGGCCGTAAACACAAAAATTTCTGCTCACTACGCTTTTTCTTTTTTTTTAATTTGAAACCTAAAATTGCTGGTTTATTTTAGCGGGAAAAACGACTTATTCAGCTCAAAGATAATGTGACGTCGCTTGTTCCGAACTTTGCTTGTAACGCAGCAGCTGAAACCAGTTTGAAAATCGCGCTAAACGGTACGGGTTATGGCAATTGTCCAAAAAACTCACACCTTGGCTGAAACCTCACGATAACCATAGAAAAGGAAGGAAGTTTTGACGTCACAGAAAAAAAATGTAGTGTTTTTATCGGAGTGCAATCTAATGAGGTTTTCAGGCATTTTCTTTTCTTGATACTTAAATAACTAATTTTTTTTAAAGAACTTTTGTTTGAATATTTGGAATCGAAAAAGAAATTCTTCATAAATATAAACTAATTTCACCCGTTTTTAAAAAATGCGAAAATAGTCCAAAAACAGTCCTAAAATTTTGGGAAATTGTAATAGTAGATAGTATACAGTAATAGCCAGTAGATTGTATACAATAATTGGAATTACTATTACTTTAGAAAAGAGAATATCGCAATTTAAGCATGTTGCAGTAACTTAAGGAATCTTATGTATATCAGGAATAATAATACATCTAACTCTGACGAATTCCCAAAAAAAGTCATTCTTCTAAGAAATCTTAAATGCCAAGGGTGCGAATGCGCCCATTTGTTTTGACTAAATCTCAATTCCCAAATTTTGTTGAGTACTGAGAGATTTGAGAATTTGAAAAGTGTGTTCTTTCTAAATTTATTTTGTAAAAGAATTGCTCAGCTTTTTTGAAAAGCTGCATGTCCTTGGTATCTAACAACTCAATAAAATGATAACAGAATCTCAATTCCTCATTTATATGGTTGGTTAGATCTCAAACCGAGCTCAACACTAGAATCCTTTCATTACCGACTTTTCCTCGAATTTCATCCTCGACATACGATGCAAAGCGTTTAGAACCATTTAACTTTGAAGGAAAGTTTATTTTTCAATCAATTCCTCTCACTCTTCCACGCGTTATTTCACATCAATTTGATCCACTTTTGCGTACAGCTGTCAGTTACTTTTTACCAATCCTTTTTTCTCAACTCTTCTTCCACCAATGATTTAGAAAATCATCTGCACGGTCTGAAAGTTTTTTCCACCCTACAAAACAGATGTTTCAATCTCGAGGTAATTTGATGCGTAATATTTCAACACTACTCATTTGTTGCGTTGTGTGCAATATATCAATCCTACATTTCATTAGGTAAACGGGACAATTGGCAAAGATTCTTTTTTTGATAGAAATCCATGACATTACGCGAACTATATTTTTACTTTCAATTCTAATTATGTCAACTTAGTTCATAAGGTAATAAAAGTATTGCATTTCATAAAAAAAAAAAATTATTTTGGATTTCTATACGTTTCCGAACGACCTGAGAATAAAAGAGTGGTCTAAGGAACAAAATTTGTTTATGTGTATCCATGGTTACCACTTACAAAAGTTGAACACCAATGTTCAAGTCGTTCAGAAGCTATGTTGACATCAGAAAGAGAAACATGCAACCATTTTTTCTTCTGTACCACTGTTTTGAAGTCGGGATGTTCTAAAAGGTTTAGAAATCCCCTCTCAGAAAAAATTGCATTATTTTTTATTTTTTTTTACTGAATGCAATACTTTTACCGTCTATTACATTGAGGTTTAATCGAAAGTAAGGGGATGAATAAAAAAAATTGCCTTCATTTGAATATTTTTATTTTTATTTTGCGTGAGTATTAAATGCAAGCTATTAAAATAGTGTTTGGTTGCGCCAAAGATTTTAGAAAAATATCTTGGGATTTTTTTCCACTCTTTAATGGAGTATTGTGTCATATTATGACCTCAATGTCTATAAAAAAAGGTTTGGCGCTGTAAAAATGACTAAAATTCACTGGAGCTTGAAGTTGGAACAAACAGGAAGTTAGAGACGAATATTTGCTGAATACAAAATCTTTTATTCCTTTTTATTTATTTTTTTATTGTATGAAACCTACATTTTCACTTTTTTTCTTATGAAATTGAAATTTCACTTTTATTTCATACCATATTGAAAATTGTTTAAAACTTTGTCTTTGATCTTTTTTCGAGTTAGAAACGCATTTCTCCTTTTTTGTTTCAGTTTTGTTTAATGGCAAATAAGAAGAATAAAACATTAAAAGTAAAAAGACAATCCCTGATTTTCATAAATTTTCACGGGGAGTAGGAAGACGGGGGGGGGGGGGAAGGATTTTTTGTTGTTGCTTAGAATGAATAACAACAACAAAAATTGGATGAATTAATAAAAAAAGCTGAGTAGCATATTTTTTTTTATCTGAAATTGATATCTTTGAAATTATGAATTTACCACATTTAATGAAATCGAAATAATCGTTTAGTAAAACACAATAAACATATTCTCGAAACTCTGTGTTAGACAAGATACCTACAATTCAAATTGGTTTATTTTACTTCAAGAGTGTACTATATTTATCCCTCTATCATTGATTTCACCTCCTTTACTAAAATTATTTGGAATCAGTTTGCGTTCCCGATAATCTGTATTAGTAAAAGTACCTAAAAAGAAAAAAAAAAGATGTTTCAAATTGGTTTAGTACATCTCAAATTATGATCACACCTCTCCCCGATTTCATCCTCTTGTTTATAAAACATCTTAATAAAACATCTTTTTTTTTGTTAAGTACCTTATAAAGAACACCTGTGTCAAATTTCAAACATTCAAGTTGATGGAAAATGTGTGAGAATTAGTGATCAGTGCTTGAGCTTTAAAATGTATCGGGGATTTTACTAAAGTTTTCAATATTAGGGTTACAATGAATTATTATTCACTTTATCCTCCCATTTCATTTCTTTACGTAAGAATTTGTAACGGAGTGAGTGGTTAATGAACGCATTTAATTTATATATTTTTTTATATATCAAACTTGTTGATTGTAACTATTTCTCTTTATTTTTTTAAAGTTTCTTTGTATAAAAGTTTTTTAAACGTTTGCTTTTTTAAACATTTGTTTTTTAAATATTTTGTTTGTTTAAAGATAGAATATAAATATTAGGCAAGAGTTACTAGTTTGTTCATACTGAGAAAATTGTTTGAGTTTTTGTTAATCCTTACCAAATATAAAAGCGTTTTTAATTTTATTAATAATTGTTCATTGTAGTTTAAATTCTGTCTCTAAACCAATTTAGTTGTGTAATATTTTAAAAACTTTGAAGTCTATTAATTTAACATTCACCTGGAAAAAAAGTAAAATAAACGAAATGTGTTATTTAAACAAGTTATTTAAACGTGTACTCGATCACGGAGACTCAATAATTGTTTAAAAAGTTGAATTTATTTATTAAGTACTTTTTAATATTTTTCTTGTGTGTCTTCAAAACTACAAACATCATCGAAAAATATTATTGAAGTAAAGAATAAATACGTTTTGTGATCGCTGGGTTAAAAAAAAAAAAAGCTCAACTTGTTTAGAAATCCCACAGAATACGATGCGTAAGTATTGAATTTTGAGTTTTTGCTCCCTTGTTTTCAAAAATGCAATTATCTTTGCTCACTTGTTTAAGAAATTTATAAGTTTTTAATGAAGAGATTGTGTTCAGTTTAGCGTAAAATCTTCGCGTGTTCAATTCAATATCGTAAAGCTTCTTCGAGCGTGAAAAGTTGCATTAAAGATGGCAAACATCATCAATACCAGTGTAAAATAATACGTGACAATACGAAATGTAAAGCTGGTATAAGTCAATCCGATTTATAATTGTAAAATTGGTAGGACAGTTAAGTATTTCTATAATGGAAGGTTTTCTTTTAAAGAACACGTTCTTATTATTTTTTTTTATTTTTTTTTATTTTTTTTTTTATTTTATTAAAATTAAAAATTCAGGAAGGTGCTATCAACATTATATTAAGATTTCATATATCCACATCACCTTCATATACAAATAGTACATAAATGCTAAAATCTTAATTCAATTTTTTTCTTTTTTTTTTCTTTCCGATGTTTAAACAAGGGCTTTCTAACATAAAATAACTCATTTGCATAAATTATGATTGGGCAAAAAGACCATCCAGTTCATTTTGGGCAATATATTTAAAGGACTCCAAACTCTAAAACCTTACATTAAAAAAAAAAAATTCTAAAGTACAAATTAGTCATTTTCTAAACACAAGCAAATTATATGCTTCTTTAATGACTAACGATATACTTTTAACTACTAAATAATGAATGAAATAAAGATGCATTACATTTAAATCTCTTTGAATAACACTCTTTCCTTCACATTATTATGCTCATTAAACATCTCTTTACAGTCAATGTTAGCTTTCCTAACTCCTTCATACACATCATGCACTCCTAAGATCGCTGCGAAGATACGTTTGTTAAAGGATAAGTACTTCAACTGAAGTAAGACTAAAATAGAACTTAATAGCTGAGAATTTAATAGCAGTTATGTGTTTCTTCTCGTATCAAGCATTCTTAAGTTAAAGAAAAAGAAAGAAAAAAATTCCGCTCTGCATACAACAAATGGGAATGCGCTGCTGTGGATAGCAGTCAAATATCGTAGCCTTTGGAAAAAAGAGTGAAATGTTATGTAAATATACAATAAAGCTTTTTATTTTTTCAAGTTTAGAATAGCTCTGAGGAGGAAAACCAAAATTGTTGGTGGAACATCCGTGAGTGCCTCTAACCAACACCATTTATAGCACTGGCACATTAAATGAAGTGAGACATCTGAATTCGAACAATGGACATTGTTGGTTTACTCGAACACTTAGCTGGCGCCAAAATGGTTCCAGAAACATTTAATTAATCGAATCAGTATTGATAACTACCTGAAGACTGATCTATGTTACGGTCCAGATAAACAATGTTTGCTTGAAGACGAACTAGCCGTTTGTAGGGCGTGTCATGATGTTTTTAATGAATTGCCTGTTGTATAAATGGACAATCAGGAAAACTGAGGATAGCGTATTTGTTCCATTAAAGAGTGAGGGAGAATTAATGATACTGAATAGCGCATTGATGTGCTTTTGGTTATTTTTCCCAAGCCTAAACACTACATTCTGTGGGGTTTTTTTTTCTGTGGTGAAACTTAATACGGTATGAATTCAGACACATTTTTGTAAACTCCGGTTTCAATCAAATTTCTAAAGGTCAAAAGGAGAAAAGAAAAACCTTTGTGGTGTCAAACGTAGAAGTATTTCATTAGCGAATTATGTTAAGAGTTGCAATAGATGTAAATCTAGTGATATTATTTTTACCGACTTCACTTTATCTTAAGAATCTAACCTTGGAATGGCAGTCAATTAACTGCTTTGATCGATTTAAATCGATATTTTATGGTAGATCCAATTGGCGTTTACAATTGAATATAGAAAAATACATATATTTATAATTTAAATGCTTTTGTGTTAAATCCATCAAGCATCTTGAAGATTTCGCTGTGAAATTAACAAACGAACCTTTTTTTTGTTGCGATTTTACCAAACAAAATTCACGCGAAGTTAAACACAGCGTTTAAATAACTAACATTACACAAAAACTAAACTAACGGCAGTTTTATCCATGAAGATTTATCTAAAAAATGTCATTCTCACATTCTAGTGTGTAACATAATATCAGAAGCACAAGCTCTTCTGTTGCAGAACAAAACACAAATCCAAATCTATCAATAGTTTGATATTAATAACAGAGAAATAATTTACCTCCATCTCAATTTCGTTTGTGAAACTGCCCCTTTTAGAAGGGGGTTTGGAAGCAAGAAATATATCACGTGGACAAAGGTCAAGTTACAGTCACAATCACGTGAAATTCCTCATTTAGTTTTGTTGTAAAATAGAAGGAATACCCACTTCCCTCACGCGACGTTTGATTGACGAATTACTGGTTTCTGTTATCTGCATTATGCTGTGCCCATGTCTGTGTGGCCTGTCAACGAGCTAAGTAGCTTCCTACAAAAACATGCATTTAACGTCTCGGAAGATGGACATGCTTTTCAAAACATTTTGTCTGAGGATTTTCTTGGAGGTTTTTAATCAGTAAGAGGTAATGTTTGTTATTCAGTACATTTTATCAATTGAACATGATTTAAGTTATTAATGGTAAAATCAATAACACAATTGCGTGTTGTCAAATTTCTTTCGGGTTTTCCCGTTAAAATGTAGATATACAGATACATAGTACAACAGGGATAGAAGAACGAATGATCGCGGATTATTTTGTAATAATTCTCTTACTAATTTGAAGCAACTGGCGAACACTACAAAAATACAAATGCTTTGTATATTATTAATATAGTTCAAACAATGATAGAGCGGTCAAAAAATAATTATAATTATAATAATTAAGGTTTAATTACTATAATGATAATTATAATAATTCCAGTTTAATAGCAATAATCTTATTTATAACATTTGAAATATTAATATTTTAAATGATGTATGAATATTATTTATAAAATTATGATAATTATAACGAAAATTATAATTTTAATTAGGATTATATGGTTTATTTAAAATTTAAATTAGAATAATTATGATTCCAGTACTATTTATAATGTAATAATTAAAAAGATAATTGAAATTAGGCCTGCAATTATAATCGATTATACTTATAATTGTAATTAAAAGATTCATTAGTATTATCAGGAATTGAATATAATATTTATAAACATATTTTAAATTTTAGTTATGTTTAATAATATTTATAAATATTATTGAAATTGTAGTTATACTTATAAATAATAGTTATAATGCTTATTAATAAAATCAGGAATAACTGTCATATAACTGTGTAAACTTAATAATCATTTTCAATATGATTATTATGAAATGTTTTATATTTTAGTTATAAAAATAAATTTTATAATCATAACTTCTATAAAATAATTTATAATCATAGTTAATGTATTTATGAATACGTTTATTGTTATAATAATTATAATTATGTTGATTGCTATAGTAATTATAGCAATAGCCTTTATAAATTCTTTATATTAACTTCGATTTTGTGTGTGTATCGCTGGAGGACAAATCGGTGGACTCCTAATTAACCCCCTTGCAGTCATCCAATCGGGCTGAAATTTGGCAGATAGATTCGATGTCGATGACAATGCATTCTATTCAATTTTTGGGCTATTACTGTCACTAAAAGGTCGCTTTTACTGAATACTAATAAACCAACTTGCCGTCATCCAATCGCGTTAAAATATCATTGAATCTCTTAAAAACTCTTTCCTTTTGCTAAATTTTTTTAATAGATAAATTATAAAATTGTTTTAGTCAGAATTGATTAAAGATATTTGGATGTGGGTGTGAGTGTGACGTTCACTTTTAATAAATAAATTTCGAAACGTAGTTTGTCGCACATTTTGCTGATAGAAATGTTTTTGATATTTAAAATTAGATGCAAACACCCAGCACATTCTGTTTATAGAATCGGCTCTGTGTTAGCGAATATAAAAATTGGCAATGCATATAAAGGATATATATCAAAAACTTTGTTTTTATGGGTTATATTATTTTAAATATAATTATAAGAAGTATCATTGTAACATTATGAAACTTAAATTATTGTAAGATTTTGTACTTATTATAAAACTTACCATTATAATTATTGTAATAGTTACATGTTTCCAAATATAGAAATAATGAATATTTTCAAAAATTATTATTATTTACATAAAGACGGTACAGATTTTATTCTCAGAATAGAAACAAATCCCGTTAAAATTCATTTAAATTGAAACTATACGAAAACACCTAACTATAAGAGAGTGAGAAAATCGTTATACGTTCCCAATACAATACGTTCCCATTTAAATTTAAACTAGAAGGGTTCTCTGTATCTCATAAATCAGGTTCCAAATACAGCTTCAATGGAGTAGATAGCAATAAACTCCACTTATGAATAATAGAATTTCCTGCTTCTTTTCACATGTCCACGGTTTAATTCATTGGATTGTTTGACACGGCCGTGTTTTCCTTTTGCTTGACTACCATTCGCTTTCTGAATGTCATGGAAATTTAATTCACCCCTGTTGTTGAGCGACATTTTCTTAATGCGATTTCGTAAAAAAAACAAAAAAAAACATCCACAAATGAAAGAGTGTGTCGATATTTGGGAAATCGAAAACAAATGATTTCATTTACTTTTGAAACTGATCTGAAAAATTCAAAATATACCTTAAATCAACGTTAGCCACTAACTTTTAGAGGCCGGCCGTATGACTTATGTTGGAGCTTTTCGTAGGCCGGGTACACCAATATATGTATCTTTCATTATTATCGATTTAACAATACATAGCATTTCTGAAAACTGAAGAAAAAAAAAATATTGATTTTTTTTTTATTTTAATAAAATTAATATCTATATTTGATTCTTCTTTTTCAAATAATTAAAAAATAATTATTTTCATTATTAGGAAATTAAAGTATAAAAAAGAAGTGAATATTTTGTTCCCAAAGTGACAATGGGTCTTGATTTATTAACCTTTAATAAAAGTATTTAAACTGTACTTCCAGATTACTTTGTTTTAGTCATTTGTGAGACGATAGAGGTTGAAATCGTCTAGTTTATTTATTTTATGATAAAGTCGATATCTGTCGCAGTAATTGTCCAAATAAGATTCAGTTAAGTTATTCCTGTATTTATTCTTGATGAAAACCATCTTCCTGAAAGCTTCTTTATATAGTCTTCGGGCACGTAGTCGAGAACTCTGTTCTACATAATTAACACATACTTGAACAAATTACAATTTGGTAAAAAAAAGTCGATACCTTGAAAAAAAACATTTTTAACTTTTTTTTTTATTACCTTGTGCTGCCGGCGGCCCGCAGGAAAATCTGTCGCGGGTTAAATCCGGCCCGCAGGCCGCGATGTGGCTAACGCTGCCTTAAATGATCTAAATAAACAAGATAAAAGTTAAAAACAATGATTGTTTATCCATTTCAAAGTCGTCTTTAATGTATTAATGCACACTAAATACATAAACTTTTCTAGAATTCATTGACTTAATAATGTTTTAATATTTTATTCAACATATAAAGTTTTGCATGCATTGAATGTACAAATTCCATGAATCGTTCGAATTAATTATTTTTGCATGCATTTATTGAGTTTTTTATACTGCAATTTAAATAATAACGTTCCTGCTAATTAAATTTATAACATTTTATATAATTGGCTAAATTTATAATATTTTTTCATGCATGATTTTATTTATAACGTTTGAAAATAATTTATAAAATTTATGTTTTGCTGATAAATAGACATGATTATTTTAATTAAACTAACTACACTTTTAAAAAATAAAGTAGTATAATTTCAATTAATATAATTAAAATTTGTATAACTAAAATAAGTTAAATTCAAATTAATATAATTTAACGAATAAAAATTTTTGTATTTTAATTACAGCTTGAATAAATGTATGACCATTATTTTTTAATATAGATGTAATAGGAAAATAAATGTTGTTTTATACAATTCCTAAAATGTTGATCAAAATCAATCTTAACAAGTTAATTAATATCTTCAAGCTATATGATAACTCAAATTCTTGACGTTCCTTATTTTTAGAAATGTAAATAACTTTCTTAAATCTAAACAAATTTATCGGAGTTAGGTCTATATAATAGTCTATTATTTGCTTGGTGTATTAATTATAAAATTTAAATATTTTAAGTTTTAAAATTTACTAGTATAGATTCTAGTACCAATTCTGTACTCACAAAGTATAGAAGCAGCTACAATGTGCGGCAGTTTTAGCTTTACACTACTACTACTACTACTAATACTAATACTATTACTATTACTACTACTTTTATCCTTGTATCTATTTTCTTTGTTTGAACAATGAAATTCTCAATATTATTTTACTTTGAACGACCTAATAACCACATAAAACTTTTCTCAAAACAAACTGAAAGTTCCGAATCTCTTTGTGGCACCTGTTTACATTTGCAAACGACATTGACGGAACCATAAGGCATCCCGTTGTAAATTCCATCTATAAAGCTCTGGCATACACTCTAATATCATAATCAACAGTGTTTTTCGGCAGAAAGGCAATGAATTTGTCGAAAGCGATTTGGCATCGTGACGATTCGGAGCCATTGTTCTTTCTGTATAGCGTGTCCAGGGATATTTCAGTTGGTTTTTGTCCTGTCGGTACCAGGCAAAATATATTTATTGTCCACGAAGAGAAGCTTGCCGGGAAGGTCCTTCTTTTTTTTTGTATCAAAGAATGGAATTTTCCTTCTTTCTCCACATTTGTGGATGTTCCATTGATGACAAAGCAGCGCGAAGAAATTCCACACAGAAATATTTCCTTTGCATTTTACGACCATTAAGACCATCCACTTGTTGGTATGTTATTTATATTCTTTTTTGTATTATTGTTGTTGTCGAAAGTGTTGAGCAGTGTTGGGAGTTATGAAATGCACCGTTTCTAATTCTTTGAACTGGTTTAAACTTTATCGAAGAACTAAATTAGCTTTTGGTTTTTTCCGTTACGTTGTACAAGTAAGATTAGTCATTGCTACATCTTATTAAATAATCCTTTAAAAGTAATATCATTGTGTATAATATCTGTATTTTGTTAAATGTTATGTAATTTACTGCTTCTTCATTAATATTCTTTTTTCAAAAACGGCGTGCTATTCTCTCAGATATAATTCTTGAAAACTTTCACTGTTGAATTGTACTTAGAGTGGTGAGTTATAAGTTTTGTGTCATTTTGTTCAAAATTCAGAAACATCATACTAACTGTATGTTTTCCCATTTATTGTAATTTTTACTCATATCACTAACTTACTGGTTCTGTAACGCTGTAGGCTGGTGCCATATAATTGAGATTAACTAGATGTGCGTGCATCTTTTCATTTCTGTTCACGTGGTTTGGAAATTAGATTGTTGTATAAATTAATTAGATGTCCGTCTATTTTTTCATTTATTTTTGTTCACGTAATTTGGAAATTGCATTGTTATTGTTACGAAATTTCTTCTCGGAGGAATGTTTCAATTTCAACATAAATTTTTTCTCACTTGTATAATGAAAGTGACAACAGTGGAGAATAGAATTGTCTTAAGAAAAAAAAAAAATTCCGTAAAATTTTGAGGAATTACTGTAAGATAATAACTAAGAGTTACTCTCACATGCACAAAATTACGTAAGGAAAATTTCAATTTCAACGTTATTGTTTTTCACAGTTGTAATGAAAGTAACAATCGTGGAGAATGAAATCGTCTTGAGGGGGGAAAAAGTTTTTTTTTTTTTTTTTTTTTTTTTTTTTTTGTAAGATCTTGAGAGGGAGCTGGAAATAACAAAAATATTTCTCGACCATTTCATATATATATTAGAAATAATTTTCATTTGCATGATATGAAAAGAAAAATTAAATTTTTAATAAATGTTTCGTGTGTATTGAATAAAAGTGTTTATTATATTCATTTTTCAACGGACACCTTAGGCGTCTTACAACTTTCTAGATTGAAAAACAAAGATAACAAAGTTGCTGTTTGAATCCACTTTTGAAAAGTAATACAAATTTATATTCATTCAAGAACAGCCTTTGGAGGGCGTGTTTATTTGAGCAGTTGAAACCAATCCCATTGTGTTTTCCCCAAAAAACGCAAGCCAAAACCAAGGAATGTACTGCTACAAACATTTGTTTGCCAATTTACGATGTTTTTATACCAACGGGAACTATTTTGTTTCTTTAAATTTATGTTCACGGGCTTAGTCTATAAACCACTTTAACCGGTGCGCAACTTATAATCACGGTTTGTAGCAGAGGCGATTGAATAACAATGACATTTGTTAAACTGATACTTCAGAGGCTTGTTCTTCGGGATATTGATGCTTTTCTTATCATGAGCTTGCGTAGATGCTTTTTCGTGACAGTGTAGATCTTGCATCCTTTTTGAGATTATAACTTTGTTGATAAACTCTAAAGAATTGTAAGACATTTCTTCCGTATGAAATGCGGACGTATAGATGCCATTTTGCAAATGTCCTTGGCGAAAAGTGGCTCAAATGTAGCTATGACTTAATGATTAATTCGAAAGATTCGTATTCTACAGTTGAGTCAGCTAATAAAGCCTAAGGTTCCATAAAGTTCCATTCCATAATTAATGGTCTAAATACAATTATTAAAAATTTATTTTTTATTGAAACTAATATTTTGTACCTAAGACAGCTTCAAAATATATTGCACCATGTTAAAAGTGTTTTTGCGTTCGTAAAATGTAACTGTTTCAACTGCAAAATGAAGTCGCAACGATACATTCCATTCGAAAGCCTCCATTCTGAAAAAGGCTCCATTTATGTAGGAAATCCAATACAGGTTTATTACTAATGCAGAAATGAAAAACGATGCGTGATTGCTTAGTATTCTATTTCCTGAAAAGGCAAAAAAATTCAAACATCTGACGATATGTTAGAAAGAGTGAAATCATTTTGAGGTTCGATGAATCTAGAACAAACTTTTCCCAGCAATCTTCCTTTACTTCGTTTCTTAATGAAACTTTTATTCCACGTGATAAAAGAAAAGTGACAGTTTTTAAGGGTGAAAGTATCTTCCGCATCAAATAAAGAGATGCTTATCTACAAATAGATTTATCCAAGAAAATATCAGTTCCGTTTAATTCATTTCGAGATTCGATTGAATATAATTTATTCTAGAAAGGGAATGTGTCTTATTTTGAACATTCTGTCCCACTTTTTATTTTTGATTTTAGCTTAAATACATAAGGTTTTTGTAAAACTATCTAAATGTTAAAATATGCCAGTTAATTTGTAATTAGCATGCTCATCAGTTCGATGAATTTAAAGAATATTTAGAGAAGTAATTCTATTTGATAATAATTTAATATTATTGATACTTTTATAACACATTTTATCCACGATACAGATTCAAGAAAAAAATCTTCGGGATTTTTTTTTTTATAAAAACAACTTTAAATAGAAGGGTTTTCGCTACCAAATGTTGTCTTGAGTTGACAGACAGTGAAAGCTTTCACCCTTGAAAGATCGCCAAATTGAACTCATCTGGTATCTTGACCTGATGTATCGAAACAGTACAGAAGCGGCTTTTTAGTGAAAGCGACTGCCATAATACAATTTGTTTTGCTTCTACGGTAGTCTTTCGTTGAATGGGTATCGTTTCTAAATTGCATTAACGTAGTAAAAACCTTATACAAAGGCTTTGATCGCCTGTCTACTTTGAGGTTAATATTCTCAGACAAAACTACATATGCTACAGACACTTACAATGCTTCATATGAAAGGTCTCGCCGGGACGAGTTCTCATATCCAAATTCAACAGAAAGTTACGACCAGAAGTAAATATTTCCGAATTGGTAGAGTTTATGTATAATCAATGCCGGCAACCTTAACAGAGAAAAGTTTGGTTAGTCATTAAGTGTCAACCAATTGTATATGCTTCGTATCTGGATATGATATAGTCGTAATATAAACCCCTGTAAAAGCGGCATTTTAGAGACAGTCACTGTCACAATACTCGTTTTTTCTATAAGGAAGAAAGTACTTTGTAATTGTTTCAGATAGTTCATTAATTATCTAAGACAGGGCTCTTACGGTCCAATGTGCTTAACTTGTTTTTTTTTTTAAAAAAGGGGGAGGAATGCTTAATCTCTTATGACAGTTCCTTGTAATCAGTTTCCTCGTTAAAATTTTTATTTTTTTTCCCTGCTTAGCCCTTACGGTACTTGGAAGTCTAGCGGAAAGTTAAACCAATTATTTGCTTTTTCTCGATGAATCAGCATTCAGCAAATGGAGCAAACAACAGTCACTACCACGGCTCAGAAGAACCGTCCTCTAAATCCCGGATAGCCAACTTTACACTTGGCGACATGCTCGGTGGTGCGTAAAAGCTAAAACAAGTCTAGCTCCCATTCGAAATATTGTTTTTGGAGAAAATACTAGTGAATCACTCGTTGTTAATGGTTCCAGGTTGTGAACTTCGTATTTTCTTGTCAGTTGTTGTGATGACTAGTTCCACGATACCGTCTTTAGAACAGACTCACCAACTACCTCTACGAATTGGGTCAAATTTCTATAATTAAAATTAAAACTATTGTTATTATGCATGTGAAATTTTTAGTTTTTCATCAATTCTAACAGTGTGCCCAACAATTTTTAAAAACAATTGCTAGTAAGAGATTGCAAGAAACTTACATTTACTTCATATATACCTTTCTTCTTTTCTTATTTACTTATTTTCTGGTTAGTGATTGACTTTATTTAAATTTTCTTTAAAAAATAATTTATCAGTGACACTTTTATTTACGTAAAGAATGTGTACTTTATTTGATTCAATGCTTAATACACCTAACTGTTTTATCGCATAAGGAAATGATTTCCTCAGAATTTGTTTAATTTTTCAACTTTGCATGGAAACTCTGGCTTGTTGAATAAATATTAGTTGGGAATAAGGATACATGATCTCTAAGAGATAAGACTTCCTACTCCTGTGTAGATTCTGAACCAAGAATTATCTACATCTACATAAAGCGAACATCAAGTTATTGCAACAATAGAAGTTTCACTTGCTAGAAAAAAAAAAAGGGCGGCTGTTACAGCGAGTTATAGGCTGCTACCACTTTTATGGCCATAAAATCCGCATCGGAATTGAAAGTCCGCCCCAAACTTTGTAAAAACAACAATCAAAATTCTTATTTGAAGTATCGCTGTATGACCTAGGCGCCAGTAAAGCAACCAACCAATTTATTTGAAGTAAGATGATATATTGATATAGAATCAAACATGGTTTTTAAGATTTTAAAATAACCTTTCACTATTTTGAAGAAAATTAATGTACAGATTTAATAACTTTAACTTCATTAACATATTCAAATTGCTAGTCCCCAGATAGCACAGCCTTTTTGGCCAATATCGAAAACCGGGCTTCTAGTAAGATTGTCCAGTCCATACCGAATCTCTAGCATGGTTCCGAAATACACTATTTTTTTCCTTCTTTTTTTCTTTTCTAAATATGTGGGCAATTCTCTGCTGTAAGCACGAGACATTTTATCTCTTTTTTCTACTTATAGACAAATTAAAATTCTAAAATTATTATGAATCTAGCAATTATGCTTTAGTTTTATATAGCTCCATTTGGTGACCAAGTTACATGATATAAAATAAAAACATAACTATTGGCTTCATCTCAATTTTATAATTCTTTTCTATTTACGAGTAGGAAAAAAGAGCCAAAAGTCCCGTGCGTCAGCCAGAGAATTGCCCATATGTATATATAATATACATACACACACATGTCAAAACCGTCACAAAACATATCTTTTACACCCTTCCGTTATTTTTTATAACACTATATTTCAATTTTAAAATATTGCATCAACATTTCAAAACCTCCAGCATATTTTATCCAGCACTGGGCGCGATTTGGCCAAGGTCCGTAGCAACGGCCAGTCTACAGATGTCTATAATGGGATTGTCCAGTGTCAAGCCGATATTGTCCTGCGGATTTGTGCTACAGGGGTAGTCACCTCTCATAAGAGTACTAAAATACATTTTTCCTCAAGAAGTAGTCCCCTCTAGTAGAGTACCAAAATAAAAAATAATTACTTTTGATTTTTAAACAAATAACAATATGCAATTGTAAATAAATTATTCGTCAGAAGCGGATGTTTTAGCCTTAAAATTGGTATAATGTTTAACCATGTTAGTTTTGTATAAAGGAAGAAAAAGAAATCGTCACAAAAAAATTCCGGAAATAATACATTAAGAGAAAGTCCTAGTAAGGTTCATTCTCTATATAGTCACTATGTTACAATCTTTTAGCCCAGTGCATTTAGAAACTACTTGGTATAAAACCTTGTAATTTGGCGAGTAGGTACGTAAAAGATCACCTAATGAAATGACATAATTTGTTTTCATTTAATGTCCATCTATTATAAATGAAAATTGAAATAGAAATAGACAAAACCAGGTAGAACCACTGCATAGGCATTGTCTTAAGGATTTCAAATATAAAATAAAGTATATTATGCACTACTTTCGAGTTTTTAATTTCTGTCATTTCTTTAAGTGATCATTTTTGTACCTCCTCGCCAAATTTCAATGTTTTATAGAAAGTAGTTTCTAAATGCACTGGGCTAGAAGATTGTAACATAGCGGGTATAGGGAATGATCGTCACTAGCACTTCCTCTTCTTTCCTTAATATATTTGGATTGTTAATAATTTATATTTCTATGTTTATAATCGTGTATCTTTGTGTTTTAAACAACGACCTTTCAAACCAAATAATAATAATAAATTTTAAGCTTTGGGTAACTTAATTCCCACTGGGCACTAAAGCAGAGCAAGACTAGTAACATCCACAGAACAATCGCCACCGTGAATTACCTTCGGTAACATGCGAACAGCTATATATAACAGATACAATGAGAAAACCCCAAACAAAGGCGTCAATATCACGAAATTACCAGATAACAAAGGCAGAAAATGAGACAACAAGCCAGAGCCCGAAATCCACTGTTCTTTTCTACACGCCGAAGACGTGAAACCCTTAAAAAAAGCACAAAACAAAAGGAGCTTTGTGACGGCATAATTACGAATCCGAAATAAGATTGAAATGAAAATCTGTAAGATTGTTCTTAAATAGGGCAGGCCTGTCGTTATGGCCAATGCTTGCTAGATAAAAAAAACTCAAAAAAACACATACTTGTAATTGTTTTCACTCGCAAATCGGTCATACGAAATGTTTTTTTTTATGTGTGTGAGTGTGTCTGTGGATTTAGGATTATATTTAGTTTGAGGCGAGATTGCCAAAGTTGTCCAGGAAATTGCATTTTGGTTGCTGGTGGCAAAGAACGGATAACTATAAATCGAATCGAAGTGTGTAGTGTCGGTTTGAGTGCCAAAAGGGATTTATGAAACTTAAAATACCTACTTGTGGATTTTCTATTCTAAAACATTCCAAATTAATCCATTGTGTTCATTGTTGCTTCGCTGCAAAATTGTTCCCGAAAGTTTTGTGCATGGTAAAAACTGGCATGTTTTATATTAGTTCGTGTGAGATACCATGTTTATTATCACAAAAAATAATTGTTCTTACGCACTGGTAGATATGAACAAACAAAATAATAGAATAAGATAAAGTTACAATTTCTTCAGATATCATATTCCCGAATTTTATGAAATTTATAATCATTCTACACTGAGAAAACAGCTAAACTATAAAGGAATTATACCAGCTCTCCTTAATCCGCCCCTCAGAATGAAGGGGTCCACCACCACCAAAACTGGCATATAATCGGAACATCACGGATGTAAAATATAACTAATGATTCGCGCTAGAAATGTCTGTCGTGTGAAAACCATTACAGACATTTAAAAATCACACGGTCAATTGAATTTTATGGCAATGGAAAGAAGAACGACCTTTTTAGATCCTATTTCGAAATACAGGCGAAATTATCGCAATCTGAGGTTTCAATGTGTAACAAGTATGACGTGAAGACTTAGTCACTGTAGTATGGACTACGTCCGATGGAGTAATTTGAAGGTTAAAGTTGAGAAATACGATGTTAATAATAATTTTATTTAATATTCAAGATGTGTTTAAATTTATATTTTTATATCATCTACAGCCTTTAATTATTGGGATTATAAATGTTATTGTACGATTTTGTTTATTGCATAAGCATAAAAATTTCCTGGTAATCAATGAAAGATAAATATTCAATAGTTAAAATTGTAGAATGATGTTCAAATGTTATGAAAATACAAAGCAGTGTAGTTGAAGTTAAATAACAATCTAATATAATTGTAGAGGAACTTTTTTTAACACCCTTTTACTTTTCATCCGCCAGTTGTGAAAAGAAAGGGAATCCCCCCTCCCCCCTTCTCCCCCAAAAAAGAAAAAAAATCTACCTCGATTTTTTTTATCTTTACTTCTCACTCTTAGTGTTAACTCTACGGCAAAGATATGCAGATCTTTTCCCGATTTTTTCGAAGTTAGTAATTACGTATACCATTGTGAACTTTATTTTTAAGTCGCATCACAGCAAAGAATTATTTAAATTTTTGATGTACCAAATATATGTTTCGGTAATTTAGTGTCGAATTTCGATATTGGTCCAGAAAATTTCGGATGTATTTGCATGAAAAAATAGTTTTAAAAATTGTATTCTTCATCAACCTATATATGTATATTATTAAATTTTTGTTTTATGTTAACAATTCAATATTTTCATAAAATTACATTTATAAAGTGACAGTTAAATTTATAAAATAAATTTATTTTCAGTTCCATTTTAGAATAGTTTAATTCTGACATGTTATTCAGACAATCAGATTAGAACTAATTAGTTGCCATGCTAGTTATCCCAATATTATTATTTTACTTATAATTGTTTTGTATAGATTGGGAAAATAAATTAACATTCCGCAATACCAGTAATTGTACAGTCACTAGTTTTCTATACTTGTAAACAAAAATTAAAAAAAATTGAAATTAAGTAAATTTGTTAATATATATATATATATATATATATATAATTCTTTTTTATAAATCTACGATGCACTTTTAAACATAAAGCATCATAAATAGTCTTACTGATATTCAATTCCTTTGATCATGTTAAAACTTAAGAATACTTAATGACTAGTAACTGTGTCTTATTAAATCATTATGCATTGAGGAGGGTTAGAACAAAAACATCTAAATTCAAAACCTTGTTACATCAGTGTATTTCGTTTTTTAATTTTTATTTTTTAATTTTTTTTTTTATTAATTAAATTTAGTGGTATTTGAAAATATTTGTTTAAATTGCCATTTCAAGAAATAATTTCTTGGTTTTGCTCCGACAATCTTCTTATGCAACAGGGACAAAACTTTAGGAGAAGTAGGAAAAGGTTTCTGAAGTTGCAAATGCATTAATAGGTTTCGAATTTTTAAAAAATTATCAAATATTCTCGAATCATTTATTGCTTTTAATGAAAAAAGCTATCTACAAAGTGGCCGCAGAACCGGAAAAACTAGGAAATCAGGGAAATATCAGGGAATTTTTTTTTAATTTCATGAAAATCAGGGAAATTTTCTATTGTTTAAGTTACGTTCATCCATATTTTGGCACTATTTACTCGGAGAATTGTGGTTGGTAATCGTTAGAGAAATTTAATGTTACGGAATAATTTAAACCAGCATTTACCAGCAAAACTATTTTTAAAAAAATTGCATATTATCTTTAGCATACATGTTCCATTTGATCAGTGTGTCTAGATATCTGGAAAACCTAAGAAAATTGGGGAAATTTGAAAAAAAAGTTTGCCCTAAGGTCAGGTAATTTCTTAGAAATCTGTCAGGGAAATCAGGGAATTATCAGGGAACTTTTTTTCCTGAATTTTGTGGCCACCCTGTATTTACAAATTTTAATCAATGGAATTTTTAATAGAATGCAATTCATAGTGTTTGTACACACGGTAAAAATAAGATTTTCAATTTATAATGACATTGTTTTCACAAGTTCGTTAATCTTTGTTGTTTTCCTGGAGAATTTTTAAGTCGAGTCATCGAAATATGTGTAATCGTTGCTGAAGCATAGCATGAATTTGTTGGTAAACTCATTCCCTCCAGATTACTCATCAGACGAGAATGTTCCATGAGTTCTATTTTTAACGTGTGTGCATTTTTTTCCCTTCTTGTAGCCTTATTCATGTAAGACCGCAGCACCAGGGTTACAAATCGGTAACAGGAGCAAAGTGCACAGACGCGATTTTGAATCGCATAGCGATACCGGGTCGAATGTATAATTTACTGAAACGGCAGATGGTGGTACCTCAAAGTGTATGTCAGTTTAATGCAACGATATGTCGGCCATGGTAGTCCGTTGTGTGCATACCAAAAAACATTTTAACATTTTCAACATCTAGCTTAGACCTCCTAAACGGAAAGGATGCAAGGTTTGGATGACAAAGATGCACCCTTTTTCGAAACTAGTTCTCACACAACTGACAAGCTTTTAGTAATGTTTCCACGGCCAACTTTTCAACAGCGCACGACAATTGAAATTTTATTACATGCAAATGAAGGACCAAGAAACAGCGAAACATTTTACGCATATAGGATTGTAATATCATCAAATAATTATTTGAATAGTGCGGAAGCAATATCGGAAGAAACACCGAATGTATTGGACAAGTATCTCGCTAATATTGTGCACACAATCTGCGGAAGTTTGTAGATATATATTCCTGTATTGTGCAAAGTCTAAACTGAAATCTAATTGGAGGGGGGGGGGGGAGCTGCTTTTGTCATGCCTAGCTAGGTTTACACTGTTAAGGGCGTGTAAATATTTTCATAAGCTTGCTAAAAGGCTCACGCTATATATGCGTCAATCCTGAATTAACCTTTTTGTAGAGTTACCATTGTAAGCTTTTTCACCAAACACACTACAAATACTTGTCATAAGGACCCTGCAACCTTGTCATTATAAGTCTAATGACAAGCAAGTAAATGAGAAGGCTTTTGTAGGCTTGCATGTTATCTGGGATTGTCCTGCTCCACGTATCCTATCATGACTTGATTACTTCGACTTGAGGTATACGATGACACTGATATGACAGCACCGAGAAACTGGTTGCACGCATTACAATAGCTGATGAAGAAGACTGACGTCAAAGTGGTTGTAGTACCACCTACAGCGACAAGAAAGTATTTAATTTCCAATCCTGTATTGCTATGAGTCGTCACCTGGTTTGACCTTCCCGTATAAATTTGTAATCCTGGTGAGAGGACATCCTGTGTAGTTTTCATGATTACTTAGTATACAGTTTTATCCAACATAAGGTATCTTACATTTTCTAGTTTTGGTTACGAATGAAAAACAAAAAAGTATATATATTCACTGCATATAAATTGATGGAATTAATTGTAAAATCCTTTGTTTGTGGAAAGAAAACTGTCACAAAGCGAAATTCCCAATTTCAAAGGAAAAGCTTAGAAAAATTTGAAGTTCAGCCGTCAACCCCTTTTAACCCATCTGATGTTGGAAGTAAAATTTTGACAGTTAGCAAAAAATGATAGATTTTTTGTTTGTGTCTCAGTAATTCAAAAATATGGAACTTGGACAGTCTCCTTCTAAGCAACGTTGGAAAAACGAAATACGTAAAAACTAATAAGTTGATCCCAAACCATCTACCCATTTAAACATACCCGTTTTATTATAGTGTAATACTAATTTTTTTATGGAAATCACACAATAGATTTCGTTTTGGGCTGGAGATGGAAAATGTTCTTTTCGAATGGCTAGTCTTGAAAAGCACTTTGCTAACAAAACTTATTCTTCCTTCTGACCGTTTAACTTAGGTGACCCGCAAACTATGCGTTGCGAGGTTAAAGAAAGAATAGGCACACATAAAAACCCTGGCTTGGTGGTTAAATAAGTAAACCTTTAAGATTGGAGCAAGCTTAAAGCAAGATCGTTGTTTTGTAGCAGTTTTTCTTTGAAACTCGATGCATATTTTCTTTTAAGACGTTAAAAAAACGAAATTCTTGTAAACATCGGAAATTGTACAGACATTTTGAGCTGTCAGCACAATTTTAGTTTTACGTGGAATAATTGTCGACGCTTTATTTTGTTGTGTTGATAGAATGATACTTACGAAGGCTATCTGTACGGGGCAAAAATGATACTCGTTCAGAAAAGACGTTTACAATGGACAATTTTCATTTTTTCATGGAGTAATTTTTAACAATGAAATTTATGACTTTGCAAACAGTTTCTAACGAAAAGAGATCTTTACATTCAAAACATAAACTTTACTCCTTTAGAACGGGTATGGTAAAAGAAAATGGTAGAATAGACCGAGTCTATAGAAGTAACACTTTTCACATATTTGACTGTAGCATCTGAAGTATATCTGATTTTGGTATGGTTCAAATGTTAGGAGGACGGCTGATTTATCTTTTTCTATTGATATATTTGAGTATAATTTTCAAAGCGTAGAATTCTCAAGAAAAAGGCTTTTCTGACATAAGAAAAAAGTTACAACACGCCCCGCCTATGGGACAAGTTGTAACAGTTATAGGGGTATGTAACACGAGTTAAAAAAGAGAGAACGTTAGAAGAAATTGCTTTATTTACCTACTTGGATGGGACCTCTATATCCATTTAATATCTTCATTGAGTCATCAGAATCCCAACTCTGACACACAAATAGTGATTCTCCACGAGTGTAGACTTCAATATGCCCACCCTTCACAATTAGCCTGACACATACTTTATCCACTTCAGAGTCCCTATTTGGGTAAATGTTGCTTTTGATTTTTTTTTATCTTGGTTACAATTAGACCCAAAAATTTCGTTACCACTGAACCTAAACACTTTATCCATTTTGAAAACGCTGTATCACGAATTTCTGTAATCCAATTTTTCTTGCAACGAATTGCATTTCTTTTTTTAAAAGTCTTTAAAAATGCTAGTTTGTTCGTGCGATTAATTGTTGTCATTAACATGAAATTTCAAAAGGTCTGAAGAATTCAAAAATTACTTAACTCGTCAAAAACAACAAAGTTACAAATTTTAAACCAAACGGTATAGTGGTTAGCGTGCTAGCTTCTAGACCGCGAGGTTGCGGGTTCGAGTCCCGTGTTAGGCATGAGTGTTTGTAAATGTATGTTGGCTTGTCTAATGACGAATGTTTCGGTGCATTATAGCCCTCGTGTTGCTGACGGCGCCAGATAATCTGAAAACAACCAACCAATCTAGCCCTCGAGGTAGCGGATTCGAGTCCCTTGTAAGGCATGGGTGTTTGTAAATGTATGTTGGCTTGTCAAATGACGAATGTTTCGGCACATTATAGCCTTCGTGTTGCTTATGGCGACAGATAATCTGAAAACAACCAACCAAATTTTAAACTGCGTTCAAGATTATATCATAACGTTTTATATACTTGTTCAACACTACTACACGTGACATACCTATGATAATATGGATTCTGGCACTTTGTGATGATAGCGAAAGTTATTTGGTTTGAACCCTATTATTTGTAGACCCGGTTTCTACGAATCAGAAATTGTATTGGCTTTTTGTAAATAAATTTGTTTTACAGAATTGTTCTTAAGAGTGTAACATGTGAGTGATTTGAAGAAAAGTATTGGCGTAGGATGATACTTCTTTACGGAATTAGCCGACCAAACGGTATAGTGGTTACTGTGCTAGCTTCTAGATCGCGAGGTTGCGGGTTCGAGTCCCGTGTAAGGCATGGGTGTTTGTAAATGTATGTTGGCTTGTCAAATGACGAATGTTTTGGCGCATTATAGCTCTCGTGTTGCTCACGGCGCCAGATAATCTGAAAACAACCAACTTGACGGAATTATTTCAGAACCGTGACGTTAAAAGAATTTAAATTTCCAACAACCAAAGACTATGAAAATGTACTGACGTCTGAGCGGTCAATGCGATTTCCGGAGTAATTTCCGACTCTATTTCGTGTCGTCGTGAAAAGATAATCCCGAACAAAACGCGTTAGAATGGATACTTTATTAGCGGAAACATGATGAAGAGAGAGGATGAAAGGATTAGAATAAGTCCTTCATAAGACGTCGAGGAAGTACGAATAAGATAATCGAGGGAAGTAATTAGCCATTCTCGCTATTTGCGTAAAACTTGAAGTAGAAAGTGGCGATTGACCCGTGACTATTTTCAGATTGGCAATTGTTGCATATTACGTCTTTTAATTAGGAAACGGAAAAAAAATATCCGCACTGTACTTTTTCCTAGAGACATACCCGGACCTATTTGAGGAAGGAAATTACATTCGTAAAAAAAAAAGTAACAAGATTGTTCCCGGATTTTCCGGTGAGAAATGGAATTGCTTTGGGTCCGGTTGTTCTTAGTTAATTTCTTTTTGATAAGAAATGGGTAAATTCGAGAGGAAATCCCGTGGTGTATTAAGGTATCAACTTACGAATGAACTGCGGGAAGAGCAAGTTCCTCCCACCGTCCCAACTTTTTTAATGTAGTAAGTAGGAATTTATTTCTATTATGATTAGGTTATATGTAAGACTACTAGGTTACTACTAGGTTATATGTGTACTGTAGCGTTTGATTAATAAGCACTAATGTATGCTTGTCATTTATTTGATTTGTTACTGAATAGTTATCTAACACAAGTGTACGATGTAAATATTTTGCCATTAGGAAATTTTATCTCCTGTAGAAATCCACCAATGATATCCTATTCTGTACTTATTTAAAAAACTAGATTGTAGAACTCGCACCATAATTCCATATTAGGAGAAGATAAACCAATTATACTATAAGTGATATTGAAAGAAAGACATTGAAAAGAAACGTTTTCATTCCCTGTCGGACGAATGATATTCGGTTTTAACAAATGTTATTCATTCAAATAAAGTTGTAGATGATAAAATTCTTAACAAAATAGAGGTCCTGATTCTTACTCAGTGACGTCTCTTTTTCACTATTCGGTGACTCATTTCATTTAAAGCATGGTTAATTTTAAGAGAACAACAGTATCGTCGCAGAAAAAATTAACGTCTCCATTATAAAACTTGTATTCGATTGCGTTGACATATCTCTTGAATGAACACCAAACGTATATAGTATAGCAACATAACCTGAACATCAACTCTGGATGGTTCAGGACATCAAATACCAAAAAATGTTGACATCTAAAAATTGCTTCTATCTTAAAGTGTTTTAGGTTGGGCATCGGTATTCAAAAAGCAGGTTTAGTTATAACATATCCAATAAACTATTATGCTGACCCTTTCAACAACATCAGTACTAAAAAAGTTTGTGATAGTTATCGAGTAGTAATTGAATTTCTTGGGTTGAATATGAATGCATCATATCTTACGTCAGACTTTCAACCATCCGCTTTCAAATCCTGTTATTTTATTCGATTCCTTTAACTATGTTCTTTTTCCCACCGGTGTAGAAACACCTAACCTCTAATAAGACGTATACTACGCATGGTTTCTCATCAGATGCGTACAACTTCCATCAAGTTTGCGTACCAGACCGCATCAGTTCTTAATTACTGTACGTTGCGCTAGGATAACAGTTCTTTTCGAAGAAAGAACAGACTGATACAATCTCTAGACGACTTCGTGCTGTAATGGATTATCGCATGAATACACGCCTTAAGAATTTTTCATTTGAATATATCAGGCAAAAATAACATTCGAGATTTGATAATCTGTGAAACGGAAATCATTGTTTTTAAAGTTCGCTGTGAAGGTCAGATTGAGTCGTTTCGTGAATTTGTGAATTGCAATTTTGATGTTTTTCTTTTGTTGAACAATGTCTGATTGAACTGTTCGGTTTTCTGGCGGAATGAATGAAATATTTTTTTGGAAACTAACATTGAAATTTCATGCTTGTGTAATATTTCGTAAAATTGATCCTTTTGTTGTAATAATTTCAAAAGGTGTTATATCGACGATGTGAAATCGCCGTTCTTTTTTAATTAAAGGAAATAAATTGGTGTACAATCTCATAAAAAAAAAATGTGATGACGAATGAAACTCATTATTTCTTAGTTATTCTTTATGTAGTTTGATATGTTTTCTTTTATTATCCATCTTAAATTTAAAAGTTCACAGCCATATTTTAAAAATTTGACTAACACAAAACTTCCCATTAAATTTTCTTAGAAAGTGAGCTTAAATTACTTTTTTGAACCCATGTGCGTAAAGGAAATACTTAAAAATAGAGTAAGGTTTAGTGTGAAAATTATCATTTTCTTAATACAGTGACATTGAGATCATTTAAATAAAAATGAATGTAAATAAAACGTAAGCTTAAGGATACGAAATTCCCTTTTGAACTTAGATCACGTACTCTTTGCTTACATGCTTGATAATTAAAATAAAATTATTACAAAACTAAAAATTATACAGTAAGTAAAAAAAAGTTTAAGGCCACTATATTTTTTCATATCCATTTAATTGATAACATTTACTTTATTTATATCTTATGATTTGGTTGATGATCCATAATATGCCATACAAACATAAAGTAATACTAATTAATTGTAATAATATTTCTTGAATGTATTTTTAAACAATAATATTTTTATTGTTTAAAACAATTAAATTTTTACGACAAAGATGTTTCGAAAGTTGAAGTTCACAAGTTATGAAACATAAGTAAGTTAGTATGAACTTTTTTTTTTTGTTATGGATTTATACAAAATCGTATATTTGATGTAGTATCTATAAAAATAACTTCCAGGTGTTCGATTCCACACTTTTGCAAAGAATTATTTTACATTTTTACATTGTTGTAGACTATTTGCATAGTTAATACGACTGCATATTTCCATATATTTCAAATTTATGTTTTGCGTTTAAAATCTTAATATATTATATTCACTCTGAGGATATGCTTTTATAACATTTGTTTTCTAAGGTTTCTAATAACAGATGATAATTTTTTTCTACAAGAAAATAATTGGGCATTCCCTGCTTTCATTCCACATAAAACTAGTTCGACGCCAAACGAAATTGTTATTATCGATTTTCCAATAAAAAAACATAGATCTAGATCATATGGAAAATTTGTAGGAGTTTTTTTGTGTGCAAATTGTTGGTGTAAAAAGTTTTACCATTTATCACTTATTGCTTTAAAATAGTACTTTGTAAAAGTGCGGAATAAAAAGTATTTTTATGTATATGACTAATTGCATAGTAAATTCGAAGTTGTATAAACTTATGATAAATAAGCTGAATTTTAACTAACTTTTAATATTTTATAAATTGTAGACTTAAACTTCCTATTACTTCTAACATAATATTTAATTTTATATTGCAATAATTATGAATAATTAATATCGCTTAACATTTTAATAGCATCGAATAAGTATTGATGTACAATATACATAATTCGATCTAATCACAGTGCTAAATAATTAATTTATATTACATTAATTAAACATGTACCAAAACATCATGACCTTAAGATTTTTCTGGTTGACTGTATTATTAAAATTATTATACTTCCCGAGAATTCCGGGACCGCAATATATTAATTATTTCTATGAGGTAATACTATAGGTAAACACTATTTAACTATTTATAGGCAAACACTATTTAACTATTTATAAATAAATACTATTTATCTATTTATAGCTAAACACTATTTAACTATTTATAGATAAACACTATTTAACTATTTATAGATAAACAGTATTTAACTATTTGTAGATAAACTCTAACTATTTGTAGATAAACATTACCTATTTATAGATAAACACCATCTATTTATAGATAAATACTATTTAACTATTTAAAGTAAACGTTATCTAACTATTAATAGGTAAACACTATCTAACTATTTATAGGAAAACTAACTATTTATAGATAAATACTCATTATTTATAGCTAAACACTAACTATTTATAGATAAACACTGCTTAACTATTTATACGTAAACACTATTTGATTATTTATTCGTAAACACTATTTATAGATAAACATTATTTGATCGTCAGCTTTTCACTGTTCCAAAGATCTAATCTTAATTTTTTTAGCCACAATTTCTGCCGGTTTTGCTTTAAAACATGAATTTTTACAGCAGGTATAAAATAGCAATAATAAAGTATCATTAATAAAATGTGAGGGGGAAATAATCAGAGATTTTTTTATTATTAATATTTTTAAAGTTTTTATAAACTAGCTTGTAAATTATTCTAAGTACAATAAGAAAACTAGTTTTTTCACCTTCAAATTTTGTTAATGGTAATTTATGCCTAGGTTGTACCTGATATAAAAATTCATAAATTGTAAAGCAATACTCCGACAGATATTATGGCCAAAAAAATTTAAGAATTAGATCTAATGGTCAGTGACAATTTGACAGTCCCTCTTAAGCAGAAGTATATTTCCTGTCTCTGCAAAATGTTGATTTTAATTTAAATTGATATGTGTAATTAGGCATAATCTTCATTCTCGGTTTTTTTTTGTTTTTTTTTTCGATTTTGGAATTGGACCGTAACCAATTAACTGTCCGCGTCAATACGAATATTTTATTCGCGTCATTTGGAAGATAAAAACAATGATCTAATTTCCTCCAACCTTTTTTTTTTTTTTTTTTTTTTCTTTTTTTTTTTTTTTCTTTTTTTTTCTTCTTTTTTTTTTTTTTTTTTAATTTTTTTTTTTTTTTATTACGTATGATAAATTAATTTGGATTTTAGTGACCAACTTATCAATTTCGTCAACTTATTAAGTTGACAAAAAGTAATCTTAATTGAAAACAGCATGGAAAAGAATATTTCGGAAATATTTTTTTATACTAGTCATCCTGTTGTAAAACAAATCAATTAATGTTTTTTAAAAATTCCTAACTATTGTATAACCTTTCATAATATATAATTGCATATTGAGAATTTTTTATTTTATCTTGTTAATTCAGCTAGTTTCAGAATTGGATTAAATTCACAAACCAAAAAAAAAAACCTCATTGAAACTATTTTCGTAGGTTTTTAGAATAATAATAATTAAAATCGTATTACAGAAGTTAAGGTCTGTTAGTTTAACAATAACCATTAAATCGTATTAAAACAATCATGTTTTTCATTGTTTTAAAACCTTGAATGATTTAAAACAATAACTGAAACATGTCAAAACATTTAAGTTTAAAATTTTAAAGCAGAATAAAATTACTTGAAATAATTAGCAAAGGGAAAAAAAAATGTTTTTGTTAGTAGTATTGAGTATTCCACAAATATTAGACATTTGTATAATTTAAATAAGAGCTATATAAAAACAAGAATAGGGCTATTCTGAAGTGACCATTTTTTCAAAAGAAATTATATTGGAGTCAATATCAATTTTTTTTTTTGTCAAACTCTGTAAGTTAAGCTAAATCGTGTTTTTTCATTACTAGTTTGCATAAAATAAGTTTTGAGATAAGAATAGTATTACAGGAAAGTTTGAGTTAAGAATAATAATACATAAATTTTAAAATAAAAATTATTAAATAAATGCAATAAATTGGTTAAAAAAAAAAAAAAACTTAGAAAAAAATTGAGATTGTAATTAAGTTAGTAAACTTTTCTGGGTCGTAAATTCACTTTTGTTACTGGTTCAATAGTTTCAAAATTGAAAACTTTTTTTCCCACATAAAAGTAAATAAATTACTCAGGGAAAAGAAAATAGCGACAACTCAATAAATATGACAGTTGCTTACAGCGGAAAAGGGTTAAATCGACAAAAGCATAGCATTTGGAGCATCGTGAATACAAATCCGTGGACGCATTTTTTCCGGGAACATTGACTATAATCTACAGGAATCCCTCCCTACTACCCATCCTTACAAATGCACTCGATTTGTAGGCACAAACAAAAAATATATAATTTTTTAAATGTATTGAAAAAACACTTTTATATAGTACGAGAGCTGAAAGTGAAATATTTAGAAATAATAAATTTCTCGGGAACTTTTATTTTTGGAATTATCAGGGACATGTAAGGAAAGTTTTTAAAAATGTGATAGCAATCTGTGGAATTTTAGGTTTTTGATCCTTAAAACGTTGTTATAACCAGGGCCAGGTTAAGAAATCGAGGAAAGAGAATCCCGTCTTCAAACCTGGGCTCCTATTCAAATGTGCCAAACTGGCGCGTGAAAAGAATAAAATCATTAAAATCTTAGTTGTTGTAAAAGTTAACTGCATTTTGCGAATTCTTGAAACTAATTAAAATTATTGATATAATTCTTCTTTATGCCATTGTTTGTTTTTGTAAAATTTAGCATTCATCAAGTTTAATTAATACTTAGTTCAAGTGGCTTGCAATTTGAATCGCGTACACATAAAAAGTTAAAGGTCTAAATAGGATCTGTAACTTTAAAATAATTTAACATGTATAAGTTTAAAAACATACCAGTTGGAAAAGTATAAAAGAAAAATGGAATTTGGGGCCTTCAAGAAAATTTCATATAATCAGGCCCTGTTTATAACTTGTTATAACCTGTCTATTACTTGTTTGTAACCTTATTATAACCCGGTTATAATCTTATTACAACTGGTTATAACCCTTAGGTGGAATTTAACATATATATTTTATAGATAAAATAACATAACCGTAAAACCAAATAATCTATTGGGGGAGGGGGGACATAGAATTTTCTTCACCGGATTATCGATTATGTATTTCACATTTAATTTTTATTTTTTATTTTATGAGATTAGCAAGTAAATCGCTCACATCCAAAGCAAAATGCTCCATCATCCTGCATCGTAACTTATCGTATTTAACTGACCTTATTCCGTTTCTGGAAGAAGGGGAGGAAAATCGTGATACACACAAAAACTAAAAATAATAATAATAACCTCATCCACTTTAAAACTTAGAAAAAGAAAAAAGAAGAAAAAAAAGTTGTCGTCTAGCACGGAACGGCACTGTCCTGTTGCCAAGGCGAAAAAAGAAGGCGAAGTTACCGGTTTGGGAATATGGAAAGAATCCTTTTTTTGCAGCGGGGAATTAAAGAAAAAAATGGGTCATCCGCTATAACATGTACCCGGATGTGTACGAACTCAACCTGTTGAAAGTTCCCCCACCCTCTGCTAATAAAGTTCGGCTCTGGTGATCTTGTTTTTTCTTCTTGGCGGCACCCCAAATGAGTCAGTCTTCGGACACGGTCATTTCTCATCTTGAGCTTCTTTTGTTTTTGTTCGCTTGCATCAGAGAAAGAGGATCAGGATGAGATAAGATTCGGCTTGTTTGTTCATGGTTAACTGGTTTCTTCAGGCAGAACTTCCGACACCGCCCTAGCTAAACGGGGATTACACTAGTAGCAAGTGAAGGGTGTCAAGAGGATTTTGTATTTCAATCAAAATTCCATTTTTTTTACTAAACTGTAGAGAAGCTTACAGAAAGGGATTCGTCTTGTTCTATCACAGATTACAACCGAATCATGAAAGTTGAATTTATAGAAGCCACTGTTCATGGACTGGAATTTGAAAATTTAGTTCCGAAAATATAATTAATTTAGTTTTTGGAATGAAATTCTTGTACCTGTACTTCTCGGTTATTTTTCCAGTTTAAGCCTTAGTATAAAAACCATCTAATAACGTCTAGAGATCTGCCATCATATGTTAAAAAGAAAAACTAAATTCTCCCCCAAAAAATTAAATGCACATTTTTACGCTTTTGCGTGCGTTCGTCCTTTTAAAATATAGATAGATATTGTATAGATTTGCATGGCCTAAGAACTTGAACCATTCAATGAAATTAAAAGATTATTTTCTAAGGAATAATCAAAAAGTGCAAAAATATGCATTAGAATTTTTTTTGGATTTTGGACCTTTTAACTGTTAAGATAGATTACGCTGTAGATATAGATAACGCTACTACTTTTTTCTCAAATTAAAAAAAAAAAAAAAAAAAAAAAAAAAAAAAAAAATGAAAGTTCCTGATATGGATGCCATTTCGCATCGCTAGTTTCATAAGGTTCAAAATAGCACAAAGCATTACCAAATAATTTTGAACTTCATTTCTACCAATGCAATTCAAGTACAAATCTCCTTTTGCAAACGCTCCCCCTCCATCATTACCCACTGAAGTTAAATGTTTATCTTTTCTATTCTCGACCATCTAAATGACGCAAATGCTTTTTCTATTTTCAAAATACAATTAAAGGAAACTGTCTCCCTTTCTGCAAGACAGATTGTCTCAGAAAAAAAATGAGTAGCGGAATACAGCAGAAAAACACGCTGCAGGAATGAAGGTGGGGAAATGATTACTTATGAAGGAAGATCGTTTAAAAGTACAGGAAAACAGAATAAAAAGAATGCATTGAATTTGAATAAAAATAATTTGAGGAATTGATTTATTAAACCCATCAACACCTATCAGGAAAAAGCGTTTGAAAAAATTTAGACGCATCAAACAATATTTTGAGGAAAAATCACTGAAAAAAACTCAAAACATTGAGTGAAAAAAAACTGGTCTAATTATTATTTCCCAACAAGCACTAAAATATAAAATACTATCTATTCAATACTTATTGTATTAACAAACTATTCTTATTATCCAATTGACGGTCATCAATAATATAAATTTCTCGAAACACAACACAAATACAAAACATTTAAAAAAGAATCAGCAGCTTGTCGATTGCCCCATAAACGTAATCATTTTTACCTTTTCATAGGGTAATAAAAAGTATTAGGGTTAGAAAAGTATTGTTTTCGGTAAAGAGAATTGGATAGGTGTTATTTACCATTTTCATTTACTTAAAAGAAATGGCTAATTAGCGATAATCTTTGGCGATAATTTTTGTGCGATAATACTTGGCGATAATCTTTGACGATAATTCTTGCATTGGCCAAAAAGTAAAAGACAGAAAAAACGTCAGAGTGGCCAATTTGGCGACATACTTTTCGATAATTCTCTTATATTATCCTTTCTTGTTAGTAAAAAAGAGGAGAAACAATCATTTGATGAGCTATGTTCCAGAGAAGAAAGCCCTGTCTTAAAGGATTTTTTTTTTTTTTTTTTTAACTTTGCACGCCTTTATCGAATTCCTACCGCCATTTCGCAGATGGGGATGTTTAGAGCACCTAAAAAAAGGCATAACCACAACGATTTTGATCAAATTTTGATTGTGTAACTTTGATTGTGGACAATGTAATGTCTATCGAATAAATTCGCAATTTTTTTTTTTTTTTTTTTGCTTGTGTAAAAATTTTTGCCATAAATATCGCCAAACTGCCCATTTTTATTCAAATGAGGGAAAATAAGAAAATGGTAACACGATGTCATATTTCACTGCAATGACCAATGTTATATAGTGAAATTGAAAGTTGTCCGATGTTCCACACCCCTAGTTTATTACTGTAATTATACCTGTTGAAAAAACTCGTGTATGTTTTAAAACAATATAGTAGATATCGTAGCAAAAAAAAAAAAAAAAAATGAAGCGACATATTTAGAATCGCGACTGTCATTAAGTGAATGTTTTAGTGACGGTTATACTAACTATCTTTATATATTCGTCTATTTCCAGCAGATAAATGCACGAGAAAACACAAAACAGTTCTCAGAGGACCCTGAAGTGTAACGGGGTTAATTTATTACGGGATCTCGGAAGAAATCCGCACGAATTTATCTCCAAGAATCGGTCCGACAGTGAATGACAAAAGCTCCGGAGAACCTAGGTCATGAGGGAAGATTGTTTCCTAGAAAGAAACCGTCTTCTTTTTTTTTTACAGGAACCTTCAAACCTGAACTAAGAGAAAGTCTAAAAAAAATGTCTTCTGTTGTATAATGGATTTATCGGAATACCTGATTGTTGGCTCCAGTAGTGGGAAGGTAATATTTTCATTGATAAATCGAGGCGTTAGTAGTAAAATTATACGTGTGCCGGTACTAGTTTCATAAACTATGACAAATTGTTTTCTGGGGTAATTGTTTAAAACGATTTGTCCCGGAGAACCCGGAACCAGGTTCTGAACCTTGAAAGTAAATTATCGTATATTCTGTACCTTGAAATGAGGAGATACTACTTCTATAACTTTGTTGGTCAGGTATAAAATGACTATGACAGCCTTTTTTCCCATTGATTAATCAAAAAATCGATTGGTGAAGGCATTTTAAAACTAAATTATATGAAGCGTATTAACCTTTACTAGAGTGTGGTGGTGTTAAATGAGTGCGAGTAATTATTTTATTTTTCAATTTAAAACTTCGTATTCATTTGCGATTGATTAACTTGCATGATATGTTTTACTTAGTTTTTTCAGTATTTGCCGATAACAAAAAAAAGTATTTTGAATAAAATGTCAGAAATCTAATCCGTTATTATTGACGTTCATTGGAATTTATTAATTAGGATTTATTAAACTTTCATAAACAATCTTTTATGCTTTTTTGCTAAAAAAATATATAATTTGGACTTAATTAAAACGTCCTATTTATCTTGGAAATAATAACATTATTTTATTCTATTGTGTAATGTGAGGTGATATAAATTATAAATTAATGAAAGTAAAATTGTTAAAATTCAAGTTCTTATAAAACGCAGTAACTGACACAGAGCCATTAGAATTTTAGACAAACTTTATCAAGACATCACGAAAAACAAACAAACACACGACTTCATCAAAGGAAGTTAACAACGCATCCCCACATTCTTCAAACTGAAACTAAAACCAAAACTCGAAATGCGAACTAAAAGTACAAAAACACTACAGTTAACAGTTAATTAGATTTTCGATATCCTTTAAGAGCATGACGTAATAGTTTCTTGTTCCGTGACCGAAAACTCTTGTTAATGCACAACAAAAATGCATAAAATTCTGCCGGTTAATATATGGTTGTGGAGGTTGTTGGATTAATTTAAGGAACGATAATTATGTAACTTCCTTTGAGCATTTGAAACCTCTTTTATACATTCAACTTTTTTAAGGTTTAAGAGGACATGGGATGTCACTGAAATCACCAAGAATGACGTTTTTTGTTTTCATTCTATAAAAATTGCTGACGTCACTAGCTTTAATTTCGCTTTGGAATTTTTGAAATCCGGTGATTTTAATTGGTAAAATTTTTACTTTAACTAACTATTATTACTTTCGCACACTGGTTGGCAAAAGTTAAAAATGCTTTTTTCTCAGCTTCTTTTTTTCACATTTTACGTGTGTTCGAAAAGCTCCTTCTGAATCATTTTTAGATAAATCCATCTAATTTTTTGTATATATAATTTTTAATGTACTATAAAGAAATTCACACATGCTTTTTATGTCACTTAATTAATTAATTTTTTTCTATTTTTTTTTCATGTTGGGAATATGAAAAATGTGAATTTTTAATGAAAAATCACTAGCGCCAAGTTTGAAATTTTATTTCTGAACTATAGCACCTAAAGATAAAAACACGTGTGAAAATGTTTATAATATATTGATGAACAACTTCAAATTTTTCTTTCATATTCGTTAAAATAATGTGTCGCAAGGAGCATTTTGAAAAAAGTTAAAATTTCGTATTACTTTAATGCATTTTTCTCAATAATTTAAGATCTATTTTATATTATCTGCTCAAATTTCGTTGTTGTGTTATAAGTCACATCTTCTATGTTTGTGCCAAATTTAATTTAATTCTAAGCAACACTAAAGAATTTTGGAAAAAGGGTCCCATGTCCCCTTAAAATAGATCACTAAGTAAAGACATGGGTAAGTAATAAATCCATTGTAAACATTCTAATAAAATTACTTGATGAATTCGCGTATCTTGACCAACGGCGTAAATATGTTAACATCGATAAAAAATGTACTCTTTCAACTATAGCCAATATCAAACTATTAAAGTATCTTGTTTTAAAAATGCGTTCTAAAAACGACGACTTCTTTGCAGAATGAAGATTCCTAAATTGTGGGAAATGTTTGTTGCCATTCCAAGTAAAAAATAGCTTTCTTTGCTCACGTAATTGTTTGAACGTGAAACTCATTTTTTATTGGCAAGATTTTTTCAGGGTTTTTCGGCTTTTCCTGTACCTTTTCAAAGTGGGTCAAAGACACTTTCTACTCTTAGAAACGGCCACATGACATATTCGTAGGGATAGACTTTCTTTAATCCGCGAAGAAAATTAAACCGCATGATTTAGCACTCAGATGACATACTTTCTTCAGATACTATTGTCTCCAACTTGGTCGACGTTTTATCCTCGCAACTTTCAGCTCAGCCATTCTTGTTGCCAGTTAGATCCAATAAAAAAAAAAAATGTAATGTCTTACTTCAATATGACATTCTGAATATTAACCACAAAGAAAAGGACTTCCGTGACACTTTCAAATAAAATCGTATATAAACATATTGAAGTAGACGTTGGTTATCGAATTTAAACAGAATTGCACATTTCTCTTTGTTATATGGTGTCATTAATTTATCAGACTTGGTAAGTGTCTGATGTATAATTAGCCATGTTAATATGTGGTTGAAGAGTAAGCACGCCCTCGAAACCACCTTGAAACCGTGGATGGTTTTCAAGGCAGACAACATCATTCAGATCATCTGACTCAAGAAGTTTTTGCTTTGCATCCTAAAGCGTACTCTTGCTGATATGTTAATGAAACATGCATAATTATCATCACCTGATGAAATATAATTAGTTACAAACCATGGTAGACTTGAGCATCCATAATAGCATTTATAACAATTTTTCGGAACGAATGCATTACCTGTAAGTTCAAACAGCACAAATTTACAAACTGTTTCCTTTTAATTTTTGTAAATTTAATCTTCTTATGCACAAAGTGTTTTTAAGCATTAGGTAGACAAATTTCGTATAGAGAATGGATACACTACACAGTCAAGGTTGTATTGAATTCCTGTGTAAAGTTACGCGCGTTACGTTAAAAAGCATGTCACCCAACATGACCAATGATAACGGTTATAATGTGGCCAAGACATTGCTAGTGGTTTACTTAAAAATATATTGTTATGAACAGTTATACTTAAGAAAAGGGGGTTGACCCTTCTTCTAAATTTTTGGTGTTGACGGCTAAATCATGTTCATATTGCAGTTTCCATGTTTTAACGATGGCCCTCCCATTTCCCTTATGTACAAATCGCCGATACTGAGTATTCTTAACATTAAAAACGCTGTATAAAAAGACATCCTCTATAAGTATTTGAACTTGGGTTTGTTTCTTTGTGTGCTCAATGCCCTATAATTGTGCTCAATAACGGCTAATCAGGCTGGATCTACAGCTTAACGTGGATTACGAATTACAACGAATATCCATGCCTAACCCGGGATTTGAACCCTGCACCTTTGGCATGCGAAGCCAGAACACAATCCACACAGCCATCAAGTAGATATCTAAACAAAGCCAGATTACACATGTATAGCAAGTTTTAAACCCACGGGGCTTTCGAAACACTATTAAATCTTAGTGGCAATATATGTGCTACAAGAAAACGAGTTAAAATACTGAGTAACCAGGTGTCTTATTGGATGATTGGATAGAAATATATTACGGATTGTTTGTTTAGTCAGAAAATAATTTATACAATTCCACAGAAGGAAGTAATGCCAGAATGTGCATGTGATTCTGTGTTCGCAGGAATAGCTTTCCATGAAAAACTTATAAAATCATGGAAATAGAAATGCTGTTCAAAGTTATTTACGGCCGTACGCGGTGGTCATATGCTCGTTGGATTTCCTGAAATACCTCTTGTTTTCCCATCTGAATCGCGACGTCAACTTGGAAGTAATTCGATAGTTTTCGCTTATTGTCGCGTGTTGCATTAATTTATTACATGATATCAAGCGTCCTTCGAACGACAATCTGACCTTGTTATAACATCTGTCATGGTTGTCTTTATGACATCTTTAAACAGATGCTCTAAAAGCATTTTATGGGTGCGCATTAGAACCTATATTTACACGGAAGTGTTTGTTTATAAATAAGGTATTGCTTTAATACGTGAAACTCTTGGAATACAAGTTAAAAATACCCTGTAAGCGCAACTTTTATGATTGCATGCCATGTATCAAATACCATAAATTACATTGGGGACTTTTTTTTAAAGTCCTTTGTATTAACTTCGATTTTGTTTGTGTATTTTTCTGTGGCGAGAAAAATCTTCGTAAGGCAAATCAGCCCACTTGCTGTCATACAATCGAATTGAAATTCGGCAGCTAGATTCGTTGTCGATGATAATGCATTGTGGGTGCACGCGTTTCTATTGCCGTACTTTAGATATAGAAGTTACCTCGAAGGGCATAAAAATCAAATAGTCCATTCGTTGGGGTGACTATATTTATGCATGTGCAATTTGGTGATATTTATAGATTGAAAACTTCCCCTGTTAAGGTTGACAAAGTATAACAGAAAAAAAAAAAAAAGAAAAAAAAAAAAAAAAACTACCATTTTGACGTTTTTAAATCCTTTATATTAACTTCGAATTTGATTGTGGCAGGCAGAATTTTCGGACGGCTAATTAACCCATTTTGCCGTTATTCATCCAAGATGACACTTTTGACCGATAGACTCGTCATTGATGACAGTGCATTCTATCAAGATTTGGGGGGCAAGTACTTGCGGTTATTTTTATCAATTATTTTATTTTCCTTTTATTGCACATTAACATAATTTTTTAGTATGTTTAGTCATTACCATTTCCTTTTTTGAATTTCAAAAATTATATTCTCATGGCTTCCTCAATACAAGAGTAGAAGTTAGTTAGGATCAAATATTCTTCTTGAGAAAAAACACAGAATAAATACGCAGCAAACTGATTCCTAACCAGTTTTGTACATAAATAATTTGCTTCATTATAATTGTTAGAACAACAACCATTGGTAACCATGTCATCCCGAAATATCAATTTCCCAGTTTCTCTTTTCTTTACCTGGGTATGTCAGTTCTTTACCTATAAGACCTTCAAGTGTTAGTCAGAATTTATTCTTTTTCACATGCATATCGTCTTCACATGCATTTTGTGTGGTTAAACCATTTTTGATATAAACGGACTTAACTAATTGTATCGTCTATACAAGTTACATGACCCACCAGCCATTTACCTAATTTAGACTACGCAATCGCCTAAATTAGTCTTGCATACAAAAATAATTTAAAAAAATAAATAATTTCAGTGATTACAATAAATATCACTAGCTTCTTATCCATTCAACCTCTAAGTCTTTTAATTCAAAGAAAAGGTCGAGCTTCAAAAATATCAAATTCAAATTCCTGGAACGTCACCGAATCACCGGTCACCAACACTTGTTGAACTCGCCTTCCTCTATTCCCATCCCACTTAATATGTCATTTTTACCATTTATGCAAAACGCTGCCGAATACTCATCGTAGAAGCAGTTCCTGAAACAATAAGGAACTCAAATCTGTATGATGGAACTTGGAATAGCAACGGCCATGTGCCACGCGCGTTGAATATTTAATCGGAAATCGTTTGTTGGTATGGGTATGCTGTACCAGAATAGAAAAGAGTGTATTGTCCAGAAATCGTTTTCATTTTTTATCATCTTATAGCGTGAAGTGAAATGAACTGCTCGTACAATAGATGTTATCCTGTTCAGAACTGCGATATAGCTAACAGTCCAACCACGAATGCGGTTTCACTTATATCTTATTTGTATGCGTATGTCTATGTATTGCTGATTATAAGGAGAAGGGGGAAAAAAACAGTGTCAATAAAGCTGCATCTTGTAGCTCAATCAGCAGTGGATTAGGTAGATAATTAACCTTACTTATTTGTTTAAGCTTTTGTAAATAACTTTATGTAACGCAGTTTCCAACCTAATCTTAACGTAGATATAGATATTTGTGTCTTTTCATTATTTCAAACGAAACAAAAAGAAAGAAAATTTCCGAATTGTTAAAAACCCAACAGTGTAATAAAACGTTTTTCATTTCTCATGCAAAATCATTTTAAGTGCAGATAGGTATTTTACAATGTTTGTATTCAAACGCTACTTGTACCTGAGATTTCCTCGAGGTGGTTATCAAAAATAAATGCAATATTAAGTTATTTACAAACCTAATACTTAGATTTTGGTTCCAAGTTTTCGAAATACCAACCAAATATTTTCAACATAACTTCTACATAAATCACTTTTTCTTACTTAACAAATAATGTCGCTCTTTTTTTTTCCCCCAACTTTTATCATTTTCAAATCTATGCTTGACATAAAAAAAATTCCTGTTCGAAATAATTTTAGTTTTAACATAAACTAAACGTCGTACGCTTCATAAACAATATAATACCTATAATCAATCATCGTCAAGTCACTAATCTGTAGACTGCCATGGGAACTTCATCATCGCAACCCAAAAGGGCCTCTTGGACTACAATTATAAGTATCCTGTCAAACTGTCATCTCACTCTTCATGAGCTCTGACAATGTCCCACTGCGAGTGAACTTTACAAATTGTTAAACCACGACCCTAGGCTCTCTGCAAAAAAAGGTGATGCTCTTGAACATAGTCTGCCTTGGGACAGAAAAGAGATGTATCTTGGTATTCGAAACAAAAGGTAATGCTTTTAGTATAATTCGTTTAGACGCGTATCTAGAATAGCTCTAGGTAAATCTAACCAATCTTCAGCAGCTTAAGAAATTGTGAGAAATGTGAAAAGGGTAACAAAAGAAAATCCAATTATGGAACAAAATAGAACAATCTCACACTTTCAAATTTTTTGTTTATATTAGACGAGATAGTATAAAGAAAAAGGAAATCTATTGTTAGAGGCATTTCATATCCTGATTGTTAGCGTGTGTCAATACTAAAGAGTATCTTTTCATGTAACCAAGTACCATCAACTTTTGCAAACTTTAGAGATTGCTTTAGTTTGTACGGAAAATAATTTATTCATAATGCTGATCCACCACCCCAACTTTAAAAAAGACCTCTCTAGATCTCCCGAACGAAAAAATTTAAACCATTTACATTGATGAGAAAATCCAGAAAACAGAAAAGTCAAATCAAACGTAAAAGCTAGTAAACTTAACTAATTATAAAATCAGGACACCAAGATATCTTCTAAAAAAATTTCTTGGACATGGTCCGTCTGAAGTGGAACCTTCGGTCACAAATGATAGATGTTAGACTCGGAACAAAAGGTAATGTTCCGATGCATATCCATTGGCATGAAGATCGAGCAACACAAAAGTAGAATCGAACTCCCATAAATTACGTAATTTTCCTTTTTTGGGGTAGACCGGAACTCAATTTTTGTTTGCTTTTTTTCAACGACCTATACCGTTTTGGCGATGGCATTGACCGCTTGAATGCTGTTTGTGGACGGTTCGCAAGAACAATGGAAGCGGTACATCTTTACATGGGGAAGTGGTGCATGAACTGTGATGGGAGAGGGGAAAAAAAACAAAAAACGGCAGAACAAATAATAGCCTGTCTGCAGACGAAGTGTAAAAATCAGCGTAGCTATTTTTACACCTTTTGTTGTTAACTGAATTTGATTTGATCGTTGGGGTTGTTGTAAGATTGATCTTTAGACCAACAACCTTCAAAGCATACGGTCGTTAGCAGGGCCTGATCATGACAAGTTGGGGCCCAAGGCCCGGACACATTCGGGGCCCTTTTTTCAAACAGGTTATTTATTGGAAATGTACTCGACGCAAAGTCAAATGAATTAACATGAAATAAAGAAAAAGTTGATGAATTATTGTTAATATTGTTTTCTAAAAGTTTTTTTTTTTATCACAAATAAAGAAACAAATTTCAAACAATCAAATTTATAAATCAAAAAAGGAAAAACTTTTTATTTATAATTATTCACAACTTCAGAGCTGATATTTTGTAATCTCACTATAAATTCGTCAAGACTTCCTAAAAATTTTTTTTTTTCTCTAACTTTCAAGAAAGTTTGAGTTTAACGCTTTTAAACGTTTTTTTTTTTTTTTCCCTTGAATAAATACACTGGGATACTAAAGACGGTTGAAGATCAATACGAAAGGAATTTTATGTAAAAATTATTTTGTACATGTTATAAAAGATATTCACATAGTTTTGTGAAACAAAAATGGTTTACAGCCAATTTCGGGGCCCCCTAAAATCATGGGCCCAAGGCCCGGGCCTTATGGGCCTAGGCGATGATCAGGCCCTGGTCGTTAGTCTCGCTAAATGGTGAGTAATTCAGACAAGATAATGTTTGATGGTCACCTGGTTTTAGATGTGGGAAATCAATAAGCAAAAGATAGGCGTGAAATTATGATTATATCTTTAAAGTTTGCATTTCTAGTTATTAGAAGAAGGTTTGTCCGAACTTAACATTATTTCACTAAGTGTCGATGCTGCTTCGTAGCAGCATCTAACTCAACTGATGTTTAGAAGATTATGGTGGGAAAATATTGGTTTAATTAGTAACCATGTATATGGATTTGTTCATATGGATTTAAAAAAAAAAAAAAAAAAAAAAAACATTGTGTCCTCCAGGATGATTTGAAGAGTTAATCCTGCCATACTATATTGTTGCATAAATTGTCTGTATATAGTGTAAATAGTGACGTATTATTTAAAAATTCTATTGTAATTTATTTTTATCTTATTTTAATTTATTAACAGCGATTATACAGGTTAGAAAAAGGTGGCAACTTCTAAAGCAATCGAGAAATTTCGAGACGTTTCTTTTTCGATGAATTGGTTGGAAATTTCGGGAATGTTCTCACGTACCTGCTATAAAAAGACCGGCGATCGGGAAAGTTTTCAGATTGATTTCGGACTTCGATGTGAGCTGATCGCTTTGTTTACCGGAGAGAGCTTGTATAATCGCTGTATTCGAAGTTGTTTTTGCTGAAGCTTGTGTTGAAGCTTGTGAGCGATTACGCTGTTGCCTGTGAATAAATTTTGTGAGTTTTCTGAAGAGAGAATAAATATTTTTATACTGTAAAAACTGTGCCATCATTGCCTCAGTGGAAAAATTCATAACAATATTATCTTAAAAGTGGACACAGTTACAACCGTGTAACAATAGTCACACTAAAAATATCTATAAGGTTGAAATACGTGTATTAAAGTGGCAATATCACACAGTGCAATATTAGGATAACTTTTTTTGTACGCATCAAATTGTGTTTTCTTTTTTATGAAATAAGCTTTGAATAGCATCATTCCGGTATAATTTGTGGTAAATTAACTATACCACTTTGAGTTATATCCCGATTGAATTATTTACTAACTTAACTTAAGTGCAGTAAACTTATCTATTTAAATGAAAATAGAATAGTTATAAAATAAGTTTTGACAAATTGGATTGTCACACAGACACTAAAAGACAGCTTCTATGCCCGTTTTATTGCTCTACACTAGGTACAATTTAGCGACATGCAATGTTTGAAATCTTAGTGTGTAGTTTTGCAGTTTTCTCACACACACACACACAAACCTTTTCTGTAATTTAAAATCTCTTGTATAAATGTTCTAGAACTACTCACTGCTTTTTGAACTTTTTGTTAATAGAAACGATTAAATATAAATCGCAAATTATTAAAATATTTTTTTTAATAAATAACAAAATAAATGTAATTAATTGATGGACGATATAAGTTTGCATCCTTACTAAATGCGATTGTAAAAGACATTAAATTTGTTATAGGTTCAACACAAAAGAGAGAGAGAACGAAAACAAAAAGGTATCTTAGTATTCAAAACGAATCAATGTCCTTCGTATCTTCATATATATTTTGTTTTCTTCCATTGGTAATAACCGTGTCTTCCTTTAATCCTTTGTTTGTATTTAGTATTCTAGGAAATTCATTGTACTTATAACTAATGATGAAAGATTTTGTAAGAGAAGCAATGCGAGCGTCGTTATCTAAAGCCTCCAGAAATGCCATTTTTCTTGAGTTCTAAACGCTCTGATGACTCCAATGTTTTATCTAAACTAGAGAAACAAAATTTGCATAGTAAAGGTCTCCGGTTTTGTCTTTCCATGACATTTCAGCGCCCTTTTTTTATTTTTGTATCTATGTTTTGTATACCTTCTATGATTTCAACAAAGTAGCAAACGCCAGTAATTACTTTGACACTGTTCTTTGTACTTATCCTGCAAACTAGAATATTTCAAATCCTGTTTCTTCAATGCACAGGAAATTGGAATGGGCAGGTTCATATTGATTTATTCACAAATGTATTTCTACTGTAGCAAAACGCCTGATAAATTTTACTAAAATGTGTACTTAAAAAAAAATCATCATTTCAAAATATCCAAGAAAATGTATTGTTGGAAATAAGGAATATCTCTGGTTTGTTCTTTTAGTATGTTATCTAAATTAGCAGGTTAACACTTATTTACTTTACAAGAAGTAAATTAAAACAGACAATGAATATATCATCTTAACCTTTAAAAGCTTTGATTTAAAAAAAAATATATATCTTGTTCACTCTGAAACTATTTCAATTTTATTGAAATAGTTAATTTGTATTAAACATATCATTATACGGTTCAATTTTAATTTTTTTTATTAACTTATATAGTGTTTGTGGTGGTAAGTTCTTCGGGAAAAGGGGTGGGGGGGGGGGTAATCAACCCACTTGTTGCCATCGAATCGGGATAATACTTTTATAGATACATTCGTTTTAGATGACAATGCATTCTATCAACTTTTGGTGCAAATAATAATAATTGGTTTATGGCACGAAATGAATGCTTTCTTCGTAATCAAGCATTAATGAAATATCGATCTGAGCTCAAAATCGCTTAAATAAGTTGCAGTCGCACATAAAAATTGGCATTGAATATTAAAAAAAAATATATCTATAGTAAATACTTTTTAATTATTTTTATATACATTTCCAATTTAATTCGGTTATGTAAAAATTAATCATTTCTAAAACTTTCTCTCATCAGATTTCATTTATATAAATAAGTATCCATTTAACTAATACTTATTAAAGGACATTTCCAATTTAATTTGGTTTTGTAAAAATCAGTCATTTCTAAAACTTTCTCGTGTCAGATTTCATATATATATATATATATATATATATATATATATATATATATATATATATATATATATATATATATATATATATATATATATATATATATATATATATATATATATATATATATATATATATATATATATATATATATATAAGTATGTAATAACGATCTCTTTTAGTATGGACATTACTTTAATTCCTCTATTCAAAACGTGCATTATATTATTTTTAATCGTTCATCGATTCATTCGATAACTTCCCACGCACAGCTTACTTGTGTGAGAATTGTTTAGATCAGCGATTTCATAGTTTCATACACCCTTGGTATTTTAATTTCCGTTAGATGCAGCACAGTTCGCACGGTTCAATGTAATGCTAATTTATAGTGCTCTCTTGACAATGGTTCTACATTCATACGATTGTCACTTTCTAAAAGACTCTCCAAGTAAAATTTAATTAAACCAAAATATATCAATTAAACGTAAAAGCAATAAAAAGAAATGGAGAAACGAAACAGGCTGAGTACACGAGAAATCCACTTTGTCATTTATAACTTCCTGTCCTTCTCTTGTGTAAATGATGTATAAACGAGATAGAATATCGCTAGCATTGTCCTACTTATTTCAGCTGAAATTTCATAGAATTTGGTGCAACCAATATTTCTTAAATGAACATGTATTATTCGTTAATACCTGTATCTATGAAAAGTGGCCAGAGAAAATGAGTAGACTAAGTTGTCTAACAACTTGACTTACAAAAAAGTACAATTATATATATCTTTCAAGTTCTCAAGTAAAAAAAACTAAAAGTTACTCATAAATGCCTGAAACACTAATAAAGGTTATTTTTAAATTTTCAAAACATAGTTAAATTAAAAATGTAACATTTTGTAAGGAGTGATCCATATAGTCGTCCAATCCATATAGTTGCAATATTTTCAGTTTTCATTATTTCAATGCAATATTTTCTATCACACGTAGCCATACAAAATATTGCTACTTTAAAATGTAAGAATTTTTTTTTATTCAATTTCATTACTTATTTAATGGTAATTAAAAGTTTGAAGTCGAAAATTAAATAATAAAAATCAATTGTTTAAAAAACTAAAAAAATACGCTTTTATAGAAAAGTGAACTAAAAAGTAGAAAATAATTTTAAATAAGTTTGAAATAAGAATAGAGTGATTAACTAGAAATATTTATTTTATCGTAAAAAAGCGTGGGGTGCTTTTTAAGATATTTTCAACAATTGACATCAAGCACCCCACGCTTTTTTACGATAAAATAAATATTTCTTGTTAATCACTCTATTCTTATTTCAAACTTATTTAAAATTATTTTCTACTTTTTAGTTCACTTTTCTATAAAAACGTATTTTTTTAGTTTTTTAAACTGTTAATTATTTTCTACTTTTTAGTTTGGTTTTCTATTAAAGCGTGTTTTTTTAGTTTTTAAACTATTAATTATTTTTTCTGTAAACTATAATTTTTTTTTTAGTTAGTATACAAAACTCTCCAGTTGTTTCTGCCAATAGTCACATGCTTGTCTCAAATTTAAGTCATGTGTATGCCTTAGTACACACCCTATTACTTGGCACAAAACACTACCGTGTCTCTGAATATGAAAAATCACTAATCCTGAAGATCCTGGTAAGGATAATGCGACTAAAAAAAACACGCTTTGTATAACTGTTGTTCAACTACAAATCTTTCAAACGGCACACCAGGGTTCGATTCCGGAGAAGGTTGGTTGGTTGGAATTTAACGGCGCAAGGGCAACACGAGTTAATCCTTGTGATAAAGCGACAAACTTATTGAATTATTGAATTGTCATCGGTCCTTAATAAGTATGCCAAATTTCGATACGTTTTGAAGGGGGTCAAAATCATGTTCAAAGATTCCGTTACATCTGAAGCTAATAAAAGCGTATTAAAAAAAGATTTTTGTTAATAATTAAGCAGATGGCGCCACTAAAATATAGAAAAAAAATACAAATCTAATTTTTATGTTTATCGTGAAAAATCTTCATATTATTATTATCCATTCAAATTTTATTAGTCGGCTTCCATTATGTTTGCTTAACAATGGTTCAAAACTTCATAAGTTTCGATGCAATATTTTGGCACACATTGTGATTAGGAATACATTTCATTTGATCGATTGATAAGGGGAAAAAATGTATTCGTATGAATACATAAATGCCCAACAACTCTTCATTCTGATACTAAAATAACTTTTTTTGAAAAACAACTTTCAGTCGTGCTTCCTGAAAACCTGAGTTAACAAATTTTTCTGTTTAACTTCTGAGTAGAGATGAAATTTGTTTAAAACGAGATGTAGAGACCGATTAATTGAGAATTGAGTTACATTGAATCGAATTTCCGCATTCGATTTTGTCTGAAGCAAAGTGTTTATTCCGTTAAAAATATAAAAAATAAAGGAGCATTTATGTGCCAATGTAGGTTGAAGAAATACTTATTTATAGATCCAATTAAAAATTCATACCAATCTCACATATATCATTATGGCAATATATTTTGTAATTAGTAGAATAATTTATTCCGTACAATCTTAGGTTTGTTTGTGCGTTAAATAGTAAGTCTCCATCAATCAACCCTAATTTTAACATCTGAATTTTAAACAACCCAACAGCTTCTACATGATAAGCAAGCTCAATATCCGCTGATTTTTCCAAAACTTCGATTTTTTAATTTTTTTTAAAATTTATATTCAATAAAAAAATTCCCTGGTTATAAATAATTTACATTGATTCATGCTTTTAATCAGCTAAAGGTGTTTGAAAATTGTATGATAATTTGAACTGAGTAATAATCGTTATATTTTTATGACTAACGTGGCTACCGAATAAATATCAATTAGTGATTATATATAATTAATGTTTAAGCGTTTTTGTTGGTTGGTTGTTTTCAGATTATCTGGCGCTGTCAGCAACACGAGGGCTATAATGCGCCGAAACATTCGTCATTAGACAAGACAACATACATTTACAAACACCCATGCCTAACCACGGGACTCGAACCCACAACCTCGTGGTCTAGAGGCTAGTACGCTAACCACTATACCATCTGGTCGGCTAAGCGTTTTTGTTATTCACATTGATAATTAAAATACACAACTTCATAAACAGTGATTAAGGATATTTAATTTTAAATTTCCACTTACTGCACCACTTTTTATTGTTGACGAAAAGTGGTTTATATGCTTTATATGTGATCGTTAACAACCTCTTAACCGTAGTAGACTTAGGTGACAGTTCTTTATAGACTGAGAGCCGACTGCAATTTTTGGACCCCATCGAACATCATTCTGAATTTTTTATAGAAATTAGAGAAGAGTGAGTAGATTACAAATCCACTGGTCTGCCGTGGCAAAAATGGCCGAAACTGGTCAAAAATCGACTTTTACTAAGTTGAACTAAATCCAATTGCCAAATGTGCCATAACTTGCCAAATAATGAGATTTTTTTTTTTTATTTGCAAAAAGGAGTTTTTTATTTGTCATTTGTCCTCGCTCTTTAATTTTCAATTCGGTCTACTTGCATCTATTAAAAGGGAGCCAAGCTGGCAATAAACATTACGTCACTGATGACGTAACTAATGTCGCCAATTTGGCTTACTTTTAAAAGATACAAGTTTTCCGAGCCATCAGAGATCAGAAATCGTTTGCGCTTTTTCTCATTGAAAATCAAAATGCAGTGGGTTGCCAGAAGAAAACGTTTGTTCTCTTTTTGGCAAGTTATGACATATTTGGCAATCGGATTTTATTTCAACTGATTCAAAGTCGATTTTTGATCAGTTTCGGCCATTTTTACAACGGTAGACCAGTGGATTCCTAATCTACTTACTTTTCTCCAATTTCTATAAAAAATTCAGAATGATGTTCGATGGGGTCCAAAAATTGCAGTCACCTCTCGGACTATTATTATAAGGTTTTATTTGCCAAGGAGGCATGATCTGGTCTCCATGGCAACTGAAGCCAACATCTTATAACCAAACATTAATATCACTTTCTATAAACAATTCACTATTCAACTCTGAAAGAACAAATGGTAATTCGATTCCGATTTATTTCTCTTGATTCCATTTTCAAATTTTTGTTAACAAACGTTTTCTTTTTCCCCCCACTACGTCAAAGTTCAATCATAGAAGCTTTATTATTTTAATGTTTTTTCACGCTTCACGTGGCCTGTGGAATCTGGTCTTTTGTCGGTTAAAAAGAAACAGAATTTATACGTCAAACGTTGCGCAGACACCATTTTCAAGCTTTGTAATGCGACGCCCTCTTTTCAAGGTTCTCATAAATTCGTTTCTCGAAATGTTGCCGTACTTTCGCTTTCCTTTGTATAATTTATTTTTCCAAAGACAAAGCCGTTTTTTTACCTTGTTTGATGTGGTATCTGTTGGACGAAAGTGGGAAAATAATGAAAATATCCATCAAGGTTGAAAAAAAAGGACAATTTTTAACTTGTAGCTTTATGGTGCTTACGTCTGATGTGGATGTATTGGAATTATGTATTTAAAGATTTGCGATAAATAGAATTTCTTTTGTAATCATACCGCCATACCTGATCCACAAATTTACACATTTAAGTTTTTGATGGAGTCTCTCTTTCACATTATACGATTACCTTCAACTACTTGAAATGTAGTAAGTCAAGTGATTGAAGTTCTACAAATTACAGTCTGTACGCAAGATTTAATAATTTTCACAACAAATACTATGCAACTTTCGAATACCAAAAACATCGATAACTGTTCTGCTAATAATCGAGGATCTAACTAAATAACTTACAACAGGAACTAACTGAAACTATTATTTGTAAATAGTAATAGCCAAGTTGTTTTATACAAATAATGGTTTTAGTTAGTTACTTGAAAAAGTAACATAAATTCACAAAACATTGTTTCTTTTTTTTTTTTTTTTTTTTTTTTATAAATCTAAGCATATGATAGTTTACTTTACCGACTCAAATGAAAAGACGCAATAGAAACCTTTCATAAAATATCTGAATTCCTAATCAGCCTGTCTCATAGATATGTTTTAAATTTTGAACATTTGCAACATTTTCTGAAGTACTGTTTAAAAACATGTCAAATATATCACCAGGTATAACAATGCTAATAAAAGATTATTAATAAAATTTTATCAAAAAGTAACAGGGTGTGTTTTATCACACTTAAAGTTTTTATGACCTAGCATAAAAAAATTACAAAATTAATAATTAAACTACTTTTTTTTTAAAATTTGTTTAATGATCTTATAATACTGTTGTTTCATATGATAAATTGTTTCATTTATTTTTATGAGATATTTTGACAGATGCAACCCCCCCCCCCCCCATCTCCCCCAAAAAAAGGAAAAATTTAGATTTATGGGAAGGGAGGGTCGTTTTTAAACAGACGTTATTAGTTTACGAACTAGAGGTGTGGTATATCGCGCAATTTTTAATTACACTTAATATTGATCACTGCATTTATATTTGCCATGGATTGGTATGATTTACCGTTTTCATATTTTCATAAAAAAAAATTTTAAATTTCAGTTTTGTTTTGTTTTTGGTGTTTATCAATAAGTATTACATAATCCATTCTTGTAAACAAAACAGAGAAAAATCAGTAATTGATGGACGATGCTCAAGAGGAAAGAATTCTGTGTTAATGACACTCGCTTTTCTTTTCTTTTTTGTATGCCTTTACGCATTTCTACAGGATTTTCGGAGGATGTACATCAGCGATTTTGATCAATATCGTTTGAGCTGGATTTTTTTGGCAATTGCTGAAAAACATAAATTTTTCAATAGCATCTAACCTTGTGCGCATGCGTTATTTTGACCAAAAATTTAATATGAGAGGTCCCGTGTTCAGTTCACTATTAACCTGTACACAAAATTTGAACATCTTAGGTTAATCCGTTCGGGTGTTATGCTGAACATTGTCAGACACACGGACATTTTTTAGACCCTTTTTTTTTTTAATCGGCACGTTCCAAAATGTTAAGAAGTACAAAAAAAAAAAAAAAAAAAAAAAAAAAAAAAACCACGAACATATTTTCTTTTTCTTAACCGAATCATTCATTACCCTATGTTAACATATGGGTTGTTGAGAGTAAGAAGGTACTCAATAAGAAAAATTAAATGATTTCTTCGTTCAACTGGAAATTTTTGAACATGGCACATTTGAATTTCCGTGAAATCTAGAGGCATTCAAATTTGGAAGTCATAAAGACTTTGTCATATTTAAGGAATAATTTCATTATTTTAAGCAGTCAGTTATTGTCAATTGAATTTAAAACGTGAATGGTTAAAAAAAAAAAAGGAAAACAGATGATTTCACGTGAATCCTATTGTTGTCTACTAAAATTGGCAAATGCAGATGGATCTGAGGTTACTCATATGATGACAAACTGTTTCGTTGGTAATATTTTTCGTAAACTCCGAATAAACTATACATCCAATGGGTTTCTTACATTGCTAATAATGCAAGCACTCATGGTAAGTTACTTATTTAGGTGAAATAAAAAATTAAAAAAAAAAAAAAAAAAAAAAAACCTTTAAAATTATTCTGTTTTTTTCATTTTTCACTATTTCAGATATTATGTCTATTATTAGAGTTGAGTATTCTAATTCAATTTCCTAATTTAAAAATTTCTAACTGCATACAGGCATTTGCAATGGATCTATTTTAGTTTAATTTTTAAATAAGTTTTAAAAAGATTAATTTAACTTGCGATTATTTAAAACTGCTGCTTGAATTTGTTAAAATTATTGATTTCTACTTAAAAGTAGGAAAACTAAATATAAAGAAAAAACTTTTATTATACATTAATATTATTATTGTTTACCCATCTCATTAGATATCTAGTCTGATCTAGTTGATTTTTAAAAATGGTATTTGATATTGTTTAGATGAATAAGCCGAAATATTTTCAGATACTAATTATATACTAGAAAAATCAATATTATTTTATTTTTAAAATCATAAACATTTCCCAACCTTTTATCTTTTGGCTATTGATAAACCTCGTTTAAAAAAAATTAAATGTTTGAATTTTTTGAATACTTGAATATAAACTCTGCAAAAATACTGGAATTATTTTAATGAAACAACACAAAATCATATACTAAGCATCACAGAAAATTAATTTATTATTAAGGTTAAGAAAACTGCTGACTGACATGTAAAAAAAAAAGTCCTCTTGTAAAAAGTGCGGGAGAAATATTTTGGAACGCATTTGCAAAATTTTAGCTACAGACTTCATTGTGGACGTTTGCATTCCCGAATAGCAAAGGAAATCCCGCTTATTTCATTCTTCTGATGTCTATTGTCTCCATAGAAACAGAAAACGGGTTTAGAAAACAAATATGTGCAGTGTATGGGTATTAATATTTTAGCTCCAGTTTTGTACTTTTATGACTATTTATTGTCTAAATTCTTTATTTCAAACTTGTGGGCCATAATTCTGTGAATATTTTAACTCTCTGTATTTGACATGCAAATTTTTCAAAGTTTTTTTTCGATAATTTTCTTAAGAGGAAAATAAAATTATTTTAAAACTGAGAATTTCAAACCTAGTATGATCTGAATAAAAATTCTATAATTAAAATATTCTAATGAGAGATTAAATGTGAGTGTTTTATTCATGAGTTAAAATCTACATTTTAAACTAGCTACGTGGCCCACCTTATTGTGTATAAGGTGGTACCCCCGTCATTGGTGTATAAGTCCAAGTTTTTGGCACTTCGCGAACAGGCTTGCTTCGCTTACTGAAATTTTTAATTGTTACGCAAACACAGCTCTCTTCACTCGCTGAAAAGTTGATTACTGCGAAAGCATAGGCTCGCTTCGCTAGCTGAAAGATCGATTGCTGCACAACCATGAGCTCGCTTAACTCTCTAGAAGATTCATTGCCATGTAAACCCTTAATATTAGAACCTCCTGTCGAGAAACAAAGTTTTACCCACCATCTAATATAATAATACAACCCCCTCATCCTTTGAGATAATTTTAACATTCTATTTGTCAAAAGTCCAATAAGAAGGCCAAAACTACATATGTTGAAAATTTCAGAGCTGTTCCCCTTGTAAATACTTCCAGGAAGGCATTCTCCCTTGAAATTCAGAATTGTGTATTAACAATGCCCAGAGCATTGAAGCTCCCGTTTAGACGTGTATAGTTCTTGAACATTGAAAAATCCATTATAACCAACTTTGGCTGTAACCCTACAATTTCCAATAGTACTATTGGAAATAAAAGTGCAAAAACAGATTTATTTTAAAATTACTGCAACTGTAAACTGAAATTACGAAACAATGTTACATTTATTATTTGTGGCCTTCTAAGTGTTCCCATAGCTATTTGAACGTTAGTGTTTTTTCTACACCACAGCCGTAATGAAATATTTTCCAAATCACAATATCTTCGTAAATGTCGTTTCAATTCTTACGAAATTGTGTACCATATTTAACATAATAATAGAAAATGGTTAACAAAATATAAAGTGATAATGAAGGAAATATTTTTTTTTTTTTACTTTAACAGATCCAAATTTGCTTAAGGAAGTTCTTCCCTGTATTTTACTGACACCGTTTGATGGACAATAAACAAAACGTTTTTATTTAAATTAAAAAATTTAATTACCATTTAATGAGCATTAAAATTGAATGCATTACTTTGTATACCATAAATTCGCGTCTGTGATGCATAAATTCCCACAAACGTCGGAAAAAAAGTAGACAAGCCAACTGTTCCCGTTCCTTTCTTCTTTCGTCACTATTTCTGTACTTCAATACCTTATTCAGTATCGTTTTAACACACGGTCAAGTCGGAATTTGCCTGAAGCTACAGGTGAAGCTTTCTCCGGTCCAAGTTAAGCCATATAATTTGCCTCCCTCCTAATAACATACTGTGGCACACCGCGGTAGGCTGTTTTTTTTTTTTTTTTTTTCTTCTTCTATGGAAGACGGTAATTTTCTGCTCATATGATTCGTTTGAATAAATGATACATAGGGATCTTTGTCTGGTTGCCTTTAACAGAAAAATACCAATTTGGAAAGCATTGGGTGAAAATATACAGCTGTAGTGGTAATTGGGTGGGTGGGGGAGAGTGGATTCAGTTGAGACGTTTTGAACATTTTAGTGCTTTTTAACGACATCTTCAAAATGTTCAGTTTACCCTCTTATTTTTGGCACTGTTTGACCTCCGATTGACCAATAAGTTGACGATTTTGTTTTTTAAACTATAGGTTTTTAAGTCGTACTTAACATGCATATGCGGTTAGGTCAAGGTTTATTCAACGTAACAACCTTTTAATTTAACTGTAAATGCCTAATGAATTAAACCCTGCAAAGAAAAATATATCTCTAAAGTGTACAATTAGCCATCGGACCATAACCATCATTCTGATTGGTTTTATTTGTTAATTCTTTAAACAGATCATGCAAACGATAGCATTGTTATTTTCAAATGAAATATGAATAGTTGTGGTTCGTAATTAGACGTTACCAAATCACCAAAGTTAAGAATAAGAGAGCCTCTTCCACATTTTTTGGTAACAGGTGCATTTAAATGGCAGCTGCCGTTAAGGTGGCGCTGAAACATTTTTGTTTGATTACTACAGGGTTCATGAGGCAAAGAGGCATCGAATGGGCATTAGGGGAACTAAATTGTTTTAATAATTAATTTTTATTGTATAAATATCTGTGAAAACCTTTCGAATCATAGAAGGAGGATAACCGTGAAGGTTAGAAAGACAACAGGAAGTTTTATTTATTTATGATCATGATTTAATAATCAAACAAATGCTGAGGGTCGGTAACTATGCAGGTAATGAGACGAGGGGCTATGTTTGCATAAATGACGCTCCTCGCTGCTAGTGAAGGTTATGTAATGGAATTATCAAGATCATCACTCCAAGGATGAATAAGTTCAAGATAACAATTAAATATTCATTCGATAGTATGAATAAAAAATGTATTCCAATTATCCTTTACGTTAATATTTATTTTAAAGTCTTGTTTTCCAAGACAGAAAGACAAACACTTAATGGGCCATTTATTTGCTGTGTCTAGTTAACCTGCCCTATGTTTGAATAAGGAATTTGTTCCATAAGCAGAAACTACATTAACACATCAGATACTTGAGGGTCAAACGATTTGTAAAATGTCCATCACAAGGGCAAACAGCTTAAAACTCAATTTTATCTACTTGACTAACAAACTTTCCAAGTCTTATTAGACCAGAGAGGCTGATATTTCTTATAAATTCCCTCTTATTAAAAGTATTTTTTTTTTTTTTTTTATTTTTTTTTTTTTTTTATTTTTTTTTTTTTTTTATTATTATTATTTGTAAATTTTTTTTTAGAAATTTAGTATTTTTTTACCCAGATGTTTTCTGTTCTCAGATGAGCATTAAGTCAGCTATGTAATGAAAACCTTTCCCTGTTATCGTAATATTCTATTGCCGTTTTGAGAGTAATTATCTTCTGATAGCAGATCCATGTTTCGATCAACAAAATAATCGCTGTACTGCAGAATTGTAAAAACCTCTTTTCTATAAATTAGGTTCGTAAAATGTCAACAGGTCTTTTAATAAATAAAATAACCAAAAATAAACAATTGAATAGTGGAGATAGAACCTGCATTTCTTGACAAGATGAAAAAACTATACTAGCAAGTTAAAAATGTTAATATGTGTGCTTCCTTAAAATTGCTTAACTTTAACAAGGCATGATTGTATTTGTAAGCGTATTATACTACCGGTATTATTATTACTTAATTCATAAGTGTTATTACTTAATTCATAAGTGTTAGTACTTAATCCATTAAAATCTAATGTCTCTCTACACGTTAAAGTTAGCCATCGGACATCTCTAATTCTTTTAATCCTTTCTTTTGCAGAAGCAGGTGTAGAGCGAGTCCTTTACAGCTGATCTTTTTTTCTATCCTGAGTGGTGGTCAGAAGCGATGCAGGACAAGGAGGAGATGAATGTGGACGAAGCCGAGGAGGCCTTGACCACTTGCAAGGCAGAACCCCCGAGCAAGGAATCCACGAAAGACGGCAAGTTCGCCTTCAGGAAGATGAAGACGGAGAAGACCAAGCTCAGCAAGAAAGGTAACTAAGGATACTGTTACAAATTTGTTCCGGAAGAAACTGGAAATTTATTGAAATAGCCGATTTATTCTTCTCTTTTTTTTCGACTTTCTACATCTGTCTAGAAAAGACCCAAATAACAGCTGTTGCCACTTCTTTAAGATATTGTATTTCCACTATTACATTATAAGATTTTTTTACGTTTATAAAAACTATAACTAATTGAAGAATAAAACAGAATAATTACAATTAACGAAATATTTACATTATGTACAACTTATTCGTAACAAGATGCATTGATTTGATTGGATAGAATTTAGTGAGTACTAGCATATTTTTTTCAATTTAATGCTGAAAGTAAAAAAAAAAAAAAAAAAAAAAATGTGCATTTCCGCTTTGAACTCGCCTTGGGGAATTTTAGCGAAAACGTTGTTGTTCACACATCATGTGTCTATTGACTTGTATGCCACATTTAAATATTGTAGCAGACGTTCTGGAATAACAGTGGTTACAAATAGGGTATTTTCGGACATTTTTTTATTTTTTTATTTGAGATCACCAAAAATATTGAGAACCGAATTTTTTGACACCACTGCAATACTTTCTTCAATCGATATTGAATATCGGACAATTGAAAGTAAAAATAGCCCTTAGAGGTTATACAATTTTGTAATTTTACTAATTTAAAAGTACAGATAGCTCCAAAAGTTTAAATTTCTTATATACCATCCCATTACCGTTTAATGGCTCATTCATACTAAATCTTAGCCAATACCCTAATAAACCTGCTTTATTTTGCCACAATGTTTCAACAAAAAATAGTGTGAACTTTTGGATTAAATTTAATTATTCTGTTAAACAAACCTACCAGAAGTTGATATTAATTGTAAATTCATTCATGAAACTACATTTAATAAAAATTAATTTATGTAATTACATTTAATAAAATATATAGAAATTGAATTTAATGAAATTAATGTATGTTTTAAATAATTTTTAATTGGGCCTTTGCTAAATTTTAATAAGTCAAGTATATTTTATTAAAATAATTTTTGATTAACTCTAATTCGTAAAAAAATACGTTTGATAAAATCAATTCATGCCATAGTAATTACATTTAATAAAATATACTAATAATAATTGCATTTAAATAAATTAATTTGTATTTTATATAATTTTAAAAGATGTTCGTTGCCAAGAAATTCTTAACAGGTACATGTTAGTAAAACAAAATTAAAAGTAAACTTAACTAGAAAATATAAAAATATTTTACGAAGTTAACGACATATTAAAGAAAAAAAATTAACTTTATTAAATTGTGGGGGGAGGGGGGAGAACTTGAACCAGTTTAAAATTTAATTTAAAAATGTGGTACTTAAACATTAAAACTTTTTATATTTTATACTTATATTTAATAATTTATTTCAGAGAAAGCCGATAAAAACAACCTAGCAAAATATGAAGGGGATGGAGTTGTATTTAAAGCAAAACTTATTGGTTTGGAATCAGTACCTGATGCAAGAGGTGATAAAATGTGCCAAGAAGCGATGCAAAGACTAAAGGTAAATAACTGCAATAAGATTTTTTTTGTGGCATTATATTTAGAAAAGTGCATTAGTCTAACCACAAAATTGTTTTTGATATTAAATGTTGAAAATTTGTTTAATCTTGCTTCGGCCCAACTTAAAGTATACGGAGAAATTAAACATTGAAATAAAAATTTCCTTAATTTTATTTTGTTATTATTATCATTATTTGTTTATAGATAGGAAAAACAATGTATACATTTATTTATTTGCGTTAAGCGAGATAGAAGTTATCGTTAATATCTTGTAATATGTCACAAAATGTTCAAAACCAATGCGAAAACTTGCAGTAATAAAATAGGTTGCTATTGGTATTTAATTAGTAGACGTAATATTGATAATTAGTATCTGTTAAAATATTAGATATTTAGTTATGCAATGGACAATTCCCGCATTTTTTAAGAACAAGTGAAATAAGTTTATGTATATGAAGAATTTCTTTCGGATTCAAAGTATTCAAACAAAAGTTCTTTAAAAAAATTAGTTATTTAAATATTAAGAAAAGAAAGTTCCCGGAAACCTCGTCCGATCGCTTTCAGATTAAAACGCTACTTTATAGCAGTGACATAAGCTTCGAGCTGAATGAGTCGTTTTTCCCGCCAAATCGAACATGCGAATTTTAGTTACAATTTTTTTTTTTTTTTTTTTTTTAAGCGTAGAGAAATTTGTGTGTTTATGGCTTTTTCAAAATATTTAGAATTGAATTTAAAAAAATGCGGGAAAAATAAAAATTAGGGATTACTAATACATTTCGAATATTAGAGAAAATATTGTAACACTTGTTCAATGATGAAACTAATCTCTCCAAAATATTTCTTCTCTACATTTTATAAAATTATTTAAAATCCATTTATTATTTCTCTTTAGCTGAATGTAAGAAACACAGGTCCCCACAAAAGAAAAATCAATATATGTGTTTCCTTGCAAGGAATAAAAATTAAAGATGAAAAAACTGGGGTGAGTAGAATACACTGCCATATTTATCCATTGTCCATAAATAGTTTCAAATGCCAATTTAAAGATTATTTTATTAATTTTTATGAAAATCATTATTCTAATTTCGTTTCTACATACAGTGTTTCTAGCTCAAATAAAATGTCACAAATCCATGACTTTTCATGATTTTCCCAAGACTGAAGCAAATAATTTTCCATGACTCAAGAAATCAAATTACAAATAATAATAATAATCACCTGTATGAATTTTACTAACACAAACATAGTGAGAAAATCAATGTACCATAAAATGATTTTTATAAAGTTTTTTTTTTTAATTAAGTAAAAAATCCTTGTTTCAGTAACTTCCAAATCGGAAGAAAAAGGGGAAAATAATTTTCCATTCTTTGATATATTTCAGTGTTAAAAAAGCTAATCAATCTTTAATAATGAAGAAACATTTGAAAAAAGAATAAGTCAATAATAATAAATTATATCATTAAAAATCAAATGTTTTGATATCAACAATGCAAAACAGAAGAAAGATGGGGGAGGGGAAAAAATTAAAACACAAGCTTATCAAAGCTGTTCCTTTCAGTTATCATATTATGAAATTTTTTTTTACCTATGAGACTTTACTCGTGTGTTGTCACAAATTTGGAGTTCAGAAATGTTTTCATTGAGCGCGGTTTTTAACTGTGACTGTTGTTTCCATTAAAACTTAAATAAAAACATAGATGAATTTTCGATGAGCTGAACAGAGATTATGGCGTTTATGACGTCACAATTACATGATTTTACTTAAAATGTTTAGAAATCCATGAAATTCACTGTATTTCTATGACTTATGGCCTTTTTCTTTTTTTAAATCATGACTTTCCATTTGCTCAGAAACCTTGTACATACACTGTGCGTGCCTAATAAATTTCTAAAAACATTTTTAATTAATTGAATAAATTTCCTTTTTCACAGGCTGTGATTCACCACCACCCGGTTTCTTTTATTTCTTTCATATCTCAGGATATAACAGATGCGAGGGCATTTGGTTATGTGTTCGGATCGACCAGTGAACCCCATCAGTTTATTGCAATAAAAACTGAGAAGCCTGTAAGTGTTTAAGATCCACTTTAATACTACCCAACAAAAATAGTTAAAAATTAAAAACACTCAACATGGGAGAGTTTAATATTAATGCAGTTTTGAGTGTGTGTGTGTGTGTGTATGTTATTATAAGAACAAATTTATTAATTTCATTATCGTAACAACAAATTTATTTGCTTAATTATTGTTACAAATTTATATATCATTATTATAACAAATTTATATATTATTATTATTATTATTATTATAACAAATTTATATATTATTATTATAACAAATTTATATATATTATTATAACAAATTTATATATATTATTATTACAATATTGATTTATAAGTAGTATTATAATAATAATTTATTTGTATTATTATAATATAGTATTATTATTATTACTACTGCTATACTAAAAGACACGATGAATTGAGCTCACTCAATACTCTACAATCATAGGGGAACCAGTTTCTACAGCTTTTATTCAGTGAGCTCAATTCATCCTGTCTTTTAGTATAGTAGTATTGCTATTTACTATTTTTAAAATTATTAAGTATTATAATTTATTTTCATTATTACAATAATGCTGTATTATTAATACTACTATTACTAGTAATACGATTGTTATTACTACGCAACTATTACTTTAGTAATAATTACTTCCAGTTCTATTTTCTCTGCTTGCACAGAAAAAAAATCTCAAATTTCAAAAAAATTACAATTTTTTTAAAAAAAAAAAAAGTTTAGTGTTTTTTAGTTTTAATCAATACTATCTTTATTTAAATTGTACTATTTCGAACAAATCGAAATGTATGAAAACGATTTTGCAATTGTTTAGTTTCTTCCTTAGGTTTAAAAATTACTAAATATTTCTTCCTTATACCATGCCAAAGAACCAAAGCATCGTCAGACATTATAGTTATTTTATGTGAATTATTTTTAAATATTTAGTGACAGCAAACAAGATTGATTATCTTGTTACTATCCTTATTTTCGCTATATATGCAGCACGTTTTAAAATATGTCTAAAATTTTTAATACGTATAATATTGAATACGAATCTGGTAATATTTATATTATATAATTATAATTTTTATTGAGCATGTAATTATAATGCATATTGTGAATGCATTTGTAGCATGATGATGTATAATTATGTAATATAATGCATACAATGATAATGTAGATAATGAGTAGTGTATATTATGAAATAGTTTTGTATTTTGTATCCAACCGACCATCTACAAAATCAGCTGTGAGCTCAAAAAAATCAAAACTTAGCAAAGACCATAATTGAGAATGAACCATCCCACAATAGGTTTATTACTGTTTCTACCTGATGTTTTAAAAACCATTCTTGTTAGAACGAACCAAATGTTGTTTATCTAATAGCGAACTAAGTTAACCAATAGGTAAACCACATTTGATTCGTTCTGGTATGAATAAATTTGAAAAAAACTTGGCCGAAACAGCAATAATCAAATCGTGGGATGGTCCGTTCTGGCGCTCAACGTCTAAATTTTGTAAAGGATTTTTCTTTTCTACACCTTGTCCACAAAGCTTACGGTAAAAAAATATTTCTGTTTTTAGATATAAATTTCAAATAGTCCTGCCTTTCGCATGGTGGAGTCATGCGAAATATTCTTAGCTTTTAACCATTCCAGCATAACTTGTTTAGTGGAATATTTTGTAGGGACTCTATCCATTTTTACAGTATGGTAGGGAACATTGTCCATGCAGATCACACTACGAGGATGCAAATTAGGCAACAGTTTTTCAGTAATCCATTTATAGTATAAATTGTTCAGAACCCAATTAAAAAAAAAAAAAAACTTTTTGTTTGCTCAGTCACTATACTAAGTACTATACTTTTGCTGTTTTTATAATTGAAGTACTTAATTATGAAGAGCAACAATGATATAGGAATTATTTTCTAAATGTTTCAATGCTGAACGAGGGTGTTATGTGCTTTTAGAAATTATTAAAAGTATTGCATTTGAAAGTTTCATATAGTGATGTTTTCTCTTCTTTTTAGGCTTTTCATGTTGTCCTAGCACTAAGGGATTTATTTCAAACAGTGCTGAATCATAAACAAGAAGAGATACAAACTGTTAAAGATACTGGCGATAGTAAAATTGAAAACAAAGAGGTAAATTATTTTCGATTAACTGGTAACAAAAAATTATCAGGGGGAAATTATTTTTATTTCGCTTTTAAAGTTCATAAAATCGCTGAAATGATAGTTATAAAAAGATAAATTATTTGTAAATTAACTAGAATTATTAGTTCTTAAGTTATATTACTATATAACTCAACTTTGATTATACAGAATATGTTACAAAGATGTAAAAAGTCTCAATAACATAAATATGATAGAATGGTTGGCTACGTGTAAATTTACGACAATAAATTAGAGTTGTCTACAACTATTTGATTCAGGATAAATTATTGTTAAATATGATAGACAGAACAATCTAATAAAGAATACATATACACGTTGAACATTTTCAAACTATAATTTGCTTTGTTGTCTTGCTTCGATTTCTTCTTTTTCATATCCATTTTTGGGGATAAGAACATTTATATTAAAAATGTTCAGTGCGGATTCGTCAAATCTTGGTTGATTGTACTGCCCTTTTTTTCTTATATATATATATATATATATATATATATATATATATATATATATATATATATATATATATATATATATATATATATATATATATATATATATATATATATATATATATATATTTAAATAAACCACTTGAGTGTAGGATATATTTCAAAAGCTTTTAACGTAAGTTAAAAGGTTTAAAATCCCTTTTCGAAACATTTTTTTTCCCTTTGTAAAACATTTTTTAGGCCATAAAATGTTTCATTTTGTAAGTCGTAGCATTGAGTGTTCATATTTACGCACTGAAATTCCATGATGCTAGAAAAACACAAAATCCATTCTGAGCCAAAAAGGTGTTTCGGGTATTTATTTGCGCGAATGCGAGACGCTGCTATATTGCATTATGACATCGTTAGATCAAGAACTGAGTTATCCGAGTTTCAAGGAAAGAATATCCTCCAGGAGGCCTTTTAAGTCGGAACTCCTCCACATTTGCGAACTGAATAGAAGAAAACATTGAAATATCCCACCAGGCAGTCCAACTACAAAACAAAAAATGATTTTTGTTCTTAACATGCAAGATTTATTAGTTTTTGATACTTTGCCTTATTAGTTCTGGTGTCGGCGCTAGACAACTGGTGAATGTTTGCACAAAATATTCTCGATCTTTCAGAAATTCGTTCTTTCGTGCGGTGGTAACTGCTCTTGAAGGGCAATCTTGGTTGAGAGTTTTGACGATAAATACTTATAATTACTTTTATTCTACAAAATTGAGCTTGCCTTCTTTCTCGGCCAGGGATAATTTTTACACAACTGGGCGACACATATTTTTCTTCGTGAAGGATCTATATTACAAAAATGCACTATTTCAATGCATTCTTAGCTTTGATTTAGTTATTGTATAGAAAAATAAATTTACTCGGTAATTTTCCGTGATTGATAAATTATAAAACTGTTTTATTCCATGTTTGTGTGTTATAATTTGACTAACAAACCATAACAATTTACATGAGGAGGTATGTACCGGTTTTTAATTTATGCAGTTTATTTTTATTTCGTGTTGCTTTTTCGATTCAAAAAATATTTCAGGTAAAAATCGAAACTCTTTTATGGGTTCTTTTAAATATTTGTTTGCTTTGTTTTTAGATCCAGAATGCTGAGACTAAAATGGCCAGTAGTACATTTGAAGACCTAAAACCAGAGGAAGGAAACATATATGTTGTAAGAATTGTTATTTGAACTTTTCAATCTTTATAAAAAAAAATACCTGCATTTTTTAGTACTTTATTTTCAAGACATTAACTTTCCAGTATACCATGATTTCATTGGTAAATTTTTAAGCTAATGGAGTCCTCAGCAAAACATTCACATGTTGCAATGTAGTATTTTAATTTAAAAGTAATTAAGGTAATCGCATGCCTTAAGAACATGTGTAAGAAAATTACTAAATTCATTAACAAAAAGTACATTATTTGTAACTTATGTTTGTCCTTCAAAGGAGGTTCTACTTACGGAACCATTGCAAGTAGCAGAAGTTCCAGAACAAAAACAAGAGCCAGTAACAACAGTAGACAATCTTCTAGATTTAGAAAGTGAACTCAGCAAATTACAGGAGGTATGCAATCATTACTTTTTTTTAATAAATAAAATATTTTATTTGCTTAAACTATAATTTAAATGGGATATTTAAATATATATTACTTATAATTTATATTTGCAGTATATATTTTTAATAATTTAATGGAACTAAGGTTAGAGGTCGGAAATATCGATAAAAATAAATATCGATACTATATCGTTGCATAGAAAAAATATCGATATATCGATACATGATTTTTTTGTTATTTGATTTTCAATTTTGCCAGAAACGAAGTTTTTCGGGGTAAATTTCTACTTTTCATGAATTCATGCCAAAATTCTTTTAATAAATAAATTATAAAAATTGTTTTGATAAATAAATTATACTATCAATCAGAATAAATAAAATACATTTGGATGTCAATGAATAAATTCACATTTATTTTTAAAGAAGAAATTTTGAAATGTAGTTTACCGCATATTTTGCTGATAGAGATGTTTATAATATTTAAAATTAGATGAAGCTGGCAACAGAAACGGCGCTGTGTTAATGACTACTAATAAATGATCTTATCTTTCCATTACATTTATGTTTTCTTTTTGGTTAGGGTGCCATTTTAACTGTCTCTCAGCCAAGTCCAAACTTTAGTTTTGAAGTTTTTGAAAAGGGAATAAAGAAAGTTGAAAAAACACATGAAACTAAAAAACGATCATCAAAAAACTAAAAATGTTTGAAAATATCGATATATCGTTGACTTGTATCGATATTTTTAGTATCGATATTTAAAAAAATATCAACGAAAATATCGTTGTATTGATATATCGCCGACATCTAACTAAGATACTGACCACTGATCGAATATGAACACATTGGCGACGAGACTCGAAATATCTCGATTTATCCGATTTATAAAAGTAACAAGTTTATAGAAATTTCATAAGTGACCACACGGAAAGTGATAAATCCAGGCATCTCCTCACCAACCAATGCTTTAAATTCATGACTAAAACATGATGATTCAGATAGCAGCGGTGAAAACAGTCAATTTGTTTGTTTGTTTTTTTAAAAAAAAAAAAAAAGTGGAAAATATACGCAGCTTTATTTTGAATAACAAAAATAGCTGAATAAAAATACAATCAACTCGTGATAACTCGAAGTCTCATAAGTCCGAATATTCGTTTATCTCGAAGTTTCCATTAGGTCCCAAGAATATACCTTCAACAGAAAATGACTTCCGATAACTCGAAGAATTTGGCCAGTCCCTTGAACTTCGAGTTATCGAGAGTTGACTGTATATATAAGAATATATTGAATAGGCAGAAAGCCAGAATTTTTTTTCTGAGGAAAGTTTTACTTTAGTCTGATAAAGTGATATAAAGTCCACTAAAAAGAATAAAATTGTAAAAAAAGCGGAAATTCTTGGGGGAAAAGGGGGGGGGGGGGGGCGCTGAGACTTTCACCCCAGAGATAGGATAAAATGTTTTTAAATTAATTTATTAAGAAGCTAAATCAGACAATTTCAAAGAAAAATTCTCATCAATCAATACATTCAAATTCAAATATCAAACAAAAACTAGTGTATTTATGCTATACATACCTACACAGAGATCGTTTAAATATTTATTTTTTTTAAATGTCTTTCATACTTCTCAGGGTATCAATCAAATGGACACCAGCATTGCTGCGGCTGTGGCATTTAACTCAGAAATTCCTCCTCCAGAAAACGATCCATTTGACACTTCTTTTGTGCTCGGTCCAAGAAAGGTGGGTGTCTTTTAACAATGCATTTTAAACTTATTTTCTTAAAAATATATGTACGAGAATGCATTCCGATTTGCTTACATAGTGCAAATAGGTCATACGGTATCCCAGTGGCAGTGTGTTCCATTCTCGAACGTTACCAGCAAGATGAAGGAAGAAATTCGCCATCTATTTTCGGTGACAGGAATCTAGACAATTTTCTTTCTTGCCCTTTTTTTTTTTTTTTTTTAATTAAAGTGCTTATATATTCAGAACTGCCTGAAGCTTGTTTTAATCAGTACATGATTTACGATGTTGAGAGGAAAAGATTAATAAAGGAAAAAATATTTCAACTATTCGAAACTATGAAAAATTGTGACACTGTATGAATTATAGACGTATCGATCCCATGTTTGCAGCATCATATACGTATGATTTCCTATATATTTGTTTTTTAATAAGCGTATCCAAAAGTTAAGCTTATTTAGATATAAGGAGCTTCAAGCTATATTTGAAGTTTAATGACGCAATGGTAGCATGAAGGTATAATCTCTTTAGTTATGATTCAACTGTTCAAGACACCGAATGAGTAGTCTTTGAATTTACGTCTCAATGCATTCATTTGAATTTTTAAACTTAAAACTTTTTTGAAAACACATTCTAATAGTGTTTAAAAAGCATTCGAAAGCAGAGCTACTTTCTTTCGATAATATTTTTACAATAATTAAATTTTTATTTTTAGGATTCATTTCCAATGCCGATACCAACTCCACTTCCAGCGGCACCATCAACTGGAAATGAATTCCAGGACCTGTCCGGGAACAATGACAGATACGCTGTTTTCAACACAATCGACGGAAGCCCTAGTATTTTCGAAACACCAGAACCCAACTCAGACCCGATTGTGGCAGATGTTAAGGAACTAGAAGAAGAAATAGCTAGGAAAAGTGTGCCTCCTAAGCCACCTCGCTTGAGCAAATCGGCATCGCCAGACTTATCTGTGTTTGCAGACCTAGATCCACTCGGAAAGGACCGTCCTTACAAAGACAAGACGGAGTTCTTCCAAGACGTAAAAAATCCTCCTAAAAAGGTTCTGAACGACCTTGTGGATCCAACCAAGGAAGCCAACAAAGCCTTCGATGTTAATCTCCTGTCATCCTCTGTTCCTTTCCCTGTGGATTTCGAGTCGTCCATGACCCCACCTATGTTAAATTCGACCCCTCCTACAAACCTTCCTAACAACCACCCTGCTAAGTTACATTTACCCTACGCACTAAACGGAAAAGGCGAAAAAACATACAACCCTTTCGAAAACCAGAATGGTGGTTATCTTACAAACGGGTTGGAATCTAATTCCGTTCTCTCCGTAAGTCAGCAACCTTTAACAGTTAATTGTAACTTCAACAATTCCCAATACTCTCTGCAACAAAACACAAGCTCCCCCATCCCCATTCCCTCGAAGCATGTAGGATTAACAAAAGATAGAACCTTCTCCAGCGACAGCATAGGCAGCCCATATTCAAAAAGCCCCCAAACTTACAACGCGGAATCGCCCAACACCTCGGATTACTACATTCCAAATTACAACAATTCCGACGGCTACAGTCCAACGGGACTCAAGCAACAAAACTACACTAACGGAGAGAACGGACACATCGTTTCCCCTAACAACCTCACTAAGCACAACCTTAACAGCTTTCTTAATTCCACCACCCATTCTAATAACAACATCCAAAATGGCGTCTCTCGTCCGAGACCCCGCCCATCTCTGAACAAAGGAGGTTCGATTCCCAACGGTGGTCGCACAGTCTCCTCTCACTCTTTATCCAGCGATTCTTCGTCGGACTACGAAGTGATCAGTCGCGAGAATATGCAGTCCATTGCAAATGTCCTGCTGACCAACGGTCATCGGCTGCGAGCGCAGTCTTTGTGCCTCGAGTCGAACAGTGAGTTCACGCTGAAGAAACCTAGTGAGAAAAACATATTCGCGAAGAAGAATGATCCTTTCGCCGATGATTTCTTCTTTTCGGTACCAAAGAAAAGTAGCCACCTAACTAGTGCAGAAATTCCAGAGTATGTGTGAATGTGCTGTCTTGTGTTTCCTGTGGTTTGTCTTAAAAAGGTTCGTACTGTTAAATGTTTCACTTCGTCCCTTTTATGTGTATCGATGTTTCGCTAGATTGTGAATGTGCTATTAGTGATGTTTTCATTCCCTTAAGAGATAATGTCAGTCAGTCCCTGCCCATAGACCTAATGCTTTATTCTCTCAGCCACAATTTCTGCCAACATTATTGGTTTGAAGCATATAAAATTTTATAACAGGCATAATGTGAGTAATAAAAGTTCATTAAAAAAATTTGAGGGCAAAATAACTTGCATTTTTTTAAATTTTTTATTATTGTTTTAAGTAATAATAAGCCAATTCATAAAAACTTTTTAAATGTAATAATAAAATAAACCGCTAGTTATATTGCCTACATTTTTTTTAAGATGAATTTTTATTATTTATGTTTATGCTTGTTATATAATTTCACATGCTACAAAGCAAAACTCAAACAGAAATTGTGGCTGAAAAAATAAAGCATTAGGTTTATGGGACAGGGAGAGACTGATGTTCTCTCTTAAAGAGGTGGTAATGTATTTTTATACAAGAAAAATTACATAATTGTAAAAATCTTTTGGAAGGTATTATAATATGATATCAAAAATTTTGTGAGATAAACTTTAAAATTTCTTTAAAAATGAAATTGCTACAACAATTTTTATGATACAGAAATGGAGGTTTTTTTTAATTATTGTGGTGGACTAAGGAAAATGTGCATAATGCATTATTTTTACTAATTAACCATTCATATAAAAACTTAATCATATTTTTTTTATGTTAATCATACAAAATATTTGCTATCAGTTAATAATATCTTTCCTACTGGTTTTTTTTTCTACAATTTACGTTACTTAACAGTCTATCATACACAGGGATTCCCACAAATGAATCACAATTTTTTTAAATGCATATCTCAAAAACTGTTACCAAGAGTGAAATAAAGCTTATATGTATATTGTATAGTTAATAAAATTTAGAAAATCTGAATTTTATTGATTGTCCAATTAACATACAAGTACCCAATCCGCTGCGAGGCAGAGATTTCCAGATGCTCATTTTTAAAGACCATGTGTCATTTTTGGGACATCCCTTATAAGGATACAAAGACTAAGATAAAAAGTGTGTACAAAGTTATTTTGATCATAAGTATAAATTTGTGTTTATCAGAGTGCAAACCATATTCAGAATATATAATCAAATAATGAAACCAGAAAAGAAATAAGTTCTTACAATGCCTCATTTGAGGAAAAAGTAATTGATTTATAACAATCCATGCATTCTAATTAAAAAAAAAAAAATATGCATACTTGGATATTGCATGCTCTTTCATAAATGGGTTATTATCAACAATTCCCATCGCTTCATTCAAACGACAGTTATAGGATAAAATTAATCTACTTACTAAGGCATTGTGAAAAAAAAAAAATTGTACTCATACTTATAGAGTGATTGTTAGTATATCTCTCTCCTATAGAGAATAGACTAAATGAAATATTTACCAAATCACAGAAGGGGGGGGGGGAGCCAAATATACATTTTCCAAAATTTAATCAAAATATAGCTACTTCAAAACTTTTAAAATTTTGTGTCATATCTGATAGATGATTAATGGGAATGCTAAATAGGGATGCAATACGATAGGTGATTAAAGGGAAAATGCTAATTTTTGCTATTAACATATAAAAATTAGCCTAGGGATTTCTTCCTTATATTCATATTTTTTATTAATTTATAAAAATGGATCAACTACTTATGGAATTTCCAAAGATATTATGCTAAACAGTTTAAGTACGAAATAAATTTTAAACTATCTTGTCTACATTACACTTAATCCTGTCTTACTTCATACTTTTGCACAATAGCATAAAAAGGCTGTCTGTAGAAGTTAACTCCTTGCCTGTGGAATATATTTGAGAAAACACACTGAGTGTCCGAACTGAGTTCAGGCGTCACAGGAAAGGGATTAAAGTCTCAATTTATAAGCAGTTATTCAAGTTGAAATCTTCAATAGAGATAGATGGCAGTTATAAAAACTTTCAATATTTTATAAAATTTTAACCACTCAATAAAAATAAATTTTTGGAACTAATCAGCATTCTGCACTTTTATTTTGAGCAATATATATATATATATATATATATATATTGAAAAACTAGAATGGAGTATTTAAATACTAAGTGTGAGTTTAATATATTTATCTGACATAAAGTTAGTTTCAGAGCTCAAAATAAAAAGTTGTATGTCTCCTCTGTAAAAAATAATTCTAAATTTATATTGACCTTTTAGGAAGATGAGGAAGAAGAATCGCCATATGCTACAGTAGTCAAGGGAGAGAAAACATTTGTAGCAGAATGAGAAATATAGAGATTGTAATTTATAGAAAATTGAAGGCCATCAAAACTAATATAGCAAATGTTATCAAACTGTTGTACATAGCAATGTGATGTTCCATTTATATATATTGTGTAATTTTTATCAAAAATAATGGTGTTTAATTGAAAAAATTGACTTACACTTAGAAACTAATATTTTAGTATATACAAAATTGTATAAAATTTATATGAATACATAGATATATATGTAACGCATGGACAATGCAGCTTGTTATAGTACCTTGTTGCTACATTGAATTTGAAAGATAAAAAAAAAATGTTTTCTATATTGAAATTTTTATTCAATGTTTTATGAATAAAGAAATGCAAAGAAGATTTGTTTAAAAATATTTCATTTCTCATAACCTACATATTTATACAAAATACATTTTGTATCGAGTTATTAAACAAACCAATATAAGATTACAATTTAAAAATCAATTGAATAATCTTTTTTTTAAATAACACTAACTTGGAAGTTATGCGTTACTTAAGTAAAAAAAAAAACTTATCACAATTTGAGAATATTTACTGGTTTGGCATTTTTCTCAAAGAATTTACTTCTAGTCATCTCCAAAGCTTTGCTCACAGCCTCGACATCATGCCTTGGATCCCTGTAACTTAACCTTGGACAACCACACGATTTTCGAATCGTTATTGCCTAGGCAAAACGGGAATAAATACATCAATTAAAAATTATTGAAACAAGGTATTTTTACTGAGTGATTGAATAAATAAATACTAGTTTTTTATGAAAATAATTGTTTTTAAGAGTAGAAAATACATTTAACAATACAAAAGAAATTGGAAGAGTTTCACAATTTAAAAGTAATCAACAGTCCATCACAGATCCAAAGACCTAATACAACTTTTTATAGCACGCATAGATAGCTGGTATAGCACACCAAACATATTTATCTCATTATATTTCTGTACAGGTTTTTTTTTTTACTATTCCTTTTTCTTCCTTTATACAAAAACAAAATTGATAAATGGTCTACCAATCTAAAGGCTAAGGCCTCCGCTTATGACCAATAGTTTATTTACGATTGCACATTGTATGAAAATTAAAGTGGTAATTGTAAAAAAAAAAAAATAGAAGTTATGATAATATACAGTAGATGGCAGCACTATGAAAAAAAGAAAATAGCAAATTTTCACACTGATACCTAAAGAATAGAATACAATATCTAATTCAGATGAACTTCTAAAAAATGTATCACTCTAAGCAATCATAAATGTGCATGCTGTGTATAGGCGCGTATAGGCGATCTAGTTTTACATAAAATCGAAAGTAAATTTAATTCTAGATAACTACACTTAAGTCAGTACTACTCAGTAACTAATTTTTCAACTATTACCCAATGAAATAAAAACATGTATACTTTTATATTTCCTGTATTTATATCAAACAAACTAGAGTAACTTTAGAGAAATATTATAATATTTCAATTATGAAATAGAAAGGTGCTAAAAATTAGTTACTTTGCATAAGCAATATCTGGACATGTCAAATTTACAAAACTGACACGGGTCGGTAGTCTAGTCAAGGGATGATTAGTTATCTAACATTAGGAATTAAGCTTTGAATTCGAAAACAAAATAAGTCAATGGGGTAGAAAAAAACTATCATTTTTAAGGTATTTTGCCAATTATTTTCTCTACAATTTTTACAGTATTATAATGTTACCTCATCCATAAGGATGTCAAGGTATTCCGAGCGCTTTTCGTGACTAGGATGTGTTGATAGAAATTCTATTTCAGGACCGGATCCTAAAGTATTTTTTAAGATTGCCATTTTGCTCCAGAATGCACTGCTTTCTCGTACATCAAAACATGCCTGAAAAAAAAAATACTATTTCAATTGATTTTTATTAAAAAGGGACTTCTTTTAATTCAAGATTTCAAAGAAGGAAAATACCTTCCCGCCCCTAATCTATTAGAAGCAAATAAAAGCTTTACAAGACAACAATACCCTTAATAAAGGTCATAAAATCTTATTTCAAATTTCATTGATGAGTATGCCTCAGTACTTATACAAAAAAGAAAGAAAATTGAAATTTAAGGGAAAACAGGCTTTTTTATCCGCCTTTTAACATCAAGCAATTCATTTATTGAAACATTTTATTGAGGAATGAACATTTTGCATTAAATTAATTAATGACATTACATTTAAAGTAATTTACTAATTACTAAATAAATTCATTATAATATATTATTTCACTATAATTATTTATTGTGTGCACAGTTTGCAGACTATTTCTGTACAGTATAATAACTGTTTCTCAGGTTATAATTATGGTCTGTATTATGTAGTGTAATTTACTTCTAGGGTACAGATTTAAACAAAGCAATTTTGTAAAACATTACGATGAATAATCAATTCACACTATCAGTATAATAATATCATACAAGAAATTATAACTAAAATACATAAGAACATACAAAAATAAAAAAAATAATCAACTGAATAACAAAATAAACTTTAATTTTAGAAAGGATAACATTATTTTTATAATATTAGGTATACTTAGCTTACTTTTGCAGCTAACTGCAATCCAACTTTATCAGCTTCAGTCTCTATCTTTCGATTATATGGAAGTTCTAGTAAAAGCTAAAATTAAAATAAAACTTAAATTTAATTTTAAAAAAATAAAAAAAATTTACATTAAGATGGCAATAATTAAAAAAAAACAAAAACTTTATTGTATTAAAAAATAATAATTTTTAGATGCACTATATAGTTTACACATAAATTCTTATTTATTTTTTATTCCATTAACATTTAAATTTATATTTTATTTATGTACAAAGTTTTACATGTTAAATGTTAACAATGTAATACATTAATCAATTTGATACTGATAAATTTATAGATTCATTGTTGCTTTTTTAATATATTTTTAATAAATAACATTATAGAAAATTATGAATTTTAACATAAAAGGATGAACAGCGATCTAGTGTTGACATACCGTAATTTGAAATTAGTGTTTGTAAAAACTGCAAACAAAAACTAATACTTAATAATAATAAATAAAAACTTCCATTATAACATTTTACTTACTTGAATAGATTTCTGGAACAACCAATGTGTCAACAAAGATATAGTATCACTGGGAACAACAGCCCAAATTGCTGTTATGATAGCGATTGCAAAGAGGTCTAAAAGATGAGTGAAGCTTACATTTTCTGCCTATTTGAGAAAATGCATAATTTTAAAATTATTCAATTTCAATAAGCATTTAGTATAACTACATAACGCGGCAGAAAGTGAAAGGAAGTTGAATTTTCCAAAATGGGTGATACTTTAATAAAGTATAAATGCAATAAAATACCACTATCATGTGATAGCACTCAGCAAAGAAGACCTTTTATTTGACATTTGCAGTTGGAAACGTAACTTAAAATTATACAAGACAAAAATAAGCTAAGTTTTTATTACTGCGCCAATAATTTTCTTAATTTACTACACCAAGCGATTGCAAAACTTATTGCAAAGTACCTTAAAATTCTTGTTTTTGGGAGAAATATTCATGATTTCAGTTTATGGATGAACAAGTCAAACTTTGCATGGTCATATGGTATTCAGGAATGGATTTATATTTACATACATAGATAAAAGTATTTAAATGGCTGCCTCATAAGTCTTTTTTTGCCCATAGATCAAATGCAACTTTTTTTTGCACACTTGTTGAAATATTGCATCAAACATATGGCATTTCTTTTCAGAGATAAATGTAGGAATGAATTTAATTTTAACAATAATTTAATGGCAATTTAAATTTTAAATTCAAAAATAAAATTGAAATAATGATACTTTTGTCTAACAGGTGGATCTACTGATAAAGAGAAAAAACCAATGAACCTAGGTATAAAATCCACAGATATAAAAAGCGCTTAACATGCTAAAAGTAAAATAGCTTCATAATAATATACCTTCAACCTTCTTTAAGTATCTTCAATTATTGTTCTTAGATAAGGCATCAAATTTTATAACTTTTAAAACAATATCTAGCAAACTAAAAAATTGACTTGGTGATTTTATAAAATGTTTAATAAGTTTATTGAGTAGAAAATTAGTAGTGTTTACCCTTAACGATATTAAAAGTGAAATAAAGAAAATGCTTATAATAACTCTTCTTCACAATGATAATTTTAAATGTGCAAAATATACAAGTTTTGTTGCAAAATTGAAATATTTTATATAAAAAAAAGATAATTTTACACAAACGTATGTCTCTAAATGAGTGTTTTATGAAGCAGGTTTAACAACTGCCCATCTCACAACAATTGAACTATATATTTTTAGCATCATACCCCATGATTCTGTATACAATGAGCGATTTCATGAGACAGTATTATACCCAGTTGATCATCATTGCTGCAGAGATTTAACATTCCGGTAAAGACAAACACATAACCTATCTGAGAAAGAAAAAAAATCTTTAATAGTCTTAAAAAGTAGAAACTTGTTTATATTCTTAAAAATAAGTACAAGCATGACCAGAGTTTTTCAGTAAGCATTTTTAATAATATTTGAAATACATAACTTTTTGATACTGGTAGATTATTTTACTGAATATTTACTTTTTATTTATTAGCATAATGAAAAGATTACAAGTCTTAAAACAAGCATTTTATAAATTAAGCTTTTTTTTCTTTTGAAGTAAAATGTAACATAGAAAGAAAAAAAAAAGAATTGCAAAAACATATAAAAGGTTAAATATGATTGTTAGGATAAAATACATTGTAATTTTGAAATAAAATTAAAGTAATGCATTATTTTTACATTAAGTAAAAAAAATATATATATATATTTAAATTACATTATATCTAAAATTAGAAAAGAGTAATTAATTTTTAATCCATTAAAATTTATTAATTATTTCTATATATATGTTACGGCTAGTTTAATTAATTTTGATATTATACACAATAACTGTTATTTTACAAAATAACTATTACCAATAGTGATAGTTATTTTGAAAAACAACCAGTTATTATGTATAATATCCAAATTAATCGAAGTAGCCATAACATATAGAGATTAGAAAACAATATTTCTTCTTTGAATTACCTTAATTCAATTCATTATGTTAAATTTGATTTAGTTTAAATTAAAAATGTGGCCAATAGACATAAAAATGTGTTTGGCCTTTACACTAATTATATAAAAAAAAATAAAAAATTACAAAACAAATAAGCATTTGAAAATTTCTTTTTTATCAACAAAATCAACTTACGGGTAAAACAAAAGCATTTTCAATAGAACTATCAATGACAGCAATTCCAAACTTTTTATTCTTCATCTCTTTAATATCGGAATTGGCATCTAAAATTCGTTTGACCACTACTTGAACCCTCTTTGTTTGAGGATGAGTAGGTGGCAACACGTACTTGCCCAATTGCTCTTTAATCTAATAGAGAAAAATGAAAAATAAATACAATTTGTTGGTCTGGAAACAAATCTGATGAAATATTTTAAACTTGTTATCAATAGTTTTGAAGCAGGAACAGGAGTAGCAAAAAATTTAAAATTGAAGCTTTATAAAGTTGTTCTTTTAGAACAGATTAAAGAATCAATTTGGAGAAGTAAATCACAATTTTAAATCGCTTGAACAATAAAATTCGAGTAATGATTAGCAATTTTAAACAAAATATATATTTACATATTGGTTAATAAATTCTTTGAAACAGATATCAGATTATAACTCGTACAGTTGCTTTTAAGTTTCCTTGAACCAAGTTTGAAAATTGATAAGTAAGCTTTCAATGAGTTATGAAGATACAAAGCTAAAAAATATACTCAAATTACATATAGCTGTTCGTTTATAAAAATTGTTTATCAATAGCAAATAGTGGAATATTTTTAGAGGTCGGACAAAATACAAATAAAATATTTAGTTTTTCAGGAACATTAATTGTAATGATTACTGCTCAAATTCATGGAATAAACTAATCTCTAATGAACGAATGTCATAAAAAAGGAGTAGTTATAACTTTTACTAGAGTATTTGAAGAACAATGTACTCAGAGATAAAGTAGTACAAATAAAGAATTTGTAGTGCATTTTTCAATTGTGCAAAAAGTTTTACAAAAAAAAAAGAAATCCTCTCTGGAGTCGTAGTTAATTTTTAATGTCACCTTGTTTTAAGTTATGTTTACACTTGCAGCAATTTAACCACAGAAGTTATTATTTATTATGAATCAATTAATATAAGAATCTTTTGATTGAAAAAATTAATATTAACTTTAATTTGAAACATCAAAACACACACTTTACAACAAAACATAAGTTGTGTTAACTAATTAGTAATTTCATGGTATTACACTCATAATACCAAAAATAGGTAGTTGAATGTAAAAACAACTCCCTTGACAAAATTTGGCTGGATTCAAAGCAGTTGTATTCTTAATCTTCTTTATTTTGGAGCCAATCAATTACATTATAAATCCTAATTCTATATGGTGACAAACCATTCCTTAGTGGTTTTATTGCACCATTTAGCCAACTATCACTCAACTACAACTCAATGTTTTTGTGAGTGAATACCAGTTATCAGAGAAATGAAGTTATAAATATTATTGACAGTTCCAAGCTTAAAGAACGTTTTGCAATTCTTCTCATTCCATATGCAGAATGACAGTCATAATAAGTTATACTCCCTGACTCTATCGATACTTTTAAACTACAAATTATTTATGAATGGAAAATATGTAAAAGCAATTTTGTATGTTTGCTTGAAGTAACTACAAAAGCTGCAATACTATACAAAATTGTGGAATACAAGAAATATGCTTCTCTGCAATAAACACCGTTTCAAAATAATTGAAAAAGTTAAGCTTTAAAAATAGTTGACAAACTACAAATTTAATTTGTAAAGTGATACTTGAAACAAATTGTGTTTGCAAATTCCTTACCTGATTCAATTCAAATTCGTTTATTTTTTCCAGTTGTTTTTCATTAAAAGCCATGAATCGTACTCTTTTGGTGATTGGAGTTTCTTCTAAATGGTTTAAGTAATAACCGACCGATAGCAGAACAGTTAGAGATAGCACAACTGGAAAATAAAATGCAGATTAGATAATAATACACTGGAAAGACTCAATGACAGGAAAAACAGTTTAAATTTCAATAGCCATTTTTGGATCATAACAATGCTTTATAAATAATAATTTGAAGTTGAACGAAAATATACATTTGCTGAAAATATATTTGCCATTACAATACGATACATGTAGCATTTAAGAATTTTCTTAGTTGTTACACAAGCTTTAAACTATATTTCAGCAAACTATTTTCTCTTTTCTGAATGTCTTTAACCCACTGACGGTCATGGGAATGGGTGAAATTCCCCAGTTGTTTTCCCTGCAATAATTTCAATAATAAATTTCTAATTCAAATACTTAATTTTTTTTAATTTTTTTTTATTTATTTTGTTTTAGATAGGTTATAGACTATCATCCTCATAAAAATATCTAAAAAATATTTTATTTTAAATTTAAAAATGTTGTGTATTGTTGCAAAAACTGGGGATCTATTGACGTATATATACGTGCATGACCGTTAATGGGTTAACAAAATACAGAACAAATGAAATTGTAATAAAGATTCTACAAAAAAAGTTAAAGCATACTTCCTATTTTTCTTCTATTTGACTTTAGTTCATCTATAAAGTATTTCTTCTTGTCTTTTGGTAAATCTCGCCACCATTTTCGGATTCCTCTGCAAAAAAGAAACACTTATAAATAAAGCAATACAATAGAAAATATAAATTAAAAGTTAGCTTAGAATATTTAAATGTATAAGTTAAACAAATTTTGAGCATGTGAATATTGTATAGCAACTAAAATATTTGTTCATTTTTATGCATATGTATGATTTTGTAATGCCTCTTTTCAAGTGTTTAGCTTAAATCCTACTTTATTTCCTGACCCCTTCATGTAACAAAGTTACAAACCATTTTTAAATAATTTATTCTTTTTCGTTATAAGACCACTATGAAAAATAGACTTAATTATCCATATTTACAAGTCTAAACATTTCTCAAACTGCAGAAGAGAATTGATCATCGAAAACAATTGGAGACTGGTATTATACGAAATATAATTTGAGTCTGGGTGTGCTCGTGTAACTGATTATTAATGAAAAATAATTGTACCAGTGTCATAGAAGCAATATTAAACAAAAAAAATTATGTTGAAAACAAAATTATATATTTTGTATTGCACATCTTAGAAATAGCCTTACATAGAAAAATATGACATTAAAGTAGGTAGAAAAAGAAGTAAAATTTTTTTAATTTTCAGGTTGGAGAGGCTTGGTTGATTGGTATTTGGATAATCAATACTCGACTATGTCTGTGCGTATATGTCCACGAAATGAGTTCCTCTTCAATCATCATATAAGGACATCGACCTAAACTCCTCGAGAGGCCAATGGATTTTTAAGTAATCTCGACACAGTGCACGTTACTTTCACTCAACAGAACCTACAACTGACTTATAAATTGAAAAGATGTAATCCATCTCAGACCAGGAAAGGTAATCTATATAACTATTATATGTTTTATTGAGGTAAAATATACGATTCAGCTGGCAAAATGATCTTGTATAAAGCAAGCAAATAAATGTCATGCTTGGCATTCGTTTTGAGAAAGATATTCTGAAAAGAATTCACTCCTTGAACACTGGAATTATGCTGTAACTATGCTTTGGCTTAGTATAGCCTAGTGTAGCTCTAGCATAGCTAGCCAAGGAATTCAATTCAATCAACTAAACTGACTACATTCTTTACCAAACAGAACATTTTCACTATTTCAACTAAAACAAGTTTTATGGTGATAGTCATTATAAAAAGTGTTTTTACTGTGGCACATCATATTTAGATACCATATACAATATAACAACTTCATTGACTGAAATATCCCTGCTGCTAAGATTGACACCATAAAAACAATACCAATTTAGTTTCTTTCTTTACAAAAATTTCACCACATAATGATAAAACTTATCCCCAATGTTGTAATGTAGTTTTGAAGAAACTTACAACATCTTTTTTTATAGTGAAAACTTAAGGGGTTGAAATAAAGAAATTTTTATACAAGGGACTTCCTTTGAATGAGTCACACAACCCTTCTGACCGAAAGACATGGTAACAAAAAATAGGTTTATTTTGAATTCATTGGATTAGACCAAGTTAAGGATTGATCTGTGAGAGAGTTTAACCAATCAGGAAATGTGACGGGTTTTATTCTAGAGAAGCTGGATTAAAATCTATCACTTTGCTGCTGGACAGAAAAATGCCTCTTTTCTAAAAATAAGTTTGAAAGAGTCCCAACTGCCTAGCTATGTCAAGTAAGTTTCTTTGTCATTCCTTTGTAAATTGCATTCTCTTTGCCAAACTTAATTACTATAGTTAACAAAATAACTGGTAGGATTAAGTAATGATTGTCATGAATTGGTTGATAGAAGTTAATTGCCTTAAATATGAATATTTCTAATAAACATCATTTACTTAAGTATTTCTGTCTCTTGTTCAGTTTCCTTGGATTTCATGTATTCATACATATCAAGCCTGCTAAGTAAAGGAGAAGAGCCTCCATTCACGAGCCATTAATTATATTAAGTAATTTTCAACCTCCTGTCTTAGAACACCCAAACATTCAAATTCAAATCTGAAAGCTGTATTTGATGTCAAGATGTAAACTTTCTGTAGAATGTTGTGGAAACGTTCTACCGGTTGAATTTCAAAGCTTCATGGCTGTTTTATTTAGTATGCATGTTTTGGTGCAAAAATGTATGTTTGATTGTTTTATTCTTTCTTATTCCACTTGATCTAGAACAAGTCTAGACCAAGTCCAAGAGACTGTACGCCCAAAGAAAGTCTCGAACCAGCGCAGGGTTTTTAAAGAGATCGCTCTTCTCCAAATCCAAACAGGAAAGCAGATGGTCATGTGAAGCTTGATGGGAAACACACTTGAGGCACACAGGGTACTCTTTTTGTCCCTGAACATATGCAAGTGTGCGAGTATGTCCTGTGTTGATTGTTTTAAGTAGAATGTGTGTTGTGTTAAATAGTAGGTATGTGTTCTGAATTACTATGAATCTGTGTGTTGTAAATTACTATGCATTTGTCTTATTAATATGCATATGTGTCGTATTAATTAGTAGGCATGTTTTGTCTTTATATACATCCTTGGGGTGAATGCTTGATTTGGTTGTTTTATTATATCTAGATGAAGTGCTGGATTTTTGAAAAGAAAGCCTATTGATATTTTACATTCTTTTGGTATAATATTAATCATATCATGAAGGTTAATACTTTCATGGTAAATACCAATATGATTAATAAAGCATTACTTTTCACTCTGTTGCAATAGAAACATAACCAAGAGGCTTTAAAAGCTGACTTCTGATGTTATTTAGAAGCTTGCTTAGGAGCAAGTGCGATACCTGTTTTTACCACAGGTGTATGGATGCTGAAAATCGGCATCAACTTTGGGTTACTTAATGACATATTTTGAAACACAGATGTTGTCATCATATTGGGGTTACTTCAAACTTCAAAACTCAAGGTACACATCCATTTTCACCTGCCGGTGGAGTTCGAAAAACGCCAAGGTGTCTCATATTTTAACCATGTATTTTAAAAAAAGAAATTGATAAAACCAAACGACTATTCATTTAAATACTCACCTTCCAGTCAAGATAGCAGCTAACTTAAAAAAAGGTTTGAATACAATCCACAAAATAGGATGGAAATGTCTTGGTTCAGATGTCTTAAAACAACGGTATGAAAGTATTTGAACGTTGTGAATATTTAAGAGTTTCTTTGGAGAAATAATTGAGTTCTTAATATGGAAGTTTAATGGGCGGACACTTACACAGTTATCAGTAAATGTTTTTTTCGGAATTAAAGATTGGAAACTAAATGCATCTGGTTTTGCACGAGAATTCAACGTTTTTCCTCTGCTGCAAAAGAGTCTTAAGCTTTTTCCAGGCAGTTTGCAATGGACGAATTCCAAAGTGAACATTTTTTAAAAATAAATAGGGAATGCAAAATAACTTATAACCAACATATTTTTAGAAACAATGTCAAAAGTCCTAAAATAGACAAATTTTGTTGGAAAAGAAGCATTTCTAAATATTGTTAACTTATAATTTACAATCAAAATTGAAAATAATCACGCTAAGTATGGCAAAAACAAGACCGAAAGTAAACAAAAAATATCATAATATGTTTTGATGCCAGTCGGATTTATCGAAATACCAAAAGGTTTATTGGATATTGTTTATGTTTTAAATATTTCATATTGCATACTTCACAAAAGTTTAAGTCTAATAAATTCATCAAATTGCTAATGAAACTGGTTTTTAAGTTAAATTAAATAGTTCTGAAAATTGACTTCATTTTACCATTAATCTGAATAAGGTTTCATCATTTGGCAATTTTTACAATATGCTTGTAAACCAATTAAATTTACCTTTGAAAACAAAGGAGAGTTTTCACATTCCATTAGCCAATCACAATATGAATTTTGTTTTTCACTGATGCTGTCATACGTATAAATTCTTCTAAAATTAGTATTTTGTAAGTGGCAGCAAATGCATAATTAAAATGGCCGTTGTTTTTGTTTTCTGCTTTTGCAAGTTTTGATTTTGTCTTAATTGTATTTGAAATATTTTACAAAGAAAGATCAACTTTTTTTCTTCTAAACATTACACTAAAGAAACTAATTAAAATAGTTTGTGGATTTCAGCTGTCTGCCCGTTAATCGCTTGTAGAAAATCATCTCTTCGTATCATAAATATGGGTACCACCAGCTCCAACAAACGCGATCGGGCCTACTCGTCCGACAATGAAGGCCCTCCCGCCTCCTGTAAAGAAGGAAAAGTTTTCGAATTCAGCGCTGGAAACCGAAAAGAGAAGTTTTTAATGCAAGGCTCTCTCGACGACTACGACGATTTCTCAAATCTGTCTCGGGACAAATCGGACGAGATAAAACAATCAGACTCAACAAGCACTTACGAGAAATCTCTCCCCACTGTATTCAAGTGGGGAGGGGGTGGTAAAGAAGTCTACATCAGTGGATCATTCTCCGACTGGAAACCCATTCCCATGGTACAAAGCCATGGAGATTTTGCTCTTATCCTCGAAATACCAGAAGGTGACCATCAATATAAATTCAAGGTGGATGGTCAATGGCAGCATAATCCAGGCGAGCCCACTGTTGATAATGATGTAGGTTCCAAAAATAATGTGGTTTCTGTTAAAAAGTCGGATTTCCTGGTATTCGAAGCATTGGCTGCTGATAGCATAGGATCCACCTATACGGGATCCCCCCCTGGATCCTACAGTCAAGAAGTTCCGCAACACAAACCAACAGAAAAGCAGGTTGGCCCTCCTGTGCTGCCTCCACATTTGCTTCAAGTCATACTTAATAAAGATATATCTATGGCCTGCGAGCCAAATTTATTGCCTGAACCGAATCATGTCATGCTGAATCATTTGTATGCTCTCTCGATTAAAGACGGAGTTGTCGTCTTGAGTGCTACGCATCGCTATAAGAAGAAATATGTCACAACGCTTCTTTATAAGCCAATTTAGGGTTGCAAACTTGTAATATGCTACTACTGGTAGTGCAATAATCTTCCCTGCACCCTTTTTGTGTTATTATTGTAAAGATCTGATATTGTGATGATGATTGCATGAATTAAAAGTATTGAAATATATTTATATATTGCTGTGAACCAAGGTACATTACTATCATTGTGTAAAATTTAACTTTTGTGTCTTTTTTTTGCTGAAAAAAAACTAAACTAGAGTTTTGTTTTATTATCATTTTTAAAAAAGCTTTTCTTAGCTTTGCACTTGTTTATTGATCGATTAAAGACTATTTCTGGATATGCAAAGCCGAAGAAAAGTTGCTCTATTGATATGTATATAAAGTCCAATAGTTAACTTTACCAAGACGTATAAAAAAATTGATGTAGTTAAACATTGTAACTATATTCGTGCATTTACATCTTGTGCTTTGGTACTCTTCCGTTAGATGGGTACCATTTGGCATTGTTGCTCCAAGTCTAAATGTTTACACATGTTAATGTATCCCTAATCCTAAATATTTAGATTTGTTGTGTGGTTGCTATAGTAACCCTATTATGGTTTATTATAGAAATTGTAAATGATTTGAAAGTTGTTGTTATGAATTTTCTCTGCAATTTGGTGGTTTTGATCCGATACCCGTTTAACGGAAAAGTACCTGTGCTTCAAAATATTTTAACATCTGTTGCAGATATATAAGAACACATCTAATAAAGTCTTAATTTTCTTTCTCCTTTACTTTATTATGTCAGCAAGGTATATTAAAATATATTTTCTCTGATCTTTTATGGACTGGTATATTCCTATGTTTTGAAATTACCTATGGAACCTAGTTTCATAATAATTTTATAGTAAGGTATTGTTTGCATTACCAAATAATTTTTAGGGTATGGAGTAAGTTTAATTGGAAAAACATTGCGAGAACATTTGTGATAGAAAAAGCAACTTTTTTATTTATATTCTAACTGTTGTTACCAGTGATTTTCACCTATTTCAAATAAGTTTATGGTAATTTGAGTAGTGTTTATATTTTAATGAAGTGTTTATCATAAACATTCCATGTTTCAAATTGAAATTGCAAAATGTCTTTTTTAACTTTTTTCAGTGGTACTTGTTAAAATCTTTTATTAGTATTGTGGAATCAATACACAAAAGATAACATGTATTGTAATAAAATATGTCTGTTGAGATGTATTGTTTTAAGTAAAAAAGAAATTTCTTTTGGATAAGGATGTATATGGTAATATATAGGTAAAATATGTATCAGAGTGCCAAAGAGAATTATCTCTTAAATAATAACGATAAAATTGTATCTTAGAGGAATGTTAATTCACTTTATTATTTTATGCTTGTTGTTTCAAATAAAGTATTTTTATTTCATTTTGATATATTTTTTTAAAACTAATTTTGTTAAGTATAAATTTTCAACATGCAAGTTAATAGCAATGTAAGTGGCGTAACTGTTGAGCCCATTGGGATAGGAATTTGAAAGGAAGTAGGATCTCTATTATGAAGAGCAAAAGGATGATCCAAAGTTAATATAACTCTGAGAATACAATTTTCAATCTAACTGCATAATAGAACTAATTTACAAATAATGTGTATTGAAAGAATAGTTTTAAAAAGTTGATGACGGTAAGAATATTTTGAATTCTTACTTCATAGTCATAAAATACAATTTAAAGGTTTGAAAACATTTAAAAGCACATCAAAAATATTTTGTCTTTTCAGTGAATCTTTTGAAATACAGTCAAATCCCGTTAATGCAAAATCAATGGGGTCTCCGAAATTATTCGCGTAAAACGAATAAATTAACGTTAAGTTTTAAGCACAGAGAACTGCTTTTACTTTGCATTAAATAGGATTTCAGGTCAAGCAATTTTGCCTTAACTGGGTTTGACTGTATATCAATTTCTCTCCTTGATGACCTACCATCGGTCAAGACCGGTAGAGTTCCAAGAGGACTAAAAGACAACTTTTTCCTAGCTTGGTTTTCAGTTGCATTTAATTAAAACCTTGTTAGTATTTTTAATTAAATTTCATCAGACAAATATAAAGAACATTTATACATCTTTAAAAAGTAATTAATTCTTTTACTCAAATATTTTCAAATTAATTCAATTTAAATGGTTTATTTTTCAGTGCTTTTAATGTTGATTATCAAATGTACTTACTATACAGATTTTAAAAGTGAAAATTTAGATTTTTGTATTTTAATATAAAATTAACATTGTATCAATTAAAATTTTGCTTAGAGATAAAACATAATTTTTAATAAAAATACCATTTTAACATGAGAGTATAGAATTGAATTCAAGTGCCGAATCTCCATTTGAAATTATTTTTGTTAAACTAAAAATGCATATGCTCTATTTTAATAATGGATTGCCTCAAAATAATGTTTTTTCAGTATAGTGACTTGTTTATTAGCAAAACTTCCCAATATCAGAAACAACCTGAATTAATGGACTTGAAACAAAGACATACCAGTATAGTAATACACTTTTGATCTCATTTTGAAGCACAATAGTTTGAAAAGTAAAAGATTAATTACTAAGACTGATAATAAACTTTCAGAACTATGTTTTTAAGGAGTAGTTATTCTTTAGAGCAGCGTCAGCCACTACGCGGGCCGGATTTGGCCCGCGACAGATTTTTTTGCGGGCCGCCGGCACCACAAGAGAAAAAAGAAAAGAAAATTTCACGGCATGGACTTTTTTTTACATTATTTATCCGAAATAATATGTGTTAACTATGTATAACGGATTTCTCCGCTACGTGCCCGAAGAAACTATAGGATATAGCTTTCAGCATGGTGGTTTGCATCAAGAATAAATACAGGAACAACTTAACTGAATCTCCTTTGGACAATTTATTAAAATCGACTGCAACAAATACTCCAAAAGACATTGTATCTATCTTAAAATAAACTAAACAATTTCGACCGCCATCTTTTCACAAGTCACAATTGATATCGACTAAAACGGAGTAATCAGGAAGTGCAGTTTAAAAACTTTTATTAAAAGTTTAGTCAAGTCACACTAACACATTAAAACAAAAGATTTACTTATTTTTTAGACTTTGATTACTAATAATGAAAACTATTTTTTTAGTTATTTAGAGAAAAAAAAGAATCAAATATCAATTGTAATTTTACTAAGATAATTTTTGTTCCCCAGTTTTGAGAAATGCTATGCATTATTAAATTGATAATAATTAAAGATACATATTTTGGTGTATCCGGCCCGCAGAAATTTCCAACATAAGTCATACGGCCCGCCTCTAAAAGTTAGTGGCGAACGCTGCTTTAGAGTGAAACATTTAATGTATGATTTAATGAACACTGAAATTATCACTCGTCTCGATTGTGAACTGGCTATATGAACATAAAAACCATCTAAAAGTTGCCACTATTTTAAATTTCTAAGATTCATAATTCATCAAAGATGTTGTCTACTAGAAAAATTAGATTTTGAATCGGGCAAACATAAATATATATAAAAAAAATTATTTGAAATTTGACTTACTTTTGAAAACTTACACATATTCTTCATATATGTACTGGGAAAAACAATTCCAATAGGTTACTCAATCTTCCAGTTTTATTGATCCAATAAAACAATTTACAATGGTTGATATGATTCAATAAAAGAATTCATATGATACATCAAGGCAATTTACAGTTCATATCAATTATAAGAACAGTTTGCAATTCAATTAATTTAAAAAAATACAAAATGAGAACTTTTTTTAGTTTTAAAGTTTTGATCGAACATTATGTTAAAAATGTGGTTTTAGAAAAAGTCTGGGGTTTGCAAATAATATTACAAACCCTCATAGCAATCTCATATTTTAAAGTAAAAAGGGGAATAAAATTAAACCTATTCAAGCAGAATGGAATGAACAAAATATTTCAAAACTTCTATTCAACCCAATTTTAATTTAAATGTTTAAAAAAATATACTACAGCTAAAAAAATTCTTATATATATAAAATCTGCATAGTAACACATTTAAACAATCAAAGAAATTAACCAAGTAAAACAATCAAAGAAATTAAATAAAAAAGAGGAAAACAATAACAAAAATATAAGATTTTTTTCCTTCAGCTAAGCTCAATATACCTTTAAATAAAAACTTAACAATTGCATTAATGAATACCAGTCAGTGTTAAATTAAATTGCCTATCAAAGATAAAAGAATACTACAGTCAAACCCCATTAACGCGAAGTTGATAACGAAATTTTATGTGTTTACTGTATAAAAACTGTTTCATCTAATTAATGCAGATTTAAACTACTAACTATATGTGTATTTAAAACTACTACTTTGTTGTAGAACATTAACATTGTAAGTCTTTTATTTACATTAGGGGGAAAAAAGTAAATGTATTTACCAAAATATTATTTAAAGAAGTCTGTTATTGATTTTTGTTTTAAATTTTTATTATAACATTTTTTTTTTTTTTAATGTTTTTATCTTTTCTAAATTATTTAAAGCACATGAGGCATTGTCCTTGGGGTTGCCACTTAAATCACAGAACGTAAATCAATGACTTTTCAGGACCTACATAATGTTTTTTAAGGACCTTTGAAAATTGGTTTTCAGGCATCATGTCTATACATTTAATAAAGTATATTCTACCTAAAAGTTACAGAATTTTTCAATATTATGTAGGTGAAGTATTAATAAAATTATTGAAATAATATTTTTATTGAAAAATGCTAAATTTATTAAGTATATGGGAGGAATAGATCTCAATTAATGTATATTCTTTTTAACTAAACATATAAAGCAATCAAAAATATTTTGAGAGGGATTTGAACCTTATACTCCTTCCTTCCTGGCAAGGACACAAACAGATTTTCACAAACTAATTAAATTACTTGGCAAAAAAATATTACTTAAAAAAAAACTTCTTACAAAAATTTTCAAACCAAAAGTACAAAAAAAAATATCTGTACAATATAGCTCTTTCTACTGCAGGTACTTTTTCCAATCACCTAACGTAGCAGAACTTAATGGGGAATTTTTTGACAATAGAAGCAGTTAGAAAAGCATCCCTTCTCACTGGACTGTCCTTAAGTAACCAATACAATGAACTTAAAATGAAACAAATATTCCAGTCAGAAGCTACTGCTCAATGTTTAAAAGCGTTATTTAGAATATACAGACCACAAGTGCCAATGCAAACTGTTTCAAGGCATAAATTCTTTCACAAGATCCCCTTGTAACATATCGTAAAACCTCCAATTTACATTTGAACTATTCATTGTAATTTGGAGCATTTAGCTTAACTTTAATTTATCCACAGCTTTATAGAAACTAGATAATAAATCCTGGGCTGTAGAATGTTTTAAAAAAACGGAAGTTAAGTAAAGAGTCTTAATTTTGCTGTCTTGGGCTTGCCAAAACCCAACGTGCACATTCATTGGTTTTGGCTGTGTTTTTTGTTCAATGTTTCATCCAACTACAGTGTATAAAATGAGCGCCATGCAAACAGTTTAAAAGGCATAGCTTAAAGTAGGGTAACAGTCCAAAGCAGCATATATAGGCACACACCGTAGCTCCTTAAGTAAACTATTTGCAATGTCACTATCGGGAAACATTTTTGTAAATAATTTCCAATATGGTGTAGATAAGTGGCGGTCCCACTTTAATAGCAAGTCCGAGTTGTATTTTATAAACTTTGCAGTCGAGTACACAACATCCGCAAAAATTAAGGACTTATAAGCATTTTCAAGTACTTTTAAACACTTCTAAGCATTTTCAAGAACTTTCAAGGCCTTGAAAACAAGTTCAAAATATTAAGCAATTTTAATGACCGTAGGAACCTTGGTTCTGCTGCATTAGAAAACAACACTTTGCAAGGTTTCATCTAAAAAAAAAAGTGGTTTAAAGAGCACATTTTTTCCCCTCTTAAGTGGAATTTCATTATGTAAGATTTTGTGTTAAACGAATAAATTAACATTAAGTTTAAGCTTCGTTGCACAGAGAACTGTTTTTACTTCGCGTTAAATGGGATTTTGTGTCAAGCGATTTTGCATTAATAGAATTTGACTGTTTATAAAAACTATAATATCAAAAGATAAATTTTAATGTTGCTTTACTAACCTTTTATTACTATTGTACTATAACTTTTTATCAATTGTGACATGAAGGTAATATAATGAAAATTCAAATAATAGTTAGACTTTACCTAATTAACAACACTGTTATAAAAATAAATATTTCAATTATTTTAACATTTCCAGAGGTTTACATAAATTAAATTTACCTTGCTTCTCAGTGACTTGAGCTGTCACTTTTATTTTATTTTAGAAATTTGTTCTTTTAACTAGATGAAATGAAAATATTTAACAATATTTTATTTAACACAATAAACAATTTACAAGTCTTAACAAATTATGTACAGCATACTTTTTTTTATACAGACAGTTTAATGTTAGTATAAGATTGAGACATAAAAGCATCAAGCTTGATGTTAAAAATAAACCAAAAAGCGTAAGAAAATAAAAGGATAGCAGAACTAAGAAACAAATTATTATAAACAATCAGTAAATAGCACACCTTTAAATTATTCCTCTTTTTCAATAAGTGGATATTACTGTTTGAAACTTCACTCTCTTCAACGAATTGCCATTAAAATACCTTTATAAATCTTAACCCGGTACTTTGCAGTAAATTTTTTCCTCATTATAATTTCTCTTTTATTCCATTAATTAAACATTCATAAAAATCATAGACCTTTAAGTAGCTATATCGCTTTCGAAACATTGGCTTAGCTCTATATAATCTTGTAAATTTATTTGCATTTCAATAAGTAAATCCCTTCAAACACATCTTATTTTAAGCTTAACAGGTTAAAAACTAAACCAAAATACTTTCTTTTTAACTTTAAAAATGATTCCTTAACTTAAACACTACAGGGATTAGATTAACTTTCATGTCCCAAGAGTCAATTTTGACAAACGATTCAAACTTTCTTTTGTAAATAAAGCAAATGGCAAGTCCAATTTCATCAGGTAGGACCTTTACCTTTTCTCTAATGCATGAATGGATTAGAGTAAAATTAATATGTTTTATACTTTGTGTAAAAAAAAATCTTTTATTGTCATTTTCTAAAAAAATATAAACTACAAATCAATGTTATTCTCAAAATAATAGCAACACAGTACAAACAAAGAATTCTGAAACATATAAGTAGGTGACGTTTGGATTATTAGTATATAGTGTTTGATAGTAAAACTATTTGAGATATGTCAAAAGAGGTAAAGAAGCAAATTGAAAAATGAACAGAAAATAAAAAAAATAAAAAATAGAACATTGGGAGCTTTTTTTTATATTTAAGATTAAAGATTACATTTAAAAAGATACATTTTGAACAAGAAAGATAGTACTCCCATTTTGATGCTTGGATTATAAAATAAAAACTACTATTTGGTCAACAGATTCACAATAATTTAAATCTAAATACATTTTTACATATGTACACTATGCTTTAAAAATAACATCTAAAATTCACAATTTGAATTTTTTTTTTAAATTATTCATTTAAACTATTTAACTTGAGTAATAATAAATATACTTAATCTCTTTAAAGACACAGATTACAATCATCCGAAAATTACCAATATGCTTATTATATGAATAAGTGTCTTTTATATAGATCTCTTGAAATACGCAGACATGTCGAAACATTGCTATCACAAGGTTTTTTTACTGTACCACCCACAAAGAACCAAGTGGAACAGTTATTATATAACTTGAAGAAAACTAAGAGCAAGTAGCTTAGTTATAAATTCGGCAAATATTCGTTGCAATCAGGATGCACAACAGAAGTGAGGTAAGACCATCACTAGGAAAACCTCAGACAGTTATCTGTGATTCAGCGGTTATCATAAAAATGTACAAATTTACGATATTTTAAGAGAGAAAACTAAGGAGTTTTAAAATTTAAAAATTATAGTTTTTCTGTCCTAGAGGAACAGAAAAAAAAAAAAAAAAAGAAGAAAAAAAATGCAAACATAATTTTGATGTGTTAATAGTAAAAAAACTTCAGTATAATGTACCTTTAAACTTGGTTAACAATCGTGTCTTATTATAGTTATATATGGTAGGGCCTTTCCTAAGTTTTAAATGAAAGCCTGGCAGGTAATGCGAATTGCCATTTATTGAAAGTCAAATCTGCTCTGTTGTAGTTAATTAAAAAACTATAGGTCGTTTGATGAGGTGGGGGTTTTGAGCTTTTTATTTAATTAGTGATTATTGAGGAAATCATTTCTTAGAATTGGTTTAAGTGCATAGTTAGTACAAATGCTTAAACTTGTGAGTGTGAAAAGTTTACCTAATTTTTTATGAGAGATGTATATGTTTATTATGAGAGATAGACCTAAGCATATTTTCTCAAAATGCTTGTATAATGACACAGAATTATGTAAGAAAGGCTCTTTAACTATGCTTCAATGGAGGATTTAAGCTAAGGGGACATTCATAAATTACGTCACGCTCAGAGGGGAAAGGGAGGTGGTTTGTCCAATGTAATAGACAGTGCCATGGAGGGAGGTGACGTAAACGCTTATGTGACGTAAATTTCACTTTTGCGGGAAATATTTGAATTTGAACACATTATTTGACCAAGAATCTCATTAACAAAAGTTAATCTGTAATAACTTGGACTTCATTTTCTCCGAGTTAATTTCAAACAACAAATTACAAAAATATGCATTTTTAAAAATTTTAAATACAGAGGGGGGGGGGGGGGATAGTAATATTAATTTTTTTTTTTAAGAGATGGGATGGCAGCAACCTGACATAATTTTAGGACAGGTGGGTTGATCAAATGTGACAAGAGGGAAATGGTCAAAATTTTGTCTGAGGTAATTTATGAACGTTCCTAATTATAAATAAGAGGAGTTACAAGAGCATTACATATATTTTGATCATTTATATTTCTTATGTATATATGCGATTAGGGTGATTTGTCTAATGCTTTACTTTGTTGTATAAATACACACAAACTTCTTTTTGCAATTCTTATAGAATAGAATACATCAAGATGAAAAATTGTAGAAGCATATATAGAGTGTTCAAGTACTATCTCATATAAAGCGATACCTTATTAAAGTGTATGGAATTCAGCTCTCATATTTATAATCCAGAAGCTGAGATTGAATTCCAAATTATTGTGGTGTAAAAGAAAATGTTTTAATACTTTCAACGTGTTTAAAAATTCAAGAACTTTTCATTCCATTTATCAAGTGTTTGAGATTCAACAAATTAAAGAGCAAAATTTTTTCTCCCTATAATATTCACACACAAAAGAAAAGTTATTTAAAAAAATGTATGAATAACTTTTTTAGATTTTTTTATTTATTAATTTTAAAACAATTCCTGTATGTGTATACGATTACTGTTGCAATACCAAAAAAAAAAAAAAAAAAAAAAAAAAATTGTACTATGTCGCCTCTGATCCAACTCTTCAAAATTTGATACGACATCACAGAAAATTTCTACTAGATTTATAATAGCTAACAATATCTAAAACATGCAACAATTTATAAAAATTCCTATATACGACAGATACATTTAGTTCTATGTCACAGCTTAAAAAGCAATAGCTTAGAGTAACAGCTATTTTTATGTTCGTAAAGAAAAATATTGTCTTTTTTTACATAAAGAATATTTCATGATAAACAAGAATTCTTACATCCACTTCAAAATTCTTATAAATCAAAAATTATTTATCAGGTAGAGTCAACACAGTCAAAGCTTTCTGTATTTCTGCATTCATTTCAGAAGACTCTGGTATTTCAGGAGTAACCCAGGACTCGTCTGTATTTTCCATAGTTTCACGACACACTGGACAAGTTTTATTTGACACATTCCTGAAAAATTGGTAATTTCTTTATAATTATAATCCAAGTTGACTCTATAAGAGAGTGATAAATTACAGATGGCTTTACCAATGATATTTCCAGAAAAAAAGATCTTGTAGAAAAATACTTCAGGCTAAACTATAAAAAACTATTTTTAATAACAGCCATAAGAAAATCAAATCTAACAAATACCATGACTAAATAAAATATAAATGATTTCTCCCCCCCAAAAATGATGACTTTTTAATTTCTCTGAACTGGTGATATAAAAAAAGATACCATCCATATTTCAAAGTTCATATTAAAATTTTTACTTAATCACTTTTTTAAACTTTACACTTTTCTTTATGTTATTTAAAAAGGAAAGTTAAAGTATTGTTTTCTAAGACTAGAAAAAACTTCAGTTTGATAGAATTTGCAACCATTTTAGCATCATACATGTTAGAGAACTTTTTTTATACCAGCTAAAAATTCGTCAAATAGACTACCCACCCCGGCCAGTTTTGTAAATTCGAGATGTTCCAGCTGCCCTTTTAACACCTGCCAAAAGTGCAAACACTAAATTTTAAGAGATCATACATTCATAGTGAAGCATTTAATCTAAGAAATCCAGACCTCTAACTCCTTTGCAGCAAGAAATTATGCGATTTGGCCTGATTGAGAAATAATTCTCCCTTGCTTCAAGACAAGCAGGGTGGCCACAAAATTCAGGAAAAAAGTTCTCTGACTTCCTTCCCTAATAGATTTTTAAAAAATTCCCTAATTTTACAGAAAACTTTTTTTCAAATTTTGCCAACTTTTCCAGATGTCTAATCAAATTTTGCCAACTTTCCTGATCAAATAAAATATGTACGCTAAAGAGATAAAATGGCACTTTTTTAAAAATAGTTTTGGCAGTAATGAAAAGTTTAAATTATTCCATAATATTAAACTTCTAGCGAATACTACATCAAGTTTCCGGGAAAATGGTGCCAAATTACAGATGAAGGGGGAATCGTACCATCAGAGAACAAAGAAAATTTCCCTGATTTTCGTGAACTTTTAAAAAAACTCCTTGACATTTTCCCTGATTTTTTCCTGAAATAGGAAGTTCCCTGATTTCCGGGTTCTGTGGCCACTCTGTAAATACTTGATTTACTTATATAATAAATATGACACACTTAATTAAAATATTTACCATTGCTCAATGCAAAATAAACAATAAGCATGTGCACAGGGTAAAGTAACCTCAGGTTTTCTCTCCATACATATGATACATTCCTCTGCGTCTTCCAGGTTATCAGACATAATCCTAAAAAATATTAGTCATATTAACTAAATACAAACATACATTATTATTCTATGATAAGGATAAATTTCCAAGAAATTATAATTGTGTACAATTTACATTCTTTTATAAATATGTATAAAAAAAGTGACAAAGCACTGCTATAGAATAAACATTTTATTCAAATTCTACAGGATTTACTTCTTTTATTCCATAAAAGAAGTCTCATTGAATGTTTTTAGAAATGTATGTCTCTTCGAGTAGGCTTCTGTAAATAAACTATATTTTAAAAATGGAAAGTGAAACAAATAACCATGGTATCTAAATTAAATATATCAAGTTAATGTATGAGCACAGTTCGAGCTTAAAATCAGACATTTACAAGATATTAATTGTCTAATATTTAGAGATATTATCTTTAGCTTAAAAATCTATTTAACATTTCTTTTTAAATTGTAAGTCTAACATTTTTTATGTTTTCTTGAATTTGGAATCTAGTTAGTTTTTAAATCGTCATATTTCTTAATTTATAAAAATTAGTTATTGAAATATTAGGAAATAATTATTATAATATTTATCAAAAAATAAACAATTAAAATACATACTTGTCTAGAATCATTGATGTGGAAATGGGCTTTACTTGCAAATATTCAGCATTTCCTTCTTGCGGAACCGTTTTCCCTACTTCTTGCATACAATTGAAGTGATAAATTATCATTTTATATGCTAATAAAAACTGTCGAAGAGTCAGAAGTTTATAAACGTCCACTTGCTGTCCAGATTGGGCCACAATCTATAAGTAAAATAATTAAATAAATGTTTCTTTTGAAATAACAAAACTTTGCTTTATTTATTAGATCTATTGGTCTTGATGAGATTGAACAGCTGTAAATGTAGCTCCGAGTTTTTTTTTTTGAGCAGCAGGAAGCTAGTATTTTTGCCGGGATGACTACAAGCTCCAGTTTGAGCTTGCATATGTTTTTCTGCTGATGTTTAATGAATTGAACAGTCCTTTGTGAAGAATAAATTTATGTATTTTCGAAATAAAGTGTCATCATTCCTTTAAAAAGAAAATTCGTAGCTATACTATATCACTCACAAGCAAGATTTTTTTAAATTATTTTAAGACAAACTAAGCTAAACCAAGGTAGATATCTCATAATTTTTTTAATGAAAAAATACTTTTTCTAAAATAGCAGATGATGATGCAGCTTAATGCTAATGGAAATAAGTCGCAAAGTAACCAGAAAATTGTACAAAAAGGGACGCACATAAATTACATCAAGCTAAATTTGTACTTTTTTGACACTCCCTGTCCCAACGTCCTGCTCGGTCATGTTTGATTGAACCCCCCTGCTAAAAATTAATTAATCTCTCTATTTCTAAAATATAAAAAATTAGCATTTAATGCAGTTTGTAGTTTTGAAATTAACTTAGATAAAATAAAGTCAGATTATTTTTTGTTAATGTGACTCTTGGTCAAATGATTCAAACTAATTGTTTTTTATTAAACTACAAATTAAAAAAATATATAAAAATTTTACTACAAAACTTTTACAGGGTGGCCATAAAATTTAGGAAAAAATTGATTTTATGGTAAACTATTTTTCAAATTTCCCCAATTTTTCCAGATGTGTAGACACTCTGATTAAATAGAAAATGTATGCTTTAGATAATATTAAAAAAAAATTTAAACAGTTTTGGTGGAAATGAAAAGTTTAAATTATTCCATAACATTAATTTTCAAATAATTACCACCTCAATTCTTTGGGTTAATGGCACCAAAATACGGATGAGTGGAGAAATGTACCTTCAAAACAATAGAAAATGTCCCTGATTTTTGTGAAATTTTTAAAAATTCCCTGACATTCCTCTGATTTTTTTCCCAGATTCTGAAAGCTTCTTGACATTTCCCTGATTGCCAGGGTCTGTGGCCACTTGATTTAATAATTAAAAAATATATATATATACATAAATTTCCCTTAAAAGTTAAATTGTTTTGTTGCGCAAATGTGCATCCCCATCCCCATATCATGCTTCATTACATTGGACAAACCCTCTTATTTAAGTATGTCCCCAAACTAATTAAAGAGACATAGTTGTAATTATATACATACATCATTTAAAGTCACTTCATCAAATGTATCATCACAAAACACCATATTTAAGTCTTCTGTGACATGAACCTAGAAAGATTTGAAATGAAGAAATATAAATTATTTTTGTAAAATCAAAACTGTACACGTATAGACTAATATGATTAACATCCAAGAACAAACAGATGCAATAAGTATATAATACTATAAGCTAAAGAAAGTAATCCATAATTTCATACTGAAATAAAGTAACAATAACAGATAATGTGTAGCGAATGTGCGCTAATGGGAGTCGAACCAAGGACTCCTAGATCCGTAGACGTAGCAATACGCACTAATGGGAGTCAAACCAGGGACTTCTAGATCCGTAGACAGATACTCTACTGCTATGCAAAAGCTTTATCTGTTACTTATACATGAGACCGCTACATAGCCCCTTCCCAGTGAGTCGGGAAGGGACTAACAGTTGAGTTCCCTGCATGCGAGTTGAGCAAAAGGGGGAGTGAGTTGCCGGCAGTGTTGCTTGCTGTTTTGACAGTGAGTCGCCAAAGATGCTGAGATGATATTGTGGAAATCATGCAGAAATTTCAGTAGGTGCCGATAAATGGCAGTATGATTCAGTTGTCCAACATTCATCAATGTAGCGAATGTGCGCTAATGGAAGTCAAGGACTTTTAGATCCATAGACAGATACTCTATTGCTAGGCAAAAAGTAATCACTAGTGCCTAGGTGTTGTATCTGTCTTTTGTACACGAAACCACTACAAATGTATATAAATAATTCTTCCTACTGGTTCAGCCCAAAGATACTGTCAGCGGCACTGTTCATACAGCACAAATGAAACAAAATTTTAAATTAAAAGTAACTTCCCACTTTGTGGAAAGGCAGTTTGAAATGCAGTAACTCCACCTCAACATCAAGTTGATTTCTATTAAACAAACTAAAAGTTCTTTCTTTTTATAGGAAATGTAATTTTATTCATTGACTTCAAGTTTGCTCTTAGGAAAGAAATGTCAGGAATAGATACACTCAAAAACTTTTATCCTAAACTTAAAACATTCACCCACTTCTTCAACTTTAACAAAAAAAAAATCAAAAACTTGCAATAACAAACTTGTACAAGTATTCGCCTTAATTAAGAAAGAATCATCACATATTTTTTTTTTATTTCTATTATAACAGATATAAATAAAAATTATATTACAAACTCATTTTTTCACTTCTAAAATATGTCATACACAGTGACAGTGATTCGGTACTATAAGTAAGGGAGCTAATTGTAAAATGACCTCACCATCAAAATCATGAAAAGTTATTCAAATTAACTTAGAAGGCAACTACTGCTACAAGCAATTTCACAAATCAAATTAAAGAATTAAGTAATAGTATCTAAAATATAATTAAAGAAAATATTCACATAAAATCAACAATACTTACTATCATGCAATTAATTCTAACAGTTTGCTTCCAAAGGAAGGAAGAGTCACTACCTTTTTTAATGAAAAATTGAAGTTTTCTGCTCTCACTCTCTATGGACTTCCAACATCTAAAAACATACATATACTTCAAAATTTTCATTGGATAAGCTTAAAGTAAAATATTAGTGGAACACATCAAGCTTTTCTTTAAAAAAATAAGAAGAAATTGTAATTTTCTGTTAGCCAAGTGAAAATCCATTCAAAGACCCTTTTGCATTCAGGGCACTTGTCTGTCTTAAAGTTGAGTCAGGTATAAGGCAATTGTATGCGAAACATATACATATATTCTGGAAAATATTGCATTAGGTCTATGCATGGGCGGATCCAGAGTTTTATAACGGGGGAGGAGGGACCTGTTAAATACTTTAGGTAAATATTGTTAGTAAGTTACATTAACATGGTAGGTAACTTATACAGAATATATTACAGAGAGGTAAAAAGTCCCATTAACATAAAGGTGACGCTATGTGCGAATTTCCGACAGCTAAATTAGACTCGTCTTAAACAATATGGTTCAGGATACATTACTGTTAAATTATTATAGAAAGGATAATCTAATAAAGAATACATATAGAACAACCAAAACTATAATTTGCTTTGTTGTCTTGCTTCGTCCTCAGCTATTTCATCTACAATTTTTTGGGATGAGAACATTTATAATAAAAGATGAAAGTATGGTTTTGTGAAATCTTGATTGACTTCATCCAAAGCTTGAGAAAAGTGTGCATTAAAATATGAGCAATAAAAACAATGTAGCATGTTGTTTTTAGTTTTTATTCCTTTCTTTCACAAGTTTATAAGCTTGTATAAATTAAATAATTAAATACCAATATTATAATTAAATACCAATATAATAATTGAATATATATAAATTAAATATCTGAGTTAGCTTAAAACGCCAGCATAAGACTTTTGTTTATGTTTATTATAGCCATGACAAACAGCATATAAATATTCATTGTCTTTTTTTTTTAACCCTGAACAACAGACCCTTGACGGATCCGCCATTGGGTCTATGGGTGGGGGAACCTAACAATCACTTTTAAACACTTGAGATATATTAAGTACACTTACATGTGATTTACTTCTTTTATTTTCTTTAGAAAGTCTTCATGAGTGACATCGATCACTTCTTTGATAATGTGAGCTTCTTTAATTACATCATCTTTCAAAACTTCAAACTGATTGGAAACAGATTGTCCCATTACCTATTCAAAGCAATAAAAAACATGCTATGCTTATAAGGCAAATAAGAAGATAAATTGGGTATTGAAAGCATAGATTTAACTAAAAATTTATTGGTTATACAGGGTTCCTACTCAATCTATGATAGTAAAATTCAGGAGTTACTAAGGAGTTTTTCAGGAGTTAACTACAGTAAATTCAGGAGTAAACAGGAAAAAAAGTTACATGCCTAATAACACAGTTTTCCCTCTATGTGCCTGGTTGTCAAGAATTGTGGTACATTTTGGGACAGTCTGAAAGTTTTTCTTCGCTGCTGTAGTGACAAAGCGCATGCACAGTAGTCACTGAAGTACAGTAAAAATTTTGATTTCATAGACGTTTTATCGAATAAAAAAAAAACCACTACGTTTTACTAATCTTTTTACCCTTCGATGATTAAATTTAAGGAGATAAAAAGAAATATCAGGAGTAGAAGCACAATTTTCAGGAGGGAATTATAAGGGTCCTTATAAAAGAAGCAAATTTTAGGAGTTTTTCAAGAATTTCAGGAGGCGTACGAACCCCGCACTCAAATCATAGAATGAAAATCAATGACTTTTAAGGACCTAAATAATGTTTTTAAGGACCTTTGAAAATTTGTTTTCAGGCATCATGTCTACATAAAATATTAAAAATAATATATTCTATCAAAAAAGTTACAAGTTGGTTCGAACAAATATATTAAAGAATGTTGGGATAAGTGGTGGTCGCGTGGGGATATCAAGTCTGAGTTGAGTTTTTATAAATTTTGCAGTTGGGCACACAGCATCTGCAAAAACCAGGACTTTTAATGACCTCTAAGCATTTTCATGGACTTTTAAGAACCTTAAAGCATTTTCAAGTACTTTCACAGCCTAAAAAACAAGTTCAAAAATATTAAGCACTTTCAATGACCATGGGAACTCTGTTATAGGGACATTCTATTTAAAGTGATCCAAGAAGAAGGGGGGATCCTTCAATTTTTATGAAATTTTCTCACGATGCATCTATAATTCCTAAAGAAAGTTTTCTATATGTCCAGGCTAGTCTGAGGTTCCAAGTTCATTTTCATTTTAGGAAAGGTCACTTAAAAAAACCCAAAGCAATTATGAAAATTCAGTCAGTTACAACTCTATCTAAAGACGACAATAGGTATTCGGAGAGTGATACATTATTAACAAATAAAAAAAAATCATACAAAGAAAAAAATTCCAAAAATTTTTCAAATTGTTTCAATCAAATTTAAAACTTTTGATATTCTGATAACTGATCATTTGGTAAATTTTAAACTTGTGACTGAGCATTACAAGCAGTATATTTTTAGTCTTATAATCATACTTTTTGTTATGAGTCTTAATTTGACCAAAACTTATAAAACTGTAAATCAATTCTAAAACTTTTGATACGCTGATAATTGGTCAACTATAAACTTGCGACTAAACACTACAAGTTATATTCCATCTTCCCAATTTTATTAAAAAATTTTGTGTTATGAGTCTTTAAATTTCATCAACATGCAAAAAACGTTGATTTGAACCTTTTTTTAAAATCATTTACCTTAATGATTGATTTTTTAAGCACTTTGGAAAGAAGACATTCTAAACTTTAAAATGCTGCTAGTTTCCTGAGGAAGTATTTCTGTATAAGATTAAAAAAATTTGAATTTTTGAGAAGTTCTTTTTCAAAATCCAAGGTGGTAGTGAAAAAGTTATAATTTTTTATCCATGATAAATCCTTGCATTGGTTCATAGTGACAGTATATAACAACCAATTTTGACAAACTATTTTTGGCTAAGTTTTTATCTAAGATTTTCAACTCCTGTGCAGATTCTGTCCCAAGAGTTGTTTGAATAAAACCAGCTACGAGTTACACCAAACATATTCATTTCACTTTATAAGAAAATGATGACAGCTACCATTTGATGGCATCAATCGCCTCTTCATGCCAAATCTGCAAAGGCTTTAAAGGCCAGTCAATTTGAATTGCAAAAGTTTCTTCTATTTGCGTGAAAATCAAAATTTGGAATTTTGATCTTAGTTTTATCTCTAAGTTTATGATTTAATCTAAAGTACACAAAGCGTAATTCCAAAAAAAAATCGGTAAATTTTTAGTTTATGTTCATGGTTTGCGCGCTTTAGAAAAATTGGCAACAAGGCAAAAACGTTGCAGCGGTACACCATTAGCCGAAAGCAAATTTCAAAATGGCCACTAAAAAAGAATCTCCTCTCCTCCTACGCATTCCAATTAAGGTTACCATAAAAATTGCTGTTACGCATGCAAGGTAAAAAAAAGGGTTAAATGTGGAACCTTATCGTCTACAAAAAGGTACCAAATTGGCTTGGAAATATTTACACGTCAACTAGGAATAGACCAAAATATCTTAATCTATAAAGTATTGAACGTAACGTTTGGAAAATAGGAAGAAAAGCTTTTAAAGAAAATATGGCTAAACTGTGCTATATGGTGGCACTTGGCATTTTTAGAACTTTTGCGCAAAATGTAAACAATGGCGAACTCCAACGCTAAAGCAAACCCAAAATGGCGAAAAACACCATGATTCAAAATGAAATGGCAAACCCGAAATAATAACGGAAAATGAAAAATTGAGAATCGAAACTGCTTCATGATTTGTGGTTTAGGAAGGTTAAATTTCAATGCCAAAGCCATTGAGCTATGGTTGCGATGCAAGTTGTAGTAAGAATAAGAGTTTTCTCTTTTGATTTCAATTATATTTATATTAAAAAATCCCAGGAAGAAATTAAAATGATACGCGTAAGTTTATTCAATATCGCCGAAAAATCAGAGGCTATGAAGTTGCCAACGATAATAGAAAGAAAAAAAGTTAAAGCAAATAAAATTTAATTTCAAATAATTTATAAGGGGTAAAATTTAATTAAACTTTTACATTAATGACAAATATTTAATCCCTTCCAGAATATTTATAATCACTTGCTAAGGTGAGCGTGAGCTTCCCGCTCTAAAAAGAAAAAAATACAACCTATTTCGTTGGCCTTACAGCCAATTGAACCTAAAAAAAATACTTCTACCCATTTCGGGCAGTTGTTTGTGGCATGTTACCCCCAAAATCTCTTTTTTTTTAATTACTTGGTAACGTAAAACTCTCTAAAAAGTAAGGGTGCGCCCTTCGCACTCTAAAAGGAATAATTACGACTTATTTTGTTGGCCTTACGGCCAATTGAACCTAAAAAACATACCCCTACCTACTTCTGGCAGTCGTTTGTGGCGTTTCACACCCAAAATCTCTCTTTTTTTTTAAATAGTTAGTACTATCAAACTCTAAAAAGTAAGGTGTGCATGTCCTAAAACTCACATTTTATAAACTATTTTGATATTTGCAATTTTTATTGGGATATGGGTTTTAATCCCTACATCACAAACGCTATAAATAAAAAGTTATGTTTAATTAAAGATACACACACCTAAATCTTTCATCTTTTTTTCTGGAAGGTTATATGTAGTTATACGCGAGCACATTCGCTGCCGATCACGTATCAGCACGGAATGTCATGTTACTCCTAAGTAGTTTGTCCTGATCAGACTGTATGCGATCGGAGTTTCCGTTCACGCTGGCATTAACTGAAGTAACAAAATAATGTTTGTCATGTGACGTAAATATTTAGATACATCTTGTCTTCTTTTCCTCCATAAGGTTAGCTGGGTACAATTTGTCTGTCGATCTTGTACAGTTTGATCAGGACAGACTACTATGGAGTAACAAGACATTCCGCGCTGATACGTGGTCGGCAGCGAATGTGTCAAAATTCTAAGGATTCTATCCAGGGTAAAATTTCAAAAGTAACAAAAGATTATTTTATTTGATACGTGAGCAATTCAATGCAAGTAATCTCATATATTTTAAAAGAAACGTCATTGTTAAAAATCTAGGCTTTAAAACATGGTTTCTGCATTCCCACTAAAAATACCAATACATAACTCAAATTTATGATGTAACCAAAATAAAACCAATCGTTCTTCAGCTGGTTTTAGCTTTTGACAGACAATAAACACTGAAATGAAGAGAAAAATGTTACTCACGCAGTTTGCCAAATTTGTAACTATATCAATCAGCACCAGACGAAATTAAGCATTTTTTTGGCAAAAAGGGGATGTATTTGGCGTTAATACACAAGCAGCAGTAATTCTAAACAGGGGTCAAAGTGACAAAATAAAAATATATAGGATTTTTACAAAAAAAATATAGGACAATATAAAACATCAAATAACTGCACACAGTCTCTACTGAACTTTAAAATTAACTCGTAACATATTTCATTAATTAAAACTTTAAATGAAACGTCATTGAAATGAACATATAAGACAAACTTAGGAGGACTTTCACACAGTTCCAATTAACATAAATTATCCTTTTTAACAGAGAAATATCTATAATTAAGTACTTAGAAAATAACTGTCTCCCTTTAAAACTCATTATACTGAATTTAAGAGACTAGAAAACACACCATTAAAAAAAGAATCGCCTGATCCTGAATATGTCATCCTTTATTCGTTATTACCTCAATATTCCACACACACACACACATCCTTAGTATTCATTAATAAATAAGTTTTATTAATTACATTATTTGCAATCTTGAGTCTTCCAGCATCTATAAATGCTTAGAACTGCCCCAATTTCTTTTAAGTATTTTCTTTTTATCCCTATTTCCTGTTTGGGTTAAGATCAACTGTACGGTCCTCCTTGGCGACTAAAAAAAAAAATCGCCAAATTGTAAATGACATCAAAAGGCTGTGCTGCCAAATCCAAAATGACGTCAAAACACATTCGGCGTCGAATCGCCAACTTTCAAAAAGTCGCCAAGGGGGACCGTACAGTTAATCTTAACCCTTGTTAGCTTTTCAGTCTTTTTTTGGTTCAGATTTACTATTTGGTGTCGGATAGATTGGCGGCGAAAAGTGGACGATTTAGCGCCGAATGTGGCAACCCGTTGACTTGGTTTTCCTGCACTTGGACAATATAACGTTTTGACGTCATTTTCAATGTTAGTGACTTTTTTGAAAATATCGCTATCCGACACCAAACAGTAAACTTTAACCCTTTTGTTTCCTGACATCAATTACTGACTGTGCATTAGAAATGTCGTTTTTTCAGTCCTGCAAGTTTTTTATATCCGTTGTTCCCGAGGCAGAGTTTAGTTTCTGGATAGCTTTCTTTTTCGCTATCTTGCTGCATTATTACCAATTAATTACTACATTGAGGGAGAAAACAGATCAGAAATTCAAGCCCGCGCGCTATGAAAAAGTTTCCATGTTTACACTTCACAAATCTCGCGGTCTAGTTGAATCGAGTTGAGTTGTAGGTTGTGCAGTACGTGACGTTACAAGAAATAAGAAGCAGCCGCTTGCAAACATTGCTCATGTCTCTTTTACTTACGATCGCGACAAAGAATCCGAAATATAAAAAATCACAACAAACGGCGCCGTTATTACGAATTCGAAGAAAATATAGGTCGAATCAACGTAGAAATATAGGATATATAGGACAATTAAAAAATATAGGACAATACAGGACGTTTTTTCCGATTTTTTAAAAAATATAGGATTTATAGGACATATAGGACGTCTGCGACCCCTGTCTAAACAATCATGACTCCGGAATACCACTGACGACATTGAAACAATAAATCTCGCCAGTTTCCTAGGATTGGCGAATTATTTTTGCCACCATGTAATACATTTGAACCAATTTTTTACCAGCAAATGAAATGTCTTTGATTGCAACTTTTATGCAAACAACTTTTGGTTCTGAGTAAGAACCGTAGTTGGAAGTCTTTCTTAAACTTGCATACTAATTCTAGAAACTGACTTCTTTAACCAAAAGTTGTTTGCATAAAAGTTGCAATCAAAGACATTTCATTTGCTGGTAAAAAATTATGGTTACTAGCATTTATTAACATCAATATCTTAGACACAGAATCTGCACCAGAGTTGGAGGGAGTTCAGCCCAAAAATCAAACCAAAAATTAGCATTACTTTAAGAAGATAAATCAATTTCCCACTCAAAGCTATACCTTTTATGTTTCAAGCACGTGTATTAATACTTAAAGTAATGTTGAGATTCTATATCTATCTTCTTTGTGGTGTCAATAACGTCTTTCCATCTATTTCCATTCCAAAAAAAACTGTTTGTGATTAAATTGAATACAGAACATATTTATAGTAATGCGATTAATTTGCAGATTGCGAACGATAGAATAGAAACTAGTAATGTTTATTTACTCATTCTCGTCAATTTTCTTTTCAGTTCGTTCTCTGAGTATATTATCTTGCTACTGAAATAATGTTATAAGCATTTTTATAAGTGACGTCATAAGAAGAAAAGGAGATTAAAAACACCAACTTAAATCGACTTCAAAATGCACAGAATAGAAACTAATTCTTTTCTCTTGGAAAAATGTCGATCCCTTAGAAGTTATTCCAAATTAGTAAATCACATTTTAAAACCAAGGTTTTTGGTTACGTCCCTGGGTCAAGATCACTGGTTCCTTTTCCAATGCGATTTATATGTGACCAGGGACGACGGGAACTGGGGGGCGTAGGGGGCGACTCGCCCCCCCCCCAAAGTTTTGGAAAGTTGGATAGTCGGCAAATTTTCAAAAATTTTATCGAGATATTTCTTTTTCTAAAGTCGATCCACAATAAAATCGAATTAAATGGGGGGAAAAAAATGGAACAAAAATATTAAAAATATCTGAATGCAGCGTGACCCGAGTTTGACGAATCGGCAGTATAGGCGGGGAGTCGGTGTCTTTTTTTCCGGCTACAATGATGGACTGCGAACGCAAATATTACCATAAATTTTTAGAAAGGCTGGTAGTCGGCAAATTTCTGAAATTTCATCCCTTCTTTTAAAAATCCCTACTGACGCATGTTTCAAAACATATTGAATGTAAAAAGTACAAATAATTAAACTCATCATTAGTATTATAAAATTGTGATCACAATGCAGCCTCAGTTGACGGTCGGCAATTTTGAATTGGAGTAAGTATATCCTTTTTGACAGGAGCATTAAAATAATCTAATCATTGGTATCTTCACTGACATTAGATAACTTTGATGTGTTACAGTCAATGGTATACTTGTATTTGTGGTACGTAAGACAACGCCTCAAAAACCATGACATACACATTAAACGTCATTTACATAAAGTATGTAATGTATACATCATATGAGTTAAAGGTTTTATACAAAATTTCAAAACAACAAAATTTTGTATACGAAAATTGACCCCCATTATACAAAGTTATTGCAATTAATGCCAAGTAGAACTCCATAAGTGATGTTATGTACAGGATGGTTATAAAGAAACTTTGCCGATATATGGAACTCTAAAGGCAGTCTCGTTCAACAGATCGAGATGAGATTTCAGGTATTGTTATTCAGAGATATAAGGTCGGAATTCTGTGAATTTCGGCAAAATGGCGCTCACGATTACCCCGGTTATAGTTACGAATAGCAACACCTATTTTTTCCTATCTAGAAATGATCACCGCATGCGAAAACCCTAAAGAGCGTTGGAATGGTACGTGTATCACAAAAAATGGACGCACAAAATACAGATCTGCGAACTGCCAACAAAAACACTATCGGAGTAATGGAGGCCGCTCTCCAAATATTCAGCTTAGAAAACCGATTAAATTGCCTGTGATGGCACTCGTAAACTTTGGCCTCTGTCAAATGCAAATTTCCATCTTGCGCCTTAATCGAGTTTTTGTTGGCCGTTCTCAGAGCTTTTTTTTTGGGGGGGGGGGGTGCATAATGCGTCCGTTTTTTATGATACACGTACCGTTCCATCTCTCTAGGGTTTCCTTATGCGCTGAACATTTTGCGACAGGAAAAAGTAGACGTTGTCATTTGAAAATGTCGTGCATGTAACTATAACCATAACCGTGAGCGCCATTTGTTGAAATTCACAGATTCTCGAGCTCATACCTCTGAATAACTATACCTAAAATCTCATCTCGATCTGTTAAACGGAACGGAAGCTAAAGGCCCATATATCGGCAAAGTTTCTTTATGACCACCTTGTACTTCATATATTGAAAATGCATTCCCAAAATAATATGCATGCCACTTGTAAACTGGAAGGCGATATCGAATTTATTCTAACAAAATAATCTTTGAAAAAGTGTTGAAAGGTTTATTATAATACTAGCTAAAATTCTTAATGTTCCCCGTGCTCAAATAGCTGTGGACCGACATTGTCCAATACAAACAACCAGGTTCAGTGTATTGCAAATTGTGAGTATCCTTTCACTCCTATCCTCGATTTCTGACGCAGTTTGGCCTTTGTGTTGCCCTTGCGCCTAATAAATTTGAAAAACATCCAACCAACCTATCCTGGATTTCACCACTTTAATATTCGAAACACCGGGAAAAAATTGTCTTTCAGATAAATTAAGATTTTTTAGTCTAAATACCTTTAAAAATATTTCAAATTGGATCAATAAATCTCAAATTATGACCATAACCATTACATGTGGGTAAGGGAAATGGGGGTGGGTTTTTGGAAATTTCATGTTGACAGTGATGTTTCTCTTGCTTTGAAGATCAAATGTGCAACTTGTTCTTCCTCAAGATCGGATTAACACTGTAGATTTGAATATCTTCCCCCTTTCCCCACACCTTTCCCAAAAAAACTCACACTTACTATTCCTTATATAGTTTGGTATGTTGTGCTAAAAATTATGGCATGCTTTTTTATAGAGTATTTTGTCTCTAAATTCGAAGTTCAATTAGTTGCGAATAACTTACCTTTTTGCACATAAATATTATAGTTTGGTTTAATGCTAAAGTAATCCATTTCATTTTTAATCCCGCTTAGGAAAAAAAACCTTGCATTTTCAAGTATACTTTCCTTCTTGAACAAACGATTATTGTTCAAAAAATGAGTAATTTTGCAGAAATTATTGCTGAAAAACCATACAACATCAGTTAAAAACCACACAAAAATCATTAAATTAAATCCAGCAATTTTGATAAAAATATATACTCGAAGTAACTACTTTTAAGAAGTAGGTTCCTGGATTGAATTGTTACAAAAACATTAAGTTTTACTATTAACACACGTTTCAAGAAAAATCAAAATCTTTTCTTTTTTAGTTAGAAAAAGTTAAAAAGTATTTAAAAATTAAATAATTAACAAATTGTTTTTAATAACAGTTGTGTTTTGCAATGCAATTATAGTATCCATGAATGCCTATATGATTACTTGCAGGGAGATGTAAGGTAACAAAAGTTTTTGTTTAATCCTTGATTTTTCGAAGATGGGAATTGGATTTCCTAATTGGATGTTAGTTAATAATTGTTCATTAATGTTCTGTTCAAATTGATGAATTACTATCCATATATATATTTTTCTTGTAAATTTTACCACTTTTTTTCCCACGTTACTTTATTTTTCGAAATCCAGAGGAGAAGGAGGGCAAGTGCATGTTTCTTATGTCCCTGACATTGTATCTATTATAAAAATTGCATTGCTTCGCGTAGGGAATTTTCTGTAGTAGCAATAGTCCGCCAGAATTTTAAAAAGAAGAATTTTTTCAAAATTTGTTTTTTGATCAACCTTTATACAATTCATTATACAAAAGTCACCAATTTGATCAAAAATTTTCATCTATTTAATTCCGTGTTAAAGTGCTATTTTCCAACCACTTTTACACCTTTAATTTTTTTTTTTTTCTTTTCGAAACTGCAATTTGAAAATATAAAAAAAAAAATGTATCGAAATGAAAATTCAGTAAACTGAGAATCAGTTTACTGAATTGGTTTAAGATTGTCGGGGAAACTTCTATCTATCTGCAAGGTATAAAAATCTCTCCCCCCCCCCCCCCCCACTGCCCCCAAATAAAAACGCTTCCAAAAATAATTTCCTTTGTTTGGAGAGGAAGGGTTAATTTACTAAAAAGAAATGAAAAATTAAATGTATTTGAAAGAACTTTAACTATAATGTGATGGGAATTAAAATTTGACATTAAGTACGTATTAATAAAATGCCATAAAATATTAAAAATTGTTTAGACGGTAATTTAAAAATAATTTAAACTAATTTCATATTAAATAAAACAATTCACAATTAAATAAAAAAATGCATTAACAATTAGTTTTACATTAATTAATAATTAATTATGCAGGAATTATTCATATATTAATTAAAAATTATGTATACGTTAATTTTACATTAATAAAAATTAGTTAACAATTTATTAGCACCTTAATTTATATTTTCTACATTTACACCGGACATGCCTTGATTTCAGTCGGCAAAAGGATGTCTACGCCCCCCCAACCAAAATTCTTAGCGACGGCCCTGTATGTGACGAAGCTGGGATATGGTAATACGCGCTTTCTGCTGTTCTACAAGTAGATGAGGGCAATTGAATTGCAAACAAGTTCCATTTAAATCGCTGTAATAGTTGTCCTTGGTTACTGATATACTCAGTCTAGTTTGGGGAAGGATTGGTTTTGTATAGATCATTATGGTGAAAGTTAAATTTTCTTCAATTTCAACCAAGACCGGTGATAAGACTTTTTGAGCTCCTATATGTATCCTTTTCCTGCTTTCCCTAGCCTCAAGTGTAAAAAAAAAAAAAAAAAAAAATTAGATTTGAGGGGAATGAAAACAGTTAATTACTTTCAATAACCTATATGAATACATGGGGATTATCGTAAAGTATATCGCCAAAATCATAATTTTGCCAAAAAAAAAAAAAAAAAGTTCTTTTAAATCCATACAAGAATTCTCACAAAAAATTATTGCCATATTGGCCATTTCTTCTAAATGAATGATGAAAATATGAAGGCGGTAAATGACATAAATCCACGTCAGTATTATAGTGTAATTGAAAGTTGTGCGATGTTCCACACCCCTAGTTTGAAATCATGATGTTCCAAAACGTGGAGAAATGCACACAAAAAATCGATTTTTTTTTTTTTTTTTTCTTTTTTTTTTCCCCAAACCAAATCCTCTACTTTCATTACCCTATGTACTATATATAGGAAGTTGAAAGTAACTAGGGGTGTGGAACATCGCACAACTTTCAATTACACTTTATTACTGATGTGAATTTGTATCATTTACTGTTTTTATATTTTCCTCATTCATTGAGAAAAAATGGCTAGTTTGGTGATATTTTTTTTTAAGTAGTTCTTATATGCGTCTTAAAAAAAAAAAAAAAAAAAAAAAAATCCTTCGCCAAAACGGGGATTTTGGCAATATTTATTTCGATAATTCTTATAGTATCTTTTATTGTAAGTGAAACTGCGGAGAGGTGAAGAAACGATTGTCGATGAGCAGGGGCGTACTGGCCATAGGGTTGTCCGGTGCAATCACCAGGCCGGTCAGTGTCTGTAAAAAATGGGCCTGTCAGAGAAGTGTTTTTTTTTTTTTTTTTTTTTTTTTTTTTTTAATATAAGTTGTTGCATTCCTGAACGTTTTTTTTTAAAGCCCAATGAATTGAAACCCTTAACATTCTCACCAGCCAATTATATAATCATACTAGTTGCATGGCCCCGCATTGTGTAAAAGTCCCAATTGTTGACGCTCTACGAACTAGGCTGCCTGTTTGTAAAAAAAAAATGCCGTTATTGCTGTTTGTGAAAAGCAAAATTAGTAGGAAAAGACTATATGTTTGAAATTTAGAGTTATATGCTTGATGGAAGTCACACTTTACAAAGAAACTCTAAAAAATTAAAAAACATAGGGGTGTGGAACATCGCATAACTTTCAATTACACTTAATACTGGCCACAGCAATCAAATTTCACATGAATTGGTGTAGTTTAGAGATTTCGTTTTCTCTTTTCATTATTAAAAAAAAAAAAAAAATGGTTAGTTAGGCGATATTTTTGGATATAATTAATGCATTGGCTAGAAAGAAAAAAAAAATGCTGGCAAAAAGGCGAATATGGGGATAAGTTTTTCGATAAATATTACATTATTCTTTCTTGTAAATGAAACAGAGCGAAAACAGTTGTTGATGGGTGATGCTCAAGGAAGAGAACTCTGGATTAAAGACATTCGTATTTAAAATTTTTACACCTTTTTCGCATTTCTACGAAAATTTCGAAGGTGGATGTATTTAGAGCAACTTAATAGACATTACCACACCGATTTTGGTCAAAAACATTACAGCCCCGTTTTTTGGCAAATGCTGAAAAACATATTTTTCAATACAGCTACTTTATGCGCATGCTCAATTTTGATGAAAACTTTGATGACAGGTTCCATGCTCCATGGCCACCACAAACTCGTATAAAAAGTTGAATATCGTAGGTCAATTTTTTCATGAGTTATGCTGATCAATGCAATAATTAAAAAAAAAAAAACCTAATGAAAATTTTAACATTATGTTTGTCAAAATCACAATTAGAAGGCAATAACGACTTATGGTGAAAATTTCAGAATTCTATGACTGTTGAAAGTCACATTGTAAAAACTCTATAATTTTTTTAAAAATTAATGTAAAAAAAAACAAAAAAATCATGTGTAATTTTTACATTCTGTTTATCAAAACCACAATTAAAAGATCAAAACTTCTTATGTTTATAAATTCAAAGTTTTATGCATATTGGGAGTCCTTTTCTGTAAAGGTAGAAGGATAGAGCCACCGACAGAAAATTTTATAGAGAGAGAGAGTATGCCTTTTTATTTGTTGTTTAATTTTAAGTTTAAATATATTGTCATTCCATACGTCATTTTCTAATACACTTATAGTTATATATCTGGACATTCTTTGTTTTACAATTTGCATTTATTCATTTTAGTTTTTGCAAGAGACAATCGATGGTGTTTAAGGAAACTAAGTTCACTAGTTCAGGGAACTATAAATTCTAGTAGAAACGGAAAACATTTTATATGATTGAACTAAATAAAACCATTCAATTATTAAAATTAATTAATAAATAAAAAAATAATAATTATTAAAATTACTTATTAATCAATAGAATTCTTTTATTTTGTTAAGAATAATTATTTAAACTTTATTAATACTTTATTAATGATTGTATATTGAAAATTTGGGCCGGCATAAATTTAAAATCACCGGGCTGATTTTATGTCCCAGTACGCCCCTGTCGATGAGCTATGCTTAAGGAAAGAGAACTCTGTGTTGAAGGCATTCGTTTTTCAACTTTTTAAGCCATTAAAGCATTTTTACGGGAATTTCGGAGGTGGGGATGTTTAGAACACCTTAAGAGGCATTACCACAGCGATTTTTATAAAAAATGTTAGAGCCGTTTTTATCAATCATTGAAAAACGTGATTTTTTTCAATGACATCTACCTTATGCGCATGCGCGATTTTGATGAAAACCTTTAATGGTAGGTCCCATGCCACCTCTAACCCTCATACCAAATTTGAACATCGTAGGTCAATTTTTTCGGGAGTTATACTGACCACAGACACACATACACAGACAGAAATTTTTACTATATCACTTTTTTGAAATCAGAATGTTCCAAAACAAGGAGACCGACTGCTATACTTTTATTACCAGTGGCGGCTGGTGCAGGGGGACAGGGCGGGGTGCCTCACTTTTTTGGACAGTGGTGCCACTTATGTATAGGCTTGATAATATTATTTTGTTGTGTAATTTCTGTAAAATTATATTTAAAAAATTTAAGTCAAATAAAAGCAGTTATTAACATCACAATATTAACTGTTGTAAGTGGTGCAACAGCTTTCTTGCCACGAACTCGCGAAAATGTCAATAAAAACGCACACCGCCCATCTCTCTAATAATAAGACTCCATCATAATGACCTTGAATATTGGGAGATAAACGACCCCTTTCTCGGAGACCTTGAAAGGAACATAGAAAAGCTTGCAGCCAGGTCCATCACTTCCTGTGTTTTTAAGGGGGAAGGGGTCTCTTTCTCCTTGTTCATGAGTATCAAATTCTATAAGGAATGTTCCACTTTGTGTGTTGTGAAAAAGTAATACTCTACATTACAGTAGTCGAGCTTGAACTATCCCAAGCAGTGTTGGAATTTGCTGCAGTATAAGCGTACAAGGTAATGACAGGGAATTGAATTTTGAGCCAGAGAAAATGTACAGAAAACTACAATTATAAGTGGCGAAAGGGCACTAATTTTTTAACAAAAAGTCTCGGTAAGATCATTTAATTTTACCCTTTATTTTTCAAATATAAAAGCAAGTTTTTCTCAATAAATAAATTTGTAAACAGAATCGTGATTTTTCAAAAAATATTTGAACACGCATTTTGTTCGGATGATACCAGGTCTCTTGGAATGGAAAAGCTCAATTGGTTATATATTTTTTTTTATCTTAATTATCATAAAAATATCATTTTTCTTTTTAATTAATTCGATTTTAGAGATAGTTAGGCATATGAGTTATACAGAAAACAAAATTAGGCTGTTCCCCCCACCCCCTCTCCTTCTCGTCCTGTTTCACCACCTTTACAACTATGTTGGTGATTGTAGCAACCTTTCCTCTCTCTTGACTGACTTCTAAATCCGCATCTGAGTATGCAGACATATGATCCACTATATCATCTGCATCTTTTTATACTTTAGCATAGCAATGAAACCTCATTTTATGGGTAAAAAAAAAAAAAAAAATTTCCTACAATTGAAAAATTATTTAAAATATTTCAATCCATATAAATATGTTTGCCCTCCCCAACGCAGAATATTCCAAGTATGTTATTATTTAAATAATGAAGCTTCGTTTTAGCTCTCTTGAAAGTTTTGGCGAATTTATTTTCTACCAAAACAAAAATTAATTATTTAAATAACATTTTATGTTAGTCATTTATATTTATGATCGAAATATTCAATTATTTAAACATAGAATAGAAAAATAGTTTTAAGTTAATTTATAGGACTTGATTCTTGATGAACTTGTTTCCATTTGATTTCAAAATATTTGAGGTAAAAAATATGAAGGTGAAAAAAAGGCTTCTTCGTGACCTAATATTTACAAATAAAATATATTAACAATCTCAATTTTTAAATTCTTACAGTCGCCTCCAAAAAACAAACGTGGATCCCCATTTTATTCCAATGAGTAACATTAAGCCCTTGGTCCCAATTTAATTTTAAATTTAGATTAAAGCATTGATAAAATTGTGAATGAGATTGATTTGTTTCATTTTTAATTCAATTTTACATCTAACGAAGAATTTTATTGAATTGAATTTTAAAAAAATCTTAGCCTTGGTGTACTGCAACATTAACTATCTTTAACTCATTCAGTTGTCTGAAATATCCATTTATAAGGATAACAATAAACGAATTTTTTTGGCACACTCCACAAGTGACAAAAGGGCTTCAAACTAAACAACCAAAATTTTTAAGAAGTAAAAATATAAGATTGAAAATATTTATTTGCTGAGTAATGAAATTTCGGACTAAAATAATAATTAATCAATATGCATTAATTTTATTTTTAAAAAAGTAATAATTTAAAACTCACACTATACTTTTTCTGAAAATTTCCTCACTTTTCTTCTCTCCATTTTTAATTTTCGAAAGTCATTGGTTCAAACGAAATGCTGCAAATTGTTATAATCATTCGTTTTATTAAAGTATATATTTTATTTAAATTTATTTGGATAAATTGTTTAATTTTTCTTATAGGGTTTTATGTGTATGTGCATTTAAATAACATTTATTTAATTACATGGAATTGATTTATTTTGAAATCTGTACTCTCCCTACCCCATAAATAAAAACATGTCATTGTTAATTTGGGCCCCCTCACTTTTTTTACTCACGAGCCGCCACTGTTTATTACCCTATGTACTATATATGGGAAGTTGAAAGTAAATAGGGGTTTAAAGTAAAAAGCGATCTAGAAAAAATGTGTGTCTGTGATCAAAATAACTCCCGGACCAATTGACCTACGATGTTCAAATTTGGTGTGGGGGTGGGTGATGGCCATGGGACCTACCATTAGGGTTTTCGTCAAAATCGCGCATAAGCATAAGGGGCGATTGAAAAAACTTTACGTCATTAAAGCATTTTTTCGGGAATTTCGGAGGTCTGCAGTTTCACTTATAAGAAACTAGCTAAATACCCGTGCTGCGCTACGAAATTTTACCATTAGCATTTTAGCGATCAAAAGACATTCATGTATTCTACACTTCAGACGTTTGCTCCCATTTCGATCCCGACAAATTGATTTATCAAAATAGGAACTTTCCTTTGTTGACATTTTAAACGAAATTTATAATTGTGAATAGTAAACTGGAATAGTTTATTGTGTTTATGTTTGCTCTTAGTTCTAAATTTCAAAGTAGTAGCTGTATTGGAATTAAGTTAATTAGACATTAAGTTAATCCTCGTATAGTTTCAATGTTGCGTCGTCTTTTCATCCCTTAAAAATTCGTTAATCGATATTGGAATGACTTGTTTTTTTAACATTTGCAAAAAAATATCAGAAAAATGACTACATTGGAAGAGGAACATTCGGATATCCCTCGTTTGGAACATTTAACCCCTTCTCGACCCCTTAAAGTTGGTTAATCGAGAACAGAATAGCTTACTTTTTCTATGTTTAATCTTTTTTGACATTTGTACCAAATTTCCGAGTTGTGACCATATGGGAAGTGGTACATTCGAATATTCCTCGTTTGGAACGTTTAACCCCTTTTCCACCCCTTGATCCACCCGAGATCGAAATAGTTTACTTTTTCTGCGTTTGTCTTTATTGATATTCACACCAGTTTTCAGAATTGTGAAAATATGAGAAGTAGGACATTCGAATATATCGCTCGTTTGGAACGTTTAACCCCTTTTTGACCTCTTAAAGTGGGTTCATCGAGATCGGAATAGCTAACTTTTTCTATGTTTACCATTTTTGACATTTGTACCAATTTTTAGAGTTGTGACCATATGGGAAGTGGTACATTCGAATATCCCTCGTTTGGAACGTTTAACCCCTTTTTGACCTCTTAGAGTGGGTAAATAGAGATCGGAATAGCTTACTTTTTATACGTTTGTTTTTGTTGATACTTGCACCAGATTTCAGAGTTGTGACGAAAGGGGAAGTAGGACATTCGAATATCCCTCGTTTGGAACGTTTAACCCCTGTTCCACCCCTTAAAGTGGGTTAATCGAGATCGGAATAACTTACTTTTCTTCGTTTGTCTTTATTGATATTCTCACCAATTTTTAGAGTTGTGACGAAATGAGAAGTAAGACATTCGAATATTCCTCGTTTGGAACTTTTAACCCCTTTTCGAGCCCTTAAAGTGGGTTAATCGAGATCGGAATAGCTTACTTTTTCTATGTTTACTATTGTTAATATTTGTACCAATATTTAGAGTTGTGACCAAATGGGAAGTAGGATATTCGAATGTCCCTCGTTTGGAACGTTTAACCCCTTTTCGACCCCTTAAAGTGGGTTAATCGAGATCGGAATAGTTTACTTTGTCTATTTTTACCATTGTTGATATTTGTGCCAATTTTCAGAGTTGTGACTATGTGGGAAGTAGGATTTTCGAATGTCCCCCGTTTGGAACGTTTAACCCCTTTTCGACCCCTTAAAGTGGGTTAATCGAGATCGGAATAGTTTACTTTTTCTATTTTTACCATTGTTGATATTTGTGCCGATTTTCAGAGTTGTGACTATGTGAGAAGTAGGATATTCGAATGTCCCTCGTTTGGAACGTTTAACCCCTTTTCGACCCCTTAAAGTGGGTTAATCGAGATCGGAATAGTTTACTTTTTCTATTTTTACCATTGTTGATATTTGTGCCGATTTTCAGAGTTGTGACTATGTGAGAAGTAGGATATTCGAATGTCCCCCGTTTGGAACGTTTAACCCCTTTTCGACCCCTTAAAGTGGGTTAATCGAGATCTGAATAGTTTACTTTTTCTATTTTTACCATTGTTGATATTTGTGCCGATTTTCAGAGTTGTGACTATGTGGGAAGTAGGATTTTCGAATGTCCCCCGTTTGGAACGTTTAACCCCTTTTCGACCCCTTAAAGTGGGTTAATCGAGATCGGAATAGTTTACTTTTTCTATTTTTACCATTGTTGATATTTGTGCCGATTTTCAGAGTTGTGACTATGTGGGAAGTGGGAGAATTAGTGATGAGTGAGTCAGTGAGTGAGGGCTTTGCCTTATACAGGGTGTTCGGAAACCACCGCACTTCCTTAGTACCAGCGTATTCTATAACAAAAATAAAACATATTTCTAATATATTGTCGGGGCCGCAAATGAAAATTTTTGGGTCTAAAAATTTTTTAAAGTTGGGACTCTTTTTAGTCAGCGCAAGGTTAAAAACCGAACTACCGACCCTAAACGTACCAATGGGAGTGAATAAAATACAAATTGCTGACGCCTTTATTATAAAAGGCCTTAAACACCGCCCATATCAACATTGGCGATTGATTTGACGCCAAATGTAATTTTAATTAATTATTGTAGCCAAACCTATCACTGCATATTGCTATGTGATTCGAATCTCAAACTAATTGAGAGATTTTAATTTGAAAGAGGGTTTTTTAATTCGAATAATTTGAATATTAAATTCGATTATTATTTTTATTTTTTATTTTTTTTGTGCCAGGCAAATTTACGGAGGCTAAAATCGAATCGAGCACAAATTTGGGAGGTAAATAGTCGTTTTCACTGACAATGCATTCTATCCTTAGATTCTATCACGTATTGGCTGTCATAAAAAGGTCGCTTTTACCCACGTTTCTATTTCTATTTCGAAGGACTGACATACCACTTGACGTCCAATCGAGCTAAAACTTGACAGATAGACACGTCGTCGATGACAAAATCTTCTATTAAATTTCTTTCTTTAGGTGGGGGGAGGGATATTAGTCAATGTCACACAAGTGATGGTTATGTTCGTAATGCTCAAATACTATAGAAACTTTCTTGGGCTCAAAATCCCTTCGACAAGTTGCAATTGCACATAAAAGTTGCATACAAAGATTTATATAGAAAAAACATTTTTTATGGGTTACTTTTTTTTTTTTAATCTTTTTATAAAGGGTATTAATATACCGTTCAATCCCATTATCTCTCTACCAAACGTTTATAACGATTGTATAACACATTGCTAAAACCATGATAAGTTGGTTGGTTTTTACGTTCAACGACCTAATTTTTTGCACTATAACACGGCTAATCAGGGCGGGACCTATAGCTAATCGTGGATTCCAAACCCCAACGAACATCGATGTTTAACCCAGGATTCGAACCCAGCACCTTTGACATGCGAGGCAGTGGCAACAGATTGTATTAGTATTTTATTAGATTTGATTCGACATTTTATGACTATAGATAAAGATTAAATTACGCCAGGATATAGTTTCAACAATATACAGATAAATGAACGTAGTCCAAGTGATAAGGAGGAAAAGCCTTCTGGGAGGTACTTCACAGGGATACTGTCTTTTACAATAACTAAGCTAATGAAGCGGGGGCGCATAGTTTAGAGTAGATTCCGAACCACGACGAACATCGATGCTTAACTCAGGATTCGAACCCAGCATCTTTGACATGCGAAGCCAGAGCGGCAACAGATTGTATTAAATTTTTCATTAGATTTGATTCGATATTTTATGGCTATAGATAAAGATTAAATTGCGCAGGATATAGTTACAGCAAGATATAGACTAGAACTAAGCTAAAGAACGTAGTGCTAGTGATAAGGAGGAAAAGCCTTAAGCGAGATCTTTAAAGAGGAAACTAAAACGCATTTTGTCTAGTATGGAAGGAAATAATGAACACCCCCGTCAAAAAACACATGAACCAAAACAAGCCCACTGAAATTCAAAAAGTCAAATAAAAAAAAAATATTTTTTAGTTTCCCTGTAAAAGACCTCACGGAAGGCAGTCTTCCTTACACATGGATGACCTAAAAATGAACTGCCAATATTTTACTATGTTTCCGTGCAGTATAGTCCTCTTGTTTTGTAGCTGTTGCTAAGACATAACATAAAACCAACTAATACTTTTCCATGGCGACCCCTAACAGTAGTAAATTTAACTTGTTGGTTTATTTGATTACCTGAATTTTATTACGATCGCGTTCGAACTCATGTGCAATTTAATGGGAGTTTTTAGTATTTCCTTCCATTCAAGAGAAAATGTGTTTCAGTTTCCGTTTGAAAGACCTCCAGGAAGGCGTTCCTGGATAATCCAATGGATTATCCAGGGATGGATAATCCAATAATGATTTGCCTATGTTTGATCATTCAATACAGTATAGTCCTCTTGTATCTGTTGCTAAAAAAAAAAAAAACAACAACAACAACATACAACGAATTTAGTTTAGTACTTTAGCGAAGCGAATATAGAGCCCTCTAACTGTAACAAATTGAAGTTTGTAGTTTATTTTATTATCTGAATTTTATTACGATTTCGTTCTGATTAATTTGAAGTGTGATGGAATTTTTCTATATTTATTCCCATTCAAGACGAAAATGAGTGCAACTTCCCCCTTGAAAGACCTGGAAGGCATTTTCGTTAAATTTTGATATATCTGAGTTGTTCAATGTTACACTGTCTTAATGAAGTCTAGCCCTGTTGCTAAAAAAAATCAAATACAATTTATACAATTAAGTACTTTCATAAATGATTGCAGCGCCCCCTACCGGTATCTTCTTTCAGCATTGGTCATATTTTAAGGCGTAATAGCTATATGGAGTCATACTGCACCGAAATGTCGTTAAATCGATACCTGTGTGATGGTGGTGCCTTCCGGGAGATCTTTCAATGGAAACTGTCCTAGTTTTTTCAGTCTGTAGAGTTAAAAAATTGAGATAACTCCCTAATATAGCTAAACAATTCACACAACACTATCTGTTACGCTCACTGTCGTGTATACTCATTTTAAAGAATGACTGAAAAGCGTCGGCAAGGTTCGATCGCTGGACGTTTTCCATGTTGCCCAAACATTCTGCCTTTTAACAACTTATTTAATTATAGTAAGATAAGTCTCTGCATGTATTTATGATATTTGTTTATTATTTTATAAAAAAATGTTTCTTAAAGTACGAACGAAGTTATTAATTAAACAAGAACAATAAAATTCCAAATTATCTGCTATTTATTGCAACTAAATTTCCAAATATAAATTATTTCTTATGAAAAGTTAGGGTTTCCAAATCATATGCTCACTTCAAATTCAAGCATTAAAAAATGTAAATATTTTCAAATCAACTGTTAGCCAAAAGGTGATAAAGAGAAAAAAAAAAGTAAACTTAAAACTTTAATTTTTCTTGCGCTTTGGTCCACCACGCCCACTTAAATATTTTTTTTCCAATCAGCAAACGATTAAAATTCTAGTAACCTCTAATGATAAACGGACGAATAAAATGAGTTTCAGAATTGGATTGAAAGGATTTAATTGGTTCGAATTGATAAAACTTTGATTGCGAATATCTCGATAAATATTGATTTGCGGACCCTAGTTCAAATTACAAATATTATTCATTTTTGCTCATAATTATGAAAATATATATGAAGTGCGGTGGTTTCCGAACACCCTGTATATAGAGAGAAGATAATATAAGAATTATCAAAATAAATATCGCCGAAATCCCCATTTTGGCAAAGGTGTTTTTTTTTTTTTTTTTTTTTTTTTTTAAACACATATAAGAACTACCGCAAAAAAATATCACCAAACTAGCCATTTTTTCTCAATGAATGAGGAAAATACAAAAACGGTAAGTGACACAAATCCAAGTCAGTATTATAGTATAATTGAAAGTTGTGCGATGCTCCACACCCCTAGATTGCAATGATTTTAATTAATTTAACTAAGGTTAAATAATAAGAAAATTCTTACTTTAATAAGATTCTTTGGGAGTACAAAATATTATCTTTGTTTCAATATCATAAACGCGGTGTTTTCTGTCATCAAAATTAAATTCATACTTCTCAGAGCAAACTTATCAAACTGTCACAAATACTAAACTATTTAAAAACTAGTTAGTTGTAAGGCGCCTTAATGAATCAACAATTAATATTATCAATCAACAATGTTATTGATCAACAGTTAATTTAATGAATCAACAATTTATGACATGAATCAACAATTAATATCACAAGAAACAATCAATATTAACAAACAATTATAACAAATAATAAAAAACAATTATAACAAATAATAACAAACAATTGATATCATTTATTGACACTCGCTCTAGGAATAAAAAATATGCCTCCCCTGGGAAAAGTACCTTCAGAAAAAATTCATGAGTAAATATAAAACATATAATATATAGAACATATACAGGGTATTCGGAAACCATCGCACTTCTTATACAGGGTGTTCGGAAACCACCGCACTTCATATATATTTTCATAATTATGAGCAAAAATGAATAATATTTGTAATTTGAACTAGGGTCCGCAAATCAATATTTATCGAGATATTCGCAATCAAAGTTTTATCAATTCGAACCAATTAAATCCTTTCAATCCATTTCTGAAACTCTCGTAATTCGTCCGTTGGTCTTTGGAGGTTACCAGAATTTTAATCGTTTGCTGATTGGGAAAATTAATATTTAAGTGGGCGGGGTGGACCAAATCACAATAAAAATTAAAGTTTTAAGTTTACTTTTTTTTTCTCTTTATCACCTTTTGGCTAACAGTTGATTTGAAAATATTTACAATTTTTAATGCTTAAATTTGAAGTGAGCATATGATTTGGAAACCCTAACTTTTCAAAAGAAATAATTTATATTTGGAAATTTGGAGTTGCAATAAATAGCAGATAATTTTGAATTTTCTTGTTCTTGTTAAAATTAATAATCTTCGTTCGTACTGTAAGAAACATTTTTTTTTTTTTATAAAATAATAAACAATTATCATAAATACATGTAGAAACTTTTCTTACTATAATTAAATAAGTTGTTAAAAGGCAGAATGGAAAAGGTCCCGTGATCGAACCTCGCCGACGCTTTTCAGTCTTTCTTTAAAATGAGTATACACGACAGTGATCGTAACAGATAGTGTTGTGTGAATTGTTTGGCTATATTAGGGAGTTATCTCAATTTTTTAACTCTACAGACTGAAAAAACTAGGACAGTTTCCATTGAAAGACCTCCCGGAAGGCACGACCATCACACAGGTAACGATTTAACGACATTTCTGTGCAGTATGGCTCCATATAGCTATTACGTCTTAAAATATATGGCCAATGCTGAAAGAAGATACAGGTAGGGGGCGCTGCAGTCATTTCTGAATGTACTTAATTGTATAAATTGTATTTGATTTTTTTTTAGCAACAGGGCTAGACTTCATTAAGACAGTGTAACATTGAACAACTCAGAGATATCAAAATTTAATGAAAATGCCTTCCAGGAGGTCTTTCAAGGGGAAGGTTACACGTATTTTCGTCTTGAATGGGAAGAAATATAAAAAATTCCATCACACTTCAAATTAATCAGAACGAAATCGTAAAAATTTCAGATAATAAAATAAACTACAAACTTCAATTTGTTACAGTTAGAGGGCGCTATATTTGCTTCGAGAAAGTATTGAACTGAATTCGTTGTATGTGATTTTTGTAGCAACAGATACAAGAGGACTATACTGTATTGAATGATCAAATATAGGCAAATCATTATTGGATTATCCATACTATAAGGTAGAACGCCTTCCGGGAGGTCTTTCAAACGGAAACTGAAACACATTTTCGTCTTGAATGGAAGGACATACGGAAAACTCCCATCAAATTGCACATAAGTTCGAACGCGATCGTAATTAAATTCAGGTCATCAAATAAACCAACAAGTTAAATTTACTACTGTTAGGGGTTGTTATGGAAAAGTATTAGTTGGTTTTATGTTATGTCTTAGCAACAGCTACAAAACAAGAGGACTATACTGCACGGAAACATTGTAAAACATTGGCAGTTCATTTTTAGGTCATCCTTATGTAATGAGGACTGCCTTCCTTGAGGTCTTTTAAAGGGAAACTGAAAAATATTTTTTTTTAATTTTTTTTATTTTTTGAATTTTAATGGTCTTGTTTTGGTTATTGTGTTTTTTGACGGGAATGTTCTCTATTTCCTTCTATACAAGACAAAATGCGTTTTAGTTTCCTTTTTAAAGATCTCACGGAAGGCTTTTCCTCCTTATCACTACCACTACGTTCGTTAGCTTAATTATTGTCTATATCTTGCTGTAACTATATACTGGCGCAATTTAATCTTTATCTATAGCCATAAAATATCGAATAAAATCTAATAAAATAATAATGCAATCTGTTGCCGCTCTGGCCTCGCATGTCAAAGATGCTGGGTTCGAATCCTGAGTTAAGCATCGATGTTCGTCGTGGTTCGAAATCTACTCTAAACTATGCGTCCCCGCTTCATTAGCTTAGTTATTGTAAAAAGGCAGTATCCCTGTGAAATACCTCCCAGAAGGCTTTTCCTCCTTATCACTTGGAATACTTTCATTTGTCTGTATATTGTTGTAACTATATCCGGGCGTAATTTAATCTTTATCTATAGTCATAAAATATCGAATCAAACCTAATAAAATACTAATACAATCTGTTGCCACTGCCTCGAATGTCAAAGGTGCTGGGTTCGAATCCTAGGTTATGCATCGATGTTCGTTGGAGTTTGGAATCCACGCTTAGCTATAGGTCCCGGCCTGATTAGCCGTATTAGTGCAAAAAATTAGGTCATTGAACGTAAAAACCAACCAACTTATCATGGTTTTAGCAATGTGTTATACAATCGTTATAAACGTTTGGTAGAGAGATAATGGGATTGAACGGTATATCAATACCCTTTATAAAAAGATTAAAAAAAAAAAAAGTATCCCATAAAAAATGTTTTTACTACATAAATCTTTGTATGCAACTTTTATATACAATTGCAACTTGTCGAAGGGATTTTGATCCCAAGAAAGTTTCTATAGTATTTGAGCATTACGAACATAACATAACCATCGCTTGTGTGACATTGACTAATATCCCCCCCACACCTAAAGAAAGAAATTTAATAGAAGATTTTGTCATCGACAATGAGTCTATCTGTCAAGTTTTAGCTCGATTGGACGTCAAGTGTGTCAGTCCTTCGAAATAGAAATAGAAACGTGGGTAAAAGCGACCTTTTTATGACAGTCCAAATACGTGATAGAATCTAAGGATAGAATGCATTGTCATTGAAAACGACCATCTACATCACAATTTTGTGCTCGATTCGATTTTAGCCCTCAATAAATTTGCCTGGCACAAAAAAAAAAAAAAAAAAAAAAAATCGATTTTAATATTCAAATTATTCGAATTAAAAAACCCTCTTCCAAATTAAAATCTCTCAATTAATTTGAAATTCGAATCACATAGCAATATGCAGTGATAGGTTTGGCTACAATAATTCATTAATATTACATTTGGCGTCAAATCAATCGCCAATGTTGACATGGGCGGGGTTTAAGGCCTTTTTTAATAAAGGCGTGAGCAATTTGTATTTTATTCACTGCCATTGGTACGTTTGGGGTCGGTAGTTCGGTTTTTAACCTTGCGCTGACTAAAAAAAGTGTCCCAATTTTAAAAAAATTTTAGACCCATAAATTTTCATTTGCGGCCCCGATAATATATTGGATATATGCTTTATTTTTGTTATAGAATACTCTGGTACTAAGGAAGTGCGGTGGTTTCCGAACACCCTGTATACTTAACATGCTTAACATTTATATGCTTAACAATTATTTTCCCACAATTCACTTAAAAAGATGCAATGCCCTCAACTAGGAATACTCCCCCAAAACCAATATCGTATGAATCTCATCATACGTTCATTAATTTCTTTTGCAAAATCTAATGCCCCACCTTTCCCACCCAAAAAAAATAAAAAATTATTAGTTTATTGTTGGAAAACGTATGAATAAACTTTGTAGATGGTTTAGGAAGTGTGTGTTCTTGTGTCTATTCAAGACTAAAGACCAGGTGATAGATGCACATATCTACAATGGACAATTCCCGCGATGATTTTTTTTTTTTTTACATTTTTTTTTTTTTTTATTATTATTATTATTTTTTTTTTATTCAATTCTAAATGTTTCGAAAAGGCCCTATACACAAAAATTTCTGCTCAATGCGCTTTTTCTTTTTTTTTTTAATTTACGATCAAAATTACCATGTTAAACGTTGGCGAGAAAACGACTCATTTCGCTGGCATTGAATGTGAAATCACGGCTTCGCAAACATCTTGGCTTGAAATGCAGCAGCGGAAACCAGATTTGAAAGTTTCTCGCAAATCACGCCAACCTGTACGGAATGTGGCAATGGTCTACCAACGCCAACTATTTGGCAGAAACCTCATGATAACCATAGAAACGATAGGGTCCCTTTACGTCACGGACTTTGTTGACTGTTTTGATCGGACTGGTTTTGGCTCGGTTTTGGGGCATTTTATTTTCTTAATATTTAAATAACTAATTTTTTTAAAGAACTTTTGTTTAAATATTTGGAATCAGAAAGAAATTCTTCATAAATATATACTAATTTCGCTCGTTTTAAAAAAATACTGGAATTGTCCATTGAGATCTAACAAAATTATATGAATGTAATCTGCACATTCCAGTAGATACAGCTTCCCTTTTACTTGTATAAAAAATCAACATAAAAAGATAAACTCTGTTAGTGAAAAATATTTCTCATTTAAAATTCCCACTGTAGATTATTGATTTTTCTGCACAAAACAATTATAGACACTAATGGTATTTGCTTACTGCTAAAACATATATGTGCAAAATATCTGCAGAGTTCATATCTATTTTACTAAAAAATTCCAGCAGTATAGAGGGAGATGTTTCTTCTCGCTTCGAAGAAGTATTAAGATCATTTCCAAAAATTAATGTTCCTCAATATTTTAGGGGGAAATATTTCTTAGAATATATTGAGAGGTAATTTTTAATTTAATTTTATATATATTTTTAAAAAAAAAATTAACCCCCATTTCCCTTCGGATTTTTCTTAGATTTACAGTTTCTATTAGCTACCTTTCCGAATTTCTATTAGTACTCTAAACTATAAACACTTTTCTTAACTTTTCTATTATTTTATTAAAGTATTCGGAAGAAAAAAAAATTTAATAAAATTTTAAATGTTTTGGATTTTTTCAAAACATTGGTAAATTTTCTAATTGTTTAAAAAAAAAAAAAAAATTCAAAATCTGATTTTAATTTAATGCATCAATTAAAAAAAGAGTTGCAAGGAGTTGAGACGGAGTTAGCCACAAAATTGTTCAACAACTTTTTGTGGCACTTTTCTTTTCAACTTCTTCCAACGTGTTCAGAGTCGGTAAAATCAAAAGGCATTGTTAAACACGTTATGTATATGCACAACTTTATCTATATATTTTTTTTTAATAATGATTGAAACGTCCAGAATATTTTTAAATGTTTTGCGATTTCTTCCCCAAATGATTTTCCAACTGATTAAATTTCATTTGTTACACTTCAAAATTTAAAACAACACATTCTAATATTACATTTTTCAATTTTTTTTTAAAGAAAATTTTGTTTAAAAAATTTACATTAAACATTTGTTGTAGAACATTTTATCAGCTCAGTATGGAAAACGCAACATATCAAGTGTAATATTAAGTTTCCAAGTATCATCAGAAAGTAGCAGGCATTTGAGAAAAATAAATGCTGTAGTAGGCATGATCTATGAAATCCTGTGAGAGAATAGTGTTATTTTTTTTTTTTTTTTTTTTTTTATTTATAGTAAAGAATAGTGTTATTTTTACATTGTATAGAGCTCACCAATATCACTTGACTGCCCAGGCAGCAGACAGTGTCTGTCAGGAACTGTCAGACAATCCCCAAAAGAAACGTTTGCCACAGGATTGAGACAGGTGACAAATTGATGTAGATGTTATCTATGTCCTGCTACTACCCCCATCACTAAAATCTTTAGTCAGGTCCAGGGGGTGGCCATAAACTGATTGCGTCTATATTTGATATATATATATTATTAAGGACATTGTTTATGTACCCCCACTACCAAAAACGATAAAAGAGCTGAAGAAACGGGTTAGTGATGCATTGATGAACATTGACGCGATCATGTTACAAAATGTGTGGAATGAATTGAACTACCGCCTAGACTTGTGTCGTGTGACCAGGGGGGCACACATAGAACATTTGTAGAGTTAGCATAAAACTTTAACAGTTTGTGATTATTTTCATATATCAATCATATTTGCATATTTGTAAGTATTTGAAAATTAATGATTCTTTTGTAGTAACCCTGTATTACAAACAATCCTAAATTAGCAAACTTATTTCGGAAGTTGATTATTCTTTACCAAATCCTTGGTAACTAAGACGCGCTACAAATATTTTAGTGCTCTTTAATATAATTTTCAAAAATAAATTAAGTGCAAAAATGTTGTAAACAACAGATTAATTAAAGCAATGATTCCTATTCTTGAATTTGAAAGGAATTTAAAGTATGTTTCGATTATCAGTGTGAATTCTGTGCTCTACAAAGGTTTAGTTTAAACATCGATACGTGACGTCAAGGTTAAGTGTTCAGGGTTTGAGTATTTAAGTTGGTGTTGGATGAGCACCGAATTTTTTTTTTTTTAAACCAGAGAAAGAACAAAGTATATCCACAATTTGATCTTGGTTTACTGTTGCTCACGTGAAAAATACAAAATTTAGCGATAGATTTTCAATCTTTGCATCTTACTCTTGTTGCGACTCTTTTATAATAACACAATTTTATCATCACTGTTTGTATTTTACAACTATAAGAACACAGCGACTCATATTCTAATCTACTATATAAAACGAGAGCCGTCCAAGTACATATGACTTTTCATTTTTAAGAATCTAAAAGAAAAAGAGTTGTTACCTATTGGTCTAGTTCTGGCTAGATCACAAACAAAAATTTAAATTATTTTTCCTTCAACTCATCTTTCCATGAACCTTGTAATCTTTTCATTCGGAACTTTTAGTCCTTGTTTACGCGTTTCCAAACACTACTACTCGTGCGACTGAGACTCATTCACATCAATTTTAAATAAACAGGTCAAGTAGGAAAGGAATCAGAGTTGAAATGGGGCGCTTCTCTGATTGATTAACCTTGACCAATCATTAACCCAGAAAAAAAAATATCAAGTTTACCCTATTTTTAATATTCGTATATCTTAGAATGAAAACCTTTTTGAATGAGTGCAACAGTTTTATTAGACAGACAAAATTCTAAATAATTTCTTCAACAATTTTTTTTTAAACGAAATCCTTCTATTACATTTTATGTAAATTTAATGGTGCCAAAGATTGCACGTACCATTTACACTATATAAATTCTAGGCGTTCTACAATGAACTGTAAAAGGGTAGCCAAATCGGCGATAATTATTACATATTTTTTTTAGTAAATTAAATCGAGGAGGAACATTTGTTATGAACAATAGTCAAAGGGAAAGAATTCTATAGTAAAGACATTCGTTTTTGAACTTGTCATTATCGAATTTTTAGGGGAATTTTGAGGTTGGGGATGGTTTTTGAACACATTTAAAAAAAAACATTTCCACAGCGATTTGCTTTAATTCGGAAATTGCTGAAAAGAGTAAATTTTTCAATGGCAACTATCTTATGCGCATGCTTTATTTTGATGAAAATCTTGATGACAAGTCCCACGGTCACCACTTATTTGTATACAAAAGTTAAAAGTAGGTCAATTAGTTCAGAAATTTTACTAGCCACTGACGCATGCCACTTTTTTGGACTAAAAACTTTCCAAAACGTTTCGAATTAAAAAAAAATAATAATAATAATATCTGGACTATTTCATTACCCTATGTTAACATATGGATAATTGAAAGTAAGAATGATAAAATATTTTGTACCATATGAAAAATCTTTGATTTAAATCAAGTTCAGACTGAATTATCCATAAATAAAGTTATATTATTTTGATCTCCTCATTCTATTCCCACACATATTTTCTTCCACTTAAAAGACTATTTCACGACAGTTAATTATCAATATTTTAAAAATTATTGCACTCGTCAAAGCATTATTTTTCGCGCTTGTAAGAAGATTTTTTTTTTGGGGGGGGGGGTATTTTTGTTTTTTTGCAATCGAAACAAGACATGAAAACAATTTAAGGTAGTCGGAAAGCTTACTATGACTGGAAAAGAAAAAAGAAGAAGAAAAAATCACATACAAAGGGTCTTTGGAAGCAAAGAAGCTTCTAGGGATAATATTATACACTTAAAAAGTAAGATAACTGGATTTCTTCGAACATTATCTAACAAAAAACTATTTATACTTCGGAGATTGGAGTTTTTTAAGATTTTTTTAACTTCAGCTATTTTCATTGTTTGTGATTTGTTTAAAGAGATTTGCTCCTTGATTACAAGAGGTCACCAGCTGCACACTCATGAAATCAGACCCAAATTCTTATCCGTCTCATGTTTTGCCATGTGATTAACCACTTAACAGTTTTTAGTTAACAGTTTATAGCAGGACCGTCTATAGTTTCCTGTAAAAAGTAAGCATCCGTTTCCGGTAAATTTTTAATATTCAAATTAAATCTGTAAATCCAAACATGCAGTCGAAAGTGCAGCAGGTACAGAATTTGATGATTTATGTCGTTTTTGAACTTGAGAGAATAATGGCATATTTATTGAAGGTTTGCTTTTTTGGAGAGAGAAATTGCTCACTTTACAATATTATATTCTGGGAAGGAAAATGCAGAACATTAAAAAAAAAGGGGGGGGGGGAAAGCACACAAGCAAATAAACGTATGGAAAAGAAAGTTGCGTGAGAGAATTTTCTTTCGGACACATAACGGCATCAGATATTTATACGGATAAAACTATTAAGCAGGCAAAAAAAAAAAGGGGGGGGGGGGAGTTTAATTAAGAGGAATTCCTTGTAAGGATAATTCCCTATACTCGCTATGTTACAATCTTCTAGCTCAGTGCATTTAGAAACTACTTTCTATAAAACCTTGAAATTTGGTGAGTTAGGTACGAATTTTAATGAAATGACATAAATTAAAAACTCGAAAAATAGCGTCTAATATATTTTATTTTATATTTGAAATCCTTACGTCAATGCATATGCAGTTACTCCACCTGGTTTTGTCTTTTACTATTTTATTGATAGACATTTTTTCATATTGATAGACATTTTAAATGAAAACAATTTATGTTATTTCATTGAGTGATCTTTTTCGTACCTACTCATAAAATTTCAAGGTTTTATTGAAAGTAGTTTCTAAATGCACTGGGCTTGAAGATTGTAGCAAAGCGAGTGTAGGAAATGATCCTTACTAGGACTTCTTCTTAAACACATAAATATGAAAAAAGATGCGAAGGATACAAAGAAAGATATTATTCTCAATACTAACTCACTGAGCTATAATTTTTAGGAAGTTCAACTATAACTTTAGAAACTGTTTTCCAAGCAGATGAAGCCAATTGAATTGTCACCATACTGCACCCACCTTTAATGCTCTGTAATAGGAACATACGTTAACTAGTTTGGGGAAGATTTGCTAGTATTAATAACTATGATGATTGCTAAGCTTTCTCCGGCTTCAAATCAATAAAAAAGCATGCATTATCCAGAAGTTGTAAATAGAGATCAAATATTGACTGTGCAAAATATCATAATGTATTTTAAAGAAGTGTTTCTATATCTAACAATTTGAGAATAGGGTAAACTTAGACCAAAACGAAGGAAATTATTAAGGATTTTACGATTTAATGAAATTATATTATGTTAAAGAGTTTTACAGTATATAACAATCATATTAAAATATTTGTTTCGTAAGGAATCCAAATACATTCAAAATACAAAACACCATGTGTACAGTTGTACTAAGTACAATGTACTATGTGTATGTACACCTATGTCACTACTATATATGTGTACATGCATCATGTACTTCTCACCTACCATTAGTGTTACACATCCATGTCTGGTAACGTTTTAAGGCATCCCACATATGCCAGTCAACTGTGCTTCCTTCCATTGATATTTTTATTTATTTAATTAAATTTGATATTTTCCGTCAATAGAACAAATTTGTTAGAAAGTCTATCTCTCTCTCTTTTTTTTTTTTTTTTTTTTTTTTTTTTTTTTTTTTTTTTGCAAAGGGGTTTTGTTGTATTTTATATAAAAAGCTTAAGAAACAATTACAATTCGTAATGTAACAACATTTAACTGTAATGAAAATTTCAACTTTCATGATTATTTTTATTAAAAATAAAGTATTGTATTTTAATCTCCGATTTTGACTCTTTTATTCATCTTAAAAACTATCCACGGCTACTGTAGTTACTCAGCTGCGACGATCATTTTAATTTTGTGCTATAGATAGCTTTAAATCACACATTTAATTGCCTTTTTTGGAATATAAAATGTTACATTTAAGCTAACTATATATATTATTGGAAATTTGTATCTCTTTCGGAAAATGACAGTTTTACACAGCTCAATATATTTACACTAAAAACAATACGTTTTAATCTCTAACCCCAAAAAGTTAAGCATTAATGAGTCAGATCTTGTCGTCTTCCGTTCGAAAGTATTCAAATAAAAAAAAAAAGACTGTCTCTCAATGAAAGACTGTGATTACTATCGGATTTAAATCATCGCACATTACGCTGTATTTTTCTTTCTGATGCCTCGAGACGTCATTCCTCAAGTCGATTTGCGAAGGTTCCAAAATCTGACGCGAGTCCAAAGATCCCACCAAGGTTCTAGTGCCAAAGCCCTCTTCTCCATCCACTCCGGAAAACAGAGGCAGTAATAATAATGGAAAAAAGAAAACTCACAATCTAACGAAGCTGACGTCAACACACGTTCGAAGATAGAGATTGGCGCGCTGTTCAACTTCCCTATAAAAAACAGAAGCGACGATCCATCCTTTCCAGAACCGTTCCAGAACTTACCGAAACCCCTTTGTTGGAGAACCGAAGCCAGGCTGTTGTAGAGTAAAAAAAAAGCTGTCGTCAGTTTCCTAACAAACAGAATAAGGTTCAACATATCTAAAAAATTAAATTTCAAAATCTGAGGAATATCGAAGAAAGTTATGGATTTCGAAGGCATCCTCAGTGAAGTTGGGGATTTCGGCAGCTACCAGAAATCTCTGGTGTTCAAATTCATGGCACCGACAACTTTCGCTTCTGCATTTTATGTTCTCAACGTTATCTTCATGGTAGCCAGTCCCGAACATAGGTGCTTCATACCTGAGTTCTCCTCCTTGAATGTGTCTGAAGCTGAAGTCAAACGGGTCGCCGTGCCGAAGTTGAATGACGGGAGTTTCTCGAAGTGTACAGTGTTTGTTCAGAATTACACGGCGTTGGCTGTCGAGTACAAGTCTACAGGGAGATTTCCCGAAGGGAAGCCATTAGGGAAGATTTTGCCAAGGCGAGCTGAACGGAAATGTGATCGTGGATGGGTTTACCAGAAAGAATGGTATGAAGAAACTATTGTATCCAAGGTAAGTTGCGCATTGTTATAAAGTACATAGAGCTATTTCAGTTTCGGAAGTTCATCTACATGCATTATAATAAATTCTTGTTATGTTTTGAATTATATAAAAATAATAGCCGATACGTATGAAGAAAATTTATTATATTTACATTATTAACATTTATATTTATTTGTAGCTACTGTAAGTATTGTCCAGATAACATCTTCTGATTTTTAACAGATGGATTCAAATTACCTCAATGACAAAGAATCAATTTATATGTTACCATTTTATGAAGTGAAAGAAGATTTCTAGTTCATTTGATTCTTTTTAAACATGTTTTTTTAAACTTTCCATTACCCTTTATGTAATGTAGGATAATGAAAAAAATTATTTTATTTCTACACATTTAAGAAAGTCCTAAATTAAAAAAAAAAGTCTGTGATTATTATAACTCCCGAATGGATAGACCTACAAGCCATAGGGACCAGCCATTAAAAAAATGTTGCTTTTTGCAACTGCCAAAAATGATCCTAACGATTTTAATCAGAACCGTTGTGAGATATTCTAAACATCTCCATCTCCGAAATGTTCGTAGAAATTTGATAAAGGCGTAAAAAGTTGAAAAACGAATGTATTTGACAGAGAATTCTCTTCGTATGACAATTGCTAATAATTAATTGCTCCATGTCCCACTTACCCAAAAAAGTAATATAAATATTATAGAAAAAAGTAACGTCAATTTCACCACTTAAGCTGGTTTTTTTTTTTTTTTTTTTTTTTTGCCAATGTATGTAGTAATTATCACTAAAAATCAAAAATATAGCCAAGTTGTTTATTTTTAAATTCATGAAAATATGGAAATGGTAAATTACATCAATCCATATGAAATATTTAAATGCAGTGACCAGTATTGTAATGTACTTGAAACTTGTGCGATGTTCCACACTTCTACACTCTTATTTAAATATGTGATGCAAATTAATAAAGAACTGTGCACGTTAGCAAATTAGATCATAGAATGCATTGTGTTGTGCTACTTTTATTGTTAAAACTTTTGTTAGTAATTGTCGAAATTTTAAATTAAAAATTGAAGTTAAGAGATAATGTAAACTGTTGAATACATCAATTCGTATCCCCTCATTGAAATAGTAAATAATTACGTTAATTGAACTTTTTAAAGTTAAAATTAAATTTAGATAGTTATAAAAATAACTTTTTCATTAAAAAGTTTAAAAGTGCGTTTTCAATTTATAATTATTAATTTTTTTAGTTTAAATGCAATGAAAGAACGATCATTATCGAACATTAAAAAAAATGTATGGATCAATAGAAAAATAGGTAAAAAGATAGAACTTTAAGTAAAACTATACAAAATTAGTTATTTAAAATAAAAAAACAAAAAACAATTCCACTTAAAGCAGAGAAATATAATTAATTAAAGAAAATTTCAAAATTTTCGAATGATTAACATCAAATTAGACTTTTCTTATTCAACAAATATTTTCACGTACTAATAAATATAAAATGTTGTCCCACAAATTCTGATTCAAGGTGATGTTTAAATAAACATTTCAAACGATAATTTTTATGTTTTTGTATATGTTTTTCTCAGTCGATTAAAAAAGATCTGTAGCCTTTCTTCTGAAAATATTTGTGAACTCTGTTTTTCGTCTTTCAGTGGGATCTTGTTTGCGAAAAAAACTACCTCCCAAGTCTCGTTTTAACTCTAGCCAACGCGGGGAGCGTGTTTGGTACATTCTGTTACTCTGTCATAGCTGATAGGTAAGTTCTCTTTCCTCATCTGTCTCTCTCTCTCTTTTTATTCTATTGACTTTTTTTTTTTATCTTCTCTTGATTTCACAGCTGATGTTTACGCCAGTGTTTTCGTCATTATACTTTATTCTCATTTGATATTTTAAATCCTTGTATTTGTGCAATGCCCTAAGCATGTGTAACTCAGACGGTTCGTTTCAAAATTGTCAACAACCTAAAGGATTGGGTCAGAAATAGAATTGGCAGGATGATTTTCTAGGAAAATAAAGTGTGCTAATAAGAATGAGGTGCCGGTCACAAACAAGTAGGTTTCTGCTAGACAATAGTTAGACAACTATGTAGGTGTCTGGTTCTTGTTATTGAAAATTCCTAATTAGTAAGTATTAGGCTCAACATTATTGCAATTCATATTTGCTTTTGTTGCCAATAATCCTGTCAAAGTAGAAAGGAAAAGAAATAATGTTCGTAAGAGAAATTTCGATGAACGAAGAGTCCTACAAATCGGACGACAGTATGGCGGGTAAGAAATGGAAATAGTAAATATTTTCTTCAATTTTTACAAATTTTGAAAGAAAATTGCACAAACTAGAATCTTATATTTAAACCGACATTAAAAGAACTGGACTAATTCTATGCTGATTTTAGTGGCAATAGTATAAGCTGTATTATTCGGCTTCTTTCAGCAGAAAGTTACACTTACAATTTTTTTTTTAATAATTTAACATATTGTTAAAAACTATAACTCATTTTTTTAAACATTATTTTCTTCATTTACGTTGTGTATAAAATATCGCTGTGTAAAAATCATAAGTAAGGTCTATATGCTCCCACCTCTAACCGGGCCTGCTAGAATATTACAATAGTTTTAATTATCAAAAATAGCAATAATTAAAAACTAGTATAAAATTCCATAGATAGTTTTACTGTTATAATCATTAAATTTTTTATTTATTTTGTACTTGTTAGTTTTAATTTGTACTTTCTAATTTTATTCTGTATTTGTTAAATTTATTTTGTATTTGCTAGTTTTATTTTGTATTTGTTAATTTTATTTTGTATTTGTTAACTTCATTTTGTATTTTTTATTTTTATTTTGTATTTGTTAATTTTGTTTTGTATTTGTTAATTTTACTATGATTTTTTTTTTTAATTTGTGCAATGGAATATTGCAGGCAAGGTCGGAACACCGCCTTCCTAGTCAACTTATCTGTGGCAATAGTATCCGGTGTGCTGTCAATTTTCTCACCAACTTTTGCTGTCTTTGCTATTCTGAGAACTCTTACAGGGTCAACAGTGCCGTTTAACTTCCAAATTCCATTTATAATTTGTAAGTGATTTTAGCAAAACTTGCAATAGACTTTTTAAAGTAAACATTATATGGAGTAGACTTGGAATTTACTTATTTTTAATTATGTAGATTGTATGAAATTCATAAGGAATCCAAAAAGGTAAATTGATATTTCAGCTCTTGAACAAGTAGGTTCTAAGCAGCGTGCCTGGCTCGTATGCATTTCATGGACATTGTGGACCCTGGGTGCTTGCTGTCTTGCTCTTGTAGCTTACTTAACAAGACACTGGAGCACTCTGGGGCTAGTCACGACTCTCCCGATAGCCATTTTCTTTGCGTACAAAAGGTAAACAGTTCAGAATTTTCAATCCTTCTTTTTTTAATACTTGGGAGAACGATAGTTATTGAGTTATCTTGTTTTGTTATGAATTAAGTAAAGATTTATGGGTCATGCATCTGTGGACGATTGTGAAGATGAAGAGTTAATTTTAAAAATGGCGATCTACATCGTCCACAGTGAAATTGAAAATGTGTGTCCAAACAAACAAACAAAATTCAATTGACAAGGCAATCCGTATTCAAGACCATTAATTGTTAGTGATCTTTAAGTTCATAACACCAATAGACTCTTGTATATATAAACATTCTATTTAGAGAATTTTAAATGTATTAACTCCGATGAAATACTAACAAACTGTTTTGACACTTGAATCTCGCAAATTTATTAATAAATCCTAAGTAGCCTATCAAAATGTTCTTAAAACATCATGCACTATTACTGCATATAATGTTGCAATTTAAGAAGATATCTTTAATTAAAAGTTATGTATTTTAGAAATTTAAAATTATTTAGGGAATAGTTTTTAATTTTTAAGTCTAGCCTATCGAAACTATAAAAATTTTAAAAATAAATTTTCTTTCAAGTTATTTAAAACCATCGGCAAGACATCTGATGTCACAAGGCCGTTGTGAAGAAGCCGCTGATGTGATACAGTCCATCGCCAAAAGAAATGGGCACAAAGTTCCAATGGATCTTTTATCAAAACTTCAGGTATTGCACTCAAGCACAATTCAGAGCAATTTTCAATTTCATTGCCAAAAGTGCATAATAAACTTGATATAAATTAATCGCTGATTATTGTCCACATTCTAATTTTCACTTGTTTATAATATTAATATTTGTTTTTTACCATTCAGGCTATTGTTGAAAAAGATAAAATTTGCAGCTTCAGTGAAACTGAAACAGACGTTTCCATCTTGACGTTTTTCAAATATCCTCAACTTAGAAAAAAGCTATTTGTGGTTACTCTCAATTGGTAATATATATATTTTTTTTACTTCAATAAGCTAAAACTTACCAGAAATCATGTCATGTTAAAAAGCCTCATATTTAAATAACTGTTTATCAGGAGCTATCTAATACTAATAAACTATTGTGCAGCCTGTTCATTTAAAATTGCTTAGAGGAATCAGTCTTTTGAAAGTTCATCAAGGTTGCATATTATATTCTAATGCTACGAAACATAAGATTCCTTTGGTTTCCTCAACGTGGTTAAATTGCGATTTTCTCTTTACTATACTGTTGCCATCTACTTCACCATTTTTTTTTTTAGTATTCCTTATTTCTTTAACACTAGATTGCCTAAGCAAGTAATTTTGACTGCTTTTGAATTTCAATTAAAAAAATAATTATTTAAATAATGACACAGCTTCTTATAATTTTGTGACTTTTTCTACAACATATAAATGGGTTAATTAATCATTGTTGTTGCCCCCCCCCCTCCTTCACTTCCGGTATATATATATGTGTTATACCTATATTGCCGAAAAGCAGTCATTTTGACTGCTTGGAAAAGACCAGTTCGACTCTGGATTGGAATAACATGATAACATACAAGTTCATGATAAATTGTCGATTTCGACATATACTTGATAAGTTGCAGTTGTTCAATAACTAAAGTTATTGTTATTGTTATTCGTACTTGTTATTCGAATCTTTATGCCAGGCCTGCCCACGCGCTTTGTTCCCTTTGGACGCGCTGTAACGTAATTCAGATGGGAAGAAGGATCACTGAGTGTATGATCTCATACTGTAATCGATAAGGCTAAAATGTCCAGATAATGTATAAATTATTTTTTTTCGAACTGAGATACATTTTTTTTATAGTTAATATTAATTAATAACTTGTTATATGACTGTAAGTGATATAAAATATATTAAAAATTACTGTTAAACAAATTTCTTTGCGCATTAGTTATTTTTTCACAATGCAGTCATTTTGACTGCTTTCAGGCAATATAGGTATATACTAAGCTCCCGTCTTTCTAGTGTTAACTTCGATTTTCTAACAAATAACACATTGTGCAATTTTAAGTTACCAATTCGTCAGAAGCGGATATCTTAGCATTTAAATTAGCGAGTCATTTATCAACATTGGTTAAATATAAAGAGAGAAAAGGGAATTATCACAAAAAATCCTAGTCCAGAAATAATATGTAAGATGTAAGAACCAAACCACTTACTATTTGACCAAAGCATGAACTTCAGGTACATCAATCTGAAATTTTTGAGTTCCAAACCGCTTAACTTAAAAATCGAAATATTAATTAACAATTATGCAATAATTTTCACTTTGATAGAAACGTATGTAAAGGCGGCTTTTAGTGACAGCCTCGAAACTTCGTACAAAAACAATTAGTGTATCGACCAAGTTTCAAAATTTCAGCTCGATTGGATGACGGAAAGTGGATTTATTAGTAATCTGATGCGCAGATACCACCCGTGGTGTAAAAACAGCCTTATAGTGACAGTAACAGCCCTCAAAATTTGATAGAATGCATTGACATCGAATCTATCTGCCAAGTTTCAAATAGATCGTATGAAGTCAATTACTATGTGTTTTAGTTAGTCTTTCGATGCGACAATAGGAGCGTGAGTATAAGCCATATTTAAATGACAGGTCCAAAACTTGATACAATGCATTCTTGTCGACTGTGAATATGTCGAATTCAATCTCGATTAGATGAAGGCAAGTTGGTCAATCCTCTGCAGATTTGCAGGCCACACACATATAAACAAGATCGAAGTCAAGGCTGCCAACTCTTAAATAGCTGAAATCAGCAATAGCCCATTAAAAAATCGTCAAACCTTAAGTTTAAGAAAATCGCCAGAAAATTTTCAAAAGGGAAAATATATCACCGAATTCACTCCCAGAAAAAGATATTTTAATGAAATTTATTCGATGTATGAAGGCTGATTTCGGTGAAAAACTACTCTTTTCTCGTTTGCAATTGCCCAGTCGCCTGTACTCGAGTATGAAACAAATCACCCAAGTTGAATTTGTGTTCGGACCGGACGTATCAATGCCATTGGCGTAACGTAGTTGGACGGGATGTTCCCGCTAATTATTTTTCGGGCACTCTACCTATACAACTTTTTCGTCAAAATAAAAAAAAATAATAAAAATAAATAAAAAATAAAAAAAATAAAATACTTTCAATCTTAACAATTAAGGAATACTAAAACATAGAAAATCAAATGTTGGATTGTTCAATTAAACTTGTAGAAAAAAATTTAAATTGTACTGAATAATTAAAAACACTTATAAATTTTATTTACTTACCAGTCAGAAGAGAAAATTCTTCAACCGAATGGAAAACTAGGGGTGTGGAACATCGCACAACTTTCAATTACACTATATTACTGATGTGGATTTGTGTCATTTATCGTTTTTATGTTTTCATTATTTGCTTAGAAAAAATGGTCAGTTTGGCAATAATTCTTATGTGTCTTTAATAAAAAAAAAATATTAAAAAAAAAAAAAAAAAAAAAAAAAAAACTTCGCCAAAATGGTGTTTTTGGCTATATACTTTTCAAAAATTCCTATATTATCTTTTGTTATAAGTGAAATTGAGGAGAGGAGAAAAAACGATCGTTGATGAGCTATAATCAAGCAAAGAGGACTCTGTGTTGAAGGCATTCGTTTTTCAACTTTTTACGCCATTAAAGCATTTTTACGGGAATTTCGAAGGTGGTGATGTTTAGAACACCTTAAGAGGCATTAACACAGCGATTTTTTTTATCAAAATCGTTAAAGCCGTTTTTTAGCAATCATTGAAAAACATGATTTTTTCAATGGAAGCTACCTTATGCGCACCCGCGATTTTGACGAAAACCTTAATGGTAGGTCCTTGGGCCATCACCAACCTGCTCACCAAATTTGAACATCATAGGTCAATTTGTTCGGGAGTTATGCTGACCACGTACACACAGACACACGTTTTTTCTAGATCACTTTTTTGAGATCAGAATGTTCCAAAACGTGGAGAAATGAAGAAAGAAAAAAAAAAAATGTTGGATCGAATCCTATACTTTCATTACCCTATGTATTACATATGGGTAATTGAAAGTAAAAAATAATCATTTATAAAAGCAATCAATATTGATATGATACTACTGGTATCAATACATGCTCTAGTTCATATTGAATTGACTGTGTCAGAATATTATAACAATATCTCAAAGTAATAAATAACCATATTTATCTATACTTATTACCATATTTATCTTACTTAAATCTAAAAACAGATATAAAGGTATTATACTGTTATTACCCATCTTCATTCTATAGTACTATTACTAGACAACCATCTGAAAATACGATGTTCCTCATCCCTAGTTCTCAATTATTTTTTTTTTCCATAATTTTATTATAATTTTCAAAAACCAGGAGAGTGTAAGTGCATTCTTTTGCACTATCCTGGAGCCGTCTTTTTCTCAATTTCTATGATATCAGTAGCTTTTGCTTTGCAGAGCTTATATTTTAATTTATATTCATTTGAAAAGATTCTAGGGTAAATCCAGGGGACTCACATTTATTGCGTCTACTTTAGCCTTATTTGTTAATTTGAAATTTATAAAAACTTTTTAAAAAAATTAGAGCATATATTGTGACTACCAGAACTTTTGTTCGAGTAATAATCTGCTTCAAACCTCAATAGGAAGGGGGGATGAAGATTGCCGACCCGTCCCCTGATTGTTCACTTCTTTACCATTTTTAATTTAAACTACTAAACATTTTTAAACCTGCTCCGACTAATGAAATAACGAAACGATATTATCAAGGTTTAGTATTTGAATTATTTGCAACATTTTAAAAGTAGCGCTGCCTCCTTTTCAATTCTAACTTCCTCCCCTTAGGTCTGCCATTGCAGTAGCATATTTCGGTCTGACGCTGAACTCAACTAACTTGGGCAAGAACGACTTCCTCAACTTTTTCCTTCTGTCTGCCGTCGAGCTGCCGGCATTTCCACTCGCTCTCCTCATGATGGAGAGGCTGGGCCGACGCTGGTCCAACACAATCTTTGTCCTGTTGACGGGTACAGCGTGCCTCGTGCCATCTTTTCTCACGAAAGGTAGGTTTTTCGCTTGTTTCTCTCCAATGTAGATTTTGATTGGTTACATTTGGTTTTTCGTTGCGCGAAGATTATACTGTAGTTCGAGTCAACCTAATTTGGTAAACTAAGTACCCGGATAAAAACACGAGAAGTAAAACCTCCGATTGCCTGTGAATTCTTTGCAGCTAATCGAAACGTCAGGATGGTATTTTTTCATCTGTGTGGTAGAGAAAGTGATAGTTCTGCGGCAAGAGGAGAGAACAAAAGGTGATGAGGCTGTGACGTTATGGTTATATGTGATGGTACATGGTACCACACATTTCGGTTATCAAATATTGTTTGCTCAACAAGAATGATATCGCTGGTTTAGAGTGAAAAGGTACTAACTCCACTTTTGGTCTTAAATCATTTTTTGGCATCGTTGGAAAGAGGAAGACACATCTATTAGTAAAAGCTGAAATTTGATCACTAAAATAAATTTGTGGTAAAGAAGTGATATTCTAAAGCACTAAGCTTATTTGAGTTAGGATAATAAAAATTATAAATCCTAAAAACTTTTTCAAATTGAAGTAGCCACTTCACTTTAAGACGGCGCCATGCCTCGAAAAAGAAGGAAAAAAATAGAAGAAAAACACGCTTTACAATGCACAACTCCTTTTAGTTATCTTCAATGTGCTGATCATGTTATTTAAAGGTGAAGAGCTCACACATAGACACCTGCATTTAAGAGATGCAATTGCATTTCTACTGACTTTTGGAAGCAGATGAATAGGGATGCACTTTACTAATAAAAATATTATTATTATTAAATATTATTTATTATTTCGATACCATTATAATATAAATTTTAAGAATCGAAGAAAGAAAAGCAGGATTTGATAAATATTTTTTATTTTACAAAATTAATACGTTCCGCATAAAATACGAGAAGCACATTTTGCTGCATGGTTCGTACACTTGAAGGAGAAAAAAATTCAAGCACTTTTCAAGGATGCGTTATCAACACAAATTTACCATTAAAAAAAAAATTCCAAATATTTTTTATTGGCAAATGGTGCATGTTCATATCGAGTAAATACAAAATATGTTTTTCAGGTTTCAATAGAAGAAAATTTTAAGTTTACAATAGAAGAATAAAAACCTTCGAGTATATCAGAAGCAGTACTATGTCCCATAAAAACAGAAGTAGGTAGCACTCACTTGGTTATTACGCCAATTTCGGAAGAGAATATCCATTTATTTTTCTTGTTTCATTAAATTGAAACTTTCATCAAATAATAGTAGAAAATTCTTAGGGATTAAAATGTCTTCTAATAGAATCTGAAGATAAGGCTTTATTCCAAACACTGCAAAATTTTGCTCTCGCCACATAAAAATTTAGATGGAATCACGCTAACGGTGAACATGCGATGAAATAATGTATCAATGTTTTCATTTGAATTTATACAAGCTGTGATTTTCGTGGTTTTGTTTTCAGTGTCCATAATATTTAAGCATCTAAAACTTCGTTTTTAATTACATGCACCTCCATTGTGCTTGCTTGAGATGATATCGATGACGACTTGATTGTTGCGGACAATATTTACTTTTGGGGTATTTTTTTATCATTAGAAATAGTTCTAACAATGCTCATCGAATTACTTCTTTTAGAAACTAAATCCAAATGCTTTTTGCTCTCCGCATGGCTTTTTAAAGCACTTTCTTTCCCATTGATGCTGTGCTGCAATTTTTGGCACACAAAGTACGTAGTGAAAAACACGGTTGCAACCATATCTATGAATTATATCCCTGTTTTTCTAACCAGCTTGAATTGAAAATGCATTTTACTGCATTTTTAAACAGGGCGAAAATACGTAACAAAAATCCCGTGCTTTGATTGGAGTAAACCAGTTTTCAAATGTGGTACGCCATGTTTCGCAGCACACATAACATCGAAGGGAGAACACGAACTACCAGGAGGAATGAAGCTATCTCGGTACGTTTTCGTTTTCTGGTTACTGAAGGATGGTCTGGATGGTCATCTGGTCGAAAGATTTTTTTCATTTTGTTAACCAAAATTATTGAAAAGGCTATATTTTTAGAAAATAAAATAAAATTCAAGCACTCTAAAGACATTTTTAAAAAAATTCTAGGTTTTCAAGCACTTGAAAATGAAAGGTTTTTTTCAAGCATTTTTCAAGGTTTTTTTCAAGCATTTTTCAAGGTTTTTTAAAAACGTACGAACCATGTGCAGGAGGAAAAAGCATTTTTTTTTAATTGTTTTTATTGCACTGAGATAATTTTACATACATCTTCCTGTGTTTGACCGTGCGTGTGATGAAATTACATATCTACAGAGTTCCAACATTATTATTAAATATAAAAAATTATAATTTTGATTCATTTAAAATGTCCACACACTCACACAAAAAAACACGTTCAATAGTGAGAAACCCCTTCCAGTTATTTTCAGTGTGCTAATCATGTTATTGCACGGCAGAGGGTTTTACGGACACCTATAAGCGCGCGTGAAGAAATAGCATTTTTATCGAGTTTTAAAAGCAGTTGAACAGGGACGCACTTTACTAAAACAATTATTATATAGAAATATATCGATTCCAATACCATTAAAATTTACACTTTAAACGAACGAAGAATGGAAAACAAGATTTGCCAAATATGGTTTACTGACCACAAAAATATACGAGAAACACGTTTGACAATGTGGGAAAAACTTTTCAGCTGTTTTCAGTGCGTTGATCATGTTATTGCACCGTAGAAGGTTTTACAGACTGGATGTCTTAATAAGGAAAAAACACCAGACTGATAAAAATCTGTGGAATATCGCATAACTTTCAATTACACTATATTACTGTTATGGATTTGTGTCATTATTCGTTTTTATATTTCCATCTTTCGTTTAGAAAAAATGACCAGTTTAACGAGATTTTTTTGCGATAAATCTTATTTAAAAAAAAAAAAAAAAAAAAACTTCGCCTAAAAGGTGCTTTTGGCGATATACTTACCAATAATTCTTATATTATACTTTCTCGTAAGTGAAACTGAGCAGAGATGAAAAAACGATCGTTGATGAGATGTGCTCAAGGAAAGAGTACGCAGTGTTGAAGGCATTCGTTTTTCAATTTTTTACGCCATTAAAGCTTTTGTACGAGAATTTCGGTGGTGGGGATGTTTAGAACACCTTAAGAGGCATTACCAAAGCAATTTTGAGCAAAATCATTAAAGCTGTTTTTTAGCAATTAGTGAAAAACATGATTTTTTCAATGGCAGCTATCCTATGCTTTTGCGCGATTTTAACGAAAACCTGAATGGTAGGTGCTTGTGCCATCACCAACTCTCACACCGAATTTGAACATCGTAGGTCAATTTGTTCGAGAGTTATGCTGACCACAGACACACACAGACAGGCATTTTTTCTAGATCACTTTTTTGAGATCACAATGTTCCAAAGCGTGGAGAAATGCAAAAAAAAAAAATTATTAAAAAAAAAAAAAAAAAAAAAAAAAACGAATACTATACTTTCATTACCCTGTGTAATACATATGGGTAATTGAAAGTAATAAAATTTTAAAAAAATAATAATAATTATGAGGATTTATAAGTAGTAGAGCTGATCATAGTTGGATATTCTATGAACTGTCAGTTATAGTCAATCAGTGTTTTATTTCCCTCGTTTGTTCGTGAAATTTTGTATTTATACACACATAAGATGAAATGGTTTTTTCTCTGATGTAACCGACAGTTCAGTGGGAAAATATATGAACAGAAGTTTTACTATATGAGATTCCTAAAATTCTAAATATTATTATTATTTGAAGAGCTATTAGTTTTAAGAAATTAATTTTTCCTTTTAATTAGCTTCTGCACTTCATATACAAAGGTTCAGTCGTCTGTCATTACTCACAATCAAAACTAAACTTTTTAGAGACATGTAAATATATAAAATTGAAGGCCTCCAGAAACTGAATTGACTATTCAGTTTCTCGACTAGAAGTTTCACACCACCGCAGAAACATTGTTAATCCACAACAGTTCACAGTTACAATCCCACCCACTCAAATTTTGACTTGATAAACGGCAAGAAAAATTAATTCCAAAATTATACTTCTTTTTGACATGAAGTAATAAATTAAATTAACTATATATATCAAGTTTTAAAAAAAGAACACTGCTAATCATTGACAGTTACAAAAAACTGAATACCACTAAATGCAAAAGAAAAAAAAAAAAAAAAAAAAAACTTTAATATTGTTCTTTTATCTTAATGTGATTTTTTTTCTCTCGCAGACATGGCGTCATCTGCAATTGTTGCATCTATGATGGGCAAATTCGGATCTGCCGCTGCATTTATGGTAATATACCAGCAAGCAGCTGAATTGTACCCTACTTCAGTCAGAGCTCTGGGAATGGGCATCGGGTCTGTTGTTTCCTCTCTTGCTGTCATTTGCATGCCTTACGTCTGCTATTTGGTAAGTTTCAAATTATTTATATAGATCATTAAAATATAGGGAGTCTATCCCGTTATCCGATTAGAATTAACTACTGCCGGCACTTTTATATGATGCACATTACTGAAAACAATCGAAATTTTTATAACAGTAGAAGAAAAAAAAATAGATTTTTTGGACATTTACTGTACTTTCTAGATTTGATGGATGCGAAAAAAAAGAACGCACTTTTTGGAAGTCTTCGGTAGAAATCCTTAACTGTTCAACCACCGACTAATTTTAATTTGTGGTCGGGAGAGAATAATTTTGTAGTAGCAAAAAAATTGACCCTTAAAATGTCTAATGGATGAGTTACTAATGCGCAAGAATGCTCGGCTTTTCTTTTTTTTTTTTAAATCGTTTGGCGTGGAATTTTATTTACTTTGTGGCGAGATTTAATTTTGTTTTCTTCAATTGAAAGCATTTCGATGTTCATTTGGCACACTATATATTGTTACTTAGAGTTAAATTTCTTGGTGAATTCTCCATTTGGTGCTTTACCGTTACAAACCTGCCACCCATTTTGGCACCGTTTGGTGCATGTGAAGGAAAACCCAAACACACGGCAAAACCAAAATGAGTTATTTCGGCAAGTGTTTCGAATTATAGTAAGAGATTTCATCCAATCAGGGTAGTGAAATTATTCTATGATGAGTTATAAAAACCAGACTATCTATCGCCAAGCGGCAAAAAACACGATCTTACGCTCCTTCATAGTAGAAATAATGGTATCATCAAATGAACAATCAAAAAGTATAAAACAGTAGAATCAAAACACACATACTTAAACATGCATACCGTTGAGAAAATTTAATGTAGAGTGTTCTTTTCAGGGAACATATAACAAAGCCATTCCGTTTTTAATTATTGGTGCAATGTGCGTGTGTGCTGGCCTGATGGCTCCCTTAGTTCCAGAAACTTTGAACAGAAGATTGCCCCAGACCATACAAGACTCTGAAGAGTTCGGAACGAGAAGAGGCTGTTTTTCGTGCTGCAAGTAAGTACCATTGCAATACAAACATGCACTATCCAAAAGTTTAAGTTAAAGACCAGTGCTGGCCCGTGACAGTACTATCATAAGTGAAGATCCGAATTAAAAATCTATTTGAAATATTTGCCAGGGCGCAGTGAGTTTTCTAAAAAATTTAGATAGGAATTTTAGGGTCAATTTAAAAAATTTCAGGAATATTTTAGGGATAATTCTTAAAATTTTAGGGATAAATCTTAAAACGTTAGTGATAAATCTTAAAATTTTAGGGATAAATCTTAAAATGTTAGTGATAAATCTTAAAATTTTAGGGATAAATCTTAAAATTGTATAGTTAATTTTAAAATAATTAGGGATATTTCTTTTGAAGCTGACATTTAAGACAGACAGACATATTCTGTCATAAGCTTCTTTCAATACAGGCAAAAAATTGTCAATTTTCAAAAAAAAAAAAAAAAAAAAAAAAAAAATTGAACGTCAAAAAACATTTTAGCAAATTAATAGTTATATAATTAGACAATTATCCTATTTTGACAAAAATGCAAATTAAATTAAATCCACTTTCACATCTGGAGGAATATCGGGTTTCTTTCCCGCGTTTTGGAGGGAAATTGGGTAAAATTCGTTTTTTAATTTTTTTAGGAATTATCGAAAAATTTAAGTACAATATTAGGAATTTTCGGGAGAAACAAAAATTTAAGGAATATTAGGAATTTTAGGGCAAATGCGACCCTTGTATTCGTAGAAGTATATATATATTTTATACTTTTAGTGGGCATGAAAGTGGGAAAGACGATGATGATATCGAAGAACCAACAGGATCATAGGAACGAGGCACAAAGCAAAGCTCCATCAACAACGCTATGCGTGTTACATCATCCGGCAATTATTCAGAGAGAGAAAATATATTTGAAAATGCAAGGATACATCTTTCGATGACGGAACACACTTTGGAAAAGAATGAGTTACATCCATCCACAGATGAAAGCGAGGATTCTTTTCAATTCCCAATATTCTTGGGTCAAATCCTAGTTCATGGTACCAGTTACCAAGGAACACGATTTGGTAGCAAAAATATGATTAAGTTGCTACAAATCCATACTAAGGAGGAGATTGAGGTGCCAGAATTTGTGCCAATATTTGTAACCAAAATCATATTTGGTACCAAAATTTTTAATGCTACCAACCAGGTACTAATTAGTTAAATGCTGTATGCAAAATAATACCAAATTAGTTAAATGGATGATGTCCTGCAAGAAATCAAAAATCATTGATTTCGTTCTATATGCGATATGTGAAATAATTAGCACGATCTGTATGCAGACATGCCGTACACTACAGAAATAAAATTGTAAATAGTCACTAAGTTAATGAATGTTCTATTTATGTTGTTGAATAGTTAAAGATGTCCAATAAATGTAAGTAGAGGTAATTTAAGAAGGCAGGTAGAGGTCAATTAAGAATTATAACATCGTGGCCACAGTACCTGGAAATGTCAGGGAGCTTTCTGAATCTGGAAAAAATCAGGGAACTTTTTAAATTTCGCAAAGATCAGGGAATGTTTCTATCTTTTTGAAGGTATGATTCCCCTTTCATTCGTATTTTGGGGCCATTTTCCTAGAGAATGGACAATTCCCGCATTTTTTTTTTAAGTTTATTTAATTCTAATTGTTTCGAAAAGGCCATAAACACAAAAATTTCTGCTCAATGCGCTTTTTCTTTTTTTAATTTGCAATCAAAGTTACCTTGTTAGACGTTGGCGAGAAAACGATTCATTTCGCTGGCATTGAATGTGACGTCACGGCTTCCCAAACATCTTGGCTTGATATGCAGCAGCAGAAACTAGATTTGCAAGTTTCTCTCAAAACACGCCAACCTGTACGGAATATGGCAATGGTCTACCAACGCCAACTATTTGGCAGAAACCTCACGATAACCATAGAAACTGTAGGAACCCTTGACGTCATAGATTTTGCTGAGTGTTTTGATTGGAATGATTTTGGCTCGGTTTTGAGGCATTTTCTTTTCTTAATATTTAAATAACTAATTTTTTTTAAAGAACTTTTGTTTAAATATTTGGAATCAAAAAGAAATTCTTCATAAATACAAACTAATTTCACTTGTTCTTAAAAAATGCGGGAATTGTCAATTGTGGTAATCGTTAGAAGTTTCATGTTACGGTATAATTTAAATTATCATTTCTGCCATAACTATTTTTAAAAAATTAACATATTATCTCTTTGGCATAAATTTTCTATTTGATCTATACATCTGAAAAAATTGGGAGAAATTTGAAAAAAATGTGCCTTAAAATCAGACAATTTTTTAGAAATCTGACAGAGGAATTATCAGGGAACTTATTTTCTTGAATTTCGTGGCCACCCTACTTAAAATTATTTAGTGATTTTGCAGCAGTGCCAATGAAGTGAGGGAGAAAATAATAAATCAAGCAAGCGGGAATATTTTCAGAAAATTGCTGACTGTACATATAGCGTTATTCCTTTGGTTAGAATTTTTGGATATATGAAAATGCTTACATGAAACAGCAAGGATGCTCAAAAGGGGGAAGACAACTTTTTTGGGACAACATACTAAAAGAATAAGAGCTAGGAAGGGCAGACATATAGCATAGGGTGCCATATTTCTTTATGTAGGTTATTAACGATATATCTCAATCAGAAACTTATTCAGAGAGCTTTCTCAGCAAATGCTAGAGGTGAAACTCTCACTTTCACTATTCATTAACTGTTTCTCTATAAATTATTCTGTTATTGTTTGTAAGTCAAGCATTAATTATTATTAAATTATTATTATTTGTACTTTTAGCATTTTTAATATTTTTTTTGTATTTGTAGTCATTAGTATTCAGTGAAAAATGTAATGTTGATTATTTAATCCTTTTTTTTTTTTTTTTTTAAATACAAAGTAATAAGCGATTGAAATGTTTTATAATATGTTTTAATTTTAACTGTATTTGAAACCAATTTTGTTGATAGAAATAATGTATTTTTTGCCTTTCCAATTTGAGTCAAGTTGGGTAAAGGGACTACCAAAAAACATATATAAGTTGCTGTGATATACATTTAAGTTTTATAAAAGAAAAATGTTTTCTAGTGTTTTTAATAAATAAAAAAAAAAAATTTAATTGGTATTTTTCATTTTAAATTACACACATGTATTATTCCTTGAACAGAACAGAACTTGAGATACACGCAAAGTATTATTCCTTGAAGATGAATTAGCCCTAACATATCAAACTGGAAAATAGAGTATGAGTTGAAAACTGAGACGTTTTTAACTGACACATGTTTTTTAGTCATAATTAAAATGCAGAAAACTGTTGCTAGAATCCAAAAATGTATTGCTTAATTTCAAACTTGTATTTATAGTTAAAACTTTAAAATTTTAGATCTATGTTTAAATATAAAACGAGTCACTTTTAAAATTAAATTGATATATATTTGCCCAAAAATTGTCTAAACCAAATCAGAAGAATATTTAATTTACAAATCACTCTTAAAAACAAACTTATTGAAAGTTTGTTTTTAAGATTGCATATGCTGTATTTTTTAAATTACAGCTCTTAGTTAACACACTACTACTACACCATCCTGCACCAAACATAATAGAACTTTTTAAAAGAAGGTGTTAAAATTTAAATCATAAAAAAAATTAGGTGCCTAGCTTTGGATATTCCTATACTAAGAGATATGTACTAAATTTCATTATAAGTTGCTAATTTTGCCGCTAACTTTTAAATGTTTCTTATTTTTTGGACAAACGTGAAGGTGGTAGAACCATTTATTCATTTTAGCGAGCACAGAATGTTAAAAATCTGAATATTAAGCAATTTCAAAGCTTTATTTCAATTGAATTAGCGAACTCATAAATCACAAATTCACAATTGAGACAAAAGGAAAGGAATTACATCATTTGTGGACTAAATAAATCTGAAATATAAAATTTCTTAAAATATACTTTTGTGGCAGCGCTCTTATAAATAAAGTGACCTGAATTATTTTGATCTATGGATAAATAAACAAACATGATAAATTTAAATTGTGAAACCTATGAAGCAAAGGTACAATTTATGAATTTCAATTTTGTCTTTCTGTGAAAAATGAACCGATTATAACAAAATCACAGAAAACAAAATTTTATGACAATTTTATTCATTTAAATTTTCTTATGCACTTAAAATTTAAAAGTTCTATGCATATAAATAAATGTGGAATGAGGGAAAATTTTAAAACACTATCACAAGGATTGTTTTATAGAAAAAAATTATAATACTGAATAAAATATTTAAGTGTGACAATTCAAGTTGTTGGCCCAATGGTAGAAAATTTGATATATGAATTTTAATGTTTTATGGCACATAAGTAAAGTTATTTCAATCTCTCATTCAATAAAATTTTATAAATGTAATAAAAAGTTTATTTAAAAAATCATATTCTACAATATTCTATTATATGATTTAATCAATCATATCATATTCTATTCCAAAAGGATGATTTTTTTTTTAATAATGCAAGTGATCTGCAGATATGGTAAACCATACGTTGTTTCATATACTTTTACTTGTGTCCTTAGTACATTTAAAATATTAAATTGAACTTACCCTATTGAATACAATACATTGAGCCTTAGCCAAAAGATGGAAAACCTATTATTAATGTAAAAATATAATAAATATATTCAAATCATACCTCATTGAGTTAGAAAACCTAAAATTTCAAAACATAAATTAAATCCACAGTAAAAAAAGTCAATCAAAATCCAAAATAAAAGTATTTTTAATTGAAACAATCAAAATAAATAAAATCAAAACATAGTGTTTAATACACCTTAAAAAAAAACTTAATAAATCTCCCTGAAAAAAAAGAAATCTTTTAAAGATAAGTACTGCAATATTTTTTTTAAAAAAATACTGTAGTATGAATTATAATAAAAGGGACCGAGAAAATATTATCACAATTAAAAACAGGTGGCGAAAAAGAAATACAAAGCTGTAGGAGCTTAAAAATTTCCGTGTACAAAACGGGAATTGTATCACACTGTGCACTGTTCTAAAACACTATCCAAAAGTTACATTATGTAAAAACTAGTCTTTGAATACTTAAAAAGGCACACCGGCTAAACGTGCTATCCTGCATTTCTAACATTTAGAAAACTACTCACAATAAAGATTACAAGTGGAAAACTAACGAATGACAGCACATTTTAAGAGTAATTGTTAACCTCTCCCTGTAATATACTTTTTATACTAGACTTTACTCAACACAGTACCTAACTAAATATTGCTACAAAATATATCAAAAATTGTATTGGATATATAATGGTAATAAAAAGGAGCTACAGAACAAAATTCAAAAGGAGAATAAAGTGCATTTTTAATAGCATTAAAAATAATTGATACATTTGGGTTTGTTTATTGACAATTAAGAATTTTATTTTATGTTTGTACAGTAACCCTTTGTTATATCGCGCCTTGGTATATCGCATATTCGTATATATCGCACTTTTGCTATGTCTTCTAATTTTTTGATTTTATACTTTTACTTTCCCAAAATATGAAAAAATGTCTGCACTTGGACATAATATTAAAAGGTAAATGAAACTATTCTGTCTTGATTATTTAAGTTATTCTTTTCTATGGTTGAGCATACTTTTGCTTCTAAGTTTTTTTATAAAGTGCTAACGTCCATAAAAAAAATTATAATTAATCATATTGCTTGATATATAGTGCAATCAGATATATTGTGCATTTTACCTGTCTCCCGCCAAGCGCAATATGCTGAGATGCTACTGTATTAAAGTCTTAAGTGTTGCAAGTGTCTTTAAATTAGAGTAAAAACTAAAGGCATTTACAGATGTGGAATCCGAAGAAAAAAAAATTTAAGTTTTGAAGCAATATTACAGATGATACTGTGTTTAAGATAATACTGTATTATTTATATAAGCACAGGGAAAAACTGGCAATTAATCTTCAACAAATAATATAAATTGATTTTTTAATAAAATATTTAGATAAAGATTATAAACTATAAAAGATACATTAGAAGCTAAATATCTATCAGTTCATTCACAAAAGAAAAAATCCATTAGAAAATATAATTTTGATTCTATAAATTTTTAGCTAACTTTCTCTGTTTGGGCCCACATTATAACATACTATATCACTTTTAAACATAATTAAGATAAAAAAAAAAAAAAAAAATTAAAAATCAATAAACTTTTAGATTTATTTTTTATCATACGTTGCTAATAATCAAAATGCTAAGAATTATAATTAAGCTAGGCAATTTTGAAAACAAATATTTAAAATGTGATAGAGATTTTGAAATTTAATGCACAGTTGAAATAGAATGAATTACTTTTCAATGAAACCTTTAGACTAAATGGAACTGGACAAATTTTTTAACAATCTGGAAAATAGACCAAAAATGTACATAGCAACAATGAGTTATAATGTAATTGTCATTAAATATTCTAAAACAAAATCCGAAAGAATCATCAATACAAATCAGATTACTAAAATTGAAAAACAGCTAAGCTTCAGAACTTTATATTTAAAAGATAATGATTACAATATGATTTAAGTATAAAGCAGAAAAGTATATATTAAACTATACAATTAAGAAATTCATAAAATTCTTAATATTATTTTTGTTCAGATACAAATAAAGTTCAGATTTTATTTTTTAAAAAAATTAATATATTTCAGTTCAAAACTTATTATAAATAGAAATACTCATATTTCAGAAAAACAAAAAAATGTAAAACCCATAAACAATGAAATTTCTTGTGACTGCAATCCATGTAAGCTGAGGTTAGCTTAACAATTCAATAAATCTGAATGAATTGTAAATATACAAAAGAAAAGAAATAATCTCAAAACACATTTCCTTGACATACATTCATTAATTTTTTTTTAGTCAAACATAATTTGGATTAAAAAAAAAATTAAACTTTTTTCATCTCTACAATGTTTGGAAGTAAATTCTTAAGTTACCCAAAATATGATAGGTTTTCACTTTACAAAAAGCTACATTAAATATTAAAGTTTAAAATTTTGGCATCCTATCATATGAATACAATCAAGGAAAATAAAATATGAATTTGAAAATCACACATGTCAATACCAACAATACGTTTAAAAAAAATAAAACAATCCTTAATCTACTACTTCCAATGATTTGAATAATTTTTCAAAATAAAACATTTTAAATATTTGTTCTATCAATCATGAAACATGTTTGTTATTCATAATTAGCTCTAATTGAAGAAAATTTTATGATGCACAAATTGTAAAAATAAAACAAACCACTGTTCTGGTAACCTAAGTGATTACATTTTTTTAGTGAAAAAGAAAACAGTTAAAACAAAAGATGGGAGTATATATGAATGAAGGTACAATGAAGGATGTATGGATATAAGTTCTGACCAATTAGAGATGAAAAGTGAATTAGTTTGATGACTAATGAAAATGAAGAATTAAGGATTTCTATAATTAGCACAAAATATCTTTAGGGAATATAGGACATCAAATTTCCAAAATTCTCTGAATTTTTTTATTGTTTGGAAAAAAAAAAAAATAGAGATAGATATGAGTTGAAAAAAAGATTAAATTAAACTCTACCAGAATTACGACTTTTAATATTAAGTAATTAGCACCATGACAGATGTTTCTCAACCATACTATTCCAAAACTTCTGAGTTCAGTTTTCTTGATAATGATATATTTTCCTATCTTTAGAAGTTTTAATTGATATAACTCAGGAATTGTATACTATGAATACATGAAAATTTTTGCACAGATTTCCTCAGTTTGTCTTTTTGAATTAATAATATGTTAATTAAAAAAAAAAATTACAATTAAAAAAAAAAAAAAATATTTAAATATTATTTGAAGTTTTGGAATTAAACTTTTTTTTTTTTTTTTTTTTTTTTTTTTTTTAAATCTAATTATGTTCAAGAAAAATTAAAATGACTATTTTATAATTCTTTAGCAGTAATTTAGCATAAAAAATTGTAAATTGAACAATAAGGTTTACACTTATTTTAAAAACAAAAACAGTCCAAAATTTACTCAAATTTAAATTTTCAAAAAAATTAAAAAGTGATATTTTTATATAAAATAGTTTATTTGACAAATTTAACTAAAATGCATCTATCCAAAAAAACTCATAACAATTACTTTAAAATTGGAGATTTTTAATTTTTGCGTCCTATACCCCTTTAAAAAAGATAAGTTTTAAGCTATCAAAACAGTCAGCATTAAAAAATAATTACGTGTGCATCGAAACATCCTTCAATTCTTCCTTGATTCCAGCACAAGTGTTTTACAACTATTAAACAAAGTTTGGATGGCAAACATAAAAGTATGTTGCAACACTCGGGGCGGCATAAGAGAATAAATTAACATTTATGGATGTGATTTCCTCCTTTTTTTACACTTTGTACACTTTCATGTGTGCACCACAACATGAACCAACTATCACATGTATTTACAGTCTCACTAAAATACTTTTTGGTAGAATAACTTTCAACTTATTTGATTATAACATTGAACTTAAAGGTTATGTTCTTAAAAGTTTTTCGTGCAATGCATTGCACATGTACTTCTATTTACCTAGAGGAGGTAATAATTTGACAGCTTTCGAACGGCATATCTCTAAAACTTCAGGCCATTGGTGACACACTATCACAATCACAAGAATAAGGAATAGAGTAGTGAGTGTTCGAACCCTGGAACAAAACATTTTCATTAATAACGCACTTAAAAAAATTTAAATAAATAATAGTTTCAAAAACTAAAAAACACACTTTAATAAAAAACTAAACTAAAAGGTAGAAAATAATTTTAAATAAGTTTGAAATAAGAATAGAGTGATTAACAAGAAATATTTATTTTATCATAAAAAAGCGGAGAATGCTTTTCACGATATTTTCATAATGGCTCTACTTTTACCAATATCTGTCATTAAATATTTACAACAATTGACATCAAGCACTCCACACTTTTTACGATAAAATAAATATTTCTTGTTAATCACTCTATTCTTATTTCAAACTTATTTAAAATTATTTTCTACTTTTTAGTTCACTTTTCATTCAAAGCATGTTTCTTAGTTTTTTTTTAAGCTATTACTTATTTTCTACTTCTTAGTTTGGTTTTCTATTAAAGTGTGCTTTTTAGTTTTTTAAACTATTATTTATTTTCTACTTTTTAGTTTGGTTTTCTATTAAAGCAGGTTTTTTAGTTTTTTTAAACTATTAATTTTTTGTTGTAAACTATAATTCATTTTTTTTTTACTTAAGTGTAAAAAACTCTCCAGTTGTTCCTGTCGATAGTCACATGCTTGTCTCAAATTTAAGTCATGTGTATGTCTTAGTACACGCCATAATACTTGGCACAAAACACTGTCACTACCGTGTCTCTGAATATGAAAAATCACTAATCCTGAAGATCCTGATAAGGATAATGCGACAAACTTATTGAATTATTGTATTATCATCCGTTCAAATTAATCCAACGTTTTGAAGTGGTCAAAAATCGAATTCAAAGATTCCGTTACATACATAGATGCATACGAAGCTAATAAAAGAGTGTTAAAAAGGCTAAGAAGTGTATTAAAATAAAAATGCAACAGATCACTCAAAAATATTAATTATATAACTCTTTCATAGCTAATCATAAGTATGAAATAACTTGAAAAAATTCATTACATGATTAAAAACACTTAAAACAAAAAAGATAAACATCAATATTCATAATAACCGACATAAAAAAGCATGTTTTTTTTTTCAAACACTAATAATTTGACATTTGCAATGATAATGAATAAATAAATTCCAAGTCATCAATTATATGGTATTACGTTGACATTATTATTAATATATACATCTATAAATACAAAGATACACATAAACAGGGGCGTAGTCAGAGATTTCTTTTTGGGAAGAGATATGAAATTACAAGTCAAAACAAATCATAACAATCCTTTTTGGTATCAATGTCGAATGTATTTAATAATCAAGATGACATGCATTTTTTCTACATATGTTTAGAAATTTCAAAACTTTTTTTAAAAGTTTACCATTTTAAACAAAAAATCCTTTGATTCTAATAGTAAACAGAAAAATTTCAGGAGGAGATATTTCTCTATATCCCTCCTCCTGGCTATGTGCCTACACATGCCTGAAATATTACCAAGTTAAGTGTATGAAATGATATATTATAGCAAGAATTGGCTATCTTTCAAAGTGGATCAGGGACTTTTTTAATGCAGCTTCTCGTATAAGCATAAAGAAGTACAGAATCCTAAATAGTTTACCTGGTTCGCAAGAAAGGCATTATTATATTTGATAGAGTGGCGACAAGTAGCAAAATAACTTGGAGTACAGTAAGTGCAACATTGATAAGCTTCAAAAGCAGTGCTCGTGCTTGGGAATTTTCAACAGCGTCTAGTGTCACTAACTGCTGCAGATGCTGGTGTTGCTGATGTTCCATACGTGAAATCTGAATTTAAAAGAAACAAGCTTTAGAAGCATTTCTGGCACTTAATAACCAATGACAATAAAAAAAAATTATTGACAGGAATATGGGAGAACACAAACTTTCCCAAGAATCAACTAGTAGTGGTAGTTACTTGAACATTAAAAAAAAATTATCTGATGTAACATACACATAAAAAAAATGATTTACAATTGTATTTTATCATACTAAAATTTTTAGATCTTCAAATATAAAAAGTAGGGTACTCTTCTGTTAGATGAGTACCAGTTGGTGCCAAGGCTAAAGTTTACAAGCTTAAATAGTGTGTAAGTTATTGCCTAGCTTAAATATTTAAGATTTATTAGAGTATTTCTATAGCAATCCTATAACGGTTTGTTATAGGAATTCAAAATGATTTGAAGGTTGTTAGTATCTAGAAGTTATTGCTGTAATTTAGCGGTTTTTATGTGGTACGTATCTAATGAAAAAGTATCCAATTTTGTATAGGAAGAATTTTTAAAGCATCATTAACCTGAGGTTTGCAGTAAATTTTAAACTGAAAGAAATTAGTAATTCAAGTAGAGTTTTAAAATAATTCTTAGTCTTTCACACCATTAAACAAAACACAATACATTCTTAACATATTCCTAGCCAAAATATTGCATCAAAGTATCTGCATTGTAAATTTAAAAACAATAACATAAGATCATTAGAAAAATCTTAAAGAAAAATGTAATTTTTGCAAATGACGATTAAAATTTAATCCGTTTTTTAATAAATAAAACGGATACTCTGTCACATACAAGAACATACATAAAATACTCTGTCACATACAAGAACATACCTAAAATACTCTGTCACATACAAGAAAAAACTGCAAAATTGCTAATAATTTAATTTACATTCAAAACTAAATTTCCTTGAATGCATATTAAAATGATTTGCATTGCCTCTGCTATACATGTACAATTTTCAGTAAGTTCCAAAGAAATCCTTCAGCCAATTTTGACTGAAGGAAAACATTGCATTAAATCTATGGAACCGGGAAAGAGTTGAAATAGACTCAATAGAAATGGGAAGACTCAAAACAACAGAAATAATAGAGACTGCCAACAAATTGACTGAGTCCAATTTACACAAAATGCAAAAGGACTTTTCAACCATGAGGAAAATTAGAGTAAAGGTAATCAGGCCAAAAATAAAAAGCCTTCAGAGCAAGTACTGACCCGTGTTTGGCAATTGTCGAGAACATCGTGCACGTCCCTCAATCGTTCCTCACTCTGATACTGCACTTTCTCTTCCATATCAGCAATACCCTGCTTCAAATTCTCAATCTCATTCTGGTGCAACTCTATCAAATCATTCATCTGCTCTTCCAAGCGCTAAATTAAAGACATTTCAGTGTGTTTCAATGCAACAGTCAATTAAATATTTTACTTTTAATGCTAATTAACATTTTAAACTATTAATAATTTAGTTTATTATTTTGCACTATTTATATTTGCACTTAAAAGGTCTTGAACTATAATCCAAATTTTTGAAAATGCAATATTGTATAGTTTTTGCAGGACTTAAAATTTTTATGTAATACTAATTCCAATAAGACAACATTATTTTCTATAATATAACAATACAAAGCAATCAATTGACGAAAAGCAAATGCATTTCCTATGGACAAATAGAAAAAAGTAAAAATAAGCATTCTAAAAGAGTTGGATTTAGGAAATTTCAAGAAGTGGGTTTCATTACTAAATACAGGGGCATATTGACCATGGGGTTGCCCGGTGGAATCACAGGCCTGGACAGTATTTATAAAAAATGGGCTGGTCAGATACAAAGTATTTTTAAAAATTATTTTTCAATACAAGTAGTTGCTTTCCTTAACGTTTTTTAAAAAGCCCAATGCATCCAAATCCCAATCATTACCCCCCCCCCCACACACACACACACACACCTCCTATCCCCAGGTGAAGCCTTTCAATTCGTAGGGGTGGTAACAGGTTCTAAGAAAAGTAGACGTATTAAGATTTATATGTTATTGTATTTCTTCTTACTTATTTTATAGCCTTTATGGTTAAATATTTATTATCAGTTTGGGTATCACTTTTTAATAAACCTACTAGTTAAATTCCTGGACATTCCTTATTTTATAATTCCTATTTCTTAGTTTTGCAACAAACTATCAATGACTTATGGAAACTAAGTTCTCTCAAAGGAGATATAAATACTAGAAACAGAGAAAATTTTATTCAATTAAACTAATTATTATAACAATTCAATTTTTAAAATTTATAAATAAAATAATTAGTTATTGAAATCAATTATTAAATACAAATATTTAAATAATAGAATATGTTAATTATTAAAATTATTTAATTGTTAAAAATTACTTAATTATTGAAATTATTTTATTAAAATTTTATTAATGATGATATTGAAAATTTGGGTCGGCACAAATCTAAAATCACAGGGATGATTTTGTGACCCAGTACGCACAACTAAATATTTCAGTATTAATGCTAATAAACATCTTAAACGTTTAAGTTGCAGCTTACTATTTTAAACTATTTATATTTGCCCTTAAAAGGTCTTGGCCTAGAATTCAAATTTACTTAAATGCATTATTTTATAGTTCCTGCAGAACTTAAGACAATATTCCTTTTATAATACCAATCCCAATAATATATATTCTTATTATAATATAACTTATTATTCTTTTCTATAATATAACAACAAAAATCAATCTATTGATAAAAGCAAATGTATTCCCCATGGACAAATAAAAGTAAAACTATGCTTTCTAAAAATTTGGAATTATGGAATTTCAAGTTATAAGTAGTGGACTTATAAGTAGTTAGCACTTATTAAAGTATAAGTGCTGGATTAATAAAGTATAAACTAAACAACTTCAATTAACATATTTATAAATACACTATTTTAAATTTACAATCCAGTGCTAACTAAGCAATGATAAAATGCTAACTAAATAGTGTTAACTCACTTCATAACGATACCTTTCTTCTTGTAATGCTTGGCTGAAGAATGTTGACTCTTGCTGAATTTGACCCTATTGAAATTTTTTTTTTAAATTTAATATTATAAAAAAATTTAATACTATAAAAAACATACTATATAATAATTTCATTTTGCAAGTAAAAAAAGTTAACAATAAAGGTTAATCTTTGATAACCATTTTATAAAACTGTAAGAGAATTATTTATTCAAATAGAGAAATGACCAATTTGCACTAAAAAAAAAATCTTCCACAAAATAACCAATTCAGAAAGGGGGAGAGATACAAGGAACCTTGTATCCATAATAATCTTTGCAAGACTCTCTGCCAAAAGTTAAGCACAAAGTAGTAAAACATGAACATATTAACAAGTACAGATCTGATCAACTCAAAACATGGAAAGATGTAGCAAATACATTTATGCATGACACTAAAAAAAAAAAAAGAATTACATAAAAAGATGAAAACAATATTGTATCTTCAGTCAGATTGGAGTTATTGACAAAATGTTTAAATCCAAAACAAAACAAATAAAACCAACATTAATAAAGTTTGTGACCACCCCTCATCTCCATACAAATTTTACAGCGCATGGCCACGCTTACCATGCGATCAACTACACCTAAGTCAAGTAATCGTCATTCCTTTTGTAGAGAAGTTTTCGATTCTGTAAGAGTGGATGGGATGGGAAATGAGCAGACATAATACAGCCAAGGGCTTTCCAAAGATTTTCAGCAGGATTAAAGTTGTTCGAGTACGCCTGCCAATCTATATGCACAATCCCTTCACTCACCAGGAAGTCATTGACGATGCCAGCTCTATGGAGTTGTGCATCATCTTATCATCCATTATAACAAAAAGATCAACTGCTGCAATGTACAATCTCACAATGGGTCCTAGGACTTCATTCAAATACCAGACAGACATGTTCAAGTCGGTGCAATATCCCAACGAAATCCTTGCCCATGCTGCTTCCAATTTGGAATATGTGGTGCTCGATGATATTCTGGTTCCGATTGTGTGTACCTTGTTCTCTCTAGACCCTTACAACCTTGTCATCTAGTTCCAGAGCAAATCTTGACTAGCCTGTGAGCATAAACTTGGACTACTCAGTTCAAATCATGTAGTCGAAACCACTTTAATTGTGATCTTATGAATTCAAAGGATGGAGGAATACACTCACGATTATTTAATTATTTATTTGAGTTATTCTATTATTATAATTTGATTATCAATTATATTGAAAATTTGGGCTGGCATAAATCTAAAATCCCTGAGTCAGTTTTGAGATCCAGTATGTCGCCGACTTCATAAACACTTACATGTAACTCCTCCAACTCTTCCCAATGATGGTTTCTTATATGACAACCTATTTTGCATATTTCTCGACACAAAACCGTGATTGGCTGTTACATAACATATTTGCATTTCATATACCTCTGTAACGAATTGCTGCCTTTCACATTCAGATTGTCTTCCAGAAATTAACTCTTTCCACTTTGTACGTCTTTTGGCAGTGAGTGTACAAATACAATTTTATTTATTCCTTCTACCTGATTATACAACAACCTTATTTCTGATTGATTCAGAACTCAGGAGGTGTAGTAAATCGGCAAATCAGATTGCTATTTTGTTTACTTTTTTTATTCTCTCTTATATCGTATTATTCAGATTTGCATCTAAATTCACTTACAAGTCTGAGTCACAAGCACCATGTAAAAATATTGAAATTGATAAATTTTAAATCTTCTTTTTATGCATATATGTTATACTCTACTAATACAAAGAAAATCCTTATCAAACAATATAAGGAATACCTTATTTTATAGGATTGGTACAAAACGAGCCTATGGCGCATGTACGGCTTTCTATTTTTATTACATAACGTATACATACCGACATAGCAAATTAACTAAAACAAAGTTGATTTACGTTAGTCTTAAGTGTGAAGCGATAGTGTATCCATGGCTACTGATAAAATTCATTTACGCCACTGTATTTTATACGAATTTAAACAAGAAAGAAATGCTATAGAAGCAGATAAAATTTATTGAAAGTGTTTGGTGAAGGTACAATTTCTGATAGGACATGCAGAAGATGGTTTGAAAAATTTGAAACAGGTGATTTCAACCGTTCTGATAAGCCACTTTCTGAGCGACCATCTTCGATCGACGACAATGTTGTTAAGACCATGTTGGAGCAAGATCCTATTCTGACAACATCGGAGATCGCAGAAAGGCTTAATTCAGTTCAGCAAACCATTTCAGACCATATTCGGAAGATAGGATTGGTGTGGAAATATTCAAGATGGGTGTCACATGAATTAAGTCAGAAGAATTTGGATGATCAAGTCGTCATATGCACATCTCTGCATGCTCGGAACAAAATCGAGCCCTTCTTGAACCAGATGATAACTGGGGATGAAAAGAGGATTACTTGCGAAAACATTGTATGGAAAAGGGCATATTGTGAACCTGGAAAATCTAACCTTTCCACCTCGAAACCAAATTGGCTCTGAACAAGAGAATGTTGTGTATATGTTGAGAATGTTGTGTACGACCACATGCTGCTTTGGGGAATCATCAAAAAATTGCAGAACTAGGATGGGAAATTCTGTCGCATCCACCATATTCCCCGGACTTAGCACAATCCGACTATCACTTGTTTTTGTCCTTACCAAATTTTTTTAAGTGCAAAAATTCAAAAATGAAGATGTTAAACCAGCACTGGTTCAATTTTTCACATCGAAAGATGGAACATTTTTCAAAAATAGGACATACAAATTGCTCTCAAGCTGGCAAGAAGACTTTAATAATCAATTATAATGGCAATTATATTAATTAATAAAAAATTTCCCATCGAGAGATGAAACATTTTTCAAAAATAGGACATACAAATTGCCTTCACACTGACAAGAAATCATTAATAATAATGGCAATTATATTAATTAATAAAGTTTGACAGTAAGAAAAATTTATATTTTGTTTTATTCTAAAAACAGACAGGAAACTTTTCAATAGACCCAAAATTATTATTACTAATTACTTAGTATTAATATTATTATTACTAATTACTTAATATTAATATTACTTAGGTTTAATATCAACCCTTTTCAATCAGGCAAGTGTACAGAAATCTTCTCTAGAATCAAGTGAAAAGTTATAATTTATGTTTATACCAAAAAGTGAAGAAACTAAAACACTTAAAGTGACTTTTACGGAAAAAAAGTGAAAATACTTAAAGTGACTTTTACGGGAAAAAGTGAAAAAATACTTAAAGTGACTTTTCAAGGACTTTTAAGAAACTAAATAATATATTTTAAAGACCTTTGAAAATTTATTTTCAGGCATCATGCCTTTAATGTGTGACTTTACAGCTGCTTTGGTCATAGAGCTATCAAAACCTTTTATGAACAATCTGCATTTGCCTATGAACAGACTTTGATGATGCTGCAATCTATTTTTTTTTTTTTTTTTTTTTCTCTAGCCTTGCACATTAAATGTGCAATTTCTAGGCAAAGTATTCATAAATTGTTTCTGCTTAAAAAAAAAAAAACGCTCGTTGATCGCAAACTCTTTTGGCTTGTGAAACATAAATACTGCTCTCAAGCGTTCGTCTCAGAGAGTACAGTGTGTAACAGTGGCGGCTGGTGCAGGGGGCCCCCTCACTTTTTTGGACCCTGGCACCACTTACATATGTGCTTGTTAATATTGTTTTGTTGTGGTATTTTTTTAATATTTAAAAAAAAAGCTTAAAACTTATTTATTCTGTCATTAGACATTAACTATTGTGAAGGGAGCAGGGAGCTCTTGCAACAAACTCGAAAAAATGTTAATCAATCACAATCATTACTGCAAAAAAGCGACCCTTCTCTTAAAGATGCTAGTTTTCCTGGCGACAAAATGACCCCTTCTTTGGACGACCTTGAATTTGAAACCGATAGGGCATATAAGGTTGCGACTTTCAAGTGACATCCTGTTTTGCCAAAGCATAAATACAAAATTTCTAAAACATCACTGATCGCTCTGCTCTGGGGTGGACTTCTCTGAAAAGGAATGGCCATTTTTTGTAGAGACGGCGATGCACGTTGGTCCTCTAGTACAGTGATTCTCAACCACTGTGCCGCGGCACTTTTGTGTGCCGCCAAATTCTTAAAGTGTGCCGCCAAATTCTTAAAGTGTGCCGCCAAATTTTAGAAGTGTATATTTGTAATTAATCTCTTAATAAACGTACTGTTGTTTTTGTAGTACATATTATATTATTTTATTTTACATTCCCAATTTTTATCATTAACTATTTTACACAGTGTATAATAGGTGTATTACAGTGTATTATAGGTAGGTAAAGTAAACAACTTTTAAACTTATTTTTTCCTTTGTGTGCCCCCCAAATTTTGAAATCGTTAAAAGAGTGCCGCGACAAAAAAAAGGTTGAGAATCACTGCTCTAGCATGACGGTGCGAAAAAAGTGGCTATAATAAATATCCATTGCATTCATTTTCGCTCTTTGTTTTTCAAAATGTAAGAGTAAGATTTTCTCTGCAAATTGTTTTTATTTAGATATTTACCTTTTTCCCGAAAAATGTTTGAGTATTTAAATGTCGTCCATATGATTGGAAGAAGTGATTTGTCTCAAATTAATATTTCATATCCTATTAAATTATTAACGTAACTTACAATCCGATGCCATCAAAGGAAGAATTTCTATACAGAGAATAAAAAAATGTTCTTCTCTAAATAAGTGGCTTCACTAGAACTAAGCCATCGTATAATGCTGTGTTAAAGTTAAAAGATAAACGTCACAGTTACAAAATTTTCAAACCCCCTCCCCCCCTCTCCCAAATAATATGTAAAATGTAGATAAAGTAAACCTAGTTACTGTTACCCGAAAAAAATTTCATGAGCATTTAGTAAAGAATCTGAGTCATGAACCTATACCATTTAAAAAGCAAAATCATACAAGCAATTTGAAATTGTCAAATAAAATTTGTGCATTCTTAAAATTGAAGAAACGATGTTTATTCTTAACTCAGGTAGGATCCAATTCTCAAAATAAATTCTGAATTAAATAAAATATTAAAATTTGAAGTGAGTTCCATGTTTGCTCAACTTCTTTTCAAAATATCAAGAATCATGGTAAAACACCTATTTTTAACTATAGCTATGTCAAAACTCTTTGACCAAAGGCAATATATTCAATTCACATGTGAAACGTCGTCGAATTGAGCCCCATCGGATGTTTTGCAGATTGGTTTCAATGTAAGTAGACATCTCAAATTTGAGATGCATATGCAATGCATTTTTCAAGTAATTATTCATCCTCAAATCAAGTAATTATTCATTTTTTCATGAATTTAAATTAAAACTGTTGAACTGGTCAATATAACAATACCTTTGACTTTGGTTGCAAATTTATAAATATTGCACATTCTAAGTTAATGGCATTTTTCATTAGTTCTACTGTTAAGGCGCTATCAGACGGCATATTTATCCTCAACCCTGATTCTGACTCAGCTCTATCGTTGACTCGAAAAGCCCATTTCCAGGGGCAAAACCTGTATTTGCCCGATCCATGACTGCTTCGATGGTGAACGAAGCAGTTGAGGATAATTTCAGCCAACGTAGTTGGGAACCAATCAGATGCCTTCTGTTTTCACCAACCATTGGCATGAATTTTGTTCATCGCACCAAGCAAGTTAATGGACATTTTAGCAAAAAATAGATAGGAAATTTAAAAGTTAAAAAAACGTCAAGGAAAGTAGGCATGTGATTAGTGAAAAACCTAAGCAATAAGATAAAAGTAATATTTTTGTTTAGAAGGCATCACAGTGTCTGATGAACAATTACGTCTAGGCTGCATAGAATCACTGCTGCATTTGTTTAAAATCATCTTAGTCTATGATTCACCAAAACTATTTCGTACTCAATAATGTGAAAATATTATTACAAGATTTCCTTTTATATTTTTTTGGACATAACATTTGTAATCCAACCACCAAAATGTTTATTTAGTTACAATGTATCGTACAAAAATTGTACATCGTATTTAGTGCCACTGCAAAAATATCTAAAGATTTCGCCTTATCAAACGAATAGAAATATTTGTTTTTTGTTTAGGTGCTTTCAAAATTTAAAAGAAAGAAGTTATCAAAAAATAATGAAAATACCAAAAAGTTATGTAAAATTTTTTAAATAACTTATTTTTTACCACTGTCGCAAAGTTAATGCCGTATAGTGGTTAGCGTACTTTTTGTCATGCTCGAGTCCCGGGTTTGATTCCCCATTATGCATAGGAACTTGAAACTAGAACTATAATTTATTATTTTACTTGATTATCGCTATTTTATTAATATTTTTTTTGGGGGGGAGGATACTGGAATTTATTTATTATTTCCCTTGATTATCGTTATTTTATTGTTGTTTTTTTTTACAAATAATTAATACATCTAAAAATATATATATATAATCTTTTGAACACCAGAATATTCGTCTAATGTAGATGACCGAAATGTTTATTTGAAGCACAACAATATTATTAGTACCAAAATAGTAATGTTAACCTTCTGAGGGTCACGGGCGTATATATCCGTCATTTGATCTTCAGTTTTTCCAGGAATACACAACCTTTTTAAATTTATAAATAAAATGTAAAATAAAATCTTTTTTAAATCTTTTTATTCGGATGATAGTTTAAAACCTACTTAAAACAAAATAAATAAAAAATAATTTTAAAAAATTATATATTTGGATCAGAAATAAAATTTAAAAATTATTGCAGGGAAAACAACTGTATAATTTCGCCCATTCCCTTGACGCTCAGAGGGTTAATAAAAAACCAATTAAAAAAAAAGAAATTGTATAATTAACACCCAATTGCTACACGAAAATATTGTTTAAATATAAATTGCTCTCAGCCTGCTTTTACGAAAATAAATATAACATATTTATATGAAGAAGAAAGTCATAATTTAAATCTTATATAAATGAAAATTATTACCTATTGATTTAAAATAATTTTTAAAGACTAGATACTTTACTGTATAATTTTACATTTTACTGTACAATAAATATTAAAATTAAAAAAAAAAATGTGTGAAGCATCTTTAAATATCAAGTAATAATTTTTTTTTATATCAGTGGTTACAGATACCAATGTATTTTAAAAATATATTTTCTGCTTTAATATATTACGTATTAATGCCAAAGCGATAGATTTTTCTTTTACGAATTTTCTATTTCTAAAGCGAGGGAAGCAATTTTTCCGATTACAGAAAAGCGCCAACACCGATAAACTTGTTTTGTGACAAAATAATTAGTGGAAATTTCTCTGTCAATTCTAGCAACCCTAGTCACCGAAGTAGTCACGGCTAGGATCAGGTCTTCGAACCAGTCAGAGATATTTGGTCGTCTGATAGGGCCTTTAAGGGGACAATGTAGCCAAAAAATCGGTTTTCTGTTTTTTATCTTATTGGGTAGCAGACGTCATTACCTATCGTTTGATACCAAAATTTTGTAAAAATTCGTTTATTTAGAGATCTAAATGTCAAAATTAATAAATAAACAAATATGCCACACCCCTTTTTTGACAAGTGTTATTCTAAGGCAATTTTCAATTTGCAATGTTTTATTATTTTAAAACTTAAATTTTAATTACTTTTCATTTTAGCGTTTCGGTAGACTAACTGTAACTGCTTCTTATGTAGCATTGTAGCACATGTCAAATAGAATATTCTATGAATACAAACAGTAATTCCATGTGCTTACTGATCTTGATTTTGAAAGATATTTCTTTTTACAAGAAAAAGTATTTTTTGTTGAAGAATAATTTGTTTTTGATATTGTTTCTGTGCAAGATGGCAAGAAAAAGGGGTTTTGGTAAGCGGAAGTATTGTGGAAATCAATTTAATTCATCTGTTGCCAAAAAAAACAACATCGATTCCCAATGTAGTGCTTCCAAAAGAAAGATTCCCTCCATTGCTAAACAGTCCTTGGTAATGGATGATAACTGCAATATTATTATAGATGTGGACATTTTATTATCTCTTATTCAAGGCTTCTCGAAGTGTAAATTCTGTAACAATGTAAATTGCATCACAGCCAAGTGTGACAACAAAAACATGGGTCTTGCAATAAACCTGTCTTTAATGTGTAATGTTTGTGGCAATGCTACAAGTGCCATGACGTCTCCAAAAAATTGTGACACCAAGGCGTATGATGTCAATGTACGTGCAGCTTATGGGTTCCGCTGTATTGGGAAAGGCATCAAGGCTGCTCAAACGCTTTGTGGCATTCTGAACCTTCCTTCTCCACCTACAAGATTCCAAGATATGTACAACGTTCTGTCCCAGGGTCTTCAGAAGACATGCGAAGAGTCGGTGTTGAAAGCTGTGGAAGAAAGTGCAGAGATAGCAGGTCAACGAGATTTATCTGCAGCCTTTGACGGTACATGGCAAAAGAGAGGCCATACATCATTGAATGCCGTTGTTACCACAACAAGTCTCGACACTGGGAAGGTTTTGGATTTTGAATGCCTCACCAAATATTGTTGTTGTCCAAAAGATTCCTCTGTGCCTCACCAGTGCAATAAAAATTATACGGGATCCAGCGGTGGAATGGAGTGTGCTGGGATTATGAAGATTTTTAAAAGATCCGAAGAAACTCGTAATGTACGTTACATCAACTATTTAGGTGATGGTGACTGCAAGGCTTTTCAAGATGTTCAGGAGGCCAATATTTACAACACGGAGATCACCAAATTGGAATGTGTCGGCCATGTGCAAAAGAAAATGGGATCAAGATTGAAAAAATTGAAGGATGAGCGCAAAAAAAATTAAATTATCGGATGGCAAAGGGCTTTCTGGACGTGGCCAGCTGACTGACGCACAGATATTGCTGATCCAAAATTATTATGGATTAGCTATTAGGCGCAATGTGAACAAAACTGTGAAAGAGATGTCACAAGCAGTCTGGGCAATTTACTTTCACAAATTGTCCAACGATAATGCACCACAACATGGCCTCTGTCCCAGTGGAACCGATTCTTGGTGCAAGTATAACAAAGCACAAATCGAAGGCAAAAGTTATACTCACCAACATTTGTTGCCCGAAGCAGTCATGCTTGAAATCAAGCCCATATTTCGCGCTCTGAGTAATCCCAAATTACTGGAAAAGTGTTTACACAGGAAGACTCAAAATCCCAATGAAAGTGTAAACAATGTCATCTGGGAAAGACTTCCTAAAACAACATTTGTGGGCTTGAAGACTTTAAAAATTGGAGTTATGGATGCGGTATTGTGTTTCAATGAGGGATCTTGTGCCCGGCTAGAAGTTTTTTCAGAATTGGGTATCAAACCCAGGAGAAACATGGTGACAGCGCTTCATCGAATTGATAACTTGCGAATACAGCAGGTGGAGAAGGCTTGGAAAGCCACCTCGAAGACAGCCAGAATTGCCAAAAGGCTACAAAAACAGAAAGAGGAAGATGCAGAAAAAAGGGATGTATCAGATTATGGAGCTGGGTGTCACTAAATTACTTTTTTAGAAAGTTGCTCGTAAGTACTACGTTTTTTCGCTTTTTCTCAAAATAGCTTTTTTTCACATTTAGGTACACTTTTCTCAAAAAGTATAATTCAAATAATAAAAAAAATTTTAACAGCATTTACTTATAGTTAGATCTACATGTTAAACCTATTTTTTTTTAAAAAATTTAAATAAAAAAAAATTACACTACAAATATGCAAGCCGAAAACTTAAAAAAAATCATGTTTTTTTTTAAAAAAGAGATAAAAAAAATTTTCAGATGTAATGTTTACTATAAATTAGGTTTAGTAGATGGATTAGAATATTGTGTATGTGTATAAAAAAATGAATGATGTAAATTCATTATTTGTTGCCAAAAAATGTACCACCGTACTTGTCCTTTCGAATTCTCGTAAAAATTTTGAAGTTGAAAAAGTACTTTTAATTAAAAAAATAAAATAATTTTCTTTTTCTTTTACAGTGGATCTTGGTGGACTTTGTTTTTACTGTATGTGTTAAAAAATTCATTCAAATTTCAATGATAGTTTAGTATATACACTAATCTTTGTCAACACTAAAAATTCTCCATTTTTCGCCATCGAAAACTACGTTGTCCCCAATTATTTTGCATGAATTGATTCATGAAATATCATTGACTTGAATATTAGGAGCAATACTGATGTCTTTAAAATGATTTATTTAAATTATTTTAAAACATTATAAAATTATTTATTTAAGTATTTACTCTAAAGTTACGAAAAGTGAAATTGCTGCATTCGGCATTTTTTTTTTCTATGATTCATGTAATATTTGATAAAAAAAATTCCCCTGTGATTTCTACAGAATTTTTAACCAAGGTTTTGACTTTATTTATTTTATAACTCTTCCCTAACTCTTTGTTTTCTTTTTCTTAAATACAGAATAGAAACTGAGTGACATCGGTTTTCATACTTTCACATATTTTTTTGTGACAGTGGCAAGGGGGTGCAGATCGCATACAAAAGGGTGCAAAGTGGCTAAAGCTTCAAACCAGGAATTTTCAACCGTGAATGAGTATCGGATTTCTTACGGAACAATTTATTAAATAGATATGCCGTAATTTTACGTTCAATTGAATAATTTGAAGCCTGTACTTTACTTTTTTGCCTAGGAATTCTTCGCTTCATTTTTAATTTTCAAAAGCAAAAGGTGCAAGTGCATTCATTTTACTCTTCCTGACGTCGTTCATTCTCAAACGAAACGTCGAATAGTTTTTGTAATAATAATTCCTTTTATTGAAATATTTACTTTATCAGATATCAGTATGCTTAGATAAATTAACTGTTTAATAATCTTGTAGTTTTGTTTTAAAATATATATTTAAGTAACATTTACAAAATGACATGAGTCTTGATATTTGCATGTCCCCCCCCCCCCCCATGACATGCAATTGTTAATTTGGGCCCCCTCACTTTTAATACCCACGAGCCGACACTGGTGTGTAACTAAAACTCTGTTCGAATTCCACTCTACCAGTAAATATGAACCAAACGACGCACAAGCTGAAGCATGATATACCAGAAAATTCCAGTGCTGTACAGATAAGTGGTGATTCTACAGGGATAAGCAAAGCAGAGTTGAAATTTTATCACATAGATTCGGGATTCAATTCTCATTGAAGTCACAACATCAATGAGAATCAAGGACTTTTAAAGACCTCTAAGCATTTTCAAGTACTTTTAAGATTTGGAAAACAAGTTCAAAATGATTAAGCACTTTTAATGACTGTGGAAACCCAGGTAAACCACACATTTTTTTTTATCAAAACCCATGGCTGGTGAAGTTGGAAGAAAATAGCTTCAATTCAAACTCACTTTGACTGATTCAATCTCTTCCACCAGGTGCTGATACTCATCCCTCTGCGATCTGAGTTCCTGCAGAATGGGTTCCAAGTCAAAGTTGGCTGGACCCAGGGACTGGACAGTGGTTGACTCTGTTCCTGATGGCAAGCTTTGAAGAGTGGGGTGGTGGTGAGGACTGGGCACTGAGACCTGAGTTTCTGTCACATTCTGGTTGTTGCCTGATTCGGAAGTGACGCTGGAATTCTCTTCGTCTGACGTGTAACGAGTGCTGAGAAAATTGGACGGCATTTCAGATACATTGGACTTATTTTGCTGTATATTGAAATATGTAGACGGCACACAAATCCACGATCTCTAACCTGTTATATGTGTGATTGCTAGTCCAGGGATTATACAGCTTTGAAAAATAAATAGTTTCAAGGATTTCTGGGGGCACAGTGAGTTTTCTAAGAAAATTAGGAAGTTTAGGGATGAGTACAAATTTTGAATGAGAAAATGAGTACAAAAAAAAAAATTTAAGGAACATTATAGGGATAATTCTTAAAACTTGTGGGGTAATTCCAAAAATGTTAGGGATAATTTTTAACAATTTAGGGGTATTTATTTTAAAACTGACATAGGTTCCTAACAAAGACATTCATTTCAAAGCATGCCTTAATATCGGCAAAAAACTGTCAATTTTAAAAAAAATTAAATAATTAAAATCTCAGAAAAGATTTTCTCCTTTAGAGAATTATCTGAGGGTTTTTTTCATGGGTTTTGGAGAAAAATTGAAAAAATTTTTAGATATTTTTATTTTTTAGAAATTATTGATAAATTTAAGTACAATTTTAGGAATTTTAGGGAAAAACAAAAATTTACGGAATATTACGAATTTTAGGATAAACTCGACCCCAGGGTCTCTTTAATGACCTTTTAAATTTTTTAAGGATCCCATAAATTTGTTGCAGAAAAAAAATTGCTTTCTCCCACATAAATCGAAAACATTACAGTAAGAATCAAAATTGACAAATACAAAATTTAAATAACATTTAAATAGAATTTTATAATTAACTTGGAAAATCTTTTTCTAAGTCTAACAGAGGTTCATTCATACTTGAAGTAAAAAGAAGTGGTGTTAAATCAGCAATTCCTATCAACTTGGAAGAAAAACTGTTTCTCCACCAATGGGCTTAAAAGCCAGTGGAGGGGGGGGGGGAGAGAAAATCCAAATTTGGGATAAGTAAAACAATCTTAAGAAAAAAACCAAGATGAAAATTAAGGACTTTAAGGTCCCTTGTATAAAGAGCTATAACAAATAAGTAGATTTAAGAAGCATGCAAACCCTGTAGTCTTTTTTTTTTCCCTCATAGAGTAATTTTTTTTCTTCAAAATAAAATGCCAGCCGAAATATTTCTTAAAAACTTATGAAATTTGTTATCATATCTCTGAACAATAATAAAAGATGTGCATCAAGGTTGAAAAAGATGTACAGCTTTTTTACTGTTAGTGAATACAGATATACTATAACTATCTGCAAGAAAAAGCTAAGTTTCACAGGTTAAGGTATAGAACAAATCGACAAATGATGTTTTCAAAAATTGTACTGCATTACGGCGCAGTCCACCAAAAGCAACCCAATTTTGTAACATTGAAACAATATTCAAATTAATTGCAATAATTTTAAATAATTAAAATCTTAGCTGAAATTTAATGAAACATTATTGTGAAAAAAGCAAACTAAAAATATTTTTTAAAAATTAGAAAATTACAATTTCTAATAAGGATATATTATTTACAGAAAAACTGGAAAACATTGTCCAATATTTCTGTAGATGATATATCCTTATTTGAAATTGTAACTTTTTACTATTTTTTATATGTATTTGGCTTTGCTTTTAACCACAACAATTTGTCATTATATTTCAACTAAAATTTTAACTACTTTTATTAATTATTTAAAATTAATACAATTCTAATAATAATAATTTTGTATTAAATACGGACTCAATTGAAGAAGTTCATCAAACATAAACCTAAAAATAAATGAAATATTCTTAAAAACTGCTGGAAACTGTAACAGTTGGTATCTCTGCATATCTAAGGACAGTAATAGACAATTAATTGAAATTTAAAATCATAATATAATGATACTTTTTTACTATAGCATATCAAAATTTTGTTCATGAAATTTTCTCTCTCTTGCAATAGTGTCACCTGTTGGATGAAAAACAAACACAATCATAATATAAAATTTATTTGAAATTAAAAAATTTGAATTGCCATTAAATAGGTATCAAAATTAAATATACTATTTTTCTGATAGAAACAAATTTCATGCTTTAATACAATATTTTGGCCCTCTTTGAGTGCTAGAAAAAGTTTCTTTAGGTCTATGGAGCATAAAATGAGGAGTATGAAGGACTAATCTTACTTCAACTTTAAATAAAGGGTTTCAATTGTACTTAAATATCTAAAACAGTACAATCAGGCTGACTGCTTTAGCAAGTTTTTAAAATTAGATAAAAGTTTAGAGCAACTTACCTATGTGTAGAGAGTGCACTGCCATGAATATTTAATTCAGGTTCGTCATTTGATTCTTCATTTTCTGAAAAGGTAATCCATTGTTGAATAGTGGACATATTGGACATCATAAATGAGTTACAGTTCTGAATATTTTAAAATAAAATTAAGATTAAAAAGCATTTAGCTGATACTAAGATAAGTTTAGCTTAACAAGTAGAGAGACAGGTCATGATGATAATTACCTTTTAATAAAAATAATTAATCTATTAAAAACATCAGTACACATAGTAAGCAGTGGTGTAGTGTAAAATAAAAAGGTTTGGGAACGCTATGTGGCGTCGTTACAAACATTTAGTTTTTCCGGTGGGAGGGAAGGAATAAAAATAACAACAAAGAATAATTGACTTTAATAATTTTACTTTAATAATTTCAAAACAGATAAGGAGCACCTATTTTTTCCTTTTCAATTTTGGAAAAATTGAAAAGGAAAAAATGTGTGTTTAGACTTTTTTTTTATTTAAATAATTTTTCTTAAACTATTAAGTTATACAGATTTTTAAACAATTTACTTTACACAACACATTACAACAGATTGTTTGACACTTTTTAAATAGATTATACAACATTTTCAAACATGTGACATAAATTTTTAAACAGATTATCTACAACACATTTTAAATAGATTATTTTCATGATTTTTTTAGCAATTTCCATTCAGACAAATTTCTATAAAAGATTGAGTTTCGATTCAAACACATTTGACTTAGAACACATTATAATAGGGTCATCAGCTGATCTGTGTTTTCGGAGCATAGATTTAGCATAATCATCTGACTTCCAGAATTTCAGAGATGCCTTACATACTGTATTTTAACAAATACCTCTTTCCCATGTAAACTACGGTGCTAAAAATACAAAAAGTAAAATTACCAGAACTCAAAACTCACTTGAAATTGAATTAATGTTATCAGCACTACCAAACTTATTTTTAATGAGATGAGCAAATTCTCTGGGTTTTGACATGACATTCCTGAAAATAAAAATATATTAGTAAACATTTCCACTTTAATTTAAAAAATCATTTTTATGAAAAACCATTCATACAGCCATATTTGTTTTAATGCCAGTAAGTGTTATAATAAATTAACTATCATTATAACACAAACTATTAGATTTTTAATAATGAAAGTTCAGACAGACACAAAGTTATAGACAAGAGAAAGTATGTCAATGCACTCTGTAAGAAAACTGAAGTAAACTAAAAAAGCACAAACTATATTCAATTCAGGGAAAAAAGATACTCAAACAAAGTTAAAAACGATAGCCGAACATATACATACTGTTTTAAAAATTTGAATACGAAAACCGGAAAAGAGTGTAATAGCTTAGTTTTAAGCATTTACTATTGTGGAAGCTCACCTGTTAACAAAGATTCATGTTTCTTTTATTTATTATACTCGTTTTAATGAAAAACTGAAAACAGTAATTTTTGCTTGACTCATTAAAAGGAAGTTTTGTATTTTGTCGCAATTACTGGCATGTACAGAAAAAGGACTCAACCTTCAAAAAGATGACTATGAATTCTTCTTACACATAAATTAGTACATTAATATACAATGAGGAACTTGCACAAGTGAGGAAAATTAATATTTTTTGTATTTTCTAGGGTTATCCAACAAATATATGTGAGCAGGGCAATTATTTTTTATATTTATGCTTTCAATTAATAAAAAATCCGAGTTTGAAATTAGCTGAAATCAAAGCAAAAGTCACATGACCAAAAACGCATAAAAAATCATGATGTAGTTACTCATAGATAAAGTCGAAAATTAGAGGAAAACCCTCACTCATTCCTCGTCTAAAACAGGTTTTAGACTGGTTCATTATCTGCGCGTTGACGTTTCACGCAAAAGTGGCTTTTTCTTGCCAAATAGCAAAGTGAAAAAAAAAAATTTTTAACTATCTATCCGAGCTCAAATTTTTGAAAAAATTGTATTGTTTTTCATGAATTTTTCTCTACTTTTACTTAAAAATAAAAACAGAAAAACCTGAAAGTTCCTCATTATATTAAATTTTAAGTGATAAAAGGTAAAATTAAAAACAAAATAAAAAACTTCTTAACGAGTGAACTTAAAGAAATAACATACATTTGAAACAGACTAAGAAATTTTTTAGAAAATAGAATTCCCTTATAAATTATTAAACATTATTATTTTTTTTTTTTTTATTTTGATTTATATTTCTTCTTTGATTCTAGAGGTCTTAGACATTACAACAATTTTACTCAGCTGACCTTTATCTTTGGCCAACACTGTACAATACTAAACACTGGATTTCCTTAGGACATTTAAAATTAAATAACTTAATTATCTGTATTACAATTTTGAGCTGAAATGTTTAGGATACAAAATACAAAGTACAATCAAAAATACATATCTAAAAGCAATATACTTAAAAGTACAGTTTTTTAGTCTATTAATATTTTATAAGGCAGAGGCAATATTTTCTTAATGTATGGAATACTTTCCAAACTTTTCCAAATGAATACTTTATTAAATAAAGTAGCCATTACTAAACTGTATATTTAAAGCATGTTGTGAAAGTTTTGCCATTTAACATAAAATTGCTTTTATTTCATAAAAATGTTGCAACTAACTCAAACATAATTTTACAAAGTAAATATTGTCTCTGCCTAATAGTAAGCTAAGACAAAATATATAAAAGACTTACTCAGCCGCTGCATGAGTAAGAGACGCTCGGCCCAAACGGCCTCCTTTCAAGCTACCAACAACTCCTCTTAGCAGCACAAGATAATTTACACAATTGTTAAAACAAAGCAAGCATTGCAAGAATAAAGAAATGAAAGCAACATCATAAAGTTTTAAGTTTCAGTTTCAAGGTGATTAAATTGTTATGTAAAGTGCAAAATGTTATGTGTAACTCCTAAAATGGTATGTGAAGCCAACCATAGCTCCTGATAGCTTTAAGGTAACTTTTTCTAGCACACATAGATAGCCAGTTGAGCTATTAAAACGGAGAAAACATCATAAACCTAATTTTGATATGCAGTAAAAGAAGCTTCATTTTATTGAGCTATTTACTCTTTATAATGTTATTATTTTGTTTAAAATTATACAATTTTTACAGCAATATTTTTGGGCAGAATTGTGATTAAAAAATATATTTCATTAAGTTTAAAAAGCCAAACGATCATTCAAAAAATGCTCAAAATCCTTACAGAATATTTTAAAATAAGTAAAACACAAAAAATTCTGCAAAAATGAGCTTTCTAAAATATAAAAGCATAGAAATGAGCTACACATTAAAAAATTATTTTACTTGTCATACTTTATGCCTTGGCCCATGTCTCTCAACATTCCTTTTGGTAAACCATGAGTTTCCAAATCACGAATTCTCTTGTTATAGTTTTCAAGTTTCTTTTGTAGTTGGGTAATTAATTGGGCAGATTTCTGGTTTTTCTTCTCAAATACACTCTTGATCCTTTGTAGTTGTTGCTTGTCAGCATTCGTCGCAAGCTTCAAATATTCATTTACATTTTCTGTATGAAAATAATTTCAAGATTAAATTATTTAAAAAAATTAAAAGTTAAGAAACATAAAAAGGGCTGCATTCATACTGTAAAATTATATAGCACAAATAACTGTTAAAATTTGAAAAGACACTTAGTACTGAATAAAAGAATACTTAAAATTTACATACATTACACAAAGCTAAAAAAGAATATTTATATGGAGAAGATATTTACATAAGAAGAAAAACCTTTTAATTATTTATTTACAAATAGCAAATAGAGGATAAATAATACAAATATATTCTTATACCAATGATTTTCCTGGAAAGATCTTTGTACTTCCTAATTAATAAGTATTAATGCAATGTCACACATAAAAATTCTGCAATAACCAAAAAGGGCATATCTGCACTTCTTAGTTAGCAAGCTATTACCCATAGCCAAGCATAAATATTGCTGTGAAATGTAGCCTGAGTGATAATAGCAACTATACAGTATACATTTCCATACCTGATTGTTAGTTTTTTTCTACTCATAGATCGAATGAAGTTTTTGCCATATCTAACAAAAAATATAGAAGGTAATTAAATAATAATTAAGTGAAGATTTTTATAATTAACATATCCACATTGGATTCATAATTTTTCTCACAATTTTAATACTTTTCAACTACATGTAGAACAGGAAACAAAACCCTACAAACACTTAAATTTTAATTTCTTAAAGTTATAGGCATGCTCTCTTCCTCAAAACAATGTTTTCTTTTGCTTCCCTACTAAACAAAATACTACCCCAAAAGAACTTTTGCTTACATTTTCCCATTTACAAAGAAGTCAATAGGGCTTTAATGTTCCATTAAATAAGCATCAAAACAAGCTAGGGATACTTTTGCAACAATAAACTCTTCACTTGCCATCTCTTGCCGTTTGCTCCGTTTTAATGAGCTCCTTCGTACGAACCACTTTCTGTTGTATGTGCTCGATGGCAGCTCTTGTCCTTTGAAAATCAGGAGCGTGCGAAGAACCAATGTCTCCCTCATCCGTTCCACAAAAGTGCAGTGCTTCATTACTGCCTAAAGATAGCATGCTTCCACTCAATGCTGGGGCTTCCTGAAAATAAGTTAATATTTTCAATTTTTAAATTTACATTGATTTTATATTACTTCTTTAACCTAATAACTTAAATCCCCCCATCAACTAAATCATAAATATATTAATTACCCCGTTTTTGAGGCATACTTCCCCCCACAATTTTTTATATTATACACAATACCTACCACAGTTCCATAGTTATTAAATTGGAAACTGTGTTTTTTGACACATTCTTTGGAAATTAGAATTTTTTATCATCAGATTATGTATATTATATATTCCTAAACCTTAACTACAAATGGATAACCCATTACAGAAATGGGGGACGGAGAAAAAATATAAAAAAAATTTAACCATACACAATGATGCAATTTTTGCAACTTTAATCCACACTAAATAATAAAGACAATAAATAGTGGTTTCTCTTCAACAAAAGTGTATATTTTGCCCTTAGTGCTCTTGAACACTATTATGCCAGTCTAATTTTTCTTTTTGAGTAACAAATCTATTTCGACCTTCACAAAAAAAAAAAAAAAAAAAAAAAAAACTTATTTTTGTACCACGAACCTTTTTTAGATAAAGCTATTTTTTCAACACACTACCCTCCAACTCAAAATGCACCAAATTCAAGTTTTTCAAAACATGTATTTTTAAACTTTCTGATTTAATATTAGAAAATAATTATTTTTTGTCGTCTGATTTATTTCTATGGTATTGGATTATTGGCCTTTTAATGACACAAAAAGATTATTTTCTAGACAATTAAATTAAAAAATAATGTTAAGCTAATATTTTTTTTTTCTTTTTTTTTTTATTATCCACAAGTGACAATTCTGGAACTGAAATAAAAGAAAATCATTACCCTAATTTTAACATGCTAATAGTAAAAAGAGCTTTTCTATATTATGTCCTCAAACTTTGTTAATCATCTGCTATTTTTGTTATTAGTTATATATTACACATGGCATAAAATTTTATGTTTTGACACAATATTTTAGTAGGCATTATGATAAAAAAAAATTGCTAGGTCGATGGGACACAAAAAGAATACTCTTCTACCTTTAAAAGGGTCACAGTTTTTGCCCAGACCTAATAGAAAATTATTGGCTAAAATATTGTTTTAAAATGTTTGCTATTTTGTGTATTAAATAAAATGACAATAGAATAAAAGATGAGAAAAAAAAATCCTTAATTATTAAATTTCCTTTCGAATTTCAAACTTTGAATTGCTATTGAATGAGTAATTAAATTAGCTGTATTGCTGCTACAATAGGTGGCAATGCTATCTTAAATTTTGAATAAAGATTTTAGCATACAAAGTGCTCTGGAAAATATTGTATTCAGATCTTAGGATAGGAAAATGCTCAATCATGTTGTAAGGACAGAATAGGTATACAACTAAAAGAAAGCACTTACAAACCAAAAAAAAGTATATACTTATGTAAAACCCAACCCTCTAATTTAGAAAAAGATTTTGATGTCCAAAACTGAAAACTCTAAAAGGTGATTTAGATTTTTACATACTAAACATTTTGATACAAATGTGAAATATTGGGCATAATTTATTTTAAAAGTGCATCCTTAGGTATAAAATTATCAAAAAAGTTTTTGGTATTAAAATTGATTTCACCAGCAATTCTTCGCTGGGCCTATAAGTATTACAGCCTAATCAGTGAAGGTCGAATATAACCCCTTCTTTAAAGCTTATTTCATACCCGCGTTCTAAACATAAAACTTGCCCGCTTATATTACAGCAGCAAAATCTTATAACATGACCAATACTGAATAGTAGTACATCAAAGTTGCTTCTTAATGTAATTTAGTGAAAGAAATGCAAGCATTTAACAAAATACAATTTTGGTTTCTGTGAACTGTGTACCTATATGGTTTTTCGAAATCCAAGTGGTACACTAATTTAGAATAAACTTGATTTATCCGCTTATCTCAAATGAAATTGATTGGTGGTAAGAAAAATTTCATGAAACATTCCTTTTACTTTATTAAAGTTGGGAAAAAATTAACTGAAATACTTGTATGTTCCATTTGCCAAGCGACGTATTAACGTATAAAAAAATTCTTAGTGACTAACTACTTTGCCAGAAATTCTAAGACCATTATTAATAACTTAGCATACTATTAAAATCAAAATCTTCCTTTCATAAAATACATAACTTAAATTTCATTATTTCAATTGAGGATGGAAAATAAGAAATTTTAAACGTTCACTGACTTTCACTATGAAATGTATTTCTGTTAATATCTTAACCTCTCATCCAAAATAAAATTATTTATCAAAATACATAAATTGTGCATGGTTATTTCTATTATTTTTTTACCACTACAGCAGCATAAAAAGTTTCCATTTTTTGGAGGTACAAGTGCACCTTTTGACCCTGTGTGGCGACTCTCATCTGGTTATCTTTCATCGTCATTTTTAAAATTTTGCATAAATTCCTTTATGTTAGTATGCATGGTACAGTATGCAAAAAAAAATCCGAACAATGGCTATATCTTCGGTTCTAATTATCGTAGAATCATGTGGTTAGCACAATTTTTTTTTTTTTTTTTTGATGATTTTCTATATGTCTGGGGCAAAAAAAAAATTCTTAGAGGGCTGTAAACTAAGTAAATTTAACTCTATCTTTTAAATTTCAATATGAACCTCTATTTTTTATGTTTTCATTTAATTTAGAATACTTTGTTTACCCTATATACTAAATTTCAGTTCATTATGTTGAAAAACACGTCACTTATGAACAAAAATGTTTTGGCTGATCTTGAGGGCAAATTTCTTTAAAGCGGGGAAGAAGCAAACGTTTTTCGTGCTTCAAGACGTAATCTATTACACAGTCCCTTAAAGTGAGCTTTCTAACATTTTTGTTAAAATATTGAGAACCAAAAGTCAAAATGGAATGAAAAAAATTCTGGAGGGGTTTTCAACTATGATAATTTTAATGGAAGCAAAAAAAAAAAAAATACATGTTTAAATCTAAAAAAATTAAAACTTGTTTTATTAACTAATAATTATTAAAAAATGTGTTTAATACAAAAGTTGCATGTTATTTAAGTTTGGCTATTATAAACTGTCGTTTGAAACAAAAATTGCTAAAATATATTAACTATTTAAGAATCTATGGCTAAAAAAACAACTTTTCTTTTTAACATTAATTTGCCATTTTTTGGACATCATTCAAATTACTAACCATTCATTGGAAAATTATAATATTTGGTATTTAGACGCTTTTTTGCATTCTAAATCTAAATATGGTATAATATTATGGGGTTGCCATTGAATAGTTGTTAAGTTAAGTTTTAATTTGTAGACGACCCCTCATGATTAAAAAAATTATATTCAACTTATAAAGACCTTCCGCGATTTACAACGGTACTTGACTTTTGTTATTTCATCAATTAGAATACAAGCTATAGCCATCATTCGGATTTTTTTTGCGTACTGTACATAGAAAATTCCCAATACTAACAGCGTCTCCTGAGTCATCCCCATTATTCCAGTCCTCAGCCGAGTTATTCACAGTCAAGTAAGACGATGCAGATGCTAAGACAGGTGACACATTGACGTGCAAAGTAGGTGGGTGGAGCACAGCTGGACTAGACATTGATGAAGTGCCAGGATGAGGGACAGTCAGCTTTGAAGAATCGTTGCTATCCGTAGAAGTACCGCCCTTGCGACGATGTAGAGGGCTTTTTTTACGCTTCATGTTGGCTTATCTGCCTGGAATGAATAAGAATATATAAGATAAATATTATCGTAATATGTTTGTGCCCATGGGCGCACCCCCTGGATTTTGACAATAAAATTCTTTTAAAGGCTACAAATTCACAGGAAATAATCAAATGTTATTTTTTAAATATTTTTCGTTATTATGATGTGCATTACTAATTGCTTCTGTTTAATTTTTTTTCTTTTTTTATTGTTGAATATTGCAACTTTGTTGGTGACAATATGGTGCTTGGTGGATTATTGTGGAGGGAAATATTTTTAATGCAATAGCCGGAGTTATTCTTTTATCTTTAGTTGCGCGTTCTGTATTGATCTCTCAATTCCCTGAAAGTGTTTAGCTTTTGGATTATTATTCATCAGATACCATGAGACCTATTTTCAGAATTCGGTTGAGCAGTTTGCATGTTTTATCACTGTTTCTGTGTAATGGTGAAAACAAAACTTCCTCTTTTTATCACGCAATTTCAAAGTATGCGCATGGTGTTCCGCCAGTAGGGTGTAACTCAGTTTTGAAAATTGCAAATTATAGTAAAGTGGCAAAATTAAGAGGGAAAAACAACGAGGTGTGAAGGTTTACATTTGAAAAGAAAGAAGAGAATGCTGAGAGAAGGAATCGGTTTTACTTTTTCGGCGACATGAGATTTATTAGAAAAAATATGAGAAAAAAAGCAGTTAGCCCGATTTGAAAACTTTGGTTGAGAAGCGCGCTATAAAGGGCGGGAGGTTTAAATTATTTCCGGTGTTAAATTCCTATAAATTTATTGCTTTTGGAAATGATTGAAATACTGAATTCTACCGTTGAGTATTTCGTAGAATGACTAATGTTTTTGTTTTATTTTTGTATGTACATGTTTCATTCATTGCAGAAAAAGAACCACTAATATTTTGTGCCTTTTTTACATATTTTACCAGAGTATAGATGCAACGTTAATGGTTGAAAACTAGTTGCGGTGCCTCATATTTAATGATATGACTTAACATGAATAGATTTCAATTTTTTATAAAATAGAGCAACAGTGAACACTAAAAATTAATTTGTAACACGTATTTCCCCTATTCGGACAATCACACACCAGGATTCCGATTCACAACCCAGGCTTATTACTCTTTAGTTCAACTTCACGTCCACAAATATATTCTGCATGAATTTAAAAGACCAAGAAAGAAACTATTTAGGAAAACAGAGGTAAGCTTTAACTTTGACAATTCCGAAATAAAAAGCACTATTTTACTATTTTCAATGCTTATCCATGCAAATATGTTCTGCAAATCGCAAACAATATAAATTTAGAGTTAAAATTTTACAATTTTCTATTGCAATGACATCCAATATACTCTTTAAAATAATAAGTTTGGTCCAGCATTTGAACTAATTGAAAGAAATTCATTCTGCGACTTTTAGTTTTAAAATTTTTAATTAGTATTCATTTTAATTTTAAAAATTAGTTTTAAACAATTAAAATGTAAATGATTATGATTAAAATGAACAAAAATTGTAAATGATTAAAATTAAGAAATAAAAAAAGGTTAAGTAATTTATGTTGTCATATATAAACGATGAAAAGTTGTCTAGCACCCAGTGAAATGGGTTTGCACACCCCTGCATATAATCCTGGGGGTGCTCATGTTTGTGCCGAACTCTTGGCTTTTCTTTTTGTCATATTGATTTGTATAGACAAAACACTTTTGTAGTTTTATTAGGGTAGAGTAAAGCTTATATAAAGACAGACTCTTTCCAAGGTCAAAATTTCCAGATAAACTACAAGCGTTACAGACATGAGTAGTATGTCGAACGTAAGGTCTCATCAAAACACGTCCCCATACCAAAATTCAAGAAGTAACGGATGAATCTTAACTATAAATGCTACAGACATATATTATACATCAGTTCCAAGGTCTCAATAAGAATAATAGGTTTGGAAATGCTATAAATTGAACCATGAGAGTGACTCCAAAGTAAGTCAATAAGGATAAAGATACTGCATTGAAAAAGGAAGTTAATTGAAAAGTGTTTGCCAAGTTTGTCATCAAACTCTTAACTCAGCAACATTTCTTTAAAAATAATAAATTCAAATTGCTATAGTTTATGTTATCAGATTTCAACCTTAACATTATCAAATGTCATCACTTAGTATCTGACCTTGACAGGAGTGTTCCTTATAACTATTTTGCTACAAGTAAAAACAATTTTAGTGCCTCCCTTCTCCCCTTTCAATAATCTTCCCACTGTTTGTAAGAATAGAAAACTTTAGAAGAGTTAATTACTTTCAAGAATGAACATTTGGCCAAAAATTGATTGACTGCAATATCTACAAAAAAGTCAATATATTTTTAATCATTTATAAAATGACAGTATAAAACATAATGACTAATACAACTATTGCCTCGCAGAAACCATTAGATTTATCCATTAAAAAATATCCATGTTTCTAATATTTTTTTACTTGTCATTGTTACAAAAACTTAATCAAAATTACTATATTGTACTTGATTTCGAATATCCCCAACTTGTGAAGGAAAATCAGAAGTTTTCTCAAGCAAACAAAAACAATTCTACATTTAAATAAAATGTGTTTAAAATAGTTTCAAACATTTATTCATTAGAAATGCTGTGAAAAACTTATCGGGAAGTAATGCTTTTGTCAAGCGAACTAGCAAAACGCAGTTAGTACGTAAACATACTATGCTTGAAGAAAATGTTTTGAATACATTACACTTTTCAAATGTGCGACATATCTTTCTTGAAAAACAGATTTTTTTGGAAGGACATTCATTCAAATTTAAACATCACAAATAAGGACATAAAGATAACTTATTATGAGTAAACTTATTTATGTTTTTAAATAATTACTTTCCGATAAAGTCACAGTGTAGAATATCTCTTAAAATGCAGACAACATTCCTAAGTTTCGTTATTAAAAACTATAAACGTAGAAATGGTGACGTAACCATATTAATTTCCTTTGAGAAAGCAATAAGTCTGCGAAGTGTGACGTCACAACATGGTTGCTGGGTTTTTAAAAGATGGACGTCAATCTAAATTAACATTGTGCTGTTTTTTTTGTTTTTTTCATAAATAACCGATTAATTAATTGTTATTTTTAATTTCTAACACTCGAATGTTGTAGCCTAAACTTTCCTATAAGTGGTCCAATAAGTGAATAAGCATTATATGCACTCGTTTATACTTTCTGTGTAATTAAAAAAGTATGTTTTTGACTTGTCAGTCTGGATTATGGTTTTTATTTCATGAATTGTAGGTAAATAAGTTATTATTTTAAAATTTTAACAAGGAAATGTTGTAGCGTAGTTCTTCTGATAAGTGGTCCAATAGGTAGATAAACTTTAAAGGCAGTAGTTTATTGTTTTTCTTCAATCAAACTACGTTTGTTTTTGGCTTGTCAGTTCCCAGTCAAGATTTGCATTGTGTTCTTTTGTTTCATGAATTATGGGTAAAAATTAAAAAAATAATAATGTATTTAACTAGTGAAAGTTGTTGCCCTAACTTTCCTATAATTAGTCCAATAGGGTGAATAAACACTATTTTCAGTAGTTTATTGTTTATGTTTAAAAAAAAGTCTGTTTCCATGTCATTGTTGATATTCATAGCATTAGGCTTTGACAACAACATCTGAGATTAATTGAACATTCAGTATTGCTTGTAAGAGTTAAAATAACTAGTTAGCAACAAAAATGAGTTATACGTGCACAATTAAACCCCTTGGCAATTTGAGTATATTTTGTGTGACTTAGTGATCCTATTTAATTCTCTACTCCAAACTTGGATTTTATTAATTAGTATTAATGAAAACACTTATTTCTTTGAAGTTATGACCATTGTTTTATTGTTTTCCAATATTATGTGTTTAAAAGAGATGTTTATTAAACCGTTGATTGGTAAATCTTTCTTGGTAAGTGCTAAATGGTGTTTGGTTTTTGGGAGCCGTGTAATTTTACAACATGCTCTCATTACTAAATATCTTTTGGTTCTAGCCTCGAAAGTATTGCAACACGGAAACCTTATTGGACATATTTTTTTTTCTAAAAATGTGTTTTGGTAGTTCTTTACTATTAATAATATTGCTAATTCTTGATGTTCATATTTCTTAGGAAAACTTACTAAAACTTCAACAAATGAGCTGCCCACTATCCTCAATTACCGTTAATGTGGATATATGAAGAATACACCTCGAATATCAAGATTCGCATTTCCTTACAGGATGGAATTTTTGTTATAGTGGTAAGGGAGTACCGTGGTAGGTTCTATTTATTTCAAAATGTGAAATTTCGTTATACCTTATCATAATATTTAAAGCCCGAAAGCAAGGTGTGTCTTTTGATTAGAATGATAAATAAACTATTATAATTTACACTATGTAGATTTAGTTTTCAAATTCAAGTACTACTCAAGTTCAACTGGCTAACCTGATGGCTGTGTGGTTAGAGCTGTGGTTTCGCATGCCAAAGAGGTGCCGGGTTAGACATGTATGTTCGTTGTGGTTCGACATCCATGTTAAACTATAGGTCCCTGCTTGATTAGCCGTCATTGTGCATCAAAATAGGTTGTTGAGCGTACAAACCAACCCGAAGGCAACTGCACTGAAACAATTACACAACATCTACAACTAGGCTTCATGATACTGGACTCGGCCAGATGATAAGGCATCATCATCTGAGTTAGCAAATAATGAGCCTGTAATTTATTTTAAAATATTGTCTGTTAAGGAATAGAAAATGTTGTTTATGATTGAAAACATTAGAAGATTCATTATACATGCTTAAGAATAATTTTCACTTGTCCATTGAATTGATATCATAATAAATTAATCTTTCTTTCCTTATTGCTGATCAAATATGCTCCATATTGCAACTATACGTTTAATTGTATATAAATCATAAAAATAAAATTATGGCAGTGGGGAACAAAATACCTTTAACAAGTAAATATAATTCAAATTTTATTTTTGGCAAAATACTATTAAAATGGTTACAAGTTGCGCAATTAAATCTAAATCATTTAAGACTTTAAATAGTAAAATTATTACAAACCAAAATATATATATATATATATATATATATATTATACATTTTATACTAAACAATCAACATGAGAAGTATGTAATTTGTCACATTGAATGTGATCTCTAATTTGGGTCAATGACTTATCTTGGGATTACAAAAATTGTTGTTTCGCCAATTCTATACCTGCATGCATTAGAAAAAATTGTTAAATCTCATTATATCTTTTAATTTTAGTAATCTTGAAAGACTTTTTTTTTGTTTTGCTAAAAAAGCACCTAAACCTTGTTGCTGAATTAAGAGTTAATATAAATTATGCACATTTTTTTCAATTTCTGACAAGAATGGAGGCGTTTTGACCCTTCTAAAAATACCGTATTTGTTTTTTACTTGGTTCATTTTATTTTAGTAAAATTAATGTTAGGAACAAAGTTAACTACTATACTTATTAAATTACAGTAAGTTACATGTTTTGATTACTGTCCTCAAGCTGTTTATGATTCTCATTCATTAAAAATTATATTTTCTTTAATGCTAAAGAATGATTCTTAAGTAATTGCAATAGTTTTCTATTGTGTACATAGCCCCATTGGCTCAGATAGCTAAGGCTCTGGGAACTAACCAGTACCTTGTCGCAACAACATTGTATGATAATGCTGCACATAAAATCCTTCGAGGCCTCAACGTCAGTTTGGTCAGGCATGGATTTGGAGAGAGGGAGATGCTATAGCTCAGATCTCAGCAGGTTTATTTACTGGGTAGAGCAAATTGCATACAGCGGAATGCAAGATTAAAAAATATTTAAAAATCAAATGAATTTCCTACTTAAATATTAAATGTTAAGCATTAGTTTTCTCTTTAAATAATTAAAGCGCACATATTTTCATTTCTTGCGAATTTACCACTTTTCTCTACTTTTTTTCTAATTTTCAAATGTAAGGGCACCGCTTTGACTCTTCCTGCAACACCTATGAATGTTGATCATCTGGCTAAATCTAAAAACATGAGGTGTATTGTTATTAAAATGTTTCTGTGCACTATGGCCAATCTGAAAATATTAACGAATGATAAAAATTAACTAAAACTCAAGAATAACCGAGTTTGAATATAATCATTTTACAGCAACAAACTTTTACAATATATATATATATATATATATATATATATATATATATATATATATATATATATATATATATATATATATATATATATATATATATATATATATATATATATATATATATATATATATATATGACTTTTGATAAACAGAATGTTAAAATTTTAATTAGTTTATTTTTAATTAATTTTCTTAATTAATTAAAAAAAAATCACAAAACGACTTCTAATAGGGTTACAGCTCTGAAATTTTGAACATAAGTAATTTTGGCCTCCTTATTGAACTATTGAAAAACAGAATATTAAATTTGTTGTTAGGTTTTTTTTAATTAATTAATAAATATTTTATAAAACGGTTTCTAATATTGCCACAGCTCTGAAATTTTCAACATAAGTAGTTTTAGCCTTCTAATTGGACTTTTAAAAAACATAATTTTAAATTTTTATTTAGTACTTTTTTAATTAATTTTTTTAATTAATTAACAAATATTTTACAAAACGATTTCTACTTGGGCTACAGTTCTGAAATTTTCAACACAAGTAGTTTTGCCTATGACAAAAAGAATGTTAAAATTTTCATTTGATTTTTGATTAATTTTTTTAATTAATATTTTCACAAAAAGTGACTAATATTATTACTGAAAGTTTCAACATAAGTAGTTTGGCCTTTTAATTTTGCTTTCCACAAACACATGTTAAAATAATCTTAAAGAGGTGTTGTATTATTGTATTAAATGATTTTTTTTTTTTTTTTTTTGCGTCTCGACAGAAAAGAGGCTTCTAATATTAAGGTTTTAAGTAGCAATTATAGATTTTAGTGAGTGAAGCGAGCTTATGTTTACGCAACAATGAACCTTTCAACGAGTGAAGTAAGCCTGTACTTATGTGTCAATGAACTTTTCAGCGAACGAAGCGAGCTCGATTTTGCGTAGCGATGAACCTTCCTGCGAGCGAAGCGCCAACAACTGTGACCTATACATGAATGACAGATTTACGCAAAGCGATTCCTCACAGCTGGCACACAATTATGTGAAAGATGGCGTCCGCGCGATCGTTGCCAGTTCAAAAATACAAAAGAACCCAAGGAAGTTAATAATAAAAGAATACACGTCGATTTTTTAAAATTTTAAAATATACCATTGAAAAAATGTAATTAAAAATTCAACCAAGTAAAAGCCGAAAGTCAGTTGTTAACCGAGAGTCAATTAAAATTATTAATCCGACTTTATAATCTCAATGACGTTACGCTTGGAGTTTATGCACGCATGTTGTCAAAATGACGTAATTGTCCGACCTCCACTCCTACTCCCTACGTTTTTGAAAGAGGAAAGTGCTTCCGATCGCTCGAAGAAGCACACAAAAAATGAGTTTTAGTGTACACTGAACTATGATGTATCTTAATTAATTTTTTTATCATCCAACAAAATTTTAATGCCATACACAAGAGGAGATTTCAAAGGTTCTAACCATATTTTCTTCAATGGGAAAAAGTAAATTTTTCAAGTATTTATTGAGATATAAGTGTAGGGAGGGGGGGGGGGGGGAATTCACCATTGGATTATCAATTCGGCCAAATTTTAAAATTTAATTTAAAAAAAAAACTAGTTAAATTTTTTTTTTTTTTTTGTCTTTTGAAACTAAACGAATGCAGAAACTACTTATGTTAAAAATGTCACAGTTCTCCTTGCATCAGAAATTCAGATGCACGCCCCACAGAATTCGATTTCTTACCTTTTTTTAATGTAGAGAGAGATATTGTGATTAGCTGAATTGGAAAAAGTAGAAATGATTCAAATAATGTAATGTATAAAATAAATAAACTTAATACTTCACAGCTTCTTAGAATTCTCAGAACCTCTGTCTTCGCCAGGGGCGGCTTGTGCACTACAGCTAGTACAGCCTGGGAAGGGGGGGGGGGGCTTTCCCAAAACCCATGGCACCTATCATGAGCTCGATATTCAACCGCAAGGGTATCGGAGCCTATCGCGTTATTTAGACAGACATTAACCGGTTAGTAAACTTTTATTTAGAATAACTTCCGTGAGGCGTTTCCAGGGGAGTATAATATTTACAGAAATATTGTTACAATATATATATAAATATTGTGATGTCACCAACGCCACAAGACGATCTGACTTTTCTTTCGACAAATACACGCATCTTGTAAAAGTGAATCACTAGTCCATCAGCAGTGTGAAATTTGGTCTAACCATTCCTGACAATGAAAAATGGAGGAATAGAAAATTATTTAAAAATTGCATATTTTTAACACACTAATATTGATAGTTGCCTTGATGTTGCGTAAAACATTATGAAATCTGGTACCGTAAATAACAACAATAAAGAAAGATGATTAACGAAGTTGAAGGACTAATAATTTTAAGCATAAGCACATCAAAATTAGGTTCGCTATTTTTTGTTTCGGTCACAGTAGAATTCCCTTGTGCTTTTATCACAGAAAAAATATCAAATTTTTTCATATATATTTTGGCCGTCTTCGTGTACGCGAAAAAGATTCATTAGGTTTCTGAAGTCCCTCTTCTTCATGAATCCACAATTGGAGTATTCACCAATTAGTGGTTTTCTTTTAGTGAAGCAGTAAAATATTCGTGAAGTTTTCTCTTTGTTTCAGTTTGCTAGCTGAAAAACATAAATTTTTCAATGACAATTATCTTATGCGCTTGCACAATTTTGACGAAAACCTCAATGACAGGTCCCATAAACCCCACTAACTCATGTGCCAAAGTTGCACATCGTAGGTCAATCCGTTCGGGAGTTATGCTGAGCACAGACACACACAGAGACATTTTTTTAAATCACTTTTTTGAACTCAACACGTTCCAAACGTGTAGAAAAGCAAAAAAAAAAAAAAAAAAAAAAAAAAAAAATTAAAAAAATTTGACCGAATCCAATACTTTCATTACCATATGTTAACTTATGGGTAATCGAAAGCAATTAACAAACGATTCTAGGTTTACGGGGCAAAGAAAGACTAACGATTACCATTGAAAATTTACATGTTGGCAACTTTATTTTCATTTAGTAGTGCCACCTGTGGAACTGAATTAGAAAATTATAGCTTTTTGTTTCATTTTCTAAATTTATAACTATTGTTATCGAATTAGTATGAAAATTAAGCATAACTGTTAAAAAAAAAAAAATGTCAAGGTTGGACCCGTGGGCAGCTTGCGCGTATAAGATTGCTTAGAGAAATTACTTTTTTAGAAGCTCATCAAAGTTAAATATTGTGTTCAATTGCACAATAGTTCTTAGGTTTGCACAACAGTCTTTATATTGCAATTTTATCTTTTCTATAGTTTTGCCATCTACTTTCTACTACCACAACTTCCTTTCGTTTGGACTATTAGTACTGATTGTCAAGACTGAGCCCGTGGGCAGCCTATGAAATAATCCATATGTTATTCACTGCACAAAACTCCAAACTATAAATAAAAATATCACGATTTGGATTTTATCTTGGTTTATTTGAAGACAATCACTAAACAAGAAGACAGGAAATTAATTAATATTTGATTAAAATTATGCTGAGCCTTTAGACAGCTCAGGGTCGTATCATGATCTTATATGCTATCTGAAGATTTCGGCACCATCGGCACCAGAGCGCCATCTACAATTCAAAGTTACAATAGCCTGCGCATGCGCATTTAAGATTGCTTAGAGAAATTACTTTTTTAGAAGCTCACCTAAGCTGAATATTGTGTTCTATTGCACAACAGTTATTAAGTTTGTACAACAGGCTTTATATTGCGATTTTATCTTTTCTATAATTTTGCCATCTACTTTCTACTACCAGCTACCACAACTTCCTTTCCTTTGGACTATTAGTACTGATTTTTATAACTTCGATTTCCAAACAAATAACACAATGCTGCAAATGTAAATGAACTGTTCGTTAGAAGCGAAAGTAAAAGCTGGTTTATCATTTATCAATTTCGGTTTTGTGTAAAAAAGAAAAAGATATTGTTAAAAAAAAAAAAAAATCAGATAAGTACATAATGTTGTGATGTTGTACCGTATTTGGACACATAAACTGAGGAGGTAAGTGAAAACGAACATCTTTAATAACTGGACATTGGACAGGCAAAAACGTTTACACAACAGCCAGTGGCAGAAGATAGAATGGAATGTTAGGATCAGTTACAGTTAGGCAATATATCGATTCGACGATTTTTTTTAATTTTTTTTTGTAATTCCATGTGTTTTTTCGATTTTCTTTATTCCCTTTTCAAAAACTTCAAAACTAAAGTTTGGACTTGAATGAGAGACAATTTAAATGACACCCTAATCAAAAAGAAAACGTAATGTAATGGAAAGATAAGATCATTTATTAGTAGTCATTAACTTAGCGCCTTTCTGTTGCCAACGTGTGCCTGGAATTTGCATATAATTTTAAATATTAAAAACATCTCTATCAGAAATTTTGCGGTAAACTACTTTTCAAATTTTTTTCTTTAAGAATAAATGTGAATTTATGCATTGACATCCAAATGTATTTTATTTATTCTGATAGATAATAATTTATTCATTAAAACAATTTTTATAATTTATTTATTAAAACAATTTTGGCATAAATTCCTGAAAAGTACAAATTTGCCCCGAAAATCTTCGTTTCTGGCAAAATTGAAAATAAAATAAAAAAAATCATGCATCGATATTTTATCGATATTTTTTTGATGCAACGATATAGTATCGATATTTATTTTGATCGATATTCCCAACCTCTAACCACAACACTCGATCAGTTACAGTTAGGATCACAACACAAAAGATATTTTAAAGCATTATTTTTTGGGGTGCTAATTTTGAGACATTATGGTAATTAGCAATATCAGAAATAAAATAAGCAGGGAAAAAGCAAAATCAAGTAAGATTACTAATACTTAAGATTATTATAAGATTACTTATTACTTAAGATACTTATTTTTTGCAAAGGAATTTTATCGAACTTTGGTGAACGAAGGAAGGATAAATGGTAAAGTGTGAAACTAATTTCTCAATTTAAACACGAAACACTAACGCAGCAGAACTCAAATCTTCTTAATCCAAGGAAAGAAAAGAAAAAGCTCGTCTTTTCCTCTTTGCGAATTTATTTTTCTTTCACCAGCTAAGAAGAGAGGGAAGAAAACTTTCTTGTCAACTTAATTATGAGGGAGAAAGCAGAACAGCCGCCCTATAGATTAAAGGACAAGCCGAATAAAAGGGCGTCTCCAAGGGAATAGAAGGTTGCGGGGAGGGGGAGAGACTCCAAAGAATGTATGAGAGAAGGCCTCCCAACTCCATAATTCTGCTTTTGTTAGAAATTCTTATCCCCTCTCTGAAAGATCACTTTTTCTGATGAGCTTAACCAATCGGTCGCGAAAGCCTTCGTGGGGGTCTTTCAGAATGATTTACAGAGGAGAATTTCTGTAAAAATCGGAGGAGAGTTAAAAATATTACGGATTCTTCTCATTTTTAACAAGGCGTCATTGTGTCAGGGCTTTTTCCACAGTTCTCTGCTCAGAACAGCCCTCTTGAAAGCTGACATTGTATTTGTGAATGCATCTACTTTTAGATTCATGGGCCCACCCATAAACCGAATGAATCTTTCTCCTTTAACACAAAGACGGTCTTAAATTACTTTATGAGGGAAACACTAGGGGTTAATTTAACTTTAACGCTAATTTAATTTTTAATCGAAAATAAAGTTGATATAATAACAGTTTCTGTTTTTTAGTCCACCAGGTGACGCTATTGTACCTTCAAATATCGTTAATCATCTTTTATTATTGTATAGATATTCATAGGTTGTGAAACAATATTTTGCCTCCCATTGTGATTCGGAAAATATCTCATTAATTCCATAAACCTTGTTAAAAAAAATTGAAGTAACAGTACAAGTATAAGTAGTGTTTCAAAACATAAAATTTTGTACCATTCGAAAAACAATAGTGAAATAGTATTAACGAAGTTTAAAGACATAATTTATAGTGAAACTTTTCTTCTATTAGCATGTCAAAATTAGGCTTGTGACTTTTTACTTTCAGTTACCCATATGTAATACATAGAATAAGGAAAATATAGTATTCAGTAAAAAAAAAAAAAATCGATTTTTTTTTTTTTTTTTTTTTTTTTTTTTTTTTTGCATTTTTTCACGTTTTGGAACATCCAGATCTCAAAAAAGTTAGCTAGAAAAAAGGTCTGTATGTGTGTACGTAGTTAGCATAACTCCCGAACTAATTAACCTAGGATATTTAAATTTGGAATGAGGGTTGGTGATGACACAAGGACTTACCATTAAGGTTTTCGTCAAAATCGCGCACATAGGGTAACTGCCTTTGAAAAAATCATGTTTTCCAGTAACTGTTAAAAAACAGCTCTAACGATTTTGTTTGAAATTGCTGTGGTAATGCTTCTTAAGGTGTTCTAAACATCCCGACCTCTAAAATTCCCGTAAAAATGCTTTAATGGCGTAAAAAGTTGAATAACGAATGCTTTTAACTCAGAGTTCTCTTTCCTTGAGCATACCTCATCAACGATCGTTTTTTCTTTTCTGCTCAGTTTCACTTACAAAAAAGGAAGATATAAGAATTATCTATAAGTAGTATATCACCAAGATCATCATTTAGGCGTAGTTTTTTTTTTTTTGCGGGGGGGGGGGGGGATTTAAGTCCCACACAATAATTATATATATATATAATAATAATAACCCATAAATTGTGCTTCAAATTTCATTAACCTTTCTTTTTTATTAATTATTTATATTTATTTAGATTTTGTTAGTTTGGTCACTTCGTTTGTTTCTGGCAAATCTGCGGAGGGCTAATTAACACTTTCGACGTCTTTCATTACAGCTAAAACTTGGCAGATTGACTCGTTTTCGATTACGATGGCAAAAAATAAAGGTTAGTGAATGGTACCGAATCGAGTTTTTTTTTTTTTTTTTTTTTTTTTCTGTAATGGTCAAATACTATGAAAAGTTGATGTGAGCTTAAAATCATTTAACTAAGTTGCACTTGCATATGAAAGTTCAAGTTGGCAATGCATCTAAAGGATTTATATATATAAAAAAACTATGTTGTTTTATGGGTTATTGCATTATTATTATTATTATTATTATTATTATTATTTTTTTTTTTTTTTTTTTTTTTTTAATACTTAAAATACGGAAAGTTTAGTAGAAAAACATTAACAGGCAATCCCAATTGTCTTTCAAAACATTTATTATTACATCATGTTTGCAAAGTTTAAAAATTCCTCAACAAAATGTTAATAATAGCTCCACTGAATGAATTCAAATTCAGGATCACGCAATTTTTTATATTTATTTTTCTCTTCGTAAATTTAGAGATTTTTCTGCGTTACGAACTAGGATAATATGACAGAATTTTGGAGGGAAAATATGTGCCATTTATTTCCAATTTTAAAATAGTTGTTTTGGCAGTACATAATAAACAAAAGGAAATTCAATCAATATTTTAAAAAATCAATGTTTTAACAAAAGCTTTTTTATTTTGTGCTCACTTGCAATTCTTCCTCCCCATCTAATATTTTTAGAGCAATGACTTGTCCTTGAAAATGTTGTTTTGAAAAACAGTAAAACTTATAAATTTGAATGTTTGTTGTTGTTGTTTTATTTTTATATACAAAGTGAAAGTCTGGAAGTGGTAAAAATTTTGTTTAAAATAGTACTTAAAATCCATATTTATATGCAAGCTCTAAACTGTTGCAAAATATCTTATTAGACATTTACATCTATAGTATATCTAAATGTAAATATCTGCTGAATGAAACTATATTGCTTTTTAGTAGCCAAAAGAGGAAAAACATGAAGCAGGTTTCAATTAAAAAAGTGTCTGAACTTCTTCTCGTTAGATGGCGTCATGAGTTCTAGAAGGCGAAAAGGTAGAGTTAGGTGTTGTTTTATTTGTACTCACTAGATGGCAGTAAACTACTTTGGTTGAAAATTCTCCAAGAAGTATTGACCATCACACGAAGCTACAAAATAACAAAATGAACCATACGTTTCTGAAATTCTAGGGTTTGGATTCTAATAAATTTTGAGACAAAGACTAATAAAATAGAGACAAAGAAAAAGAAAAATTTTGTTTCAAGTCTCATGTTAATTTATAATTTATTTTTGGTGGGGTAATATATTATATTATTTTAATAATAAATGTAAAAAAAAAAAAAACACGAAATACAATTTTTTCGAATTCAAACAAGGTAAAATTCATCATCCACTCAACTCCATAGTTTGTTTTCAAAAATGAAATGTATAAGCACATCCACAGTCCACATAAAAAGATAAACTTAGATCGGACTGATGCAACATTTTGGAATAGAGATTTGTTTCAAAATTTCTGGAGAGAAAATACTATTCGCCTACTAGATATTACTTGTATAAAAAGCATCTTAATTCTAATTGAATAAAAAAATAACATCCTCTAAAGCTATTTAAAATTAAATTTGTTTGCTTTATTATGTTGCGAGATATAATACAATATGCATATTACTTAAATTTATTCATTCCATACTCCTTTATAACAAGGTATTTTCCCAATATGACACAAAAGTAAGTTTTAATGAAAAAAGCAAGTTTTTAAACGAAAAGTGCACAAAGGTATTATAGTTGCATATCATTCTAAAAAATCTAAAAATAATTGATCGAAGAAAATGAAAGAACGGAGCACGCAGGCGGGGAGGCGAAAGATGTATTTTATGACTTGTTACCTTGGCAACCAAGAGGTTCGGAACGATTGGAAAGAATAATTTAATTTGTGTCGCTTCTTTTCAAAGTTTTATCGCTCCCGAAAGATCCAAGGAATTTTTTCTTTCAAATTAAGACATAAATCAAATATTCCCCGTTGGATTTTCTTATTAAAGAAAAGTCGAGGCATTTTTATAGAATTTTTAGAATCTTTAATAAATATTGTTCTTACGTAAAATATTGTTTACAATGTTCCAAATTGATTCTCAAAATGAAATTAAAATAATTCGTACTTTATTTTATTATTTGTTCGGTATCCCGTGACTTAAATTCAGTGCTGAATATTAAAAAAAAAAATTTGAATTGAGCAATGCAATCTCTACTCAGGATAGATTTTAAATATAAATAAATTAATTAAATAATAAATAAAATCAACCTGTACAGTTTACCCTGGGCCTTAAGTCCAAGCCCATTTATTATTATTATCATCATCATCATCATCATCATCATCATCATCATCATCATCATCATCATCATTATTATTATTATTATTATTATTATTATTATTATTATTATTATTATTATTATTATTATTATTATTATTATTATTATTATTATTATTATTATTATTATTATTATTATTATTATTATTATTATCATTATTATTATTATTTGAGTTTATAAAACATCGATACATCAATACAACAGAACATCAGCAAACATATATTTTTATACAAGCAGGCGGAATAGGCGTATGCCCGTGCAATGTCTTTCTTGCGCATGCCCAAACATTAAAAGGGGACGGTCACCGGACCATACTTTTGACCAAATGAAAACAATACCTTTGGGCTCAATGCCCAGGATAATAAAAAATACAATTTTAATTTGTTCTCTCTTACCTCAAAACCTAAGTTATGTTTTGTTATAAAAATAAAAGTAAAAAACCAATCAGAACACATATTTTCAGGTTCGAATTTTCGCATTTCATTAGCCCAACACAGTTCGTGTTTTATTTTTTCTCGTGCAAACGAACTGACTGTGACGTCGTCACGCATAACATCCATATATGTGTCAATACCTGTGAATTATTCACAGCACTAGTTTTTGGATTTGGAGAATAGGAATGGAATGCAGTGAGCTGTCAAGTGAGACCACAAAGATTATTCAACTGTCGAGAAAAAGTCAAATAAACACATGCACTATTTTGTTAATTTATTCGAGTTATATATATAAAAAAAAAAAAAAAAAAAAAAAAAAAAAAACATTTTGTATTGAAGCGTATTTTGGATTAAGCTGAAATTACGATATGAGGGTCATTCGTTTGGATATGAAGAATATTCGAATAAAAGCACATTTCTTGATTCAGACTATTTTTAAAGACATACTCTGAGCAAAGTGATATGTCTTGCAAAACTCGATGGAGCTAGGAAGAGTGCAATATCTATTGATAGGTAAATACTTTTTTTACCTACAAAGTATAACTTATGTCATTGTCATTTGTTCACATTTATCTTTGACATAGCCATTTAGTAAAGATAAGTGAAACAAATTGAAGAGAGGATAAGATTGGCTATCTTTTCACATAAAAAAAAAGGTTTCGGGCGCAACATCTTGCACTTTTATGTACCTCTATAAATATACCATTACCTAATAATTGATTTGTCAATAAAAAAAATTCATGATAAACTGCATGAATATAGTTTTGGAAAGTATTGTAATGTCTTATCTTTTTGAATTGTACATCACCGAAGCAAGGTCATTAGTTACTGAACAAATACCCTTCTAGATAATCCGAAGTAGTTTTGATAAAAATAGTTCTTTTACCAAAATGTTATCGATCCTTGAAGAGGTCCAGAATGGATAAATGTTGCAGCGAGGCATATAATTGGATTTCTTGTATGCTCATTCAATTTTGTATCCTTTCACTTCATGCGACCATAATTACTTTTATTGATCGTGTAATTATTCGAGTCATTCGAATCAAAATAAAAATATTTTATGTTACTCTATTAGACTTAATTAGTTTTACCGATTCTTGCTCTATTTCTTTCTGGAATGAGATAGTCAACTATAATTTATTCTAAGAAGTTATAATATTATTTAGCACTGTTTGCTTAGCCTCTCCAAGTGTTAGTCCAAGTCGGATAACCGATTAAGGTTTAAAACAGCATACATATCAGCAGTTAAACATAAGAGGAAAATAATTGGTGGTTGAAAGTCATACGGGATGATCATTCAACCAAATTGTCGCAGTAAAGTTTCTTCAAATTTAAAAACGGATAACTAATTTTTAAATATTCAAGTTCCTTTGTGATCAAAATGTCGTTCCTCTAGGCGTAAACTATGAAATTTCTATAGGACGCTTATGTTTCCGAACAGTATTTCCGATACTTTGCAAGTTAGTCGGTTTGTGGAAGCAACAGTAAAGTATGCCCGAATCCTCCTCGCTTCTGACACAGACATTAGTAAAATCCACAAACCCTTATCAAAATCCAATTTCTTTCACATTTGCGGAAATATACTCAGCTTAAACTCTTACGCCTGCAAATAGCTACTTGTCTGCCTACATCTCCCATCCCACATCGGTTTAATTACAAGAAACCCACGAACGCAGCAGCCCATCCTTGACGAGTTATTTATTCCTCTTTACGCTTCCGCCGGGAGTCAGGAATGAAGATTAATCCCACCAAAACGAAGTCATCCTCTTTTTTTTTATATACATATATATACTTATAAATATACACACTAACTACTTTTCCAACGCCGAAGACACCAAGCAACTTTTAAACATGATTAATCTACACCCAGACAAATCGGACGATTTACGCCCTGCCCCTCTGAGTCCCCCGACGCTCCAAAAAGGAAAATAATCCCAGAGCAGAAACGATAATCCTGTTAACGATAGAAGTGGAAAAACATTTCTGCCTGCCATTTGGCCAACTTTTATATCCCCCCTATTATTCCACAGAGCCAAGCCTTGCCAAGCCCCCAAGAGTTCCAGACCGTTCCCATCTGTTTTCAATCCCCCTTCCCCATATTCCTCCTCTGCCATGGTTCGTGTTTGCAAAAGATGGGGGGATTAGCCCTCCCTTCTCTCCTCCCCTCCCCCCCCCCCCCCCGTCTAGTCCTTGAACACATTTCTGCTCTTTTTGTGGGCCGGACCAAATGTGTTTTTGTACGACCCCAAGTTGATGTGATTGAAGAGGACAGGCACGTTTTAAGCAGTTCGGCAATTATACCCTTCGGCTGACTGCTGCGGGTGGATTTGTTGAGTGTTAGAGATGTTATTAGCGTTGCATTTTCTTCTCATAGTGGCCCACATCTGAAGATATTATTTATTTATTTTTTTAGTTTATCCTGCACCTTTTTTCGAGAATGAAGAGGGTCATTTGCAGTGTGGGAAAGATATAGTTACCAGTATTTAATCAATCAATAGCGGTGACGTTATCAGCGTTCCATTGACTTGATGCAATATTTTCTAGTATACCAAGACGCCCTAAAAAATATTGCTTAAAAAGTTATTCAAATTTTAGTTGTGACATAAAAATAGGCTTAATGACAATTCAAAACTAAAATTTAAATAATGATAGTTTTTTTGTCCAACAACCGGCGGCGCTACTGAAACAAAGGGAAAAATCATAACCTAAATTTTCATATGCTAATAGCAAATAAGTATTTTCCCTTTAGTTCGGTTCATCAGCTTCCATTTTATTGTTGCGAGATCTGGTAAAAATTCCATTTGGTTTAAAGCAATATTTGGCAATATGTGCAATAGAGCAATATTTGACAACTCGTAGCACTGTGAAAAGAGTTTGTATATTTAAATTAAAAAAGGTAGGAAAGTGATTAAAATCTTCCTCTGTTATTTAGGTTGACTTCACACGATAAAAAAAAATCCCGACAGAACTTTTTATAGACAGAAATGTCACCAAGTGACAAGTTTGTCGGCTAACGTGCCAAAAAAAATTTTACAGGATATCGAAGTTTTAATCCTATATCTCAATTACAAATCATATGAACTTCCCATTCAGCTGCTATTGAGGTTCAATTCCGATAAAATTTAAAAGCTTTTTTAGTTGGAACTTCCAATTGAGATTTATGTAATCCTACACCGCATTGTCTGTGGCATTTGTACTTTAGTAAAAAAAAATACTGACCGCAGGCAGACAAAGCCTTTGTATAAACATTTCTCTACATTAGCATAGTGTTGAAGCTAAAAGGCGTTTTTTCCCCACTGTTTAAATTACAATAATAAAGTATATTTACGAGAAGTGTCCCGCAATTTAAGATTTCAATAACTAGCAGCTCTTCATTTCTGGAGAAGTAATTCCATTTCTTGTTCCCTTCTTTACCGAGAATATACAATGCAACCCGATGCAAGCTATGAATCACGCTCAAGTCGGGATACGGTAGGAAAGTCTTTGTTCTCTCTTCGCCCATTATGGTGTAACGAAGAATGGTAATTGAAATAAATTGCCGCAAATGAAGATGAACGAGCAGATTGTGTGAAAGAAAAAAATTGAGTTAGTGGAACCGTGTATATCCTTAAGGTAAATGGAAATACTTCTTAGGAACAGTTTCGACAGAAAGCTAAAAGTATACTAGAAAGAAAGCTAAAAGTAAAAGTATTCTGTGGAGCTAAAAGTATACGTTCAGTTTTTAAAAGTCTCTGTGGATGTTTCGAAGATGGAAAAGTCTTATTCACGAATGACGTGTTCAATTAATTTCTTGCACACCAATTTCAGAAGGTCTTCCTCTAATCTTTAAGCAAAATAAATTTTCAATGACGAAAAAAATCGTCTGCAAAGCATTTGCTTTAATTGCGTTTTTACGAATTGTGGTGAATCTAATTACCTAAAATAAACTATCAGTCTTTTTAGCCCTTATAGACCGAGCAAATGTGATATTTTGTTAAATATTATATCGAAACCCGTTATAGACTAAAACATTTAAAGGGAGAGGTGGACGCAAAAATGGATAAGATACGTTCCTGTTGGAGTTTATATTATTACTACTTTTAAATTATTAACATTTTGTTCCGTCACAGAAAGTGACTGGAGAATAGCTAGGCTAAATATAACAACATAAATATTTACAACCAGTTAGAAAAACTACAACATTTTTAATTATTAATATTATTATTAATTAGAAGTGAATTAGTATTAAATATTACCTGCGTATATTACTGTTTCGAAATGTAAGAAAAGAAATCGTAAGTTTCAATGCAATATTTCAACCGATAAGTCAGTGAGCGAGAGGGGTTTCAAAAGCGATGGGAGGATAAACTGCAATTTCAAGATGATATTGACGTCATTGAGCATTTAGAAGAGAGGAGCTGATCATTCTCCTTTAAATCCCCCCATTACATGAGCACTGAATATCGTGATTGATAAAATATTGCATTAGCTAAAGGAAAATAACAACTTGAGGAGAGAAATAACACGGGGAACAGAATATTTCTAATAATTTCGATTTTAAGATAAGCACGGCATCAGAAATAATTTTTATCTGTGCAAATGTGTCGTTCGTGAATATGTTGAAGGAGAATATGTTAATGAAAGACATTATCTTAGGCACTTTCTAACTGTATGACTTTCAGGCAATAACAATACGGCTACCTCGTACAATATTTTCTAGCACACGCTGTTGGCCAAAATATTGCTTCAAATTTGTGACAATTTTATCGGACATAAAAATAGCAATTAGTCCAAACTTAACACTCATTTTGTAGATCAAATTATGTTTCTAACACGAAAATAAAATTTAAATATTAAAAAGTTATTTGTTTTCTTGTAGAGCTACTTAAACATGGAGAAAAAAAATCACAAAACTATCTTTAATGTGCTAATAATAATAAAATTAATAACAACAATTTCGTGGAATAGATATTGTACCTACAGGGTAGGGGGGAAAAAAAGGGGGGGGGGGGGAAAAGAAGAAAAAAAAGAAAGAAAAAAAAAACTAAAGATCAACCTTATTAACTTAAGTCCACACCCATGTATCTCAATCAAATAAGATTTCCAGATGATCAATTGAACCGACAGAAAGACGAGATCAATTTCCGAATAAAAGATACTTCTAACAGTCATACCACTTGTATTACCATCCTTGGCCATTATTACCCCAACCTCCATCTTATCAACCTCCCCCCCCCCATCCCCTTCCTCCATCACTTCTTGAGTTCCATTCATAACCTGCCCATCTAATAATACTATGCTCGACTTGCGACATTACACAATTTCGAACTTAGCTACTTTGTGCGGCTTTTGTCGGGTAATGACGCCTTTAATTGTCTCCCAAGCGATCAGATATTCTGTGCGTCATTCTCATGTGACCGCCAAGTATAGACGAGGTCATTATTGTACGTGAACAAATTGGTGGCGGTATCGCCAAACATTCAATCACTCTCGTTGCTGATTGGGGAAATGAGACGTTAGGGTAGAACAAAACAGCAGGAAAGTTATTAATAGAACGCTAAATTTGTTGGGTTGACTCAGTAAATAGAAAAAAAAATGTCTTATTTATAATATTAATACATAAATGTGAACAACTGTTGACTTATTACTTAGCCAAATTAAAAAGGCTTAACGGCTATCTTCGAAATGTTCTGTAGATTTTCAAAACATTTCAATACACAAATTTAAAAAAATTTAACTGACACTAAAAATATAGCGTATTTTGGTTGGAGTTGCTGAAAGCTGTCAGATTTTAACTTTTGTTTACTTTCTTTTTTGTTTAAATGCATTTTTAAAATTAAATTTAGTCGACAATTTTACCTTCATCTAGAGTCACTGCAGTCGATTGATTTCATTGTCAAATATAGTCCCGTGAGTTTATGTTTAAAAGATTTAATATTACCAGTTATGTGTGACTTATTGATTATTTACTTTTTTGAAATCATTAACCAGAATATCAAATATCAGTGGCGGCTCGAGCACTACCACTACAACAAGTACAGCCGGGCTGTATCTAAATTTGAGTTTGTAAAATTTTCTACAATATTAGTAATTTGATTTAAAATGTTGTAAAAATGAATTAAGCAATTAGTTGCTAATGTACTTTTCCGTTAGACGGGTATCAGTTGGAGAAGTTGTTGCCAAGCGTAAATGTGTATACGTTTAAATTGCACCTAAATATATCATCAAGCGTAAATGTTTACGGGTTGTTACTAAAACAACTCTAGAACAGTTTGTTATAAGAATTATAAATGCTCTAAAGGTTGTTATTTTGAATGAGTTTTCTCTGTAATTTGGCGGGTTTTTTTTTCTGGTTCCCGTCTAACGGAAGAGTATCGTTGATAAAAATATATACATCACGTAGTGAAATTTTGCAGCGAAGCACAAATTTGTCATAAAACATTTGACACGTCATTGGAATATTATGTTCCCAACAATCTAAAGTTGAAGTTAGAGAACAACATAAAATAACTGTGTTAAAAAATTAAAATATGAAACTACTAATTATCTTTTGACGGTAGGATATTTAAAAAAAAGTTCTATTGCAATCAGAAGATAGAGATCAAATAAATATAATTCATTTTAATTTCAAGATGCAAAACAATTTTTCTGATTTCCAAACTCTGCTTGGAAATTAAAACATGGTCACAATTCGCACAATCTCCTTATGGTAAGTGTTCACGGGCTTGAAAACACGCGCGAGTTTTAGGCAAAACGGGTTCTCGCTTGTGTACACACCTAATTAGAAGACCATTTCCAAGCATAAATTCCCGTTAGATCATTTTTTTTCCCGAAATACTTTCTCTCCACTGATGCCGCTTCTTAGAGAGATATGAGATATTAGGAACTCATGTAGTAATGAATCTCAACCCATATGACGCACTCGTTGTGTTGCTGTTGCCATCGACCAAGCCTAACCCTAAGGCTGGTTGGTGAAAAGGGTAGTCCCTCATAATCTCTCCCCCTCCCTCTCGTTTATTACGTCACTGGAACAAACACAAGTTGCGATTGTTTCAAGTGCGATGGCTTAATGTGGTGTAATTCGTTTGATGGAAACTGACCAAATTCAAAATCCAGAAATAAACTCATTTTCGAATTTTATTGTGCAACTAAATCCAAAATATTCGACAACCAAGTTCGTGTAATTTTGTGGAAATAGTTTGATTTATACAAAATTTAAGTGCTCATAGTTTCAATTTTTTAAATTTTCCATGACACTTTCTGGTACAAGAAAAGAAGTGCGCCCCTCCAAAATTTTAGGATTATTACGTTTTTCAACTTTTTACAACTTTCTCACATTTCTACGGGAATTTCGGTAAGGAGGATGTTTAGAAGACCTTAAAAGGCATTACTACAGCGGTTTTAATAAAAATCGTTATAGTCGTTTTTGACAATTCCTGAAAAACATACATTTTTCAAAGGCACCTACCTACCTTATGCGCTTGCGCAATTTTGACGAAAACATTAATGACAGGTCCTTTGTGTACGAGATAGTGGCCATCACTCTCCTGTACACAGAGTTTGAACGTTGTAAGTCAACCCGTTTGGTTGCACAAACAGATTAAAACACGCATACACTTTTTTGACCACATTTTTGACCACATTTTTGAACTCAGCAAGTTCCAAAATGTGTAGAAATGCAAAAAGAAGAAGAAAAAAAAAAAGAGAAAAAAAATATTCACCGAATGTAATACTTTTATTGCACTCTGTCAACATGTATGAAATTGAAAGTAAAAATTTCAGAGACTACTGTAAAGCTATGCAAAACGGTATGGCAAATTTTTTTTTACAACAATATATTTTATTCTTTGGTGTATGGATCTTTCGACTTCATTCACTTTAAATTAAACTATTAAAATATTTAACAATTTCTTTTAAGCAAACATACCAGAAAGTTAGAGTGGCAAATGTTTTTCTTTACATCTTGCATTAATGAACATGATTTAAATATATATTTTGTTGCATAGTGAAAGCGCAGCATGAAACATATTTCCTTACACAAATGTGGAACAAATAATACTTCAGTTTGAAATATAGAAGATATAACGATTGTGTCTTAAAAAGACTTACCAAAATCCAACCAAATTTCAGGAAAAGGATTTCAACAAACAGTGGACTTTGATTCCATTATCCATTTCCATGGGCCTATCAACTGCTAAATTAATTATAAAGTTATCAATGTGGCAGTTATTTCTCCTCAAGAATTTCACGAACTGTTTCAATTAACTTTTGCTTGCTGCTTCGGACAAAAACAAAAATCGAGACTGCCACCTCTCCCATCAGGAGCCTTGGACCCAAGCCTGCTTCCATCATCAAATGGATGGGAATCTCCATGGTAACAAATGATCTCCGTGTCCTCCCCGAAAATGCGAAACCGATAGCGTGATGGAGGGGAGTATAGATATTACCATAGATCTGTGGAGATGAAGATGATACCCATTTTACGATGCAAAGAGATAGCAGGAAAATCGAGATTTTTGGTAACGGCTGTAATCGTATCCGAATGAAGTCTTCTACCCCAAGTAAATGCAAAAAGAAACATAGAGGAAATGAAAATTGGAGATTTATTGGACCCAGAAACAAAAACCAATACTCAATGGATGTGTTCCAGTCAGTGGCAGCTAATGCAGAGTGAAAGAGGAGTCGGGGGAGGGGCAGGTGCAGGTTGCCTCACTTTTATGAACCTAGGCCCCACTTATATTTAAGCGTGATAATATTTTGTTAAGGAATTTCTATAAAATATATTTTGAAAAGGCGTAAAGCTAATTTAAACAGTTATTGGTTTTCCAATATCAACTATTGTAGATTGAGCAACATTTCTCTTGCTGCAAACTTCTTTTATACATTTTTCTTGTTTCAAACTTTTGTGTAACATTTCTCTTTGTACAAACAAGAAAACGACATTTCGCTCGCTATACATATCCTTCCTTACAGGAAGAAATTTACGCGTTCAAATATTAAATTATTTTTATCATTGCTATTTGAAGTCAAATATTATCTGGAGAGAAACTACAACTTAAATAACTTTTTTCCTTAAAAAAAAACAAAAAAAACAAAAAAAAAAAACACGTTCATTTTATAATATTTATTCGGCTGCTTATAATTAAAACCACGAGAAGTTAACATTTCATATCGAATATGTAGTGAAACTTCAATTTAAATAAAAAGCGATTCGTATAAATAGCAAAGCTAATTAAGATACGCTTTTGATAATGTAAATAATCAATCACGCTAACAGAAAACAGTACCTTTCAAAAAAGTAAAACATATCCTTCAATGTCTTTTAAATTTAAGGAAAAACGAATTTTTACGGATGGCAAAGAGCAAGAGAAAATTATTCAAATCTAAACATTAAAGTATTTTAATGGATATATATGTGTTTGCCATCCACAACAAAAACCGAAAAGCTATTCAAAAGTAAAAAATTTCCAAGCATGTTATTATTTAATTGACAAAGCCTCGTTTTAATCTTCTTTCATCATGGTTAAACGCTAGGTCACGTTTCTTGTAATAAGTCATTTTATTTAAATACATATTTCATTAAATTTAATTATTTAATTAATCTAGTGATTTTCTGTGTGTGCTTATCATCGATAGTGCTTATTTGAATAATATTTAGGGGAATTTTAAAAATTTGAAATTGATATGCATACATCGTTGTAGTAATTACTTCCCATTGAGATTAATATAAATACTTAAAATAATAGATTCTGTCAAATAGGAGGTTTTTAAAGAAATTTCACAAATGGGCCCTAGGTTCAAGACCTCATTGTACCTAGGATCATTAGCTGCTGTACCTTAGGCCATTCTCTTTAAGGGAGGTTTCAGTCCATAATGAATAGAAAACAAACATACGCAGATGAATTTTATAAAAGAAACAATATGAAGTAATTATAAGTCATTGGTTTATCATATAACAACTATAATAAATTGCAATCTGTCAAATTATTAGTGAATTACAAGTATTTTCATAACTTGAAAAACTGATTTAAAAAAAAGGATCTGTATGCATTATCGCTTTGAAGTACCAACAGATTTTGGTTTTGGCAATTAGAACACAATAAGCAACTATGTGGCCCTAGGTACACGACTTGGTAATTTCATATAAAATTCTTCTACTAAAAATGCACATGGAGAAAGGACATATTTAAACATCTCATTTAGTACTTAATATTACAAACAAAATTATTTTCTAGAATTCAAAGAAAATTATTTGACTTAACTTTGTAAAACAACAAAAGCCATGAGCTGCAAAATGTTACTGCAGACATATAAAAACGTTTTCCACTTATAGCCACAGCTTTCTCCTCTAAGATTTCAAAATGGCTGCCAAAAGAGCGATTGGGCGTTGCCACTTACCCAAGTGAGTAAAAAAACTTAGAACTAAACATTATTCAATAAAAGTGAGGTGGCCCTATGTACACAAGTCTCCCCTATATAATTCCATTGAATTCATGTATTTCGACATTTGAATTGTTTTCCTTCAAAAGGCATGCACGTGTTAATTCGGAAACTTGGCAAACTTACAAGCCGTCACTGGTTCCAGTATTATATTCGTATTGTTACGAATTTCTGTAAATATTTCGTAGTATTAATTATGTAAATAGGAAAATTTATGTACATTTCGTATAAGGCAGTGCATGAGTTCATTAATCTTCACTTTCCTGCAACGTGTCTGCTAATGTTTGAAAACGAGTTTTACAGAGATCATGCTGGGAAACGAGTTTTACAAGGAGCAGGCCATTTAACATTATGGTAATGGTAATTTCGCCAAATTGGCGAGATATAGCCATGTTGTTTTGGCAACTAATTTTTGTCGTCAAATTTGGCGAGAAATCGCCAAATGTCGCCAAACTTGGAGACCATTTGGTGACATTTTCGGTCCCCATGTATATGTATAGGGTTTTTCGACTACGATCTGGAAAGTCCTCCAAATTTCTATCTCTAGAAGATTCACGAAGGATTGACTTTCCTATATAAGCCCGGCCATGAGTTGAGTTAGTGGAATTATTGATTGGAGTTAGTTAGTGGAGTTACTGAGTTGGTTGTCTCTCAGTGAGCATTCTGAGTAGTTCTAAAAACGAACTGTATTACATTGTCTCGTGAGACTATTTTAGCAGTTGTGTAGTTTTTAACTGCTGTTGTGCTCTATTGTCGTGTAAAGAGCTGTATTGAGTCTACTAGAACGAGAAGTTCTGTAGTTGTAAAGGAATCTGCGAAGAGTTATATCGGAATAAATTTCTGCAAGTTTTGATCTGCTTTGGCTTCAAATCTTTTGAACTCACCCACGCAACAGTATCTATTGTATGGGTATGTAAAATAAAATTCAAGCGGAAAGATATGAGTTGAGGTATTATTCAATATTGTCATAAGTTTGAATGGCTTATTTTAATAGAGGAATAAGGCATAATCAGATGTTAATAATTTCATAGAAGCTTTCTTTATTCTATATTTCATAATTTCAACCAAAAATAAAGAAAATATAACTTTGTTCTAATTGTAATTAAACTGAATTTTCACCATATTTTAAACAAAACATCTACTATCTTAAAAATTGTACTTAATAAACAACTTATGGTTTTGTGATAGTACAATTAAAATAAAAAGGTACATTTATCTCAAATAATTGCGAAGCAATAAAAGGTTTATATAGATTTTTACTTGACAAGAAACAAAAGAAACTTTTTCATTCGATTGTTCAATTACTCAAATATGAGCCATAATATTGATAAAGACATCAACTCTTATCATTCTACTTGAATTAGATTTTCTACACTCTTACAATAGTTGCAAATATCAAACTGAAAAAGATAACTCATTGATTCTATATGTCTATATGTCTAATCAAAGAATTAATATCTACTTTTGTAGTTTTAATATTTTGAAAGGGAAAAGCTAATACAAATCTTTAGAAAGAATCGCTTAAATTTTGCTACAAAATATTCTTGAATTTATTTAATATAAGTTGTAACATAATAGATTACACTGAATTATTGATTTTAAGTTTCATACATAAATATATAATTAGAAAACAATAAAAAACGCATATCCTTCCTCACAGGAAGAAATTTACACGCTCAAACATTAAATTATTTTTATCATTGCTAATTGAAATCAAATATTATTTGAAGAGAAACTGCGATTTACATTACTTTTTTTTCCCCCTTAACTTTAAAAAAAAAAAAAAAAAAAAAAAAAAAAAAAAACGAATATTTTTATAATATTTATTCAGCGACCGCATGCGAAATGATAATAATTAAAACCGCGAGAAATTAACATTTCAAACCGACTTTATATGTAGTGAAACTTTAATTTCAATAAAAAGCGCTTCGTGTAAACAGTGAAGCTAATTACGCTTTTGATAATGTAAATAATTCAATGAGATTGCATTATCTCTACGCTATAATTTAATTTAATGTTTGGAGAAACGAAGCACTTACATAATTCAAATGGTACTAAATTTTATTTTTTGGGAATATATTTTGATCAAAGCTTAACAAGTGTATCAGTTAACAGTTATTTCTCGATTTAATGTATAGGGGCGATTTTGAAATTAAGGGAAAATTTCAATCCCTGGTGCTTTTACTGGCTTAATATTTATTCTTTTAAGTGAGGAAATTGTATTAAGTTGGAAAAAGCTTACATTTAATGTTTTCAGTCTTTATTTTATATATTTATTTATTATTAAAAAAATAATAATAATCCAAAGTATGGGAAATGTAACCTCCATGGAATGTCCCCACTCCTGGTTTTAGTGTCAACTGAAGAAATAAACCTAACTAATAGTATATTTGTGGAAAAATCTGGGTTAAACATTTATCTATTATATAAATAATTAACGAATCAGAAAGAAATACAAATTTTAATTTATTTTACCACTTTATTTTAAGCGCATAAGTTGTCCCTGTGTGCTGATCTGAGGTAACCTCCACGGAATATCTTTAACTTGATTAAAATTCTACTAGATAGCAGTACAGTCTTCTTTACCAGAGCCGAAGTGAAGTTCAAGTTAACTATTTTGTCTGGTGATGTAGTTGGATGTGCATAGTTTTATATTGTTTGTGAAAAAGCTGTCCAATCATCAAAAATCTGCTGAGTTCTTTTTTTCATGTAACCTCCATGTTCAGTAATGTTATTCCTTATAGTGTTAAACATACTTTTGGCGTTACCTTTTATCAAAAAACCAATTTTTTTTTTCTTTTCAAAAAGCAATGCCAGTGTATCATCAGTCTTTTAGGTTAAGTTTTAAGCATGGCAATCTACTTATTTATATCCTCCATGGGTTGTGTTAATCACGAAGGTTACAAGCAAAATTAGAAAACTGTTTTTTTAGCAAATATATTTTTCCTTGACTTATTTTTGAAGTTGTAAATTAATTAGTTTGGTAATAAAATTCTAAGAGTAAAATTTAAATTCTGTTATATATATATATATATATATATATATATATATATATATATATATATATATATATATATATATATATATATATATATATATATATATATATATATATATATATATATATATATATATATATATATATATATATATATATATATATATATATATATATATATATATATATATATATATATATATATATATATATATATATATATATATATATATATATATATATATATATATATATATATATATATATATATATATATATATATATATATATATATATATATATATATATATATATATATATATATATATATATATATATATATATATATATATATATATATATATATATATATATATATATATATATTTATTTATATATATATATATATATATTTATTTATATATATATATATATATATATATATATATATATATATATATATATATATATATATATATATATATATATATATATATATATATATATATATATATATATATATATATATATATATATATATATATATATATATATATATATATATATATATATATATATATATATATGAAATAAAAATAAAAGTTTAATTTAACTAATTAATTTAATTTAACTGTTTAACTGTTTGAGTATTATTTTTTTTAATTTTTTTTGCGACTATCTTTTTTCTGTTTCTACAAAACCATAATAGGTGAATGATATTCCAATTCAGATGCTAAGACCGCTGCTTCTGACGTCAAAATGTATTGTGTAAAAAGTCTCATCTGATAATGCTAGTTGAGTATTAGTTTTTTTTTTTTTTAAAAACTTTAAGCTAATAAAGGGATTTATTTTTTTAAATCTCAAAACTTATAGTTTAATCTTTAATCTATTGCTATAAACATAGTATTATCTCTTTGAAACAATTGATATTTAGTCAAAAGAAAATTTGATACATATTTCTATTCTAAAAAAAAATAGTTTATTTAGAATTACTCATTGTTCTATTTGTTTGAAAATCGAAGCTAAATAAAATCAGAAATAGTTCAAACATTCTCTGAAATATTAGGATAGTGTAAAGTAGATTGAACTATGGAAAAGAAAAAATAGCAATTTAAACACGTTGAAAAAACCTAAGGAATCTTAAAGAAATACAATATCTAACTATGATTAACTTCCGAAAAACTGATTCATCCAAGCAATCTTCAATTCACAGATTGTGCACCGACGTACTTGTTTTCTTATATTTCTTAAAGAGTATAACATTCAGTTTTCTTCAAATGTTTTTCATTGTTTTAAATCGAAATTAAATAACAGTTAATTTATTTAATTTCAATATATTTTTTTCTTATTCTACAATTTTTTTATTTTTTTTTAATGATCGACGCAGCATTTTCTGTTATTATCTCACACACATTTAAAACCTCTGGATTATATTGACGAGTGCTACTTAAATTATTTTAAAAGTACAATCTTGATTAATTAGGACCAACTTTGTAAAATTAATAACCTTCTGCTGTTAATTTACCTTCTTACAAGCGTGTAGCCAGGGAGAGGAATATAGGGATATATCCCCTCCCGAAATTTTTCTATTTGCTATTACAATACAAAAATCAAAGGATTTGTTTTGTTTGAAATTGCAATTTTGAATATTATATTAATTTTTTTAGCCTTAATTTCACAACCCCTTCCGAAAAATAAAAGTTCTGGCTACGCTCCTGCATTCTTATAATGATTCTCACAAAAAGAAAGATTATATTTGAGTATAGTTACGTCTTTTAAAAGATTATGTCACATTCATTATTTTTCTATTTTGCTTTTCTTTGTCGAAGCTATACACTTTGCATCCACACAAAGTAAATCCACCTTAATTTATTGCAAATAGTATTTCAGTATACTTCGCAATAAGAAAATGGCCGACTCAGTTCGTGATACGTCATACCACTGCTCGTGATGACGATTATAAGAGAGCCATGAAATAACTATCTTTAACGTTCGTGATTCTGTGAGCACTCTATTCTTGGCAGAAAAGCCTCTCTGTGTTTTTTCAGATGGCCTACGAGGCAATGCCAGGCTGTACAAACAGCATTCTGCAAGGGCCTTAAGAAAACAGTCATGAAAAAGTCGCAATTTGAGTATTTTATATTCATCATTTGTTTGGAATTCGTACTTATTTGCATGAGGAAGGAATGTGTATGAATTGTTTCTTTCTCGGTAATTGTTTAAATACAGGTGGATATGACAATATAATTAAAACATAGATTTTTAGCGTATTTTTTAAATGTCTTAGGTAATATTTTGTAATAGTACGCATTTGTTTCATTCTGTTGAAATTTGTGAGTTAATTGAACAGTAAATTTTGATTTGACATTTACATATTGGTTCTGTTAAAATTTGTAATTTAACTAAGTATTAGATTATAATTTCAAAATAGGAAACATATGTGTATTAGTTCTGTTAAAATTTATAAGTTAATTATGCATTAGATTTTTATTAATAAGTATAATACATAACATACACGTACATTTGTATTATTAGATTTTGATTAATAAGTATAATACACAACATACACGTACATTTGTATTAGTTCTGTTAAACCGTGGACATTTAATTTTGCATTAGATTTTCATTAATAAGTAATAATACATACAAACATAAATTTGTATTAGTTCTGTTAAGCCATGGAAATTTAACTATGCATTAGATTTTAATTATTTAGGTATTAGATACTTTTTTTTTAGAAGTAGAATATACATTTATGTTAGTTCTATAACAGTTTGTAAGATATTTATGCAGTTAATTTTTATTTAAAAGTTTTAAAAGTTAAATGCACGCATAAGTGCATATTTTTTCACTGTATTAGTTCTGTTAAAAAGCGAAAGTTAATTATCTACTAGATTTTATTTTAAAAGAAGGACACACATTTGTATTAGTTGTGTTACAATTTGCAAGTTATAATGATGCAGTAGGTGTAGATTTTGATTTAAAAGTAGGATTATATTTTATTGAAAATAAATTGTTAGTAATAAGTTGGTTTATGGAAGATCGATATTTATTATTTGCATCTGCAATAGTTAACCGTTGGATTGTTTAATTGTTGTTGGTTTACTGCAGCGATTGTAAAGTTAAAATTGATAGGCTAATAATGCAGCACAAATTATTGGCAGTAAGTTTCATGTTATTTATAAGTTAGGGAAATAAAGTAAGTAACAGTAAGTTATAAGTTGGGGAAAATCTAAATTAGTTAAGTTTGATGCAGTTGTAATAGTTAACTGTTGCATTATTTAACTGTTGTTTATTTATTAGAAATTAAAAAAATAAAGTTTGTATATTAATTGTGAAGTGGATATTGACTTAAAAGTGAAAAAATTTATAATTTAAAAGAAATTATTAGTAGTAGGGTGCTAAAAGAGAGAGAGAAAAAAAAAACTTCTAGACATTGAATAGATTTATAGGTCTATTTCTAACAGATAGCTAACTTGAAAGGTTGACCTGAGGCTATTGCTTGGAAATAACAAGCTCACATTATTTTAAAAGCACAGCAAAGTTATTCAAACAGAAAATGAATTTTAAAAAAAAAAGAAGAAAGAAACAGACCCGACTGTTGCTACTAATGAGGAATCGAGGGAAGAAAAACCAGAGGGCGGAATTTAAAACGCCTTAAAACAAAAACAAAACAAAAAAATACAAATGGGGAAAAACTTTGGTGGAAGGTTGAAAAAAAAAAGAAAGCGTCTTAACTACTTTTGCAAAGTAGTTTCAGCAATCTCGCGGTTGCAGGGTGGTGTTAATGGGCTATACCAGGAACCCATTTTCATTCTACAGCTCGCTTGGTTTGTTCGAAAAAACAACAACAAAAAAATGCGAGAAAGCGAATGAGAAACTTCAAAAAGTAGCTCGGATACTTCAAACGAAGAAAGAGAGAAAGAAAAGAATGAAATAAAAGTAATGGGAGAGAGAAAAGGGAGGGGGGGAGGTATAATGATTCCCAGGAGATCTTCGAACTACTCCCTCCCCTAACATGCATCTACACATACACACTCCCTCTCTTAGTAGTCTTAGTACTCTTGTTTCTATGGCGACCGCATCCGGCGATTCAGCAAATCTGCCTCTAACAATCCTTCCGAAGAAGCGCAAGAGAAAGATGATGGCCTTCTTAGAAAGAAAGAAAGATAAAAAAAAAAGGGGGGGGGGGGGGCGGGGGTGATATCTTCGAGATGGATGCCAAACGATTCTTGGGTACAATAGAAGGATGGAGGGAGCTAGAGAGAGCTGCCGCCCACCACCAGACAAGTTTTTAAGGAAATAAGGGGGTCTGCGTCATTTTAACATTTTGGTTGCCTTGTTACTAAAACAGTGTTATGGGAAAGGTAGAAGAGGTACGAGATTTATACACGCAATTTCATTTACCTTTTTCTTTTATGTTTTTTGTGGGTTTATAATGAAAGTCTAGAAAGTATGATTTAGAGTGATTTTTGTTTTTATTGCTGGGGGGGGGGGGGGGGCTCTTGCTTCCAAGGAAGCATACATTTCCCTTTGAACAGAGCCATATTGTATGAGAAGAATTCAATTTTGGGATACATTTTTTTTTTTTATGACGATTTTCGTTGTTATTATCGGTAATAAATCAAAACCTGGTGGCACATAGTACCGACTCGTTTATTGTGTATCCCGTTTAAAAGTTAAAAACGTATTTTTCATTTCATTTTAAAATGGGCTAAGAAATTTGGAATTTTCGAAGAACGGGATAAGGAATTTTTTTTTTAATTTATTAAAATATCTTTTCTTGTTGTATTTATCTTTCCCTCATTTAATAACTGTTGCATATATTTCATGTATTAAAAAAGAAGAAAAAAAAAAAAAAAAAGAAAAAAAAAGATCAATACGAGGTCCATGATATTATATACGGTAAAATCCAAAGGGTATTTTTTAAAACTAAAGCAAAATAAATAATAATAATAAACCCTAATAGCAAAATAATAATAATCCCTGTTCTATATTCGTATTTAGGCTGGATCAGTGTTTTCCAGTTAAATATTTCCAAAGAGTATTTTCACCCCATCTCTAAATTTTAAGAGGTACTTTTAAAACTCAAAGGGTGTTTTTAAAATCCGAAGGGTATTTTTTTAAAACTAAAGCAAAATAAATTGTTTGACATAATTTATAACAACAACAATAACAGTGATGTACCATCGCGATTTCGCTTATCAGAGGGGAATATGCTTGTTAAATACTTACTAAAAACACTTGATGGTCATAAACCTTAAACTAACTATTAACACTATGCCGTTCGGTGACACCACGTTGGCCTTCCACGAAACCATCGGGCAAATGCAGGTGACACCTCGAAAAATAGAGGACATTTAAAAAAATTTAACCAAGATGTGCTGGTGCCCGCATTAGGTTAATTCTATGGGGTGAAATTGATTTTCAATACGTGTTCAAGCAGATTTAACGCATTTTGTCGAACTCTGGGTTGGATGATTAGTTTGTACTCTCAGCGACCTATTTTTTGCGCAAAAATGGCTAATTAGGTAGGAACCTGTAGGGTTTAACGTGGAATCCAAACCACAACCAACATCCATGCTTATCCCAGAATTCGAACTCGACAACTTTGGCATTCGAAGACAGCTGTTATCTCCCAGCCATCAGGTGGTTTGTTCGTCTTTAGGATTTCATCTCATGTACAATGTTAAAGAAAAAAGATTTTATTCGTTCTCTTTTCTTCTCTCACTTCAAATGTAATTATTTTATGTTTTAGCAATTTGTAAAATTATATGAATCTAAGAGTGATATTAAATACAAACCTTAAAAAAAATACGCTGTTGTACACCAATAGAAAACTTGGTAAAACAGAATTGATACTACTGATTATTTTGAAATAAATGGTCAATATTTGCCTTCATATCAATTAGCGAATTTTATGATAGTGGCTTTTATTAATAAATCTAGTAAAGGTTCAACTTTCGTTTTAATTTTAAATTGGTTTTAAAATGTTTTATTTACACTTTAAAATTTCAATTTTAATTTATAACTCAATGAATATATTGAAAAATATTTTTATTACAATGTATTAAACTTTTAAAAAATTCGCTATTGTTAAAAATTCCCTATTGATAAAAAAAAATTCCCCATTGAAAAATTCACCATCACTATCAGAATTCTGAATTCCTAGAATTGAGAATTCTTCTTTTCTAAAGCGAATGTTTTTGTTTTTTTTACATGTTTACCGATTAAAAAACTCAAAATTTCCTACAACTTGATTAACAAGAAGGTTAAATACATCATAAGCAGAAGTAACAATCGAAATTCTATTATTTGTCTACGAATATTAGCTAAATGACTACGGAGCGGAAATTTCGTAGATAGTGGCGCTCTATGTTTAATTTTTCGTTTTTGCTCACTTCTAGTAAACTATTCAACCGATTTTTATGATCAATATGTCACTGGCATAGATCATGTCTCAACTACAGTAGTCCTTTTCCAATAATCTGAATGGCATCACGATTTTTAGTTATTCACACTTTTCACTCCTGACCCACATTTTTTTCATGTTAATAGCAACTAATTTATTTTAAATCGATGTATTTTCATTATTTGTAAGAATGAGTGCCGTGTAGTTCAACCTTCGAATATAGAGTTCAAATTTTCGTCAGTTCCATCAATGTTAGTAGAGAACTGTCATGCACATGAAATTAACAAATCATTGATGGGAAGTTTCTAAAACACTAACAGCGACATTTGTTTTAAAGAAGATGTTGATGTAGCTGTTTTTTCAAGAAAAAGAGGATTATTTTCAGGGGCGTATCGGGGCATGAATTCGCCCCGGTGATTTTAGTTTATGCTGACCCAAATTTTTTATATAATCAATAAACTAATTTCAATAATTATTGTTAATAATAAAATAATTCGAATAATTAATTAATTTTAATAATTACATAGTTTTAATAATGAATTGATTTTATTATTTAAATATTTATATTTAATAAGTAGCAGTGTGTCCCCGCGCTGCTGGGAGCCCGTTGAAAGACAGAAGTTTACAATTAAGAAAAAGTGGAGCATTTGGCGATTTTTTTTCATTTAACGATCAGAAAAATCTCAAAAATCAAAACAAGGTAATTAAAAGAAAATTAAAACATAGTAAATAATAATAAAATTTAGTTAAAATATAAATATTAAAGGTTCTCTTATTATTTATTAGCATACTCTTAATATTAATATCTTGCGTTAGGCGGTTACCAGCTGGCGCCAAACTTAAATGTTTAAATGGCACATAATGTATCGCCGATTCTAAATATAGAAATTATAAATTATTTGAAAGTTGTTAGTTTGGATTACTTAAGTCTTCAGTTTGGTTATTTTTATCTGGCACCCGGCTAACAGATTAGTACCAACTTAAGTTAAAATATAAATAATAATAAAAACTGAAAATAAAAACTGAAAATAAAAGCCGTTACTAGAAACCGAATTTATCTGTGAAAAAGTGCCAAAGAAAATTGCACCAAAGAAATGTTTTATACAACATCTGAACCAAAAAAGTTTCGTATTCTTCAAATTTTTTTAGTATACAGAGAAAAAGAAGTTACCAACTTCATAATCACGACCAAAATAAACAACCAAGAAATAAAATCCCAAATGAAATATTACGCTTCTGGTGTAAATTGTAAAATAGTCTAGTGTAAATAGTAAAACACGTATAATACAAAAAATGTATTAAAATCTAAATTAATGCTGCTAAACTTGGATACACAACACAAAAACACTATACTAAAAATAAAAATAACAGCAATCAAAAGAAGGATTTTTGATATTCTGGATAAAGGAAACGAATAAATATTTACTTGGAAATAAAAAGTAATAGTAGAAAATATCGAAATGATTTGAAAATTTTCGGTTGATTTCAATAGTACATACAATTACGTTTCCAAACGGCGCATGCGCAGAGCCTTGTTTCACAGTAAATATATGGAAAATTATAATAATATTTCAACCACTTGAAGGACAGACGATTGTAATACATAAAAATAATCAGAAAAATAAGTGGGGCACATTAAAAAATAACTTTTGGTTTTATTCTGATGTAATAAAAAAATATCGTTGCCATTGCAAGAATTTTTCTTCGTGTCAGTAAATTTTAATGAAAGCAGCACTTAATCGAATTCCAAAGTTGTTCTCTACAATCTCCATGTACTAAAGCTTCTATGTACCAAATTTCGTACCTCTAGGTACAAAACTGTGGATATGTATAAGGTTCAGACATACAGACAACTCACTTTTATACATATAGATTAATTTCAATAATAAAATAGTTTTATTTGTTAATTGATTTGTTTTAATAATTAGTTTAATTAGTAAAAAAAAAAAAAATGCTGTCCCTATTATTTGTACCTCTTTCGAATGAACTTGGTTTCCGAAAAAACATAGATAGTTTGCTGCAAAACCTGAAACAAAATTGCAAAAAAAAAGAATGTCAATTTATGTTTGTTATCTAAGCGACCGGTCCATTTTTTTGCAGATTTTGACCAGCCCGGTGATTGCACCAGACCACCCTATGACCAGTACACCCCTGATTATTTCCATATTTATTGTTATTGCATATACTGAATTCAACGGACTCAGTTTTTATCTAAATTTCGGAGGTTGACGAGCGTTAGTTAATTATAAACAAACAAAAAAAAAACATTATATAAATGTCACAATAGTTAGTTAAAATTTCACAATTATTAACTAAAACTTCCCAATAGTTGATTAAAATACTCTTTAAAGTAATATCTTCCCAGAAATGCAATTATTTAATGAGCTTATTTACATTTAATTTAGTCAGATAAACATTAAACTACATACAAGATGTGAATTCTCGTGATAATCCCACAATATGACGTTAATTAAATAATTGAATTCATTGACGTACTTTAGTATCTATTAAATAGTGAATTGCGCAAATATTTATCCTTCCATGCTGAAGGCTAAAATGGTTACATAGTTGCTTGGCAATCGCATATTCTGGTTTAATATTCAGTTTATCATAGGAAGGAAAATTGTTATCTTTAGCCTGGGGTGTATTAATAAGAATCTATGTTGTTCGTCACCACAAGATTGACCGGTTTTGATAAGAAAACAATACATGGGGTGAGTCACTAATATATGGTGAGAAACTTAATTGAACAAAAGCTCTTTCAACATTTACAAAACTCATTCTCTTTTCTGCTAGCGTAAATATAAGTTAGCATAATAATAGGAGTATTAAAAAACTAGTTTATAGGGGCTCTGGGACTCAAAATTCTAAAATCTTTAATTTTAGAATTATTTTTCTAAAATTTTTTTCTGCAGTAATGTATTATGCTTTGAAACTTAAAAAATTATTTTAAATTTTCAAGTTTAAAAACATTTTTTCAAAAAATTAAAAACTTCAAAATTTTGATATTTCCTAAATTTGATATGTCTTAGAAACTTTTTTAAAAAATCACTTCCTTTTTTGCATAAAATAACTTCTTATAATTCATATAAAAAAAATTCTTCATGATTTTTCAATAAAGTAATTAAACAAAATTAAAAAAATATTTTGTGCAAAAACTGTATAAAATCCATAATATACTAAGTTTCAAAAACTTTTTTAAAAGAAGTTAAATAAAAAAAAATTCCTGACGACAAATTAAAAAAATATGTTTGAAAAATAATTGTGGATAGTTTCCATTTATAACAAGTAGTGTTTAAGTTATATCAATTTAAGGGATAACGAAGGAAAGATTTTTTACAATTAACATATCAAAATTAAGACAGGTTTTTTCCTCTGTTTTAGTACCGTCATTTGTTGCACAAGAATAAAAAAACTCCCAATTTATAAATTTTTCTTTTCGAATTAAAAACTTAAATTACTAAGGGTGTTGAAATTGAATGAGGTACTCGTTTTATCTTATATAATAATATAATATGTGTGGAAAGAATATATTGGTCGGTGATATGTGTTAGAAAATATTACATTTGCTCTTTAGGGCCTCACTTAGATTCACCACTTACTTTTTACTAATACTAAAATTATACATAAGATCTTAAATATAACATTCTCTCATTGTTGTCAAAGAGAAATGTTCAAAATGAAAACTTAATATCCAGTTTAAGGGGGTCTGAGACTAAAATTTTTTTTAATTCTCAATTTAACTTTTTTTTATTATTATTATTGTAAAAAGTAATACAAATATTTTTGAATAAAATGGCACAAGAATTTTGTTTCTATCATTAGTAGAACTCGAAGTATTTAAGTTTTTGTTACATGACAACTGTATATCAGAGATGCTATCTTGAAACTTTGCAACTGTTTTTCTCGGTGATGGCTTTTTGTCTCTTTTTTCACATTTTATTTATTATCTATTATTACTGCTGTTAGATAAGGTACAAAATTTCATAAACTTTGAATGAAGATCTGATTTGGAATATATTTTCTTACGTCTATGAAAAAATTAAGATTAACTATTTTTTATGGGAAAATTAATAGCACATTTCAAAACATAAATTAAAAATACGTTCTGTATAACAAGTCAGAGTTTGTGCTTTGATTAAAATATAATTTGTGTTTTGATTTAAGATACTAAGCTTATTTAGGTCGGTCCAAACCTTACTAACTCCTAATTCATATCAAAGCCATTTATTTCATAGCCATGCGCCTTATCACATTCAAGATTGTTTCTAACTTCTTCATTTTAATGACCTTTTATACTAGATAAAATCCTTTCTTACAATAAAGTTCGAACTCCATTTCTGATATTTAAAAAACAAAAACAAAATTACATTTAATTGCTTTCTAAGTATTATTTCCATCCCATTTCTTTTCGAATTGTTTTAAATATATATTTAAAAGGCAAATAACTTCTCTCCTTCAATATTGTTCCTTGCAGATAATTTACTATTGTCTACCTATACTAGAGACAATCGTTTCCTACAAATAATTTCCTGTTAAATTGCTTTCTATTCAATAAATGTGCTTTACAACACTTCGTTTAACAAAAATTTAATAAAAAGAAAAACTCATTCAACTATATATTCCTCTTTTAGTATAGTTTATACTAAAATATTCGTTGTTTATTTCTTTTTATAATTAAATATTATATACTATTTAAAATCTCACAAATAATTTGCTATTAAATTGCTTTCTATTCAATAAATGTGCTTAAGAACACTTCGTTTGAAAAAAAAAATTAATAGAAAAAACTAATTCAACAACATTTCCCTCTTTTAGCATAGTTTATACTAAAATAAATGTTGTTTATTTCTTTTTAAAATTAAATATTAAAATTTTAAAATATAATATGAAAAATTTCACAAATAAATTTCCTATTAAATTGCTTTCTATTTCATAAATGTGTTTTACAGCATTTCGTCTAAAAAAAATTAATGGAAAAAACTTTTCAGTTAGATTTCCCGCGTTAAGTATAATCGATGCTAAAAGAGGTGATGTTAATTTCTTTTTTAAAATTAAATATTATATACCATACAAAATATCATAAATAATTTCCTATAAAATTGCTTTATATTCAGTAAATATGCTTTACAACACTTCATTCAATAAATATTAATAAAAAAACTAATTCGACTATATTTCACTCTTTGAGTAAAGTCTATACTAAAAGCGACGTTGTTTATTTCTTTTCAAAATTAAATATTATATAATATGTAAAATCTCTTCATCAGATACTGAATCGAATTTTCTTATATTTTATACGGATTTGATAAAACTTAACAATTTTGTACTTTTCTAACATTAAGTCGAACTAAAGTAAGGTAATTGTAACCATCATTAAATCGTTCATGTATTTTTTATGTTTCCCTTTATAATGATCTTTACGATTTCTGAATTTTTTATTTGCAAATTGGTGAAGAAAAATAAACCAAACTTAATGAAATATCCACAAAATAAAATGTCAATATAATGGAATTATTACATATTAACTGTGCATTGCAAGCAAACGTGCTAAAAAAAATTTACACTTACTCTTGTGCCACATGGGGGAAGCTTGGCAACTTATTTTTAATATATTTTTTTTCTCGGTCGCTTAGTAAGAAGCTGCAAATTTATAGCAAGTTATATTTGAAATCAATTTGTCCTTATAGAATTAATTTATGTTTTAATGCCTTCACGATAATAACAAAATAATAACAAAGAAGAAATTAAATAATAATATTTAAAAAAAAAAGGGAGTAATTATTTTTTATAAAAGTTAAAATATTTCTTAGGCAACAAATTACTTTTCTAGTATATCATCCAATGTATAACTTAGCAATTAAACTTTGACACACTATAAAAGTCCTTTGATAGAAATAATTACCTTTGAAATTGAAGTGTTGAAAAAACAATCAACAAATTAATACACTGAAAGAAAATGTAAGCGGAAATTAATAATTTTCTTTTCAGCAATTACGTTTAAAACACACAATTTAACAGAATCTATGCTTGATTTAAAAAATAAAACGCGGACGACCAATTTATTGAAGCAAGGAAAATCAAATTTAGACAAAAATTAGGACTTGAATTTTATGCTTGAAAGCTCAATAATCACTAAATAAAAGGTCCTTTTAAGCTGTTATAATTAATAGAGTACTTTTCAATTTTCTGAGATAAAACACATTTAATAAGATTAATTATAATTCGACGTAGATTACAAATTAGATTGAATTTTAAACTTGATAGAATCTAACATCGAGGATCTTTCTAACTTGTTTACAATAGGAATGCCCTCATTTCTTTTCATTTCAACAATCATATATTTTCAATTTAACAAGATTTCCAATAGTAAAGCATTAAAAAAAAAATGCATTCAAACGCATTTAGATGAGCTCACTCGATAATCTCGTGTTTCGTTGCTTTAATAGGATTATATTTCAGCTTTGTTTAAAGCCCATTTCGAAATTCTAATGCCGTTGGGGCTATAAGCTTACACACATTCAATTTAGCAATCCAACAACGGATAATAATAACAATAAGAGATTAACATTTCAAGACCATTATCTATTCTTCTAAACCACTTAATCGATTATAATGACACGCACACAATAGAACATCGGAAATCGAATACAACAATGGATTTCCAAATAATAATAATAAATGCAGCTTGAATCTTTTGTAACTTTACGAATTCGGGCGAGATTCAATTTACTCGCAGGTGATGTATTCCTATCTTTTCATTTTCTTCCCTTCTTTTAAAGCCGTCGCTTTTTATTCTTGTTCTATTTCTTCATGATTCCGGTAAAATGGTCTGTAAGAAAAAGGACCCGGATGCAATCTATTATTAAAATATGGATCCGTTGGAAGTAATGGCGTATTTTATCTAATCCCCCCCCCCCCCCATTCTGCAGAACCGACAATCGTGTTTTTATGAATAAAAGGATATAAAAGCGAGGAACAGAAGTGATAGAAGGATTCGATTTCAACTTACGTGTTTCCAATAGCCGCCATCTTGCATGCCGAAAGAGCATCGCAATAGGCACAAAATGAAACGAATGGAAATTAGGTTCCGTGTTTCCATTTCAGAGGAATTGAAAAGGAATAAAATATTCAGTTTCGAACTTTTTGCTTCCATTTTGAGGAACGAATAGTCTGAAGATAAAAGAAATAGGCGTAGAAAATTTGAATTGGATAGCGAATAGGTGTTCTATTGCTGATCAACATGTCGATTTCGTTAACCTTCCTTTAGCACATTACTGTTGATCTTAATTATGCGTGTATGAGGAAAAAGGAAATAGACTGTGTTTGTAAACTTTCTTTGAAAGACTATTTTCAATTCCATGCGTGAATGGTGAAATAAAATATTTTTTTTTCATAAACTTTTGTGAAATTAACTTGAAATTAATAATGCACGAAAGATTAAATGAACTGATAAAAGAAGAAAGTTTCTGTAGCTTCTTTCATGAAGAAATTTAGTAAATTATGCGTACGTACAAGATTAATAGTAAATAAAAGAAATGTCTAAAATGTTCTTTGAAAGAATAAAGAGTAAATAAATAAAAAACAATATCCTTTTTTTTTTTTTTTTTTTTTTTTAAATTTATCTTCAGTAATTTTAAGATTATTTTGAAGAATATATTTCAAAATTGTGTTTAAAAAAAAATTTAATTGAAAAATATGGCCAATTTGCTGAGCTTATTTACGACAAACATGACATGAAAACTTAACTTAAACATAATTCTGATGATGATTGAATATTAAAATATCCTTTATACATAATAATATCCAAAACATTTTTTTATCTTCGATTTAAATTGGTATAGCATTTATCAACTATGGTTTTATATATAAAAGGAGAAAAAGATATCGTCACAAATAAACATGGTCCAGAAATAATACATTAGATAATATGACAGTAAAATAATTGTCTGCTGACTTTATTATTAACTTTTATCTTTAATATCCATCAAATTTGTACTGATGAATTGTCATGTTCATTTTAACTTCTTTTTCCGTTCCTTACTCAAGCCTCGTCGTCTCACAATGCAAAATGGAACTTCGGAAAACTAGTGCGTGTCTTAACGTTACGTGTGCGGGAAAATAGAACAATGATCTGATTAGGATTACCAATCTACGAGACATAAGTGTTTCTTTTTAGATTGACAAACAGGTTAAATTGTTTGTGTTCCGATAGCGACGACTTTATGGAAAGCAATACAAGCGCCATTACATTATGGATTATTAAAGATGTCAATTTTGTTTATAATGCCGTATTGTGTACTTAAACATCGATGAATTGGCTTCGTTATTGAAAAATAATCATGTGTTTAGACTATTTTTATCGTAAATACAGTAAAAGGTTATCTGTGCCTTATGGCAGAAAAAACAATTCATTTTGAAATTTATCCTTTAATAGAGTAAATGCTGTTGTACCAAATGTATAACTCAAAAATGTTAACACATATTTTTAAGTTTGCAAAAATTACGATATAAAGATATCAATATACTAATCTATTATTATCATTGTTGTGTTTTTTCGATTTAATGAAAATAACATCATATTCGACAACTTCGAAAACTAAACTATTCTTTCATTCAATTATTTCACATTTGACTGATCAAGATGTAGCCAGCAAGATAATCAACAAAATGTTTCAAGTTTTCAAAATGTTTGACATTCTAAAGATCCACTATATTTTTTACCTCAGAAGTTTTTTTTATGTATACTGCGATAAAATAGTTCAGATAAGAATCCCTAATTTTTTTTATTTTTTTTTTCAAAAGCAGCCTCCCAACTTGATATATCCCCACTCCCACATAGCTGGAATAAAGTCATACAACCTCAAAATTCGAAAAAGCATGCCAACAATATTTACTTACAATGGGGAAGAAGAAATATCTCATAGTATTGCTCTCTCTCTCTCTCTCTTCAAATAACTTATTCAATAGAAAGACGACCCATTAGGTAGAACTCCACTCTAGTACAAATATATCTCCAATCTTCAAAGTATGCAGTCAAAGCTTATTCCATATTGGTATGGCAACGGAAAGGCAATATCGTTCTATAAAAGAAGCATAACATCAAATCGAATCAGAATGTTGCCAACTTTCCTTCTTTCATCGTAATATTTGTAATAATACACTCACTTTATCTGCCCCTTTTTACTTGGAGCTCTTTTTTTTCTAAACCTCTTTTCTTTTAACAGTGCTTCGAATAAAGGAAGAAATACATCCCATTTTCTAAAGTTTCGCGGGGCCCATTGCGGGAGTGAATGGATTTATAAAAAAAAAGTATAAATAATAAGGATAAAAATAAAAAGAATTGTTGTGCCTCCACTTGACGGTGTCTGATTTGCCGGGAATTCGATTTAAATTGAAAGAGGTAACGACGCATACGATGCTAGGCTAGGATGCGCGTAATTGGATGAAATTTCGATATCGTTTGCTACATTTTCCGTTCGAAGATATGCCCGGAAGAAGATTTTCGACTTTAAAAGAGGTTGTTATTTCGAAGGAGGTGTATTTGAAGGCTCTTTCAATGAATGGTGGAGAGGAGAATTGTATGCTCCGTCCTTATTTACTTCAAGGGGTAAAACAAGACGAGAGTTTAATATTGCATTGAACTTATTTTCTAAAAGAAATAAAGTATGGATACATTTAAGATAAACTTTTACCTTATTAGATCTAATGCAAGAGGTTATTTGAAGTGGGGTTTTTTCTTCTGCCCAAACTTTTTGACCAATCACAATACACTTTTAAAAATGAATTCGAATTTTCAGCCAATCACAAATCCTAATGCCATTTCTCCCCTTTCTGTGATTGTGAAGATCAGTTACATATGACGTCACCTTGTATATGGTCGATTATCGGATATAAATTCTTAACTACAATTGTTACATCAACTTTAGATTATCAGAAGACACATTTTTTTAATATTTAAATTAGTATTAAACATTCCATTTCAAATATTTGATTTTCATGCTAAACGAAGGAAAATGGTTCTATGAATTTTAATGTTTCTGTTGCTGGATCAGCGTTCGACATTAACTTTTAGAGGCGGGCCGTCTGACTTATGTTGGAGTTTTTCACGGGCTGGATCCACCAAAATATGCATCTTTAATCATTATTGATTAAACAATACATAGCATTTCTGAAAATTGGAGAATTTTTTTTTTTATCTTAATGAAATTACAATTGATATATATATATATATATATATATATATATATATATATATATATATATATATATATATATATATATATATATATATATATATATATATATATATATATATATATATATATATATATATATATATATATATATATATATATATTTCTCTCCAAATAATAATAAAAAAAAATAATAACAGTTTTCATTCTTAGTAAATAAAAGTCTAAAAATGTAGTGAATCTATTGTTTCAATGTGACAATGCGACTTGACCTAACTTTTAATAAAAGTATTTAAATTACACTTCCAGATTACTTCGCTTTAGTCCATATCAATTGTAAGACAATGGCGGTCGAAATCGTTCAGTTTATTTTATGATAAAATCGATGTCTCTTGGAGTATTTGTTGCAAGCAATTTTTAATAGATGAATCAGTACAAGGAAATAAGTCTTTTTCCCAAGAAGAATTTTCTAATTAACAATTTCATTAAAAAAGCTTTTTAAATCAATTAAATACTTTTTAAAAGTACCAATATTTTTATGCATCTATTTATATTTTTAAGATTGAATAAAAAGTAGTATTTAAATTTATAAAACCTAAAATAGAAAAAAAAAACTTAAAGTATTTTTTACAAATATCATTTGGAAATAGCGTAATAACTCAATACAAATGTAACTGCTTAAAGAAAATCAATTATAAAATACATTATATACTGCAAGGAAGAACACGAAATGTATTTTAGTAATAAAACAATGCTGTTAAGGAAATTGAGGATACTGCACAAATCACTATTTTTTTTAAAAATATATATTTCATTAAATGATATTATATTCCCTTAAGGCATACACACATAGCTTTGTTTATGAATCAGGCTACATTTAATAGTTTCAATATATGTATATATATATATATATATATATATATATATATATATATATATATATATATATATATATATATATATATATATATATATATATATATATATATATATATATATATATATATATATATATATATATATATATATATATATATATATATATATATATATATATATATATATATATATATTAATTTTTCTGGAGAAAATTTGGCTATTACGAAAAAGAAAATTCCACAAAATATAATATCTAAATTAAAAAAAAAAAAAAATTAAAAAAAAAAAATTTTTTTTTACTCCAACCTTGTTTAAATTTTTATACTTCACAATCAAGGCAAGAAAAAAATCTCATTATTAAAAACATAATACATTAATACCTCTACTCTTGAATGTTTTTAAATATGCTACTTAACATCAAAATTGCCCAGAAGAAAAGGGAAAATTCTCTAAAAAATGCATAATGAGGGACAAAACCATGCAGTTTTAATGGCCCCGCAATTTTTTTCCCTAACTACTAAATGCTAATGTGTGCATTTGCTCTGTATTTACCCCGCCACGCGAGTTTTTCAGTGGGCACGCATGAATTACAAGAAACGGTGTAGCGAGGAATTTCGCTTAATGGAGTGCAATCATAAAGTCACGAATGCAGCTTCGAAAAAGCCCTCGGTCATTATTTGAAAGCCTTGTGTATTTTATTTGTAAAAATGGCAACGTATCCAACTCGCTGGAGGGCATGGAACAAAAAAAAAGCAACTCGAAAGAGATAATATTTATCACAAAAATGCATTCCGGGGCAATTTAAGACTGGTGCAAAGAAAAAGCAAGACGTAAATAAAAAGAATGGCTTTGCAAGTCATACAATAAAACTTTTTTTCTACACTCCTGCTCGGATTTAGCGATCGTTAATTCCTTTTCTTAAAAAAAAAAAAAGAAGAAGAAGAAGAAGAAAAAAGTTATATTCAACGGAGGAAAAAAAAAAAGAGAACGTTCTTTCTATTCACCATATGCCTTTATGACTTCATTCCATTTCCTCCCCTCAAATCTATTATTTTTCCATATTTGTACATAGACAAAGAATGAAAGCAGCTTTCAACAGCTGTGGACGCTCTTAAACAAGGGGAAGAAATTGTTAAAAGTATATAGAACAGTTTTCTCAATGAATGTTAAGTGCTTTGATATCCACGCTAATTGGAAGCTCTCTAAGTAGCTCATCTCTACAGAGTCTCTCTGAGGGGAGCACCTGCGTATTCTGACCAATGGGAAAAGGCCAAGTCATGATGACGTCACCTAATGCGGGAGATGGTTCACAGCTGCCTATCTGCTTCTATAAAACTCCCCCATGCGATGCTATGACCTAACGTTGAATCTGAGAACCCGCATGTTTGAGGTTTGGTTTGTGCGAGTTTTTTTTTTTTTTTTTTTTTTTTTCTTTTCTGGAAAGGCTCCAAGAATTGATAATTTCGTGGCTGCAGTTTGCATGCTTCATATCTTTAATTATTTTAAATGTAACGGGAATTGTGTGACTGTGGTGAAACTGAAAACGATAACCTCATTAAAAATATTGCATGAAATGATAATATCCGTGTAGGTATCGTCTGCTTAGAGTGGAAAGGTGCCAAATCCAATCTGTCAAAATTGTCAGAAGAACAAAAAAAAAAAACTTGTAAAGTACTAATTGAACATTAGCTTTTAAGACTTTAGCACCTCACTTCATTTTCAGGAAATTTATTTCAGTGATCAAGTTACAGCTTTTACTAATCAATGTTCTTCTCTTTACTATATTTCGAAAAGTACCAAAAAGTAATCTGTGACCAAAAATGGAGTTAGCAGCATTTTACTCTAAGTTGACAATATTTGAGAGTATCCATTATCTTCGAAATAATGAGAACTATACCATGAATAAGAATTACGTAGGACAGTAAAATTTTTTTTTTTTTTATTTATCAATAAGTTACAATGTGAATTAAAAGAAGCTATTTACAGAAAGTTAAAAAAAAAAAATTAAAAAAAAAAAAAATGATTGTTTAAATCTGTTAATGCAAATTACTCGAAATGGACAACTCTTCGGACAATGAGCTTATGTAACAAGACATAAATTTTAAAATCAAACTTTATTTATTTAAAAAAACTTTTTAGAACGAATATTTTCTTTAACTCGTAAACTTTCTTTTAAAAAACTTTAACAAAAGAACACCGTAAAAATTACCCCTAATAAAATAAACATAAAGAAAAGGATGAACAATTTTAAAACAATAATGAAAACAATTTCAAATAAATGTTTATATGATGCTTATAGTCAAATATCCACATTTTAATGAGAGTATTCTATGAAAATTAGCTTTTTATTTAAACTATTCCGATATATAAAAGTAAACAATGCTTTTTACTTGAATATCTTTTAATCCAAATAAATGTTATTGATAAAAGTAACTGAAAAGAGAAATAATTGCAAGTCTATTTGTTTGATAATCGTATGCGTATGATGTATCTTATGGTTTATAAACTTACTTAATAGTACTCAATTAAAGTTAAAAATGTAATTTTAAACACTGCGAAAGTTTTTAAAATATAACTCAATATATTTTTCTTGAACAATTTTCACTTAATGAGAATTACCTATTTTTATTTGTATTATATGAGTATTTTAATCTATGAATATATACTATATTGAACCAAATTTAAAACTTCCAATCAAATTTAAATTGGAAAAAATCCCATTTTTCAAATTACATTTCATTGTTATTAATTACAATTGGAATCGGGTTTAAAAATATTTTAGTTGACTTTCGTGAATTTACAATTGTTAAAATAAACATTAATCATGATAAGAATTCCTTTTCGTAAAATTCATCTTTTCAAACCATGAAAGAAAGAAACTTTGCAAATACAATTTAATTAATTTTATATTTATTTCAAACTAGCTAAATAACCGTGCTTCGCTACGAAATTTTAACATGTGTAATATTTTAGCTAGCTGTGAGGCCTCGTGTTGCGGAAATCTGTCATTCCTGTATAGGACACAGTTTTTGGCGCTTCGCTAGCACGAAGGTTCATCGCTACTCAAAATCGAGCTCACTTCGTTAGCTGAAAAGTTCATGGACACATATACACAAGCTTATTTCACTCGTTAAAAGGATCATTGCTGCGTACGCATAAGCTCGCTTAAAACACTAAAATCTAATTTCTACGTAAAGCCTTAATATTGGAAGCCAATCCCTGGTAAAGAAAAAAAAAATTCCCCGTTAATACAATAATTCAACACCCCTTTAAGATTATTTTAACACGTGTTTGTGGAAAGCAAAATTAGCGGCTAAAACTACTTATATTGAAACTTTCAGAAATCTAGGCCTATTCAAAGTCGCTTTTTGTGAAAAAATTAATTGAAAAACAAATTAAAATTTTAATTTTTTTTTTTGGCAGTCCAATTAGAAGGCCAAAACTACTTGTGTTGAAAATTTCAGAAATGTAGACCAATTATAAATCGTTTTGTAAAATATTTGTTAATTAATTAAAAAAAAAAAAAAAAAAAATTAAATTCTGTTTTTCAAAAATCCAATTAGAAGGCCACAGCTATTTATGTTGAAAATTTCAAAGCTGTAGACCTATTTGAAATCGTTTTGTAAAATATCATCGCCAATTTGGCGAGATTGCCATTACCATAATGTTAAATGGCCCTCTCTTTGTAAAACTCGCTTCCCAGCATTATCTCTGTAAAACTCGTTTTCAAGTATTAAGAGACACATTGCAGGAAAGCAAAGTAAACTATTGCACTGCGTTATGCGAAATGTACATAAATTTTCCTTTTTACGTAATTAATACAACGACATATTTACAAATATACAGAAATTTGTAACAATATTAACTACTCGTAATTAAAAAAAAATTAATGAATAACGAATTAAACAAAAATTTTAAATTCTCTTTTTCTGAAATCCAATTTGAAGGCCAAAACTACTTATGTTGAAAATTTTAGAGCTGTAGCCCTACTAGAAATCGTTTTGTAAAATATTAATTAATTAAAAAATTAATTAAAAAGAAACTAAATAAAAATTTAAAAATCTGGTGTTCAAAAGTCCAATTAGAAGGCCAAAACTACTTATGTTAAAAATTTCAGAGCTGTTGCCCTATTAGTAGTCATTTTGTAAAATGTTTATTAATTAATTAAAAAAATTAATTAAAAAAGAGCAAAATAAAAATTTAAAATTCTGCTTTTGGAAGTCCATTTAAAAGGTCAAAACTACATGTTGAAAATTTCAGAGCTGCAGCCCTATTAGTAATTGTTTTGTAAAATGTTTGTTATTTAATTAAAAAAATTAATTAAAAATAAACAAAATAATAAATTAAAATTCTGTTTCTTAAAAGTCCGATTAAAAGGCCAAAACTACTTATGTTGAAAATTTCAGAGCTGTAGGCCTATTAGATATCGTTTTGTAACATATATATTAATTAATTAAAAAAAAATTAAAATTTTAGCATTCTGTTTGTGATATATACAAAAAGAAGGCCAAAACTACTTATGCTGAAAATTTCATAGCTGTACTCCAATTTTAAGTAGGTTTCTATAGATCCACAGAGCCACAGACAGACAGATAGATAGACCGACGGACGCACACACAGCTTGTTTTATTATTATAGATATAGACTTGACTTTGTAAAAGGCTCATTATAACATTACAGCGACATAAATAATTTTACACATAATTGGTTTGTGTACAAGCGTTACTGCAACAAATTAGTTTTAATTTCAATTAAAATGAGACCTAAATGTAACAAAGCTAAACCAAAATAAATCAAAGCAAAATATATTGTAAATATAAACTTTACTAGGGGTAGTGTAATTTCACAAAAGGTTTGTTTTCGGTTTCTAAATTCAAGCATGGAATAATATCATTGGGCATAAATTGTGTGACGTCACAAACGTTCATTGGTTGAGTAGAGCAGGTGGATCTATGGTTTTTAAGTTATTTGTAGTCTAAGAAGGGCCAAAAGAAATCAAGTAAAAGGCAGCATACGGCTCGGGGCTTAGTTTGTAGAGCGCTGTACTCATGGTTGTACTTGGGAGTGATATATTTTTTAAATATCAAATATAGTACCTTTACTTCAAAACTAGGGGATAAATAAAATTTTTATAATGGGATAAACCCGTTAAATTCTTATGCTACATTAATGAAATTAAAAAAAAAAAAAAAAAAAAAAAAAAAACATTCAAAAAGTGAAAACTAGTAAAAATGGCTGCTGTCTCATTTGAGTTTGTTGAGTTCTCATTCGACTCAATTATTTTTTAAATCCTTACGTTACCGTGTACTTATGTTACACGAAACATATTTGGGATGAGATTAATCGTCTGCCAAAACTTGTTGACCAATCTCAATACTCATTTAAAAATAAATTAGAATTTTCAGCCAATCACAAAATCGCACTAAATTTTTCCCGTCAGACAAGTCGAAGACCAGTTGTCTGTGACATCACCATGCCATACATAAAGTCCATTGATATAATTTACATAATACACAAAAATTTACACCAAAGAGGCAAGTATTTAAGGTAATTGAATTTTTCCTTCAGATAAAAAGTAGAAATAAAAAAGTGAGACCGTAAAAAATTACTGTAAAGAATTAAGTGAGATTAAATAAACAAAGGTTCCTTGAAATGTTTAAAAAATTTCATGCTCCAATTTCCTTCAGTTAAACATAAAAAGCGCCTACTGAGTTAAACACGCAAATTACTGACTAAATAGTCTTTTTTAGTGTTTGCTTTTCACACTCATTTTTCTCTTGTTAGCAATTGTTGTGTAACAAAAGCATGGTTACATACTTAAGGTTATTTAAATTTCGAGAAGCAAACTTAATAATACAAAAATAATTTCGATTTTGAATGCAGCTATTTTTTTTATAAATTTTTTATTTTTATTATCATTATTTTATATAATTCTGCCGTTTTGAGATGTTTGGGTTAGTGTAATAATAACTGCTGCTGCATTGCGTTTCGTGTATTACAATGGAGGATGGCTTTTGACTTTTTATATAATAAATACTAGAATTTTTTTTTTAAACATTTAAGCTTGATTGATCAATTTCCTTTATTTACAAAATATTGAAAGTGAAATTTGTATCCTTTTATTTATTTTGAATATTCAAACCCAAAATCATAACAATGTAAATGGCGGTCCATAAATAAAACAAGCCGAAAATTATCTCTGATGAAAGGTAAAGTTTAGAAGGTGTTTACAATGCGAGACCATGTTTTATTATTAGTTTCAAATATCTTCAATTGGATAAATTTTAAAAATATTTTTTTTAATTAAAAAATATGACTGGTAGAAAATGAACAAATACGGTGCTACATACAAATAATTTGCTACAAACTTTTCGAACTAGAAATTGTGTTTTATAAGTTATGTGTTTTATTGTTCCTTATTTTTTTACGTCTTAAGTTTTCGTTGAGGGGAAGGGGGGGGGGGGAAGCGTACTGGTACTATTATGTAAGCACTGGAATTTTTCAAAAACGAATAATCAGCAATGAGCTCTTATTGTAAATACAAGATGTTCATAAAGCAAGTATGCAATGTGTAAACTAGAAGAAATGTTCGAAATGCTGCCTATGAACTTGAAGACACATGTTCACACGTTTCTTTAAGTTGTGAAAGAAATTGATTGTGGAAGAGCGTTGAGAATGATGTCACGAATTCGATAGGTCTAATCCAGCGTTCGCCACTAACTTTTATATATGGCATATATGTATCTTTATATATTATCGATTTAACAATATATAGCATTTTTGAAAATTGAAAAAAAGATATCGATTTTTTTTTTATCTTAATTGAATTACATTTGATATTTTTTTTTTTTTTAAGTAATTAAAAAATGATAATTTTTATTATTAGTAAATTAAAGTATAAAAAAGAAGTGAATCTTTTGCTCCAACGTGACAGTGGGAGTTGATCTAACTTTTATTATAAGTAGGTATTTAAACTATACTTCCAGGTTACTTTTGTTTTAATCGATATCAATGTGAAACGATGGCTGTCAAAATCGTTCAGATTTTTTTACGATAGAGTCGATGATTGTCGCAATATTTGTTGCATTCAACCTTAATAAATTGTCCAAATGAGATTTAGTTCAGTTATTCTTGTATTTATTCTTGATAAAATCAGCTTATTCATATAGTTTCTTCGGGCACGTAGTGGAGAACTCTGTTCTACATTAACTACAGTTAACTCGACTACTTCGGACAAATTACAATTATGTAAAGAAAAAAGTTCACACAGTGAAATTTGATTTTTTTTTTATATAAATTGTTACGAATTTCTGTATATTTGTAAATATTTCGTTGCATTAATCATATAAAAAGGACAATTTATGTACATTTCTCATAAGGCAGTGCAAGAGTTTGTTTTCCTGCAATGTGTCTCTTAATGCTTAATAACGAGTTTTACAGAGATAACGCTGGGAAGCGAGTTTAACAAGGACCTGCTCCTTGTAAAACTTTATGGTAATGGAAATCTCGCCAAATTGGCGGGATAGAGCCAAGTTGGCGATGGTTTTGGAGACTAATTTTTGTCGCCAAATTTGGCGAGAAATCGCCAAATGTCGTCAAACTTGGCGACCATTTGGCGACATTTTCGGTCCCAATGTACATGTATAGGACTTTTCGACTATGATCTGGAAAGTCCTCCAAATTTCTATCTCTGAAAGTTTCACGAAGGTTTAACTTTCCTATATAAGCCGGCCAAGAGAGCGGGGGAGTTAGTTGAGTCAGTTAGTTGACTGACCGAGTTGACTGGAGTTACTTAGTTAGCTGTCTCTCAGCGAGCATTCAGAGAGTTCCGAAAGTGAACTGTATTGCATTGTCTTTTGCGGCGATTTGTAGCAGTTGTTTATCTAGTTTTTAACTGCTGTTTTATGCTCTATTGCTGTGTAAAGAGCTGTATTGAGTCTACTAGAACGAGAAGTTCTGGAGTTGTAAAGGAATCTGCGAAGAGTTATATTGGAATAAATTTCTGCAAGTTTTGATCTGCTTTGGCTTCAAATCTTTCGAACCCATCCACGCAACAATGTATATCTTCTGTGCTGTCGGCGGGTCGTAGAAAAATGTCTCGAGCCAAATCCGAGCCGTGGGCCACCTAGTGGCTAACGCTGGTCTAATCGGACCTGTGGACAAATATACTGTGTATTATTACCTATCACAACAACACACGCCACTGAATAGTTGCTTCCTTTTAAACCTATACATTTACTAAGTGGTAATTTGTTGTTAGTTATATTTATTAACAAGTATTTTGTTTTGAAGAAGAGGTTGATTATATCACATCAGTAATGTCTTGCTTTATATCCTCAGCTGTCATTTAGAGAGAGAGATGGGGGGAGGCAGAGGACCTTTCAAAAGGAACTTATCTTCTCTGAAAAGATTATTCATTTTTTTAAGATAAATGTTTGTTCTGAAACAACAGCTGATTACGTTTGTGTCAGGAGTCTGTCGACGAGTTTTTTTTTCGTCAGCCTACTTCAGTTTAGTTTTCACAGATACGCTTTTGATGGCGCACTTGACTGTTATCTAGAGCATTTTGAAGTTCTTTTACTTGTTGTCATCTCCACTAAGGTCAGAAGTTCAAATCTTATAATGATCAAATACCACCCAAAGGAATTTCTTTTTTAAAAATATGAATTGGAGGAAGTAATAATTGCTTAGTTCAGTCGCTAATCAATAGCTATCTTTGATGAGTTGAAATGTCACCAATATTAGTATTTTTAAAAAAAAGACTCTTGTTGTGGGATTCCGTTCAATATAAGTGACTTAAATTTATGCAGTCAATGTAACTTATTCGTGGTAACTTCACAGACTGCTTGCTGTGCGACGAAAATTAAAGACGAATTGTGATTGGCTAAGGGATTGTAAAAATTCAAATTTGTTTTCAAGTGTGAGCTGTGATTTGTCACCAAAGCATCATAAGTGAAACCAAACGATGAAACTCCAGTTCTAATAAGGTTATTTTTTTTATATCAAAGTCGTATAAACATAGCTCATTATAATGTCAGGAAATAACTTTTTCAACAATATTCTCAAACATTAAAATATTAATTAAAATGTGTTTAGCATTTTGGGAGACTTTAGTTCCGTGCTATCCACTCAAATTGAATGTTTTTACTACTTTAGCAACCTCATTCAAATCCATACCTAATCCTAATTCTTAAAATATTCCAATTTAAATTATTTGAACACTCTTCTGCTTCACATTAATTAGAACTAAATCAATGAGTTAAAAAAAATTACAAGAAATTACTACTTATACTTATTGCAAAACAATGTAATTTTATCGTTTATTGTTGCAATTCATATCATATTAGTTAAAATATTGATATAAATAAATGAGCCGTCCATTTCCAAAAGTGCCTAATTGAAAAATTTTTAAAAGTTGAGATTTTAATAGCTTGTTGTTGGCACAACTGAAATGCACATTTTAAAATAGTTTTACAGTGGCAAAAGTTTCTAAATCCTAATTAAATAAAGGACTGAAAATCGAGTACAAATTTAAACCGGGCCTAGTTGCATTTCATTTAATTTCCAAAACTGCCTTGTTGCAAACTCAGATACTGTTCCAAAACTACCTACTTGCTAGCATCTAAGATGGCAGCTTTCATGAAGTAATTTCCAAAAATTGCAAGGTGCAAAAAAAAAAAAAAAAAAGAGCCCTACCCACTAGTTGTAAGTTCCACAAAATTGTTTATTCTGAAAAATTGGGGGACATTTTCATAGAGCAGACCTATATTCCTACATTTTTATTGATAATTACTGTTGGCTAACCTGCTACTTTTAAAGAATCAGTTATTTTTGTTCAGCTGTGTTGATTGATTTCTATGAGGTTATGCCTCTTGTTATGTTGCCTTTTCTTGTGATCTTGTGAAAGAAAATGAGTCTTTGCAAATGTTGAAGAAGAAATGAGAGTTGAAATTTTAAACATTTTAACATCACATTCAGTCTCATTGTGGTTTTTGATTTCCAAAACTGACCAGTTGCATTTACAGTGCCAAAAACTAGCTAATTGCAAAAGGTCCAATTCCAAAACTAACTAATTGCAAAAGGTTCAATTCCAAAACTAGCTAATTACGAAAAACTTTTCCAAAACTACCCAGTTGCATATTAAAGCAGCTTTTTACTGCTTTTTATAAAATAATACTGACCTAAGACCTTGTAAATTGTGTTTATAATTTATTTACAGATTTTTTTAATATAACAGTCATAAATTAACTCTTGAGTTTAATAAAATTCAGGTTTTTCTTGTTTCCTGAAAAATTGTCCCCTAGGCAATTAGGCACTTTTGAAAATAGACGGCTCAAATCTAGAACCATGGATAAATAAAATATAGAAAACTAGAATGTACGCAGATTTGTGTAATTATTGCTTTTATATTCAGTTAATTATTTTTTGCATGGAACTCGATACAAAATTAAATTTTATGTAAATTTAATGTGAAATTTTAAGTCATTTATTAATATACAAACTAGTATATCCTAAACTAAAGTAATAGTTAAGAGTTCTTGTGGAGAAGGGGGGGGGGGGATTTGATTGCTTTTGAGCCTTTTAAAAAAACGTCTAGAAAAACCCCTGCAAATAATTAAAAAAAGAAGGAAAAAAAAAAAAAGAAGAAGAAGAACTTCCGTACCGGACTGGCCCATTTTGTACATACACTGACCGGCCCTGTGATTGCACCGTACGCCCTTGCGTCTAACGGAAGAGTACCCTTCCCATTCTATTTCTTTCCACCAAGTAAAAATATCTACTTTTTCCCCGACCCCCTAAGGAGAAACTACATTAAGTGTAACGTTGAAAAAAAAAAAAACTCTATCCTTAGATATGAATTTAGACTAGTGTCAGAAGCACCCTAAACTCGCCTCCTTTATATCATAAAACCCCTTCTTTTCCCGTCTCCGTCCAACATCTATCTCTCCCAACATTCCCTTTATTTTACATTCCTATAGGTTCAGGCCCCTTTTACTATTTTCTTTGCGTCCAAACCAGCATTCCTTTCCCGTTTCCGGGAAAATAGTGTTTCGAGTTCAAATGCAAAAATTTTCCCAAAACGCATCCCCGCCCCCCTTCCCCAGTCTTCTCCATTTTCTCCTTGAGAAGATATCCTCGTGTTTTTATTTTCTTTTATGTTCATTTTTTCAGCTATCCTCTTTCAGATATCAGTTCGTCTTTTTTTTGTTAGGTAACATTGGATATATCGAAGTAGATGGTAAGAAAACGGTGTCTTGAAGAGTAATTTTTTCCCCTCTTCTTTGGTACGCCTTTCTCTTCTCAGTTCCATTTTTATACTTTGTATATATATATATTTTTTTTTCAAATTTTTTTTTTATTTTTTTATTTTTAGAATTGTCTTATATTTAAATATTACTCGAGTATGAAGTTTACTTGAGTATGAAGGAGCCAAGAGTCTTAGATCCATTTTTATACTTGGTCTATTTTTTTTTTTTTTTTTTTTTTGCAATCGTCTTATATTTAAATATTTCTCGACTGTTGAGTTTACATATCCTATTCGGAAGTATTGGTTTAACACTAGAAGGCATTTCAGTATAGTTGAAGTGATGCAAATAAGTAATTTGTCTTATAGTAGATGGTCGTTTAAAAAAAATGTGCACTTATCATTTTTATATATATCATTACTTATCATCTTACAGCCTTTGAAAATATTGTATAAGAAGATGTGGGGGTGTCTAAGTGAGTTACATCTACCATATTTTTTTATGAAAAGCCTATGCAAAAAACGCTACCATGTCCGCCTTATCTTATAAGAGAGTTTTTTAAGCTTTCTCTGTATAATAGACCTTATGTAACTTTTTTTCTCAAATAAATACGGCTGAAATATTGCATCAAGGCATATGGAAAAAAAAGATCTGGCATAATAACAAGAGCAAATTAGATTTTGACGTTCATTTAATGGCAATTCTTTTTCGAAATGGCTGACAAAATTGAAAAATGGGTTTGTGATTGGACTAATAGAACTTGAAATTTAATTTATTTTGAAAGATGTTATTGATATTAGGCACAAGTTTCGGTTGATGGATTACAAACCCAAAAATTTTTTCGGTATTGGGTCCCTGAAATTTCTTCGAAATGTCTGACAAAAATAAAATACAAGTTTCTTGATTGGCCAATGGTGAATACCCCTCCGTTATTTAGAATTAAATAGAAAAAAAAAGTAACGACGAAAAAGAATATTTTATGTGTTGTTTATCATGAGTGTAATAACAAAAGGCTAACATTGGCATCCAAAAGTAACACAATTATTTAATTTATATGCATAATAAGTGAATGAACATGTGAAAGATATGTATTAAAAATCAAACCAATGTACTACATGGTTTTTCCCTCTCACGTTTTAACGTGAGCTTCTCTCAGGCTATGGATATAGTCAATCAAGATTTGAGATATCCGTACTGAATATTCTAAAAATTGGAGATGAAAAAGCTGAGGGCAGCGCAAGTCAGCAAAGTGCTCTGCAAAATATATCAGTCAAATTTAGTTTAACTCTTGATGACCATGGAACATGGAAGTAGAAATTTGTTCAATAATGCACTCATCTTTGATTTGAAAGAACATTTTTGTAAAAAAAACTCACACAAAAGTCTTAGAATTCTTTTACTATTCACTTTTTGTTTAAAAAGTAGCTTGTTATAAAAAAAAAAAAAGAATTATATAGTTTTTACAGTTTAGATATAAATCTGTTCTATTAAATACATTGGAAGTTATTGTTTTGATAAATCCCATGGTATAATAGTATATTTTAAAAGTAACTTATTTCATCTAAACTATTCAACAACCCAAAACTAAAAAATGTTCCGCCAAATCCGTAAAAATACTCTGGATCCGCCCTTGTGATTGGCTGATGGAAAAATGTATTTCTAAACATGTTATTGATATTAAACACAAGTTTCGGTTGATGAAATGACGATAGTAAACCCCAAAAATGTCGTGGGTTTATAATAAGCACACATAATCGAAAAACCGATCTCCAAGTTACTGTAAACTATTACAAGCAAGTACCATCTCAACTTTCATCGACCCCTCATCTAATCACCACATCAATTCAAGTGCCTCGACAAGAGATCTTAAATGTTGTCCCTCTCCAAACATGGCCGTCATGATGCAAAAGTCCAATCTTCGGAATAGTACTCAGATCTTTCATGCACTTTATCTCCCAAAAGCAAACCGCGAGTAGCCACTTGGCCTATACCCTCTAATCACCGACATCAATATCAATGGAAAAACACATCCAGCCACTGCTGCCAGAGAGAGGGAGAGAGTATTGACTTAGTGTCAAGATATCCTTACTGACAAATGGGTCAGACGGATAAAGTTCGCTTTTCCAATTAAAAGAGAGCCACCACATCGAGAATGAGGGATGGATTTGCTTTGTTTTTTTTTTAGTTTTCAAATATATATGCTTTAGTTGGAGGCGTATAAGAGTGATAAACGTTGTTAAAGTGTGCCTATATTGGGCAGCATGATTAATTATGGTTAATGTGGAATTGACTTGGGTGGTGGGAAAACTACGCTTTTACATGTTTATCAGTTTCACTCATATACTTTTTATTTTTCTACTATTTAGTCGAGTAATGATGAATATTAATGCTCTTTCAGAGTTTAACTTTTTTTATTAACTTAAGGATTGTATCAGAAAAATTACAATTTGTGTTACTTATTTTACTGACTACCTAACCTAACCGAAAGCATTCGTAGCTAGTGTACGTTAGTAAAATTATTTAAGTATAAAAATAGTAGACGAAAATAGAGGGAATGATAGATAGCAAAACGGGGAACACTTTTTCAGTCTTGGAACACTTTTCACTCTTTTTAATGTTACAGACCATTTCTAGTTTGATAATGTATACTAAAATGAATTCGAATGGATATTAGTTTGAACCTTCTAAAATATATCACTCATGTAATTTTGTATTCTTACCTCTTATGCTTGTGCTGTTTTCTCTAAGAACTTGTGAAAAAAAAACTGCTATGAAATAGTCTTCATAAAATAGGAGGAAAATAATAAGATGAAAAGTACAACACATTTCTGCTGATTTTTTATTTATTTATTTATTTATTTATTTATTTATTTATTTATTTATTTATTTATTTGTTTGTTTGTTTGTTTGTTTGTTTGTTTGTTTGTTTGTTTGTTTGTTTGTTTGTTTGTTTGTTTGTTGGTTTGTTTGTTTGTTTGTTTGTTTGTTTGTTTGTTTATTTATTTATTTATTTATTTATTTATTTATTTATTATATATATATATATATATATATATATATATATATATATATATATATATATATATATATATATATATATATATATATATATATATATATATATATATATAGTTTAAAAGCATTTGTCACTTCAGTAGATTATCATGATTTCGTTTTCACAAAATGAATACCAGGAAAGTATTTAACTAATTTATAGAATTGCATGAAGTTGTAGAATGGAATCGTAGCAAAGATAAAATGAATACTATATTTAACTCTTATCAAAATGTGTGCTTTTTTGGTAAAACCAGTACCATTCCTTATCGCTAAGAGAACTTTGTAAAAAAATTAGTAGGACAAAAGAAAGGGTAGACAATTTAAGTCGTTTTAGCACGAGAGTCCTTGAGAATTAGAATAAGAAGTTGAGGCACTCTCAAACTTACAAACGCAGAACTTCAACGGCAAATATGAACAACAAATCCAGGACTTAGTAGACGGGTTATGGTTTTTTAATCATTAAAGATAGTTACCCTTCCCGTTGATTTTTAATGACAGTATCGACGTTGAATCTCATTTCCCATAAACAATTTAACCCTTTGCTAATGTGCCAATTTGGTACAAATTTACGTCATCAGTTACGTAATTTTTTTTTTATTATTGCGGTTACTCTCCCCTAATTCAAGATGGAAGTAACAGTTTCTGTTATTCCATTTAACGCCCTATCATTAAAATTCAACTTGAAGTGTTCCTTAACTTTAGGTACCATGAATTATAAAAGGGTTGATTTTGAACTTGTAACTAACCGTTTCGATCTGGACGTGTCCGGCTAAATAATCATAACAACCAGGTCAACCGATATATTGATGGTTATCAACCCTCAAATTCAGTTCTAGTAATGATTTAGTGGAAGTTTTTTTTTTTTTTTTTTTTTTTTTTTTGTCTTCTGAAACTGATTTTGAAGGATTGATATTTCGTTACCATAATTTTTTTTCTACAAAATACTCAATCAATAATCAATAAAACGAATAGATTATAAACCTGATATCTTCGACTTCTATTTACACCCTTCTCTCAAACATGTCACCTCTCATCCCATTCCCACCACTCATCCACCAAAACAGCAATTGAAAATGGCCTCCATTATCACGTAGTGAACAATCCCCACTAACTCAGCAACTTCCCAAAACCTACTTCCAATTAAATCTTCGTCACCCTTACTGACAAGGGCTGTTCCGAACTTCCAGTCTCTTTGCTGATTAAACTGAAATGAAACGACGCACACTCCCGCCTCTAGATCTTATTATGCCTCGAACTTCAGAGTTTGTGGGCTCTTTTTTTTTTCACAGGATTCACTGGAAGAAGAAAAAAAAAACGGAAAGTGGAGGAATTTGTTGGTCGTGAGGGGGGGGGGGGGCTACTTCGACCCTGTTGGGCATGCGACGTGCCACCATCGATTTTCTGTGGCCCGTTTCCATGGCAGCAGAACTCTGGAATGCAGTTTCCCTCCCTCACTTTGGGAAGTGAGGAACCTCTACATTTGGAACAGAACTGGAGAAAGAGGGGCCGCTTATGTAGCTCCAAAACAGGAATGGAATGGACAAACAACAAAGGCAGTCACTGGATGGTGTGTTGCAAATTGCATATAAGTATATGATGTTAAGTCTCATGGAACAAATGCTGCCTCAAGTCATTTGCAAATAGGAGACAAAAATATATGAATATGATTATAATAAAAACAAATCCTTTCAAAATATGGTATTGGTTCATCATATAACTCTTCCTACTATACAAGTAAATGAATTTCATAAATTACACAATCTTTCAGTACTTTCATACACTTTCCAATAATCTCTTATCCAATACATCTAGTATGTATCATACTTATTTAGTTTCAGTCCTCTGTTTCCAAAATTTAATAACCACTTTTGGAATAGAAATGTGCTTGTCTCTCTAGATAGTGATCTAATTAAATAAATCTAAGACTTTTCAAGATCTTGGCGCCATAAAAATGTATAGCATTAAATTCCTTTTATTTTACTTTGGTTTGGTAATAAAAGTTTATTTAGATAAGCTGTAGACATCAAGTACTTTAATGAAATATGAACCAGCACTGCATTGGTTTCCTCAATGTTGAAACTGACTTCAACTGAAGGAAAATTAGTTGATAGGCAATGTAGCTCTATTCGGCAAATAGAGGCAACTTTTAAATAAAACTAGCAACTTCTGTTGGATAGTATAAGACGTTTCTAGAGGACAGACAATTTAGCAAATAATTTCATACAGTAAACATTTTCACAAAGCTCTATATTATAAGTAAGATATTATAAGTAACTGCTACCATATTATAAGTAATTTCTTATGATTTGTGTATGTAAACTTATTGTAAACTTTTTATACAGGCTTGTGTTAACTACTAAAAGATAAATTAATTATAAGAAACTACAGCAAGCCAATAATTTTTTTTTTCTTTTTTTCATTCTAACTTTGGATATCTTTAGTTCTGTTTGACCTGTATTTTGATATGGTTTCCCACTAAAGCCGCTTTGCTACTAGAGCTTCTGTGGTATTGATTTACCCACTAAGCTGGGGGCTTTGGGTCACACAGAGCGCTTCCAGATTGTTTGGAATTTCCTTCTCCCTCGGTGGCAACAGTGGTATCTCACTCTGGCACAATCGGAAATCGATCCTGGCTTAATTTCATGGAGGGGAGAGGGAGGGGGGGGGGCATAAATGTGCTGAATTATAGAAGATCGAAGTAATGAAATTTTCTCAATTGACTCAACTAATACTGTTTTTACATTCGCTACTACGTTAAGGTGTAGGTCCCAACCTGATTAGCCGTTATTGTGCATAAAAATAGGTCTTGGTCGTACAAACAAACCAAACATTTGCCACTACGCAACAAAACTGGTCAAGTAATGATATCTCCTGTAATTACGTTTTTACAATGTATTATGAATTAGGTAGTACAAATTTTGTATGCATCAGTGTTGTAAAGGGGGGGGGGGGGAAATGTAGAGAAAATTGCATATCAAGCTTGTTTACAAAATAGTCTTCTTTCTAAGGAATTTTTAGAACCGTTCTAAATAAAATATTAAATTGAACCCAATGTTATGTTTGTAATTCAATAGACCTTGTCCCTCAATAGTTTAATCGAATTCTTTAGTGGAATTTGTTGAACAATAAAATTAATATCATTAATCACATAACCTTGAAATGCATGTCATTATGTACATTTTCTAGATACAATTCTACAAGCTGAGTTGTATTTACTTTTTGGGACGAAACCTTGTTTTAATAATTTTTAACAATACCCTGTTTTAAAAAGTATAAAATATTTTATAAAAAAAAATTATGCCACAAAATTCAATTACACGTCATGCTTTTTTTTTTATTGCGTATATATTTTGTTTTTAACATTGCTGGTAAGTTTTCATACGGTCAAAAGAATTAAACATTAAAATTAAACGTTGTTGCTTAATGTGAGATTTTATATACACCACAAACAGCTAAAACATAAAATTTAACCTGATGGAAATACGTTAGCTATTTCTACTCTGAAAATATCCGAAAGCTGTAATTCCAAGTTATTCTACTTATTTTGGTTGTGCTATACAACGTTTTATTCACTTTCACTGCTGAACTCCAAACAATAGCAAAATCGGAAAATGGCTCTTTTTTTCATACCTCAAACCATTTCCAAAGTACCACTCGCTACAACTTTTTAAGCTTTATTCTCGTGTTTTAGTACGGAAAGCGGCTGGTAGAAGCAGTAAAAGTTTCCTTTCTCCCGCTGTAAATTACAGGATAACAGGACAAAAATAGGCTTCCCATAAAACCCTTCTCAAGATAACATTTTTGTGGTGGTCGAAAATCCCAATGCCACCAACCACAAAATGGCGTCACGTTCTGGAATAAAAATATGAATATGGATCGTCGAAAGCTGAATCCACCGCCAGCTGGAACATCAGACGATATATCTCACGATGCTTTATTTGTTATTCGCTCTCTCAACGCAACTCGACCGGATAAACATGGACGACAGATCACTCCTGCATAATAAAGTTTAAAGGATAACAATAAAATTCTGCCACGCAATAAATAAATGAATGGGTTCCTTATATTTATACGCGGCCCTAATAAAAAAAAATAAAAAATTCTATTACGTATCGTCGAATCGCAATCCGAGCCAGCTTTTCTTCTTTTGGGGCTTCAATGTCTTTTGATGGGAATTTTATTCAGATTTCTTGAGGTATTTTCTATTTTTATGGCAGCATTGTTCAACTAAAATAAAATAAGTTGTTATCTCGGACAATGAGTGCTCAAAAACGAATTACAATGTTTTTTTGGGTTCATTGTGTACTATTGTACCTTACAATAGCACTTTACTTTGTGGGTTTATTTACAAACGTGGATATTACCCGAATTTTATGTTAACAATCTCAACTTATTTCTCCATTATATGTCTGTTGGCAGAATAGACTTTTCGTTGATGGTAGTTTGTGTTAACTTTTCTTGGGAGTTTAGCTTTCTTTCCTTAGGGCACAAAACGTAGTCACGGAATTCATAATAAAAACTTTGTTTACAATCCAACAAAGGCTCTAAATTGACAATGCTCATACTAAATTGAAAGTATTGCTCTTATAAAGTATTGTATTTCCCTATAGCAATAAAAATCCTTAGAAAGATCAAAATGATAGTAAAACTAATGTAGTTTTCTACAAAAAAGAAGAATTTTTTTTTTTTTTTTTATTTCTCAACTTTTTTGGAACGTGCCGAGTTCAAAAAAGTAGTTAAGAATAATGTCTGTGTCTCTCTATAGACAGCACAACTCACGAACGGTTCGACCTACGATGTTCAAATTTTATCTACTGGTTACTACTGGCTATATGATTTGGCGTTAAGGTTTTCGTCTAATTTGAGCACGCGCGTAAGGTAACCTTTGAAATATGTATGGGTTTTCGCAATTGAAAAAAATGCCTCTAACAATCTTGATCAAAATTGCTATGGTAATAATGCCTTTTAAGGTGCTCTAAACATCTCCACTTCCGAAATTTCAGTAGAAATGTAATAAAGGGGTAAAAAAGTAAAAAAAACGAATATTTTCTCCACAAAATTCTCTTCCCTTGAGCATCACCCATCAACGACTGTGTCTTTTCATTTGCACTTACAAGACAAGATAACGAAATATTTACTGAAAAACATGTTACCAATTTCGCCGCTTTAGATGCGGTTTTTTTTTCTGCCAATGCAAGAATTATTCCAAAATATTCAACAAACTGGCAATTTTTTTAAATAATGATAATTTAAAAATGAAAATAGTAAATTACACCAATCCATTCCAAATTTAAATGCAGTGACCAATGTTAAGTGTAATTGTAAGTTGTAGGATATTCCACACCTCTAGTTTAATGGTCTAATTGATATTTTAAAGCAATACTTCCTTATTTAAGATTGATATATATAATAAAAAATAGCGTTTAGGGGAGACGTCGTTTCATCGTAATACGTTTAGGGGATAAGTCATAAAACACTTTCTTTACTTTTTTTGAAAACTAAGTTGTTTCACATCAATGATCATTGTTTTATCTTACTAATTCCTGCTGGGAAAACTTTCAAATGCAATAAAGTTATGGATTGCCAAATCTGAGTAGAGCGACACTGTTGCAGAAAAAAAAGAGCAATAGAGATAGAGGAAATTGCATAACAAGCATGTTTATAAAAAAAAAAAAGTGAAAAAAAAGTTTGTTCAAACTTTAATAATTCTTTTTTTTTTTTTTTTTTTTTTTTTTCTAAAATAAAAATGTAAAAATCTAGCTGGTGTTTCTCGACTCTTCATTTCGCAGTCCGTTAAGCTAAGAATTGTGCGGGGGAACAGTTTGGGCGGGGGGGGGGGGTACATAAACTACGTCAAGCAAAACTTTGATTTTTTTACACACCCTTCATCTCATGTTGTGCTCGGTCTCGTTTAAATGAGACCCCCCCCCCCCCGAAAAAAAAACGAGAAAAAAAAAAAAAAAAAAAAAACAGTCACGTTCCTGCCACGCTTCCCTGTTCCTAAAAATTGATTTTAACATATCCCTCTATTTCTAAAGTTTAAAAAAAAATGCATATTTTTGAATACCTAGGAGTTTTGCAGTTTTGTAATAACTAGAGTTCAACTTATTGGAAATTAACTTTTATTTATGTAATTCGGGGTCAAATAATCTATATAAAAATGGAAATCTAATTTTTTATTTTTAATTAAAATTAATTAAATTAAAAGAAAAGTTTTCCGAAAGAGTCAAATTTGTACTATCCGAAATCAATTACTCTCCCTCCCCTTCTCCTGTCATGGACCATCCTGTTATTCAAATCTTCACCTCCTCGTTTCGCGTGATGTAGTTTATATACGTGCCCTTTCGTGAGTAAAAAAAAAAATACGAAATCAATTTTAATGAAACTTAGAAAGTGTCTGAGGATATGCCAATTGGATCTTAAAAAAATTAAGGTTATAACAATGAATAGGAATAGTCAAATATTTAGTTTTAATTTTCTTTTGCGCAAGATTATTTTCATCTCTAATAAACAATTTTTTTTTCTTTTCTTCTTTTTTAAGTTTTAACTGCGAAACTAATGTAGAGATATACTTATACAAAAGCTGTGTAATCTATCTGCCAAGTACGAGGTCAACATTCTTGACCGTAACTGGAAATTGTTAACTGACATTCTTTCTAAAAAGAAATATTCTAATTTTATTTTAGTCCAAAGCCAAACGTGAAATAAAACTTGCTTTTCAACAAACTGTTTTAGTCTCTGCTAGCTTTAACTTAATAAAAAAAATCAAAACATTTAAATAAAATAATATTTCTAAGTAAAGCAGTTCCAAACTTCTGGTTCTCATAAAAACAGAGAAATAAAAACCAGCCAGCATTCGCCACCCAGAAGCAAAAAAGACTCACTCGTGCATAAATTAAGTGCCTTAAGTTGTTTTCCAACGCGCAAGTGATAAACAGTCTTGGAATTTCCAGAATGAATGCGATGAAAATTGAAAAAATGAATAAAATAAGCCCATGTTGCTCTGTGAACAAGCAAAAACGCACAGGAATCTACGAATGCAGGATGCTCAGTTCATATGCAAATGAAATGCCCAAAAGTTCTCCCCAAGTTGCACGTTCCACGAGTTTTTATTTCATCTATCTAAATAAGATTCATAAATATAAATGTATGTCTGAAGTTTTTTTAAATAACTTTATCTGTATTCTCCGCACACAACTCTATTACAATTTTTTTTTTTTTTCCTCAAAAAAAGAAACCCTTCGAGTATTAAAAAGGAAAACCGAAAAATTCTTAAAAAGTTGCTTTCAGAAAGAACATCATGTGTAGATTTCTTCGCCAGAGAATTTGAAGCAATGTGCAGTGACGTCATTGCAGTTATGAAAAAAAGAAAGATTACTCATTATGACTTCCAAGAACTGGAAGGTAACAAAAAATTCTTTTCGTCCATGGCAGCAGGAAGTTGTTTTTAGACCTCTGAGCTCTGACGTTCTTTTTAGGAAAAGGCAGCTGAATATACAATGCAAGTTGACTAGAAAAGCATGAGTTATTGTTGTAAACAAAGTGTACAGTAGACTTTAAAAAGTTTTCCAATATAGAAAGAAGCATGCACTACTTTTTAATGAAATGTCATTTAAATATATTCTCAAACTATTTCCTTAAATTTATTTCAAAGAAAAATTTAACAAAATTTTCTCAGTGTTTTCAAGGAAATACCGCGTATTTATTTATACTAATTTCGAATTATGAAAGCAAATATTTCTTAAAGAAATTCTTCGTCGCATTTTCAAAGGAAGAAATTAAAGAATATCTTCGACTTCTTTTAAGCGCCTATATAAATTGCCATGTTTTTATTCAAAACGTTTTATTTAGTTTTTTTTTTTTTTTTTTTTTTTTTTTTTATAAACCAGATCAATTTTATGAAATATAAAATTAACTTAAACTAAACCAGCAGCAAGACAGCTATTTGAAGAAAAAAAAGCAAATTAAATAGCATACTTAAATATATTTTTTAAACAAATTAGATCAGTTATTTAACAAAATACAAAAAAAAATTTAAAAAAAAAAAAAAAAATTATCATATTGCATTCTCTCTTAACCATAACAATTTTGAAACGCTTTGTAGAAATACGATTCAAAATCTCATTATTTTACAGCAGAAAAAGATTTCTTATATTAATCAAAAGAAGAAAAAAAAAGAAGAAAAATCGCTTTTCGTTCATTATACCTTACTGTATCAAATAAATCCAATTATGGTGAATAAAAAAGAACGCCTGGAATTTACGATACACTTTTTTTTGCGTTTCCTCATTAATTTCCTTGTTTAGCATTAAAACACGCCTTCCCAGCTGTTGAGGGGGCAAATTAATTTAAAGATTAGATGAGGAGATAAACAAGATGAAGCAGCTTAATTTTATGCCTCATTAGTTAAAATACTGATGGTAAAAAATGAATTGTGTACTTAAGTTACGATGTGTCATTCCGCTTAAAAGGCATTGTGGTGAGGAGGGTATTTATTTTCCATGAAATTAAGCTTGATTTAAAATTTGAAAAATATTTGTCATGTTTTTTTTAATCATTCGTTAGATTATATTACAAACTATGTCATAGACATAAAAATTCATGATAGAAAAATAAATTATAATTATCATATTATGTAATATAATAAGAAGTCAACCCTTATGATAAATTTATTTTTTGCTCTATTATTATGTAAAGAGCGGGTACTTAATTTTATTCAATTACCATAATGGCTGTAACGTGTTTCTTGCTTATATATTGTTATTTAATGGTACAATCAGTCACAATCTCTAGATTGAACTGTATGCATTTAATTTGAAGACTCATTTCATAAAGTTTAACAGTTTTCTTTAGTCTTTTTTTCTTTCTTTGTGCGTGTCTCATTTGTTAATGTAATATTATCCAAGTCAAAAACATTTTGCTAAGATAGTTACACTAGAACTTATTAAATTGCGTTCTGCATCTATCAACAATAACAGATGATTATTAACGAAATGAGTAATAAAATGATTTCTACTATTAGCATATTAAAATGAGGTCCGAGAGTGTTTCGTCTATTTCAGCAGCTGGTTGAAAAATAAACAAAAACCGGCCAATATATCCACTTTATTTCTTCGAAGTCAAATATTTAACTGCTATTATATGAGTTGTAAAATTATATGCTATCCTATTATTACATCCGATAAAAATCTCCCTGATATATATTGTGATCTGTTATATATGCTAAAAATATTCCATGGGGCAATTCCATGGGTATGGGGCAACGACAGACTGGCGATAGCTCTATATAATTTTGCCTGAATAAAATATTACAATTGAAAAACAAATCGAAGGCGTTGTTTATATTTTATACGTTATATCAAACTAGCTGCAGTCCAGTAGTTAGATTCAAACATGGTAGCCTACATTCTCAAAGCAACACTAAGCATCTCAACTTCAGAAATTATAACAACAAAGGAGAATCGCCATTCCAAACACCTCTAACACAATGGAGTAATTACACTTCCACGGCATGTTCTGGGTCCGTCTACAACAGCCTTTGCCATTACAACTGCGGAGGGTCTGCCGACTCTATCCTGCTTTTCCCGTCGAGAGGGAGCTGCATAATTAGTTTCGCCCGCTTTAACGGAAAAGGGTTACGAAAATTACTGTCTTTATCTCCCGGCGCCAAACGACATTTTCCCAAATTAGCGACGTGAAGTTGTTCTGCCCCCATGAGCAAAACACAATCACTCCCTTGCCCTTTACTGCTTCCTTTCGTTTGTTTTCTGCCCCCCCCCCCCCCTTTAAACATCCTCCCGACTTGGGGTTCGTTCTCATATTGCCTGAAATTCAACGGACGCGGTCCATCAGGGATTGGAAACAGCAAATAAGTTACAACAAAGCACTCTTTTTGTCATCGTGTTTGTATTTGAAGGCTTTTGAGCTCCAAAGACGTGTATTTAAGAGCTAGAGGCAGACTATTTCTGCTACATAAACGTGTTGCAGAATTTTTTCAAACACAAAGATGGCCGGAAAATATAATCAAAAAAGAAATGTTTGCGCCTTACCCTTTTATTACCAGTAACGAAATTTGAGAAGGAAAAAAAATAAATTTGGGAATGCTGAGAACACAGGAGATCGCTCGATTTCTCGATTCAGATCAGTCAGTTTCTAAATGATGTTATCTATCACTATTAATGCATGGTATAATTATTATTTGTTTTAGTTATAAAATCCGATTTTCGTAGATTGAAGCTTATGACTAAGACACGAATTTCTCTAGAAATGGCGGTATATTTATTTTCATTATATAGAAGACCGATTTAGGAGAAAATCCACCAATTTCTTCAATAAGTTAGTGTAAAGAATATCTTATCTTATGTTCTCAGTATATAACAACAGAAAGGTATTATAGTTATAAACCTTGTTATTTACAAAACATTTGACTGACAATTCGGTATACTCTAAATCATCTGCCATTTTCCTCATAGAATTTTGAAACAATGAAATTTGAGTCTGCCGAACCTATAGCATTGAATTGCGCTCCAAAATGATAATAAAATACAATAATGGAGATGCATTTTAACTACCTAAAAAAAAAAAAAAAAAAAACGGGTAAGATTATTCGAATTTGACGAAGACAAGCTGCCATTGAAACTTGAAATGATGAATTACAAACCAGAGGGCAAATATGGCGAAAAAAGAATTCAAAACCAGAGGTAAAATTCATAGAGGACTAATTTCTTCCAAACTAAGATAAAGATTGGGTTGATGAATAACCTATAAATGACATCTTTAAAAGAACGAAGACTTGAAAATGAAGAATTTACCGCATTAATGTAATGCCTAAGGTTGTTTTGATGCAAATTAGGCCAAAACTATTTCTTAACATTGATTACCGAGAGTAAATAGAGATATTCAAGATTATTCAAAGGTAAATTTAAACATCCGAATTTTGTTGCTTTTAACAACCACTTTATCTTATAGACATGTGCATAAGAAATGTTTGCAACAAGAATTTCTTAATCTGCAGAAAGCTTTCATTACATTCAGAGCATGGACGTTGTTCTTTTTTTTTTATCGATTCCTCTCGAAAGCAAGTTCTTAACTCTGAATATCAAATATATCCGGAGGTAGGAGAAAAAGCTACCTGTTTTGAATAGCGGAATGAGATCGAAAATGGAATGTTGTTTGAAAAACTATTCTTCATAGAGTTCAAATAGATATTCGTGTTGTTGTTCCATACCAGCAATTCTTTTACATACTCGTTTCATTTTTCCAAACATAATATTTCGTAATCCGTATTGCTAGGTTTCAGAGATACAACAAATTTTGAAATGTTTTACAACAATCTTTGATACAACTTCGTTGTCTAATTTTGCTATACATCAAACTTGATCGCGTTTAGTTAACAATATTTTCCATTAACCATTGATCCAAATTTCTTGCATAACAAATGGAATTGTACGGCAAGAACTTGTCCTGATCGTAGTGATAAAATTTTATAACAAAAATATGCTGTCATTATTAATCTTTTCCTAATCAAAAACTGTGTGGCATTTTCAATCTTTTCATACAACTCACTAGCAAAAAAAAATCGAGCTACTATGAAATTCTTTACCATCAATGTTCTTCTCCAAGTGAGTCATTAGAATATATGGCTGTATGACAAGTTTTGTCGTACAGATGTTCTATATAAAAAAGCAATATAATATTATTTACTATTTCCAGGAGACGCTGTGAAAAAATTAGGTAAGAATTTAGTGATAATTCCAAAAATTTCAGGAATATTTTATGGATAATTCCAAAAATTTTAGGCATAATTTAAAAAATGTAGGGATATTTTTTTTTTTTAAGCTTACATAAGCTCCTAACATAGGCATACTTTTTAAAGCATGTTTCAATACCGGCAAAATACTGCTAATTTTCAAAAAATTTAATTATTAATAATAAAAATTTCAGACAAGATTTTCTCCTCTGGAGGATTATCTGGGTTTTTTCGAGGATTTTAGAGGAAATTGGGGAACTTTTTAGTTTAAAAAAATATATATATGAATTATCGAAATGTTTTAGCACAATTTTAGGAATTTTAGGGAGAAACAAAAATTTAAGGAATTTTAGGGAGAAACAAAAATTTAAGGAATTTTAGGGAGAAACAAAAATTTAAGGAATTTTAGGGAGAAACAAAAATTTAAGGAATTTTAGGGAGAAACAAAAATTTAAGGGATTTTAGGGAGAAACAAAAATGTAAGGAACATTAGGAATTTTAGAGCGAATGCGACACCTGGATTTCCTTCGAATAGAACTGGATTTCAAAAGATTCGTTCCCAGAAAGAGTTAGTATACGTCCCCTAATCTCTGGCAAATTTAGAAAATGCGTGGTTCGTTCTTCTCTCGCCAGATTTGGTGGACATCGGATAAAAGCAATTCCTTTATTTGCGAACCGATGGAGCGCGAATTCTGTAATGGGCTTCATGGAACGAAGTACGACAATCTCTTCTTTTATTTTACTTTTTTCCGCTGTTATGGTTGGATTTCGCTCTGATATAGGATTCGATTTCGCAGAGGATTAGATCTTACGCATCTATGGTTCGTGCTTAGTACCCTGTATGTAGGTATGAGGCTTATATCACAAAAGGCAATGCTCATTTTTCAGACGTATGAAGATTGAATTAGAAGCGTACTTTGTTTACGGTTGAGGGTATTTCTGTAAAGATTTATAGGGCTCTGGTTCAGTTCATGGTATCGTGAAATGAGAAATTTTCCCACCCTAATTCTAATGATTGATCTTAATTAAATGACAAGATATGTATTGTTTCTAAATTTGATTAAATTGTTCGATGATACATTTTAATCAGTTACTCAACATAATTTCGTTTACAATACAGTTTATTAATAGCATTGTTCTAATGAAATGTCCATTTCAAGTCTGTTGCAGCATGTTTACTATATTGTAGTATATTCTGGATTAAAAATTGTTGAGGTTTTTTAGGCTTTTGCTGCACAATGTAAACACAGGATGTATCCATTCAGGGAAAAATTGCGCCAGTAGCAAAACTTCCTGTGTATTCACAGACACTAGAGACGATTATAGGAAAAGAAGCAAATAACTCCGCACTTTTTAAAATTTCAACTCAATTCTCAATTTTGGCGGCAAAATCATGAATAATTTACCGCTTGCCCCCTAATCAGAGAGCTAAATCACCGCCACAAAAACATTTATTTTGTAACAAAAAAAAAATGATTTAAAACACATTACAATAAATACAAAGCAATTTTTAAACATTATCTATTTTGTGACTGGTCCCTTGAAATAACATCAGCGAAAAGTAATCCCGTGAATTTGAATCAGTCAAAGCGACATAATGTTACTCCTTAGAAAATTCCAATCTGAATTCAATCATGTTGCCATTCCCCTTTCCATTTAATTTATTGTCAAATACGTTCATCGCATCGCAATCGTTCCATAGCCTCGTACCATCTTCAATCAATTAGAACTATTGAATCTTCGGATTACCATTGTTGTTCTCGATACGGTTTGCCGAAGAAGGCTTCCATACTTTTGTGAACGGGGCAATATCCGGAAGTCGTAATTGGATGATGGAAACAGAGTGTTCGGAGATTATTAACCAATCGAGTTTTCTGGATCGAAGATTCCAATTTTATGTTCTCACTGCGATGTACAACATTAAATATTTGGATTTCTTGGGCATTAAATACTTAAGATAGGGGAACAATGCACATTTTATGAAAAATAAATGAATGAATAAACGTAGATTATTTAATCCTATAAAAGTTTAATGGTTATATTTTCATTTTGGAAGATATTTTGAGTACACATTTGTAATGTTATTTTTTTTGTTATTTATTTATTTATTTATTTATTTATTTATTTATTTATTTATTTATTTATTTATTTATTTATTTATTTATTTATTTATTTATTTATTTATTTATTTATTTATTTATTTATTTATTTATTTATTTATTTATTTATTTATTTATTTATTTATTTATTTATTTATTTATTTATTTATTTATTTATTTATTTATTTATTTATTTATTTATTTATTTATTTATTTATTTATTTATTTATTCATTCATTCATTCATTCATTCATTCATTCATTCATTCATTCATTCATTCATTCATTCATTCATTCATTCATTCATTCATTCATTCATTCATTCATTTATTCATTTATTTATTTATTTATTTATTTATTTATTTATTTATTTATTTATTTATTTATTTATTTATTTATTTATTTATTTATTTATTTATTTATTTATTTATTTATTTATTTATTTTTTCCCAGAATAGAATGATAATTTACCAACAGTGCTAAATGTATTAATAATCAACAGTAAAATTAAAATAAAGAAAGATTATTTTTTATTTCATCAAAATTCTTTAAGAATATGCACCAGTCACTGGTACAAAAAAAAAAAAGAGAAAGACTGAAGCGCCTTCTTACCGCCAAAGATAAATTCTTTTTCCTTTTAACAACTAATCAGATCTAGTTTAAGTATTCAATAATCAGACTTAATTAGAAAAAATTGATCTTTATAAATAGCACGTAATCGAATCTAGTTATATTTCAATATCCTAATTAAAAGTACTAAATACCAACGCTTTTGAAAATTTTGTCTGAAAAAAGAAATGAAATCGATTAAAAGATTAAAAAGGTTTGCAAAAAAAAAAAACGTGCTCTAAAAATTTTCGTTGATCTAAAGGAAAAAATTATCAACTACTGATCACTATTGACCTCTGACCTGTATCAGTCAGCGACTCCTAGGTCCTTCCAGACTTTATCTTCAATATCTGAAAGTATCAACATATTTGAATTTACTATTGACAAGCAGTAATGTGATATATACAGGGCATTCATAATCAAGCCGTTCTGTTTAGAACCTTATAGAGCTTGCATTTATCAACAGATCTACATTAACTTTAGAATATGGACTACTTAAATCATTAAAAACGAATATCTAAACATAATTTTTTTTTTAATTAAAACATTTAGAAAATAGTTCACATATTTGGTAATGAATATTCAAGAATAGTAATGAAATCCGAGACATTTGAAACTTAATTAGAAAGTTTTCTTTTTGGGGGTGGTTTTAAACATCATTCGCATTTTTTCCCATAAGGTCCAGCCTGTAAAGTTAACTTCCACACAAGCTCATAAAGCGCCATATTTACCTATGGTGGCAAAAATTTGTTCCGATGTTTGTTTTTCTCTGCAGATGTCATTTGCTCATGATCCAAATAGTACGTGTGATAAAATACGATTTTTTTTTTTTTTTAATAAAAGAGGCTCTAGAGACTCTATTTGTATCTATAGGAATAGACTTACCTGTATAAGTAACATTATACCATATAGTATCATCGATGTGATAGTAGCATTATACCATGTAATATCATACCTGTGTAAGTAGCATTATAGCCATGTAGTATCATACCTGTATAAATAATACATCCCACGTAGTATCATATCTGTGTAAGTATAAGTATATCTGTGTAAGGTAGCATTATACCTAGTAGTATCTATCATACCTGTATAACTATCACTGTGCCATGTAGTATTATATCTATAAAAATAGCAAATACCATACAGGTATACTACATGGTATACCTGTATATGAAATATTATATCACTCAATATCATGCCTGTATAGGCAGCATTAATTTTCATTAATGAAGTAATTTTGTGACCAATATCATAATTTCCTTCTTCAACTGCACTCATTGAACATTTCTATAATTGAAACTTCTAAACAGTGGTAAACCACGATGTTATTCTACATGTCAGGGCGTCACTATAAAAGTGATTTACATAAACAGATGAGTTGACAATATAACAATGCAACTCCCCTCATCCATCCTCCTTCAAATAAGGAAATAAAATAACATGAGTCTTTATTTTTTCCGCAATGAGTTTAACTAATTCATTTTTGTCTGATCGTATGTCTGGAATAGAGTAGAAGCACATATAAATTTTGGATCTAGTTAATACCCTTAAAAATATGTTACATTGGTATTTATTTTCCATGAGTTTCCAACGAAATATTATTAACTTAAACATATGAGTTATAAATTTTTAGGAATGGGAATGTTAGTTGAACCACGTTTCAGATGATTACTCTAGAAAATAATGTGTTGATGATAACTTTACAAAGCAATTCAAATACTCAAGATCCTTTTTTAGAAAATCCTCCTGTAAATTCTGCAGTCCCAACTATTTAAAAATCTTTTAAGCATTTTAAGGGTAAATGTTAGTATTTTTTTTTTAACTTATAAACCGTGTGCAACTTTTTCCGAAATATTATATCCAAACATAAAATCAAAACAAACATTATATTTTTAGATAATAATTTTAGTAAATAAAATTTCATCACTGATTAAATTTTTAATTTAAAAATAAAATTGAAATAATCACAGTTTATTATATTTTTTTTCCAATTGGTGACGTTATGGAATTTATTGGGAAGAAATCATGAACATAAAGCTGAATTTAAACGCTACCATTCGGAGTTTCGGCTTAGATCGTGAATCTGTTCTGTGTCGTCATGTGACGTCATACGGCTACTGGTTCCAGTAAATCAAACATTTTCTATTTACTGGCGCTCATCTCCCATCAACCAATCACGTAGGGCTCCCGATAGCCTTGCGGTAGAGTATCGAGCTCATAACCGGAGGGTTGTGGCCGTTGTGGGTTCTGTCCTCGGTCCGCCAAATATCGGTGTGTATCTAATGGGAGGCTGGTGCACATTAAATCTGTCGTGGCCTTAATGTCCTCTCGTTTGTGTGGTGGGATCGGAGAGAGGGGTTTACACTAGAAGATTTCGATCTCGTATTCTTCTAGATGCTCAAAATTACGAGACGTATTTGGCTGTGTTAAGCACTTTATAAGTGGCAGAAATAGACAGTCGGTGGTTTAAAAAAAAAACAAAAAAAAACAATCTCTCGCGCTCCCAGTGATCACCAACAGACGGCGCAGCGGTCGCCTAACTGACGTCACAGAACTGGCGACCTAACTGGAACCCCGACTGGTAGAGTGTAAATCCGGCTTAATATTGATTTGCTGCCAATAGTAAAATTTTTAAAAAAAATTACTATACTACGCCTTCAAAATTCATTAATCATGTTCCATTAACTATAGTACTAAATGAAAGTATTGAAGTCATATTTTAGCTGCCACTATGGCTTAGAAAAAATTAGAGAATTCCCCTACAGACACGATTTATTCGATTTTAAATGAGTAAGAATTATTTCAAAAACACAAACAATATCTTAAATAACAACAATCAAGTTTTTACTGAACATTCTGCTATATACAAAGTCAGCATTTATTTTTACTTTGACGGGTAAAACACAAGTAGGAAAATCTCTTAATGTCTTCTGATATTTTTATTCCTCGTTATGTAAGAATTATGTCTACATGACAATCGTTTTCGAAAAACAAGGAAACTTTTTTAATGACGGATGACAGGTGCACAAAAAAGTGAGTATGCTAGTTAGTTATAACTGATTGATGCGCTGTTCTGCGTTCCTTAAAAAGATTTGGAGATTATAAAAGACAGCATCGTTAATAAATCGTGTGGCATGTTATCGTCTCGTTGAATTTAGCAAGTGTATGACAAATCGAAAAACGATCTATATTTTATAAACAGATTGAGATGGAATAGAATTGCATATCTGACTTCGAATGCTTTAGTTATCTATTCTAGAATGTTATTTAAATGTGTATTTCTTTATTATTATTATTATAATTTGATTTATTCTTCTCTTCCATACAGCACAGGATTCTGACCAGATCTGTCTCAATTCCGTGGCTGATTGGTTGTATGAGATATTTTCGGGTATAAGTTCCACACCTTTTATTCTGTGCGACGCAGTGGTAGAAAAAAAGTGGGGGGATGCCCAAAAGTTGGTTACAAGTGCATCCCCCCCCCCCCTCTCTTCCCCTTGCCCAACCATAAATTTTACAATTTCGTATAATAAAAATATTAACTAGTAAGGAAATAATTTATACTTTCTAACACTTAGCGTTGAACAAGGGTCCAAATTTATTGTTATTTTAATGACTATTCTGTGACTTAGTTTTCTTACTTGGAAGTAAGAGATAAAGTAAAGTAATAACTCAACATTATATACATACATACATAATTAAATTAATAGAGAACTCTAAAATGTGCTTTTTTTTTTTCTCTAAATAGCTTGTCTTTTTATGAAACATGAAACAAGAATAGAAATTTAACTTAAAATTACATTCCTCCAAAGTTAAAAGTCGATCAAAAGTAACAATATTCGTTAATAAAAATACTAATATATATATTGTTGCGTTGGTAGGGTTAAAAAGATTTGAAGCCAAAACAGATCAAAACTTGCAGAAATTTATTCCAATATAATTCTTCACAGATTCTCTTACAGCTCCAGAACTTCTCGTTCTAGTAGACACAATACAGCTCTTTTCGCAACAATAGAGCACAAAACAGCAGTTAAAAACTTGACAACACAACTGCTCAAATCGCTGCAAAAGACAATGCAATACAGTTCGCTTTAGAACTACTCGGAACGCTCACTGAGACTCAGTATCGCAACTCAGTAATTCCAGTCAACTAATGGACTCAGCTAACAACTAACTCAGTGACTCAAAATCAACTAACTCATCTCATGGCCAGGCTTATATATAGGGGAGGCGAACATACGTGAACCTTCCAGAGATAGACATTTGGAGAACTTTCCAGATCGGAGTCGAAAAGTCCTATACATGTACATGGGGACCCAAAATGTCCCCAAATGGTCGCCAAGTTTGGCGACATTTGGCAATTTCTCGCCAAATTTGGCGACAAAAATTTCTCGCCAAATCCGTCGCCAACTTGGCTTTATCACGCCAATTTGGCGAGATTGCCATTCCATAATGTTAAATGCCCTGCTCCTTAAAACTCACTTCCCAGAGTTACCTCTGTAAAACTCGTTATCAAGCATCAATACCCATCTTGCAGGGAAGCCAAGCTAACGACGAACTATTGCACTGACTTATGCGAAATGTACATAAATTTTATTATTTACAAAATTAACACTACGAAATATTTACAAATATACAAAAATTCGTAACAATATATATTTTACATTTGAAAGCTTTAAATGACGACTTTTTCTTAGCGTCGCTACATTTAAAGGTTAAGGTTATTTCTCTTTATAAAGTTTAAGATGGATTGTGTGTGTGTCTTTTTGAAAGTGGGGGGGATATGTTTCAGTGTTTTTAGAAGTGGGGGGACGCATGGGTATTTTCTTGTAAAGTGGGGAACGCGTCACCCCGCGTCTATCCGCACTTCTAGCACTGGTGCAACGTTGTCAGTGTCAAGAGAGGGGCGTCTTTTAGAACATCTTTTGAGATGAAACCTTCCTCCATCTGTGTTTCAAATGGGATCAGCCGGACAACTTGACAATCTTTCACCAGGATAGGTGATGAATTGATAAATTATGAAAATGTTCTTCCATTGTAAATTAAAATGCTTTTTTATCCACACTAGAATAAAGACCTGAATGAGGATTTCTACAATAATCGATAAAAAAAAAATACTTATCGAATAAAGTTTAGTGTAACGTTTTAAAGTGATCATCAATCTTTCACCGGCTTTTTCAAGAACACATTAGAGTGCGAAATATTGTTTTGAAACTTTTACAATAATGTGTGTTTTACGTAGAACACCCTAAATAACAATATCTTTATTTATTAATTTTTAAAAACTTTTAATTTTTATTGACAGAGTATTAAAACAAACTGATATTGCTGTTGCCATAGGCTTTTAAAATGTTGTTCATTTTGAAGCAACATTACTGTGTGAGTGTGTCCAATGTGATCTAGGAAAACTAGAACCTTCACCATCTGTATTTTAATATCTCTTTTTTACCATTTCACAGAATACCACTTAAAATATCTTATTACCTGATCAAATCATGCATAGACGCACTGTGTGTAGCAATTATATCTACCCATAACCATCGATATAGATAAACAATTGAATAGACTGCTCCGGTGGCAACGCAAGGCGAAAAATCGCCGGCAGAAATATTTACTTTACTGCCAATGGTGGGACGATTTCCTGAATCATGGTTAATTACTGTGTTGCATATAATTGCAACAACAGCGCAAATTGAAAAAATATAAACAATAGTTTTCGCCGGCAAGTAAAAAATCGTCATTCATATATGTTAATGTATTTTTATTATTATTATGATTTTTTTTTTTTTGGGGGGGGGGGATATCTAAAATGACCCTTCTAACATTGATCGCTCGTGGTTAATGACTAATCTCTTATATGACAATTCATATCATAAATAATATATTTTAAATTCAGAACAAATAGTATTATGATCTAGAACAGGGGTTCCCAACCTTTTTGCACTTGCGTACCACTTGACTTTTTGAGAAATTTTGGCGTACCACCAGACCTAAATATTTTAATAAACGTATAATATTTACTCTTTTAAAAGTGTTCAAAGGCTTTTTGAATTAAATTCCTGAGAAAACTTCATATTTAATGGTTAGATATTTGTTTATTTATAACATGCTTATAATAAAGGAGAAATAAAAAGATTAAAATGGTATTAATTTACAGTTTTATTTATTACCCATAGGTCTAAAAACATACAAATAAAAAATTAGTACAAACTCAGCAAAAAATTAATCATCATACAAAATATACTTTTATAGTCTTTAGTGCGAAACTTGTTGTTTGCCTGCGATTAAAATATCAACATTAGGAGTAATGGAACTTATATTCAATCTTAAGTCCTCTTCAACACTTATTCTGCTTCTATGTTTATTTTTTATGTACAAGAGTTCAGAAAATCCACTCTCACACAAGTAACTCGTAACAAATGGCATCAGAAATAGCAGAGCTTGCCGGAAGATCAAAGGGTACTCGGTTTTATATCCTATCCAGAAGTTAATTAAAGATTTCTCTTTAAAATAATTTTTCCTGGAACTATCTTCTGTAAGATCAATAAACCTTTTTTTTAGTTCACCTGAAACCACCGTACCACCTGAAACGTTCCCGCGTACCACAGGTTGGGAACCCCTGATCTAGAATAAAACACTTGATTTATATATTTATTTAATCCTTGTTTTTATTCGTTTTCAAGGGCATTTGGCAAAGAAATAGGAAAAAAAAAGCGAAATTAAAACTCTACTTGTTCACTCATTTAATAATTAAAATAATTACTCTGTTTATTTATAACTGAATAATTTGTTTTAGATATGTTTTATTTAATTTATGTTTTTATACGTTTTCATGAACAATTAGTAATTGTATTTAAAAAAAAAAAAAAAAAAAAAAAAAAAAAAAAAAAAGGATGGAATGGAAATTGAAACAATAACTTAAAAAGCTAGTGTTCTGTTCTAAGTTTATTTAATAATGAAATTGCAAACTGCGAACGGCCAAGTTAATCAGTTTCTTTATTACTTACGTATTTATTTTAAAAACTAAGTCTTTTTTAACAGTTTGTTGGAATTTGAAGTCTCATCAAACTGTCGAAATCAATTTGTATTTCAGTTTTATTTCTGTTTAAAAATGTAACCATTGAATTTTAGAGAGAAGTTGTCTCTCATTTTTCAATCGTTTACAAATGATTGTACTAAATTAAATAAGTTTATTTTATTTTCTTCAAATGTTTTTATTAAATTATGAGAAAGTGAAGTGTTTATGTGTCAGGAAGACACGAGTTTCTTCATAGTTTTCTAATTCTCAATTTTCATCTATTAGAATACACTTTATTATTTATTGTAAAACGCATTCAGATTTTACTCTATATTTGTTTAAATGAATTGTTGTATATTAGACGGATTTATTGAGTAAATGTTAAACTGATTAACTTTGTTTCATTGGAAAATAATTTGGATTTAGTTTTTAAGCTAAAATGGTACCAAAAGTAATCCAGTTAGTTAATTTTATTTTACAAGAAACCCTAATTTTTATTAATTAATGTACTACAATTAAGATTTTTTCAAAGACCTACTTCAGAATTAATGGATCAAATATATGTCTTTGACTCGCAATAAACAAGTTTCAAAATTTGTATCTTTAAATTCATAAGTTATATAATAATATTGAGTATGAAAAATTAATATAATATAGTTTGCCTTTGAAACTTAAATTGTTTTTTGTATTACATTAGTTATAATATAAATGAATTTGTATTTTGCAATCTTATTACTACTTATTTTCAACTGTTTACTGTATTTCTTCAATTATCTTTAATTTCTATTTCTAAAATAAATATAGACTTTTAAAGTCAATTTTCATTTGTATACTGTATTCTCATAACCTCTGTAGATAATAATTTATATTTAAAACATTTAATTTATGTAATTTAAAATTTAAAGATTTAAATTCAAACCAATAAAGATAAAACACGTTTACAGATATCAACAGTAACTAATCTCAAATGTTCGTTCCAAATATACAAATCCTATACTTAGAATTATTTTGGTCAGTTTTGTTTATTGGTTAAACTATTTTCTTCAAATATGTTTTATTCTTATTTTTTTTTTCCTTGCCAAATATCAAAGTAACGCGAATATACCATAAAACCATAAAGATCGAAGAAAATCCACATAGGCAATACTAATTCCTCCATCCAAGCACCTAGCTTCCGCGGTGGCAACGGCTCGTTTCCCCAGCGTTAAGCAGTCTATCCAGTTGTTTATCTATATCGATGCCCATAACACGATATACAGAATAATTTAAAATTATCAAGACTTCTTAAAAATCAATTGAGAGTAGGAAGATGCAATTTTCTAAGAAATGCCAGAAAAAAATTGGATACGGGAGGGTGATACAACAAACAAAAAATAGTTATTTTATATCAACAGATGGCGCTATACAAGTACGTGTGAGTCATTGGTCAATTTTACTTAAATGGTAATAATTAAAATTTTGGTGTAAAGCACCATCTATAGTTAAAAATATATATATGTTTCTTGGTGTAGAAAAAAAATCCCGATTTTTGTAGAGCATTTCTTTGAAAACTGCATTTTCCTATTCCCAAGCGTTCGGGAATTATCGATTTTTAAAATCACTTTTTTTTTTTTCTACCACCCTATATAAGCTCACAAGAACTATATTTTTTTTAGATAAACGACATCTGCGTTCGAATGTAAATCAACATTCATTCGTCCATATACTACACTACACCAGACACATCTGCCACAACAAAAAGTTGCCCTTTTTTTTTTTATACCAAGAGTGAAGAGAAAAGATGGGGTGGCGCCAACAAACCAGGGCAAAAGGAGACAGTTGTAAAAAAAAAAAATATTCTTGAAGTGTTCCACGTGGAGTAGGGACTCCTTTGTGTGCTTACAGCAAGCGTACAATGATTGGTAGAATTGGGGAGGGCATTTAGAGAATAGGTGAATTTATGGCCATTGTTCCTCCCCCTCTCCTAAATTTCACACTCATACTTGAAAGGTGGGGTTGTCATTTTCGGCTAAGTAACGCTGTTTTGGCTTGTAGTATATATATTTATATTCTTTAATTTATGATAAAAGCAATTTTTATTTGGAAGATAGGATTTGTATAAAGGGGTTAAAAAGAGTTCCCAGCAAAGAATTTAAAGTCAATATTAAGCTAATGTGTTTTACTATGATTAATGTTTAAATGTTATTAATATTTGGTTTTGGATTGTTAGGAAAAGGATAAAAACATACAAATTCTTTAGTTTTATAAAAAAAAAAGATTTGGAAGGAAAATCGTTGGATTGAATGAATAAAATGAGAGTTTTGTGTTGAAGAAAAGCAAATGAAAGTAAGAAAAGGAAAATAATGATTGATAATTTTTAATGAGTTGAAATAAATGTGTTAATATTTATTTTAAACCCCCAGTAATGAAAGAAATATTAACTTTCTTTAAAGTGATTTGAAAATTTAAAATAATAATAATAATAATGTGGAATAATGTTTTTAAAGATTCAGGAACAAATCGAGAAATTAATGAGACTCAGTATATTTTTACTAAGGTACAAAAGAAGGTCGATACATCAAATATTTTCAGTCATCTTTAACCATTCTTAAAAAAAAAAAAAAAAAATACCATTAGCGTAAAATGCCATTTTTTAGTTGGCTTAACATTTCTCATAAAATTATCTTAATCGACATTTTAAGATAGCAGGTATTTGTTTCGCACATATTTACTTATACATATATAACACTTGACTTTTAAAACCGTTAACATTTTAGTGTTATTGTGTTTTTAATTTTATATACGTTCCTTCTCAAAAATGTTGGTATCTTATTTTATATCTTATTTCCATCAGACTTTGAATTGCATCATTTGTCCAAAAAGAGATTCCTGCAGAAAAAGATATCTGACGTGTTCACTGACACACAGTCAACCATTCCAACCCAAAACAACCATTGTTATACCTCCAACTTCTTTATTTCCTACAATTTCCCCGGAGTCAGTTTTACAGAAGAAATTCAGACAAAGAACAAGCCCTACCATGAAGAGAAAAAAAAAAAGAACCCTCGACAAAACAAAATAATAATACTAAAAAAGACTTATAGTGTCGAAATAACAAAGAAAACAACGCAAGAGAAGAAAGAATTCCAAATACTTTTTTTTATCTTTTTAAACTAGTTTTGGCGAAACGACATTACCGCCAGGCAATCGTGGATGGAAAGAAAAATTCTACAGAATAAAAATAAAAAAGAGGTGGGGGGCATACAGACTTTCAGGCAACCCTGCAGGTTGTAAAGATGGCTGTCCGAGATTGAACAAGTCCTAGAAAAAGGGGGTGTCACCCCTCTACACACCTCTCTGCTAGAATTACAGGAACTGCCTGGGGTTGTGGGGGGAGGGGGGGGGGTCGGCATTTGAAAGAGAAGACTGCACAAGAAGTCTTTTGGTGGAGTTCTCAAAAGATGGGGGAGGGGGCACTGAAAAGGGGTTCTGCTGGAAGCAATAGTCATTGTAGGGGAGAGAGGGCTTGTAGACTGATCTCATGTTTCCACTGCTGAACAAATCTTCTTGGAAGATATGCTGTTGTGGTATTGAGGCTTCACAGAAAAGTTGTTATTTCTGTGCGATTTGTTGAAAGGAGATTTTTTTGTTGATATCACTTTATGACTTTTTTTCAGTGTGCTGTTGTGCCTGTAAATCATTAGGATATTTTGTTATTTGTGCTATTTTTCATTTAAATGTCATCGTGTAAAATGAAATGCAACCTTGAGACTGAATGACTCAAGCACAGCCAAAGGTTCGATATAACTACCATAAAATGTAGGATTTATTAAAACTCACAAATTCCCTCATACACAATAAGATATTGAGGGTATTTGAGATCACAGATGTTTGCAGACGTAACCCCCATGTACCATTAGGTAATGAGGGTTAAGGTATCACAATTTGTTTATAGACGTAAGAATGGAAAACAAAAATAAATTGAAAATTTAACTTATAAAGACAGAAAGACATTGATCAATGGAACTGCAAAATAAAGGATGAGAGAAGATTTAAATTTAAAATTGTATTGCAATACGAAGGCATTTAATTTCAGGAAGATTCAAATTATTTGTTAGAAGTACATTTTGATTAAAAGAATTAAACATGCAAAGAGGAAGAGTTCAGTATTTTGAGCAAAATAACTTGAGAGCACTATTTGTCATATGGCATTCGCACAAAGTCGATGGAGACAAATTATAGCTATTGATGCATACTTTAAAGTACCAACTCCTGTAAAAAAGTGTTCATGTAAGTTTTTGTGTTACTAAGATAAATTTTTGGTCGAAGAAGCATTAGGTAACTGTCTCAACTTATATGGAGTTTTCTTAAAGATCCACTATTTTTTTTATGTATAACTTCTTGAAACAGGACTTTCGAATGTATTCGAATATAAGTCTCTTTTGCTGGTTTCATTAACCAACCTTTCGATTTCGAATGATATGCATATATAATTGACTTGTTGAAGACTCAAAGGATATTTATAGAGAAATTCGTGGAAGTGTGTGTGAACTTTGTATAGACAGTCAACTAATGTTTACTTGTTTGTGATATTATTTTCCTTTAATAATGGTATATATAAATTATAAATGTTTACAGTACATACTCAGTTTATGACAGAACATGGCTCCTTTAAAGCATACTATGTTTACAATTATTAATAGATAATAATTGCAAACATAGCATATAAAAAAATTTGTCTGGTGCCAATGTACATAGGAAGAGACGGAGGTATTCATACTTTTGAATGAAGAATACCATTTAAAGATTCTTAAAATGAGTATGCGGGGTTTTTTCTGCTCATTCTAGGAAAAGGTTATCCAAGTGAGACTACTTTTTTGAAACCTAGGCTTTCTGGGTTTAGAGGATCTCCATCGACACGGCTGCAGTTGTTTGAAGTGGGATTGTGATCATTCTATGCTCCTCTCTGTCAATCCTTATCGTCAAAAAGGCTGAAATTACATCCTAAGCCCCTCCTCTATTCAGCTGTTTAAGTTCAAGCCCCCCCCCCCCCACCTTCTCTCTCCTGCCACCTACAAAAGTCCCAACTTTGAACTGGAACTCTTTTCCCTTAAGCCCTGCAGAGAATATATCAACGATAAAAGTGCTTTGGTAAATTTAATAGTAAAGCACAACTTTTGTAAAGTTTTGTGCCAAAATGTTCTAACACCAAGAATAAAATTAGTTTGGATGCGATATGTGGTAATACTGTATTCTCATCCAATGACCGTCACTAAATAGGGTCAGGTCTAACAACGTGCAATGAGCATCGAGGTAGCAATGAGCACTCTAGGTGGTAAACGCTTATGATGGCAGATTTCTATCTTTACGATTCAATTACACATATTTACTGTTATTTTCCATACATAAAACCACTTAATTTATTATCTAAATACCACGCATCACGACCATGATCCCCTTTCCCAGACGAAACTGCCATTCAACAAACAACAATGAAAACCCATTCTGCTATTACAGTAGACATCCTTTCCATCCACAAAGGGCCGACTCCCTTTTATTCTACAAAGGCATGCTTCACCGGTCATACAGAGTTCCTTCATCCAATATGGTTGTTGCTCAAGGGGAAATCTTGTCTCCTCTAATGTTGTAGTCCGAAGCGGAATCTCTCTGCTTAGCAACCTATTATTGTCTATAAAGTCGAAAGAAGAAGTGATAAGAGGATGTGGGCAAGGGGCAATTTGTAAGACATAAATGGCAAGCCTGAGGCTGACTAAAACATCTCTGAAGACTTTCGTTTGCTTTTTCCGACGGTTGAATTTTATCTTGCTGTTGCAACACAGCCGGAGCAATGGAGCCAGTCGTCCTTGTTTGGTGGTTTTCGTCGGATGAATTGAGTGTTTTTCGATGGTGTAATTACAAGTTCGGCAATAGATGCTTTTGAAGTTTTGAATAGCCTGACGCTATGCTTAATGTTAATGCTTAATTCGTTACTACAAACTTAGTTTTACATAGGAAGTCGATGGTGTATAGGACGTAGGGATAATTCGACCTTTAAACGTTGTATCCATAGCAAGATGAGAAAAATCAAATGTCCAAAGAAATTAAATTAAGGTCTTTTAAATAATGTTAATTACAAAGCAAAGAAAATAGTATCCGTTGATCATTTTAGTTTCACATTTTAAAATGGTTTCTAAAAGACCAACCAAATAATAATCCATTTGGCAATTCTCTGGCGTACGCATGGGAGATTTCGGCTCTATGTTCTATTCGTAAACAAACTAGAAATATAAAATTGCGATGAATCTAGTAGTCGTGTTTATGTTTTATACAAGACTAGCTGGTAGAAAAGTTATATGGCAAAATAATTTTAACTAGGTCCAATATACACGTATAAGCCATCGACGCACGTGACACCGACCGATATAAATACATATCTGGCCTAGTTAAAATAATTATTGTTCCATATAACTTTGCTACCAGCTACAAAAGAACAACTTCTAGATTCGTCTTAATTTTATAATTCTTATCAGTGTACAAGTATAAAAAAGTGCTAAAATCTCCTATGCATACACCAGAGAATTCCCCTATTTCTTTTATCCCCCTAAATATGTAAATACGAAGTATATTAATTTGTAAAGAGTCAATTTTGTTAAATGAGTCGTTAAAACATTTCAATGGGAGTATACGAAATATTGACACACTCACTGCTTTACTTATGCTAACCTAAATAAACGTCTGCCAGTTCTTTTAATAATTCAATGGATTCTTCTCAAACATACACGAAATTCAGAAGGCATGAATATTCAATATCATTCATTAACGACCACCCAACTTGAAGCTACAGCGTGTAGCACGAACAGGCAAGTAACTTGGGCAGAACCCCTTTCCTGCAGACTAATGCTTATCGATCGTTTCGTTCAAATAATTACCACATTATAATTTGTGCAACATTTCAGAGGGGTCCACGCTTTTCATGCCGTCTCATTATGTCAGTAGGAGCAAATGTATGTAAAACTCCTTCTGCGTTGTTAATGTTAAGGTTATTCTAAATATTACGAATGCTTCGTTTGATGTTTGGGGTGGACGTAGGAATAATTCAGTTTAATGCATTTCGCAGTGGAATTAGGCATTATGAGCGACAAAACATCCGTCAGTTTTGTGAATGAAAGGGGTGTGCTTTCATGGTTACTTGAATTGCAGATGAATGCGGGATGTTGAGGGTTTTCAAGAGTTTACAATAAATAAACGGATTTTCAGAAATGGGAGTAGTGAATGAATGTTTCATTCAATTAAATGTAACAAATCATTTAACTCTAGTCAAATACAATTGTTTACTTGGAGGAATCAAAAAAATATACAACGATGGTAATAGTGATGGATTTGCTTCAACAAAGACAAGAAACATGACCAGATATTTATCATTAACCACTACGCAAATAAACATAAATTCCTTGAATAACTTAAAATATTAAAATATATTTCAACTGAAAATTCCCGAAAATAAAATGTCGATGTAAAAATATTTATTTTTTTGAAAAAAATACACTTTTTTTCAAAAAAATTGCAATAAAAGGCAAATAATATAATTGATTTTCAACAAAGCTTTTAATTTTGTCAATAATCTCACAAAATTGTCGAGGTGGTCTTTAAAAAATAATGCTTTCGGACGTATGTTTTGATTAGGTTTTTAAATATCTCTGATTAAAAACAACACTCAGTGGACAATTTAATATGAATGCAATAATATGATTTTAAGCAAAGTTATGACATTGCACTATTGTCATTAGAGGATAAAACTGGTAAAAACAAAAGCTCATTGCTATAGATGGTAGAATTAATTTATTTGTTACGATATGTGTGATCAGCGTAATTTTACCGATTTTGAAAGTTAGTTGTTGGAACTCAAGGTAGTGGAGCGAGTAGCAGCGAAACCATCGCATTCGTAAATATAAACTTGCATACTGTTATCGTCTTCAACCATTGTCTGAAATATAAAGGTGCATACTGAGATCGTCTTCAACTATTGACTGAAGTATAAACAGCCATACTGAAATCGTCTTCAACTATTGACTGAAAAATAAGCGTACATGTTGTGATTGTCTTCAACTATTGACTGACTACACGTGACAAAGGAGATTATCCAGAATGTCTGCTCAGTTTATACTGTTGCGTGGATGGGTTCGAAAGATTTGAAGCCAAAGCAGATCAAAACTTGCAGAAATTTATTCCACTATAACTCTTCACAGATTCCTTTACAACTCCAGAACTTCTCGTTCTAGTAAACTCAATACAGCTCTGTACACAACAATTGAGCACAAACAGCGGTTAAACTTGACACACAACTGCTAAATCGCCGCAAAAGACAATGCAATACAGTTCACTTTCGGAACTCTCTGAATGCTCGCTGAGAGACAACTAACTCAACTCAGTCAGTAACACAAATGACTAACTAACTCCGTAATTCCAGTCGACTAACTGACTCAATTCAGTCAACTAACTCACTCCCCACTCACTTGGCCGGTCTTATATAGGGTAGGCGAACTTTCGTGAATCTTCCAGAGATAGACATTTGGAGAACTTTCCAGATCGTAGTCGAAAAGTCCTATACATGTACATGGGGACCGAAAATGTCGCCAAATGGTCGCTAAATTTGGCGACAAAAATTAGTCGCCAAAACCGTCACCAACTTGGCTCTATCTCGCCAATTTGGCGAGATTGCCATTACCATTATGTTAAATGCCCTGCTCCTTGTAAAACTCGCTTCCCTACGTTATCTCTGTAAAACTCGTTATCAAGCATTAAGACACGCATTGCGGGGAAGCAAATTAAAGACGAACTATTGCACTGCCTTATGCGAAATGTACATAAATTTTCCTATTTACAAAATTAACACAACGAAATATTTATAAATATGCAAAAATTCGTAACAATACAAACATTGTTTTTATGGTAGTTACGAAGAATGTGTACTATTTCAAAAAAAAATTTTAGAAATCAGAATCTTTTCTGGATCAGTGCGTTCTCAAGGAAATTCTCTATCTGTAACAAGAACCTACATTTGAAGCAGGTTTGTTGACGGATAAGCTCTGCTATATCAACATAGCACTGATAGAAAAACTACGATCCTTTTGAAAATAGAGTGGTGCCTGTCATCTCTGATTTTTTCTTAGAAGAAGGGTTTGCTTTCCTTTCCAATTTTAAATATTCTTGGCGCCAAGGGGGTGGAAATTCGAAACTACTACTCAAAGTAGTGAGGGGCTGAAGGGGTCTTGTAGTCCCAGCCCATGAGACGCTAGGTCTGGCCGACTAGGCTGATTAGAAAGAATCATCATTTTCCCTTATCATTGGTAGTTTTATTTTAAGATGGATGATTAAAAAAATTTACAATATATGTGGCAATCCTGTGTGCGGTTGTTAAAAATCATTTAGTAAATTCAATCTAACATATATTCTCAAAATTCTAATCTTATTTAGTGTATATTTTTAAAATTAATATGGGCAATTATCTTGGCTTGACGCACGGGACATTTGCTCTCTCTCTTTTCTACTCGCAAACAGATTAGAATTATAAAATTATGATGAACCTAGAAGTTATGTTTTTTTATTTACATAGTATTAATTGATGGCAAAGTTATACGGAAAAATAATTATTTTAATCAGGTCAAATATGCATTTATAACAACTGACACACGGGACACTAGTTAAAATACTTATTTTTCCATTTAAGTTTATCACTAACTAATATAATAAGGAGAAGAAAAAAAAATAGACTCCTCATAATTTTATAATTCAAATCTGTTGAATGGAAAAAAAGAGTCAAAATGTCCCTTACAGTTTCCTTTTATATAGATGGACAGTTACCAAAGAATTGCCCATATATGTAAAAGGCAAACAAGATTACAACTTTAAATTTCAATTGTCAATCAAGAATAGATATATACATAATTAAGTTTCTGCTTGAACATATTTTTAAAGCAACTTTTGTTTCTTCATAACATAGGTTTTCGATTAGAAAAGGGAAACAACCCTAAAAAAAACAATAAAATTATAACAAAGAGTAACTACACAAACAATTGCGTGTGTGCTTTTTTTCTTAAAGATCTTCGTAATACCACAATAAAAACATTCATCACCCAACAGCGGCAATTAAATTTTCTTCGCAATTTGCATTCCTTACCATTACTCTTAATTGAAAACGATTTATTTAAAATAAGTAGCTACCAATTGATAAAAGAAAATTTTGAACTCGAGGTTGATTCATTTACCTGTATCTTTTTATTTTTTTATTTATTATTATTATTATTATTATTATTGTTGTATAAAATTTAAATCGAGGTGTTGTTATTTTGGTGAATCTGAATTCAAAGCTGAAATAAAAAGTAATCAAACAAGCCAGAAAACAAATAGAAAATACAGGAATTGTCGAACTATAATTACCATTTAATACTACTTGTTCTTTTTTTAAAAATTTAAAGGTATGTGTCAAACATATAAACATACATCACTGCACTAATGAGATATTGACATTAATAGATGCCAATTACGGATTTAAATCATTTAATGGGGAACTAATGGTGTTAAAAAGACAAATGAATGGTTGATTGGTTTAAACTTTTATGGACCATAATTTGTCCGAAATTGGCCGATTAATGAAGTCTAAATACGTAAGAGGAAGTAATAAATAAACGAGGAGACGGTGGCCGTGCTTGTTAGTCAAGGAGATAATAATATCCTCTGGGACGGAATAAATTTTCCTGGAATTATTATTGATATTGGTTTCGAATGTTTTGTAATGTGAGAGAATTGTTTCTGGAATGTCCGTATTAGTTTACTTGAATCGTAATCAGTCGCCTTTGATGCAGAATTTTTTCTCATCATCTATATACAAATGCTAGGTTTGCAACGGGTAGGAAAAAAAGTTGAATAACCCTGAGGGGAAAAGTAGCTTTAGGAGTTTTCTTAAAACTGCCAGATTGTCATCAGCCATACTATGGGTTCCCTTGCTTATATGAGTCAAAATTATATTACTTATACTATGAAACTAGTTGTAAATTTGTGTGTTAACTGAATTATAAAGCAGAAAGAAAAATTATAAAATAATTTATTTTAATAATATGGTTTATTAGTAATTTTAAATCTGGTATGAGTAGAATATTCACTGCACCATGCTTGCTCTACAATACTTGTTTAAAACTGTTTATTTTCTGTTTTATTCCTTAAGAACTCATTTATTTATTCACATTCTATAACAATTGAAACATTATGCATTTACAAACTGCAGAATTTTAGAGGATAAATATTGTCCTTCCACGAGAAGGGTTTGGAACTGAATTGCTTCTACTTAGAATAACAAAAAGAGGTAGGAAAACAAGATCTGATAATAGTTGAGAGTTAGTTGAGGACCAATAAATTAAACTGTCTTGAAAGTAAACTAGTTACTTCCAAGTTCCAAACTACTTATTAGTAACTTGGAATTACAAATGCAACCGTAATGTGAACAGATGCGGTCAGACTGTACTTATACTTTTAAGCTGCACATTATGTTCAGTTCCATGCTAAACTCCAGCAACAGTCAAAACGCAATTTAAATTTCATTTTAGTTCATTCTCCATTACAGGATATTATTACATAAATTTAGAAAAAATCCTCCCACACCCGAGTTCTTTCAAAATGGGGAGAAGTCAAGTTCGGAACTTCTATTCGGATTCAGAGAGAGGAATCCAACAATGGATCCAACAATGGAATTAGTCAAGCAACCCCTGTTCAGGCCACAATGGAAAATGGACCAGGGACCAAAGTTCTCAATGGGAACCCTATACTTTGAATTGTGTGGAAACGTGCGTGAATAGGAGGCAGGCGTAAACAAAGCAGGAGATCCTCACGCCAGGAGGGCCTTTTGACAGAAATAGGATTACCACTCTTTTTCTCTCCCCCCTCCTGGAGTCATTGCGAATGGAAACCAAACATAATTTGAGTCTTTAGGCAGCCTTTCTCTCTTGTTTAATGACAGATTTTCAGACTGAAAGCTGAATTATGGGAGAATAGTAATTACGCGGGGCGATTTCTGAGAATTCAAAGATTGTTGTTAAAAAGTTACTTGCCTGCGTGGTTGAGGCATAAGAATAAACCAAATTGGTTTCAGATTTCGTTTTGTTAAGAATTGAAGAGGTAAGAAGACACCAGAAAGAAAATTGAAGTCGCACTCTAATCGACCAGTTATTTCCAGGTTGAAATCTGCAATATCCATAATAAGTTATTGTTGTATGTATAAAAAAAAATGCCTCCAGTCTAGTGAAACATTCCCATTCGCAAAGGCAATCGAAATAGATGATTTTTTTCTGATGAAAACACAGGAATGTATTTAATTTTAACGCCATTTCGATAAGAATTCATATTTTGAATTTGGACGTTAGGTTGAAATAACAACTCTTCTTAAATTTTCGTCAAGCAGATGACGCTTCAGAAAAAAGAGAGAAAAAAAAATCTCGAACCTAATTTTGGTATCCAAATCGCAAGAAAGATTCACTATAATATGCCATCAAACTTTGTTAATAATCTTGTGTAATTGTTCTTACATATACCAAATTTAAAAAAATAATAATAATAATAATAATTTAAATGCCATTTTGATTTAAAATTAAAAAAAAAAAAAAAAAAATGTACTACGTATTATTGTGGCAAAAAAGCATACGACCACCAAATGCAGGAATTTTTATCGCCAAAGTATACTTTTATTTAATCAGATATCAAACACTGGTCCTTTACATTCCCTAGTCTAAAGAGAAAATTATTTGAACTTAAATGTTTTTTATACAATGTTTTCCAATGCATTAGACGCATGTCAAGAGGGATTGTTTCCAGCAACATTTCGCAAAAGTTTACCATCAGTTTAGTTGCATGAGTGGAATATGAAAAATTTTATCTGATAAAAAGATACTTAAGATAAGAAACTGTTTTCTGTCTCAGAGGGACTTTATATAATTCTTAAATAAAATGACTCAGGTCAAGAAAAACGTGGTACTATTCTTTGTCCATTGCTTCATTAAAATAATCAGCTCTTTAGCAAAGACACTAACGATTTAGAGTTGTGTACCTGAGATGGGATAGAATATTTCTAGTTTTCAACTAAGATAGTTTTCAACTAAGTTTAAAGATTAACTGCGTACTTTCAAGTAATTTATAAATACTTAATACAAAGCTATTTTGAAAAGGAGGAGGGAATTGATTTCCAACAGCAACAATTATTTTTTTATAATAATTGTTGTATATTTCTGAATAAACAACACTTGTGATAAATGCTGTTTATTTCTGAATATGTTGAAACTAACGAACTATGACAATTCTAACTATGAACAAAACTCACATCATGTAAATATCTGTAAATCTTCAAACACTTCCATATAAGGGTCCTTAATAAAACCATTCGGTTTTTAATTTTATAATAACTTCAATTACAAATTAATAGGTTATGAGAATGGAGATATATCATCCAAAAAGTTAAATGTTCATCCCATTCTTTTTTATAATTCTTCACACTATAATCCAAACAACATTGGTATTAACATACTAAAAAATAGTAGTTTATTTTACACACGTATACATTTTATACACGGCAACATTTGGCTAGCCACACTGATTGCATAAAACACCTTACCACACCAAGCATTTCAAAATTCTCAAGATAATTCTGTGATAAAAACTAGTTTTCATTAAAAAAGCACTCGAGGTCGTTAGTTTGGTAAATGTTCAAAACTATATGTGTTCGAAACTATAAATGTAATTCCATCCAGCTATCAGAAAAACAGATCTTCATTTCGAAAGCTATAAGGGGAGGGGAACTAATCCCCAAGAGATAAACCCCCTATAATTCGACAGGGGAGAGCGATTGATATTGATGTATTATCGGGATTCAAACCCGCATCTGTGAATCGGTTTTTGGGGCCCCGTCCCTCATTGTCGGAAGTTCAGGCCAGAGATCTTTTATGCCATCAAGGGATATATGCTGTGTTGTGGTGAATATAAAGCCCACACCGGCTGCATGGATAGAAAACTCTGGTGGGGGGGGGAGAGGTTTTATGTTAGGACATGATTGATTTCCTATTTGGGTGACCTTAAGCACGACACACTGAGTTTTTGGAGGATATTTCTGACTGTGACCTGGTGGGAACGGCAGAGGCAGATTTTGGTCTGGAGGGTGATTGCAGATGGGTGGAACTCTTCTTGTTTGCACAATGCTGGTGTGTCAATGAAAAAGTTTAAAGAACAGGGGTACTGCAGTGAGGTTTGAAGAGGGAAAATAACGAAATGTATTCTAGAAGGTGTTTTCTGTTTGCCTTTTCAATGGGAAGTTTGTTCAATCTTTTTGGAAGGAACTGTAAAGGTGATAAATGCTGTTCCCAGAAAAAGCAATGTAGGAAAAGAGAATTAAAAAGAAAAAAAAATGTTAGAACTTATGATTCTTTATAAAATTAATGTTTTAGTCGTCTATAATATGTTCTCACTTTTCCTAGCTAGTATCTATTTAGATCATTGTACCGTACAACATCGATACGAAATGGCGATAAAATGAAAAATCTGAGTCAATCGATGGAGAGAATTGTCAACGCAAATGAGATATAATGAAATGTCATTATTTTATGAAATCCAAAACAGCCATAATAAGCTAAAATTAAATAACTAAATAGAATACAATGGTCCCGCTTATCAATCTGCTTCGACATACCTAAAAGAAAGAAATAGACTAGTGTGAAAGATAGCTGAGGGCGTGGAGCCTAAAAAAGGGGTTAGCTTTAGTCACCTAAAAACACACACATCATTTATGTATATTTTTAGATTTAAAGTTGTAAGATTTCATTAGAGGAAGGATTAAAAATCATACGTCTAAAAACAACGTAAACTGTATATCAACTTAAAATGAAAATAAATAATATAACCTATAAAAACATTGTTTTTAATATAAACCCTTTGTATGCATTACCAATTTTTATCTGCAATTCCAACTTATTGAAATCAGATCGAGTTTTCACAGTGTTTGACCACTATGAACAAAAGATCAATTCCGAAGTATTTACTTCTTTTTTGTCCACCATGAATACATTGTCATATAATACGAGTCTATTTGCCGAGATTCAGCTTGATTGGATGACAGAAAGTGAGTTAATTTGCTTTCCGAAGATTTAGCCTTGTCAACTTTAATAGGGGAATGTTTCAGTCATTAAATATCGCCAAGTTGAACATGTTTGAATTAAGATTGGTATCTGGATAATAGAACGTGAGTAAAACCTGATAATTCTAATGTAAGGCAAAACAAGCGTGTGTAAAAGTAGTGTCTGTGCGACAGTCCCAAAACTTAATAGAAAGCATTGTTATCGAAAACGAGTTTACCAGCCAAGTTTCATAGTTCTAGTTCGATTGGATAATGGGAAGTAGGTTTATTAGTATTAAGCACCAATTGAATCATGTGTAAAAGAAGCCTTTTACTGATAGTGACAGCCCCCAAAACTTGACTTAATGCGAACTTATTGACAAGGAATCTATCTGTCAAATTTCAGCTCGATTGGATTACGGCAAGGTGGTTCATTAGAATTTCGAAGAGATAATAGAAACGTGAGTAAAAGCGACCTTTTAGGGACATTGATATCCCCCAAAGCCTGATAGAATGCATAGTCATTGACATCCAATCTATCTTGCCAAGATTCAACTTGATAGGATGACGGCAGGTGCGTTAATTAGCCATCCCCCAACTTGCACGCCACCAACAAACAAAATCGAAGTTAATACAAAAAGGATGTAAGAACGAAAATTTTATAAAAGTTAATCTTATAAAACTATGACTAAACTCCCTCTAAACGCTTCCTCCTCCTCCTCAGCAGTTGGAGAAGGTTGTCTCAATTCACCATAGAAGAAGAAGAAAAAATCGGTTTTCAAGAACCTGAAACCGCTTCACAGAAGGCAAACAGTTGTGAGAAGAGGAGAGCAAATCTACCTGGGGTTCCTTTATTTGAAGTGCAGGTGGTCATATCCCACCACCCGAAACGTGATGGGCTGAATATCTCGGATTTGCATGGGCGAGCACGCTCGGTTTGGTTGCTACTTGCCATTTGGCAAATAGGTTGAAATCCCTTTCAGCTTCAAGGCTGTTGGTGGGAGAAGCTTTCTTTGGTTCAAAGGGAACAAGATCGAGAATGTACTATCGGGCTCCTATTGTGCGGTATCTGTACTTGAAAGGTGGAGAATCGTTAGTGTTACTCAATAGAAATCAAATCTGTGCCATAGAAGCCAAAGATAGGATGTCCTCAGGACCCCAATTTCTGCTCAGGCCTACTGAGCCAGGGCTTTTGGTTGTCTGGTATTTAATGAGTGATTCCAAACTTCTTTTTTTTTTAACGTTTAAAGTTAAGATTTGAACTCAAATAAACAGGAACAAAATTACACATTTTCATACAAATTAAATAAAATAGTGTTACTCTGTTTTTCTGTAGATAGTTGTGAATGAGGCTTCTTTTCTTTTCGAAGTTCCATTTTTTTTTATCATGTTTGTTTGTTGGCAACGGTAATACAGGCTACAAGAAAAGGTTGGTAATAAGAAGTCTAATTGGAAGGTTTCAAGACCATTCGGCGTGTTCTGATTGCAAAATTGTTTGTGCTTGATTTTTCAGAAACTTCGCTAGATAGAATAAAAATGTCCCCGATTCGAGGAGTGAATTAATTGGATTTTGAGCATTGTTTTGAAAATAGCTAAGCGCTTGTTTACTTTTGCAGTGCCTGAATTATCGCCGTGTACATGAAGTTATATGCACTGAAGCTTTTGTTAAAGCTTGATAACGAGTTCATTGTTGCTTAAAGTGTTTCAAAGAAGTTTTGTGAGCTCTTGGAACGAAGATTAAATTATAGCTTATATTTTGTAAAAGCTGAGTCATTATGTCCTTTGAGAAAATTCTTAATAATAGCTTTCTACGTCAGAAACTTCCAAAACACAATAATTTTATTTCAGTAATTCATATCAAACCCAAATTCCTTTTAATTGTTTTGAACAGTGTACAATGTCAGTTATGATCCTCAATGCTCTTGGGTGTTTCGTGTGTGTGTTTAACCGACTAATTTTCTCAAAATATATGTAAAATGCATTAATGGCCCAATTTCCGTATATTAAGGTAAATCTTAAATAACCTGGGTCCTTTTTTCTTTACCCAAATGCATGAGACGAGAACTCCTTTTGATTATCAAGGTCAGCTACTGTTTATACACGAAATCCAGATAATACTTATGCTACCATTACAAGCTGAAAGGACATAAATCCAAAAAAGAATTCAAATTTCAAACATTTTTGCTTTCCGATTAATCCTTAGAAAATATTTTTTTTATTTCATTAAATTACTCTAGTTCTAATGTCATACAAACTTATACACGAGTAAAAAAAATATACTATTTTAAACGAGGAACATAAAAGAAACAAAATATGCATTCGATTTTAATTGAATTTCGGGCTTTTTAACTTATGACGACAGTACGCCAGTTAGCCTCACAAACTAAGCAGTTCGTCTTGGGTGATAATTTTTTAGTATTTCTACAACCTATTCCGTTTTTAAAAGAAAAACACATCTAGTTTTAAATTAAACTTATAGAATTTCACAGTGCCCTTGTTATTATTTAGATTATTAATTTTTAATGTAGTAATTAACTACACCGGCTCCCAGAACTGCTACTTTGAAAGTTCCCTAAAATTTAGCGAACTTTAATCAGAGGAAACTTACTTGGCAACTAGAAGACTTGTGCAGGGAGTAGTGTTACCAAAGCTAATAAAAGCAGCTTGAAACATTTAAAGCAGGATATGATTAACCGCCTCATTAAACAGATCTCAGTGACAAATCGAAAATTAGCTACTGATACTGTTCAGCCTAAGCAATTTGATATGCAAAGCAGTGTCGAACCTTGTCCCCTAATTCGTTTCTATCAGCCATTTTGGGAAGTTTGAACCTTTAGACCATTAATCTTCCAGACAGCGACAAAAGAAAAGCATTCTTGCAACCAGATCGGTTGCTAAGATCACTACACGCCGGCTGATTTGTCGGCGAAAGAGCTGGAAAATAAAGCAATTAATCAGTGTCTGACGATCAAATGATCAGGGGATCATTAAGGTTTGCTAATGGTAGATTTTATTCAAAACACATAAGAGGACATGCTTTAAAACCGATAAATTGAATTAAAAATAATAAGCACTGAAATAATTCGAAACTGAATTGTAAAATATTTAAAATGGAAATGTGTCTATCGTACACGAATTAATCCTTGATTAAAAATTCATAAATGAACATTTCTTAATTGAAACTTACTTGTATGGCGAAAAATTCCAATGCATGTTTCGAATACAAAAATTTATAATTACAAATTAAACTATCACATTTTATATACATTGATCGATTTTAATCTGTTCGAATATTTTAAATGAAACTTTTGTATGGTACGTCACAGTCAATTGTTATGTTCGTGGAAAAATAGAATGTGCATCGTGATATGTTCATGGAATGTCAAATTTGAGTTTGGTGTTAAAGGTGCATGGTGATTGGTCACAAATATGTTCTTACATGGGCTCTCCCAGGAGGGTATAAGGGGTGTGCACTTACCCCCCCCCCCTGGCTCTTGAAAATTTTCAAAAAATGAGGGAAAAGATGCAAATTCCAAGTTAAAAAAAAGCACATTTGCAGGCTATACTTTTATGTTATAATGAGCATCTTTTTTCTATTAATTTAGTCTTCTCTTTCTTTCCTATATCATTTTTTATAGCTACTTCCGTGACGATTTTCTGGTGCTTATAGCCGGATTTACACGCTACCAGTCGCGTCTCCAGTTTAGAACGCCAGTTCTGTGACGTCAGCTAAGCGACCGTTGCGCCGTCTATCGGTGATCACGGGAGAGCTCACGTAATTGGTTGATTAAAATTGCTGGTGCCAGAAAACAGAAAATGTTTGGTTTACTGGAACAACGGGGGCGTCACATGACGTCACTGACTGGCGATTTAAACTGGAATCTCGACTGGTAGCGTGTAAATCCGGCTTATGTCTATGATTATTAGAGGCTGATGAGTAGAAGTATTTTTTACTTTTATTGAATAATCATTTCCTGTGTAGTTTTCAAAATTCTAGGAAAATGTTATGCTTTTAAGTCATCAGATATACTATCTTGAAATATATATTTAAAATTCAATTAAACATATCCAATGCTCAAATATTTCATTTTGATTTTTTAAAAATTATTTCTGAAAGTTGGAAGAAATAAAATGGTTACTCTTCTGTATTTTTGCATGGTCGTGTTTCTCTGTTCTAAACACTATCTCTTGAATGCCGTGAGATCTAGTTGGATGATAAAAAAATCGTTAAAAACATATATTTTAATATTTTTACTATTTTGTATTTTTTTTTCTCTTTAACAGGCTTACGCTTTCAAAAATATATACCATGAATTTGTTTTAAATATTCTCAAAGAGTACAATTTATAATGCATAAATATTAATTAACATTTCTAAAAAAAATAATGATTTTGATAAAAATCTAGTCTTGCACCCCCTTGCAAATATTCCTGGGGGAGCCCATGTGTTCTTAGAGTTGCCATATGATGGAATCCGTCCCAAAATAACGCCTTACATAAAGTCGATTAGCTTACATTTTTTTTTTTTTTTTTTTTTAATTCGTATTCTTAATTCCAATATTTTTTTTATTTTTTTTAAATTTCTCATCATAAGTAATTTAATGTTTATTCAAATTGAGCATTTTTCTACTATGTAAGCCATTGCGATTTTTGTTTTTTAAAAAATAATTAGTTACTATTTTGCAAGGACAATAAGCAAAGAACATGAAAATCGAAACCAAGAAAAAGTTATAAAAGTTAAAAAAAAGTTTAAAGTTATTAGCATTCGTGTATCCATCTCTTAAGTCATTTTTTTTTTTTTTTTAAATATCTCTAGACCTTTTCGCTGATTTGCAATTTAAAACGTGAGTAAATTCAATCATTAATTTAAATAGTGATTCGATATGAAGTTTATATCCTGTCTTGGACTTGAAATTAATTAAATTCTTCAACTACAAGATCATTCGAAAAAAATAATAAGTTAAACATTTTCGATTTATTTTTAATTTATCCTTATTTCTTTCTATTCTAAGCTACGGTTTTCAAACTTAAATATAGTAACATTCTGCTCCTAAAAGTATTCACAAAATAAATAATGACTAATTTGCTTTAGAGTTTATTATTTCTAAACTGAGAAAATTTGATTAAAAAAATAGTCACGTAATAATTCCCTTGCTTTGATATAACAAAGTCCACCCATTCTTTAGAAAGAAATGAGATTAAAATGCTATTTTTCAAAAAATTCTTTGCATAAAGGTTTTTCTTAAATGTATTATTTTCTTAGCATTGAAAACAATTTCCGTGAAGGAAAAAAAGAAACATAATATAATTAAAGCCGAGAGCATTGTTGTCATTCATATTTAATTGCATAAGTACCTCACAAAATCCTATTTAATTTATTATTTGTTTTTTATTACATTATCTGCGATAAATAAAATAAAAAAATTTCTATTGCTTTGATTTTCTTTGCAGTTTTTAATACTATAATTAAATTTGTGTACATATTTGTGTGCATTTTTAAATTTTTTTTAAATTTTTTTTATTTCACGATACGTATTCCAAATAGTAACTTCTGAAGCTGTCAGTTAATGACAAGGCAGTGAAAAACGAGCTCTTCCAATGACTGGCATAAAGAGTTTACACATTGCTAGTCGGTGGTATACTAGTGACTAGCAAACATGCCAACTGCTAATTTCAGATTATTCTGTTATTATCTGTTGGGAATAATCGCACCCTACGAATCTAGCTTTAACCTTGCACACTGAATGGTGTCGTGGCACGAGCCGACGTGTCATGAGCGCATCGTACCAAGAGCGCACAAATACCTGCAGTATTTGGGGGGGGGGGGGAAGAGAGTTGCCTCTCATTTATCAAGCGAATGGTACCATGAGCGCACAAACTGTTAGTTTATGTGCAGAGGGTAGGATCTCCATTCTTTAATTTTTATGTTATAATTTCAAACTTCTTAACAGTACATCAAAATTAAAAATGATGCATTTTTAAGCGTAAACTTTATTCTTCCGTTAATTTTTTAATTAGCTAATTGCAATTAAAATGACTAATTAGGATGTTATTAGAACGGACATGCGGATGTGCAAGACATGAAGAATTGTGAATCTGGCTTCAATATTTATTTAATTATAAGTTTTTAAATAAAAAGTTTGAGAAAATACACAGTTTATAACAAATGTGCTTATAAGGTGTTTTATAATGTGTTGGTTATCTATAATAATAAAACAAGCTGTGTGTATGTCTGTGGATCTATAGAAACCTACTTAAAATTGGAGTAGAGCTCTGAAATTTTTAACATAAGAAGTTTAGGCCTCCTAATTTTACTTATGTCAAACAGAATGTTAAAATTTTAATTAGCTCTTTTTGAATTAATTTTTTTTTACAAAGTGACTTAAAATAGAGATACAGCTCTGAATTTTTCAACATAAGTAGCTTTAGCCTTCTAATTGAACTTTTGACAATCAGAATGTTAAAATTTTAATTAGTTATTTTTAAATTAATTTTTTTAATTAATATATATTTTACAAAACGATTTCTAATAGAGCTACCAGCTCTGAAATTTTCCGCATAAGTAATTTTGGCCTTCTAATTAGACTTTTGAAAAAAGAATTTCAAATTTTTATTTAGTTCTTTTTTAGTTAATTTTTTTAATTAATTAATAAATGTTTTACAAAACAATTTCTAATTGGGCTACAGCTCTGAAATTTTCAAAATAAGTAGTTTTGGTCTTCTAATTAGACTATCGAAAAACAGAATTTTAAATTTTATTTAGTTCTTTTTTAACTAATTTTTTGTAATTAATTAATAAATATTTTACAAAACAATTTCTAATTGGTCTACAGCTCTGAAATTTTCAACATAAGTAATTTTGGCCTTCTAATTAGACTTTTGATAAAAAGAAGATTAACATTTTAATTTGGTTTTTAATTAATATTTTCACAAAAAGCAATTTTTATTGGCCTAAAGCTCTGAAAGTTTCTAGATAAGTACTTTTGGCCTTCCAATTTTGCTTTCCACAAACAAGTGTTAAAATAATCTTAAAGGGGTATTGTATTAACGGGATATTAACGGAGATTTTTTGTTTCTTTATTAAGGCTTTACGTAGCAATTAGATTTTAATGAGTGAAGCGAGCTTATGCTTACTCAGCAATGAAGCTCTAAGCGAGCGAAGCGAGCCTATGCTTGCATAGCAATGAACTTTTCAACGTGTGAAGTAAGCCTGTGCTTATGTGTTAATGAACTTTTCAGTGAACGAAGCGAGCTCGATTTTGTGCAACGTTGAACCTTCTTCCTATGTGTTGCATTCAATATTTTTTATAATTACGGGCAAAAAATATTTTTAATATATATATTTATTAATGTTGCCAATTCGTGTCAAGAAATTTCTTCTGAAAATATGTCATTCCAATGGCAAGACTATATGTTATTTGCGCACGAGGCGTGCGAGAAATTTCATTTTCATACTAGTGCGAAAAAGTTACTTTCCCGCATTCCTCTCGAAAAAGTGATACTTTCGCCACTATTTTTGATTCCAAATGATTAAAAAGTTTAATTTTTTGCGCGCGGTTACAAAAATTTATTTTCTTCATTTTAGCTGGTGGTGATGGACTTAAGTTGACTTCTTTTCAAAATTGCTGCCAAATAATAATAGCCTTTTTTGCGTGTCGCCATAATAGCAATTTGTATAATTATAAAAGAATCACATTTTTTTCATTTTTTTTTCATTTAATAACTGAACCGCATCTCACCTTTTCGATCTGCTTGATTTTTTGTAAAACGGAATGCTTGGATGCCCATATGTGGATGAATTAATTAGACTTGTTTGAAACTTCTAAAATGACTGTACACGCGTCTAATTTTGTTTTACATCATTCTCAGTCGAAAAATTTATTATTTCCCCAACAGTTTTACATATGTGATTAAAAATTGCGTTGGATTTATCATTATTAGAACATTCTTTCAGACACAATTCAAAAAGGTCTCTGATTTTGAATCTACGCATACTTACAAATAAGAAGCATTTTCGTTAGAATTCAAAGCTAAATTTAGCCTCAAAATAAGCAAGAAAGAAGAAGGTTACAACAACTTAAAAACATTCACGTAAAAACTCGTTAAGGTATAACCAATGCATTTTTTTTTTTTTTAAAGTTACTATAAATATTTTCGAAACAAAATTTCATCCGTTGGATATTCTTATTTTTTCAATGTTTCCATCAAACTTATGATATTTCTTTTACATAAATGGATATGTCCATACACCATCTTACATATCCGCTTTGTATAATATGGATATGTTCCATTTGATATAAAATAGATATGTGAGGCGGTGAACTTAAAATTAAAAACAATGGGGATGATAAGTATAAAAATGTCGCATTCTGATTGTATTAAAAGATGAGCATTCATGTAAAACTGCAAACGTGCAGGCCATTTTATTGGCAAATGTAAAATTTACAACAATACAGAACACAGTGGAAATGAGGAACTCTAAATAAAGCAATCAAACTAAACATATGAAAACCGAAAACTTATCAGAATTTAAAATAAGCCCCAAAAGTGCAACGGAATGAAACTTCTAATTTAAACAGAACGTTTTCATCATAAGAAATATGAATCGGCTCTCCAATTTAAAAGCCTAGTATCTAATAAAAACATAAAAATGCGTATTTTGTTATTGTAAGTTCTATTAATATGTACTGCATACACTGAGTAACAAATTTAGCCGCAAAAAAATACAGTTTTGGAGATTTGTCTCTTTAAAATAAAGAAAACCTATCGTTTACTTAGTTGAATAAATCTGTTTTTGTTCGCTCCTGTAAAATGAAGAAGTGAGCCCCTGGGAAACTAGAGTTTGTGCGCTTCTGGTACCATGTTACCTTGTAGCGGATTTCCTTCCCCTTATAAACAGGTGTTTGTGCGCTAGTGGTACCATTTTACCCCGATGCGCTCATGACACGTCGGCTAGTGCCACGTAACCCACTGAATAAGTTAGCAGTTGGTTAGTCACTATTATAGCTAGTCACTAGTATGCCACCGACTAGCACTGTGTAAACTCTTTACATTAGTCATTGGAAGAGTCCGTTTTTCATTGGCGAGTCATTAACTGACAGCTTCAGAAGTTATTATTTGTCAATGCCCACGTGCAAATTAATTTAATGATGTCATAATAAAAATGTTCGTTAGTATTTCCCTAATTTAATGACAATTCAAATTTTGAATTAAAATATAAGGTGTCCGACAGATGGCGATGTTGATACATGATACAGTGCGGGGAAGGGGGGGGGGGGGCGATGGTATTATGTTGATAACCTAATACTAAAAAAACTTTACTTTATATTGCCCTCAATATCCGTGAGTCGTGTTTTATTATTGCTCTTAGACTTGGTACCACATTTTACAGGTTTTGAAGATATATTTTGACAGTTATTGTGACTTAAAAAACAACAATGTACTGGGAGTATAAAAAAGACTATAGACCGCCTTTAAAACTCTTTCACATACTACATAATAGAAACGAAGCGATTGTTTTGTTTGTGAGGTCATATTTCCAGTTGTGTTCCAATTTCTATAATTGCTTTCCAGAATTCGTGAAAAGCAAGAAGAATTAGAATAAAAGAATTCTAGCTTCTGCAACGTTCCAACACAACACGCGTCTGGCATTCTCGGCAGTTGGCTGTGGTTTGATTCGCGAAAAATGGTCTGAAATTGGCCACGGAATACTAATGAAAGGATAAAAAGAAGACAAGGATCCCGACTAAATGGCCAACTGTTCTCATTGTTATCCAAAGCGGGGATCATCCTAATAATCCCAGACAAGAAGGAGTCACGCCTGGTGAGCAGGCAGTTACATTGTTCCTCGGTTTCCGCTGTTCTTTTCCAGCAATCATGTCAACTCATCTTCGTGGTTTCCTTCCCACACGATAAAACGAGCAGTCTTTTTTGGCAGCCCGAACACGTATGACTGCCCTTGAAAGAGGACTGACGACAAGAGTTTGATTTCCCACAAACATTAGATCTGATGGCTTACGTATGGAAAAATCAAAAGATAAAGAAATAATGTAAAGAGATTATTAACCTTTCTAAATTAAGACTTATTCCAAAAAGAATACTTTAGGATTTGTTAACTGCATTCGTATTGGGTTCGAGTGCTCAATTCCGTACTATATTAAAAAGAGAGCCTTAAAACCTAAAACTACAGTTCTCCCTGCACACTGTCTGTTGAAATATTACAAAACTTAAAGAATTTCTATTAGATTTAAACACAGTAACTGTAAGGAATTAATTTTTTAATTTAAAATGAATGTTTTTTGAAAAATTTGCCGCTTGAAGTCAAATAAAAATTCAGCATTCCATTTCCTGCCAAAATATTGTTTCGAAACTTATATAAAAACAACAATAGAAGATAATTAAGTTGGAAGTTAAATTAGGATCCTGACTTTTCTTGCTGTTTCAGTAGCACCGCATATTAAAAAGTAAAAAAAGTGTCATTAATATCAATTTTATTTTTTAATTCAAAATTTAAATTGTTATTAAATGAGTTATGAAGTAAGTTAACTATTGTTTTTATCTCTGAATTTTTTTAATATATATATTAATAGTATTTGAGTGCGGATCTAATGAGACAGTAAAAGCCATATAAAAGAAAATAATTACATGTTTCTTTAAGTCTAACAACACTGAAAACTGAAATAAAGTTATAAAACAACAAAACGATTTTTGAAATTCCACATTGTAAAAAAAAAAAAAAAAAAAAAAAAAAAAATTTTCTTTATTATCTTTTCAGATTTAGTTAATGATCTTCAACAATTGGTGTTGATTCTGGTGTAAAATTTCGGCAATGTGTTTGGGAAAATGATGCATTAGGAGACAAACTACTCTAATTGGCAGTAGCTTTCGATAATGAACTGAGGGTGAAGTCCATTCTTGTAATTAAGACGCTGATTTATGTGGTAGTACCACAATAAGCGCTATTAAAAGGTTAATTAAAATTAAAACATGCCTCTTGCAATTCAATGTGGACTAATACTGCTTGAATAAGCTACTCTGTGGATTTAATCAATGGTTAAGTGGCAATAGAAAATTGCATAACATGAGTCACCAAATATAAAGCAATTTTCATTTTACCCATTAGGACATGAAGTGGATGTATGTATACGCAGTAATTGTGCTTATATTTAGAGAACTCTGGTAGTTGCACAAAGGAGATGCGAAGTGGTACTCAACAAATATTTAAGTAAAAACAAATACTGAAAACTCATTAGAAGGTTGGGCATTTAATGGTTCTTAAGTTGTGTGTTAGGATAACAATGCTTGGTAAACAAAAGGTGAGTGTTTACTCAATAACCTAATTTTTTTCTTAATTAAAAATAGCGTACGTAGGATTCAATTTATCGATTATTTGTTAAGCAGCTTACCCTACTTACTGTATTTTCACTTACAAAATCATTAATTACAATAAAGTTAGTCGCAGACGTTTTATATCCAACTTTTAGTTCAAACCATTCAGATTTTCTTTCTAAAAGGCAATTTGCGCAATCTGAAACCTGTTCTCTACCACTATGGAAAACCAAATCCCCATTTACAACCTTTGTCGTCAACTCAACAACTTTCAAAAACATGTTTTAAAGGGTAGTTTCTCTCGAGGAACTTCGATGAAAAAGCAAACTACTTGCCCAAATTACACCAAGATATTCCAAGTCCTGCTTTATGAGGGGTGAGAAAAATGTTGTCTGGCGAGTTGAGTGCACCCCCGCCCCTGACCGTGAAAAGAATCCACATTGAAGGAGCGAAGGCGTTTGTCGCTGGGCGTGGTCGTTTTTCTTCTGCATCCTTACATGCATTCTTGCCCTATGGATACGTGAGTGATTTGTGTTTATCCTACAGCTTGTTTTCAATGACCGAAGTCTTTTGTTCGGTAAAACTGGCGTGTATAGGCAAAAAAGTATGAGATTGCTTATCATGATCAAGGGCTATATTTCGCAGTTTTGTTGAGGATTCCGATTTTTTGTAGGCTTTTCATACTTCATACGGGCATTTTTTATTTTGATATTACGAGAACAATGAAGCGCAATACCCATACGTCACCAAAGAGATTGAAGAGGGGGGGGGGGGGGAAAGATGGGGGTAAAGGTGATTTGGAGTGAATCCACCAATTTTTGTGAGAAAAAGAGGTAAATTTCCTACATTTGCCCTTGTTTATACAAAATCCAATAGTTGATATAGTTAGGTTTTTATATCATGAAGGTTGCTGCCTTGAAATAAATGGTAGAAATAACCCAAAATCTTCATATCTAATTTAGCGTTCCTGCCATGGTCAAAAATAACTGTGGAACTGGACAGACTATTTTAGAAACAGGTAGTATTTTAGTGTGACAGACATCTCAATGCTACTTAATCATTATATAAAATTTCTATACATAATTATTTGTAAGATTAAAAATATATCTGCATTCATAGTATCTCGTCATTCGTAATATAATATTCACTCATGGAGCTGTTACTGAAATAGTCAATTCGTTCTTTCCTATATTTTACCACTTTTTTAATATGAAATTTAGGAATATTTACACTCTGATATTTTTTTCTTTATCATGGAATTATATTTTTTCGAGATGAAAATACTCCAACAACCTAAACATACTAATTCAGAATTAATGGTTTATTGAAAACGATTCATTTGAATTTAGTCGGTAAAAGCATTTTCTAGATCAATGGATCTAAGGCATTTTCTAAAGCTTTGGTCAACGAACTGGAAAGAAATCCATTGCATAACGTAATGGCCTATTAATTTATTTATATTTATGGACCCAAGTACCTGTAGTTTGTTCAATCTATCTTTCATCATGGATCGGATGATTTCGAATAATGAAGTTGCACATCAAAGCAAAATGAATTTGCAGTTATAGAATTAAGATATCTTGAAGAGAACAATAGATCCCACCACCCAAGTATCGTACAAACTATTCGAAAATATATATTCAGCAAAATTGGAAAACAATGAGGCAAGCTTTACACCTCCAGTCAATTGTAATTATAGCAGAAAATAGACAAAAAACAAAGTGATATTGAGACAATTACCTCACTAAAAGGTTATTCCATCAGGTCCAGATATGTACAGTTTGGCGACATTATCTCTCTTTTGAAGTTGACGACGTATAACAAGAAAAACCTGCAATCTGTACTTTTTTAAAAGGTTGCCAAGTTTTGTAAGATAACTTGTCACCGAATATCTAAGTCCTTACCCGAAATCTTTATTTACATCCAAATACATTACCATCTAATTACATAACCATCTCATTGAGTAACTATGGAATCAATCTCTTTTTAAACATGCCTTCAGGGTATTTTGTTTTTTTTCATCTCTTGTTACAACAATGCATATCATGAATATTATCCCTTTTTCTTACTAAGTACATGAAGAGAAGCAGACACAATTTACTTTCACACAATGCTTACATTAATTTCTAGCATTCAATTCCGCAATGTTCTCACGTCAAAATGTTGTAATCGCAGAAACATAATCATTACACGTTACAAAGAGAGAGCGATAACAACTTTACAGCTGTTTCAGATCTCACTTTTAAAAGCGGTTTCTATGTTTCAGCACAAATTTTTTTTTCTTCTAACAAACATGCCACTTCAAGTACTTAAGAAGTCTTTTTTTTTTTTCTGTTCTGAGTGAGAGCCAATGGGAAGACCCAAGAAAGACCCTCAAACTTAACAAAGAAAAGAGAAAACAGAAGTGGGCAAAAAGAAAACGAAATTAAGTTGGGTATTCGTCTAAAAGCAAGCTGTGGAATCAACCAACCGCTCTGATGACGTGCCAGTCAAATAATCTCTTCGTTGTGTGGCTCATGCTATAACTTTTTTTTATATCTCTTTGCTTTAGTTCTATTTCTTCGTTGACGTTCTTCCATCCTTGCAAATACTAGTCGAGCAGTCAGTCCTCCCAGTAATCAGTCACAAAACTCGTGCCGTAGGGTAAAATGCAGTCACGTGATGATAAAAAAAAAAAAGAGGAGGGGGGAAGGAAGGATTTTTTTTCCTCTGGGGTCTCGCGTTCTCAACCCCAACACAAAGCTGGATTCATCAGAGATGAGATCTCACAGCCAAATGTGGTTACTGGTTTTAGATTTGGCGATTAATCGCTGTTTGATATTTTTTTTTCTACTGGAGATGGCAATAATTCTGTTCTAATTTTAAAGTATAAGATGAATAAGTTTTGTTAAATAGGTAACAAGTAAACTGTTTTGTGAACCAAGTTTTGTAATTTGTTGCTGGGTTACGCACAGTGGTACCTGCATTTTCTTGGCCAAATTGAGTTAATGTTACCAGCTAATCCTCTGTAATTTGTTCGACATGATGGTGATTTGTCCAGGAGATATTAAAGTAGTTAACAAATTAATTAATAAATTAGCATCAACAGTATGAAGTTATTAAATTTTAAACCGCCATTTCTAATTATTTTGAGTTCAGTTGTTGTGTGGGTTAGGGCTAGCACGGCAGTATGCAAAGTGAGAATTTTAAATTGTGTTGCAAACTATTTTAACGACATTTCTTATTTTCTGCATATAATTTTTAAATTAATAACTAATAAATTGTCACATATGTTGAGGACATTTTTAAAATTGAGATTCTATTATATTAGTTTCTTAAACAAAAACACTGCATCTCGAATTTTACTTTTTAGCTATTTGTGGAATGACGTCGCTGATCATAGTTATTTCCGTTAAGAATTATTCCCGTATTTTAAATTTATTGCGTAGTTTTCTTAAGCAAGGCACACTTTTAAATATGAATTTAAAGCACATACTTTCTTTGATAATAATTACTGACACTTTGCTGTTGCAATAAACAAAAGTTTCCGAAACACAGTAAAGAGGCATATCCCTTCCATCAACCAAGATTTCAGTTTTGACAAAGCAGTTATTATTCAATTGGAAAGCCAGGGACGAAATGGTCGAGGCATTTTTTCCACTGTAAAAGCAAAATTCAAACCACATACCACACTAACAACGTGGTTTTCAATTTCAAATTGGGGTGGAAAAGGTGAGGGAAGGGGGAGGGGGCGACGACAGCTGGCGCCAATGTGTTGTTTCCTGTATAGCTCTTCCCCTAACCCCTATCTCCTACTGTGACCCTTAGGATAAAACATTCTAAGTGCTAAAGACCAGGAATTTTCTGGGAACTGGTAAAGTCAAAATCAGTTTGCTATTGAGATTTCATTCGTCTGGGGAAGTTTGCAAGACAGCGCGTTTTTGTGTAAAGCAGATATCTTAAATACTAAAGGTATTATTTAAAACATTTATTAACAGGGAAAACATTAGTGTGGACGTGGACTGAGGTTTACATCGCTATCTTTAAAACCTATTTAGAGGAATTGAAATAAAACGTTAATAATATTGATCCTTTTTAGTAATTGAAAACGGTTATATTTATTTTGATTTCGAATTCAAAATGGAATCATCGTTTTGTTATGTGACTGCTGGCATTCTCATATTTATGCAATTGAGCATTTTTAAAAAAAAATTAGACATGATATGTAGACAAATATATGTTTTTAGAAAATATACTGTTCAGGTTTTTAAAGAAACGAGAATCATGAACAGTTATTATAAGTCTTATAACTTTGTATAAGCTGCATTAGAAAATAAATTTTCTATAAAATATTCCAAGGTACCAAACTAAAAGTATTTTCAAAAAGGTAATTTAAAAAGGCAATTTGCATGCTCATTTATCGGTATTCGTGTTCTCTAAACCAAAATAATATAATATTCCTGAATATACTTATTTTCGCTTTTCGATACATGTATTTCGACCTGATGACACAATTCAATGAAGCAAAATGGAAGATCTACATTAAAAATATAACCATATAACGAAATACAGTATTAATTTTGAAAAAAAAAACCAAACCATTTCAGCTTCACAAAGCGCATGGAAACCACTATGGAAACAGAATTTGGCAAGGAGATTGGCGACAGAGTGATCTGATTAAGCCACGTTGGCGAGAAATATCTTCCCTCACCGAATCATTTTTTATGGCAACCCTCAGTCAAGCTTCGCTCTACCCAACAGCAGTCAGATTGCTCCCGAGTTTCAACTTGTACAATTGAGCACCCTACTGGACTGCTGTTTAAATACATTTTATTTCTTTTTAAACAGTGGGACCATTTTCACATCCGACTCACCAAAGAGGATTGTGTGGATTATATTCAATTGGAGTTTTTCGATTTTCTGGATGTGTTCGGGAAAGCATTTAAATCAAAAAGTTCGCCCCGCAGTGCTGGATGTATGCGAATGCCAACGCAGTTCTAATTACTAAATCAAAGTAATTGATTTAAATTGTTTATTTATTGTGATCTTTGATTTGTGTGCAGATTTTCTGGAGTAATTGTACCGTATGGATACTTTGTACGGATTTCCTCTTTTGGCTTCAACTATGCAGATGCAGACCATCGCCATGGATATTGCAATGGGCAGTAACCCAACATGAAAAAAAAGTATTTTTCCTGATTTAAGTCAACCCACATGTGGATTATAACTCCTGCTTTTTTGGAAAATTCTTCAACATAGGATACGGTTTACGTAGAAGTGTTGTGATTATCCATAATGACGCCCAAGTACAAGCGAATTTTGTATGCATAAGAGAAAGAAAGTGATTTTTTTTATTTTCGTGTTCTAGTGTGGTTTTGCAACCGCGCCCTTGTGTGTTCTTTCAGTGGTCTCTGACTCCCCAGTTACCGCAAAAAGGGGTTCTGGATGTACTCTTCGTCGTGGAACTAGCGACTCTGCTTTACCGGCTGGTAGTGAACCTGGTATGTATTAAAAAAAAACTATTTGATCGCATGAAATAATTTTTGTTGAATCTGAATATTTTCTTCTTTTTGTATTTTGCGTTACGATGCATCTTTTGTTCATGATAAGCCGAAGTCTGTAAGTATTTTGCTCTATTTTAAATTCGTAAAAATGCTCTTTTTCCCCATATCGAACAATTAAGTAGATGCTATGTATGTCTATAATGTTTTTGTTAAGCTTGAAATTAGTTTTGTGTTTGCAAAATATAAATTTCTACGCTTTCACGGTAAGTATTACGCTGCAAATTGTTCACTTACTGATTGAAAATGGCATACATTTTCAAAATTCTTTAAATCTAGAAAACCTTTAAATGGTTTTCATAATTTCCCTTTTTTTTATGTATATCTAATTGTAATCTTAATCGAAAGAAACACCAAAATACGATCTTATTTGATAAAAAAAGAAATAAAAAAAGTTAAACTGGAAAAGAGGAAAACTGTGAAAAAGTCAATAGGAAAACTGTGAAAGAGACAGTAAAAGAAAACGAGAAAACTTTTACATCACTTGAAAACCCGTGCAATCTTACATCGAATATATTTAAAATTTTAAAGAACTATTTTTAATTTGCTTTCGATTACCGTTTACAATTATGAAGTGGAAACTTGAATTTTAGAAACTCATCGTCATCCGAAATAATAATTGTATTACGTGCCGCCGAAACTTTCAAATTGCTCATTAAAATCTTCCTTATTATTAAAAAGATCCATTGTAATATTTAAATCTTATCAATCCAATAATCAGCGCCCAAGAAAATTTCTGTTCTGCGTTCAGATGTTTTGACTATTTTGTTTTGTGCGCACAATCAATAAAACCCCTAAATTTACGCGACGAAATTAAATTACTCTACTAATATTCGTAAATTTTGAGCGTTGTGTGGTTTTAAATTGCGCGAAATTGTAAAGATTCCGGAAAATGTGTTCATGGTAGTAGTTTGGGACATTTATAAACTAACAACGTGCAATTTATAAACTAACAACGTGCAATTTATAACTGCCATTTTGATGTTGCTTTGTTCGTTGCGTACATGTGAGATAGATGGTTGTTTTCGATGTATTCGTTAAAGGTAAGCTTTCTAAAAATCTTCACGGTATTTTAGTTTATAATCAGGAAAATTTTCGAATTTAAAATTGCACACATATTGTGACGAAAAGTAACGTTTTGAGGGGAATTTAGACTCGTGTTGGAAGTTTGCAGCTTTATTGTTTTTCAACTATCAATCATAATTTTGCGGTAAACGTTAGATCTAAAATTACGACACCGTTTTTGTGAAACGATAAAAGTACGACACATTTTATTTCACTGAAAAACATTGCATGTTTCTGGGGCTATAAATTGAAGTATTGCAGTTTTATTTTTCTTCAACGACATGCGCATGACTGCTTGAAAGTAAGCATTTGTTTTATCAAAATTTCTCCTAACCGATAGCATAGCTACATTATTCATGTTGCGTGTTAAATTAAAACAAACTATGTTGAGAATGCTAAAGTGTTGCGGTTTTCAGTTAAGATTTAGAAGTATGTTATCTTTTGCTCACCATGGTATCCCAGTATATTTTCTCTAAAGAATTGCCGATATAAATGTTTCAATCATTTTATATACTGACGATTTCTGTATTCCCGTTGCAATTAATTGTGAGCTGGACAAATTTCTTTTAGAATCTTTATTCCGCTTGTTTCGAGTGTAAAATCGCGAAAATGTTCGTTATTTTATGAGTTGGTAGTCTTGTCCGATCTTTTAAAGTTGGTAATGCTTACAATAAAAACAAAAAAACAATTAATCGATGCACGTGTTTCTGACTGTAGTGGCAACTTGTCTAGTGGTTCGGTCGATTAAAGCACCGTTCACGTGATTGAAAGACCCTGGGATCGAGCCCTCTCATTGGCGTGCAAATTAATGGCGGCGGCTGAATTTCGAAGCCTTGGGGAGAGAGAGCGAGTTACTTGCTAAAATTGCTTCCTCGTCAGTGTGACCAAGTACCAATGCGTAGTTAAAAATGTTACAGTTTAGCATGGCACTCGTATATCTCGGGAAGTTTCAAAAATTTTTGTAGGTTTCAGGAGGTAATTTTCCTGTGTTTTTATAATTTTTTTTAGCTTCCTTATTCTCTCTTTCCCAAAGCGACATTTGATATGAGAAAGCGACGTTAAACATAATTGATTCTCCACCCATCTGTTAGCTCCATAACTTCCTCCTGGTTTTGCGATGGCAATTGCTTTTGTTCCGTTTGAACCAACCTCAATAAATTATTTCTCATCTGACCACCAAATTTTCATTTCTTGCCCTGGTCCTGATGGCCCCTCTAACTTATTATTTTTCTTGTCATCTAATCATACTCTATAATTTTGGTGATTTTTACCTCTTAGGGAACCGCAGGTTTTGGATTTAATCATGAATTTTTTCTTATGATATTTTACACGCTTAGATTCTCGATTGCAATTCTTGGCTGAGACCAGTTCTTGGCATATTTAATTCCTGAATTCCGATTTGATCGTTAGGCGCCTTTTATGTTTGTTTTTTATTTGTATAAATACGAATTTTAGAAGAAGCTGAATGTTTTTCAAAAGGTGCATTCAATTTTAGGGCGACGCTAATGTAACTTTTCATCTAATTAGCTTTCTATAGATGCTGAAAGTTGGTTGCTTTGAGTTTTCTGGAGGTACACAAGGGTCATGCTACAATCTAACATTAGAACAACAGTATCTACAATTGCGGGACTTAGCCAGATAACGAGTTTGCGATACCCTTTCTACTCGTCAGTGTTATAGTACGATCATCCGGTCATGGGACCGACCAATTAGCTAACTAAGTCTCTGGGGGCTGTATTAAAATATTCTTTTGTGTGTAGCATGTTTTGAGGTACTTTTAAATATAGTCTCTCTATTTGGAAAAGAAATCTTTCGAAACGATGCAAGGGAGTACATTTTTATAGGGTGAATGAGTATTTTGCGGCGAGATATATAACGTCGTACGAGGTGAACTCATTTGCTTCTCTATGTTCCGTGTTCTCATGTTGTGAGAAACACAGGCAACTCTCATCACACAGCTTGACAATCGATGCCCTGAAACATGTGTGTCGTGTCTTCTAAATTTGTCTCGTAGAACGCCACGCTAAAAATTGATCCAGAGTTACATGTCTGATAGCCGCATGTTCTATCTCTTAGCCACGAGTTCCTCATGTAAGTCACATTTTATACAATCAAAATCAACTACAACCACACAACACGGTATCATTATTTTTTTGGAGCATTTTAACGACATAACACTGCCACGAGTTTCAACATTCGGTAAATAGCTCTGGTATTGGGACACTCCCACCATTGTGTTAACTTTTGGCGGTAAGCCAGAATTTCTCCTGAACACCCTTTTGTCTTACGAGGGCACTGTTTTACGAGATTACTTACTATCAATAAAGTTAATATTTACTGCTCATAATAGCTCAGAAAATGAATAGATCTTGTTTGAATCCAGTTTATTGCAAGGGTTGCAACAATTTGTAGAAGATAGCTTTCGTCAATATGTAACGTCAGAATTCCTCCGTGCAGGTAGGATTGGAATTCAAGTTCCATGGCTTTCTGGGCCCCTTTTAGTAGATATTCGTTGAAAATCTTGTTATTATGGACAAACTAAAACAGTTTCAACAATCTGACGAATTTCTTATACTTATAATATAACCCATAAAAAATAGTTTTTAAAATTCCTTTATATGCATTGTCGATTTTTATCCTTTATATGCAGTGTCGATATCAAAAACATTTCTGTCATCAAAATGTGCGGCTAACTACGTTTAAAAATTTATTTATTGAAAATGAACGTGAATTTATGCTCTCTCATTCAAATATCATTTATTTATTCATATTAAAATAATTTTATTATTTATTTATTAAAAAATTTGTGACAACAGGAAAGAGTTTCAGCAATGGTCGGTTTAATTATATTTTAATGCGATTGAAAGACGGCAAGTTGGTTTATTAGTATTCCGTAAAAGCGACCTTTTTGTGACAGTAACAGCCCTAACATTTGATAGAATCCATTGTTATCGACATCGAATCTATGCCAAGTTTCAGCCCGATTGATGACAGCAAGGGTGTTAATTTGGCGTCCAGATTTGCTTCGTATCTACCCCCCCCCCCCACAAGATTGAAGTTAATATTAAGGATTTAAAAAAAAAAAAAGTTAGTGTTTGATTATGTTTTACAATGAACTTAGGGAAGACCCACAACAAGGTGGAGGCAATCGTGGAAAATAATAACGATCCAGTCCTTGTTCAGCCAGCCATATGCGCAGTTTATTTTTTAGAGAACACAGCACCCTATCACTAAACACATTTTTTGATGGTTTATTTTTAAAATAATCATTGATTAAACTATTTGTATCGAAATACTTTTGGGGTGGACATATTTACGATGGTCCCGTGCAATCTCATTTTTATGAGTTCGAAAGAAATCTCATGGAAGTGGCAACTCCAAGCTTTCTTCAACGAAGTGGATACATTATCTTTCTTGAGATAGAACGTCACTTATATATTTTTGAAAGGACTTATAGTTTGATGCATTTGAATTTCGTTTTTTACTGCGAACGTAAAAAATACCATTAATAATTTTCTGATATTCTTAAAATAATATTGATTTCTTTTATTTGGTGAGAAATCGCTCTTAACAAAATCAGAATATTTAATAAAATCATGTAGAGGAAAGATCTTGACGCAACTTCTTTGCAAAATCCCTTTTACTGAATCCAACCGAACTCACGAAACGGAAATTATGTCCGCTTTGTGGGTGAACTTAAAGATAAGAATAATTGTTCTTTAATCAATTATCCGAACGCTTCACCAACATTACCCGATCTATAATTTATTCACTTTGTATCTTACCCGCTATTTTTTCTTCTCCGCCTTTCAATTAGCCACAAAACGAATCTAATATTACATCCAGCGACTCAATTACGAATGAAATCATTTCCACGAACATTATTCTAAACCGCAGTTATTTTAACAAACAAAAAAACTGACCTTTCCATCAGCTTTTTTATCCAATTACCTAAGTAAAACGCTGACAAAAGAAATAAAAAAATTATTATATTTCGTGCAGTATATTTCAATGAACGTAATTAAGCTTGCTGCCGCTAGTGGAAAATATTTCCCACCTCCACCATTTTCTTTTCACCTCCTTTCCCCCTTTCCAGCTGTCTATTTCACAGCTAGCGATTTTTGATTCCCCCTCCCTACCTTTAAGCCTCAGGCCGCCAGCTAATTATATTTCCGCTTTGCAAATTGTCAGCAAGCCATAAGCGTGTTATTAAACTGTTTGCCAAAGCGCTCCGCCTTTTTATGTGGAAGTACAACCACCCCCTTCCCCCCTCTCTTCTTTTTGTTTTCTGCTTTTGTTGTTTTTGGTTTGTCGTTAGCGTGACGTGGAATTGTACATCGATCGTCAACTGGCATTGTTTAGTTCGAAAATATTATGGATTTTTTTCTTTTTTTTCTTCCCCGATTGGTAGTTGACGTGTTCTTGATGGGGAAATTGTTTTGATAGTGGGCGTAACTTCGACAAGAGGGATGTTTGATTCTTTTTTTTTTTTTAGTATAACATTTTGTGTTTTGGTTTTTAAACATATTTTGTCGTGTCATTCATTTATCAATGTATTTTTTAAACAGTTTAAAAGACTTTTAGTGTTACAATTCTTTAATTGCATTTTATTAAAGCATTGTGCCAGAGCATAGATATGAGTTGTACACTAACGGCCCTTATACTTATGTAATAAGGACCGTAAGTACTTACGTAATAAGTTAAAAAAAAAATTCCTTATCTTCAAGTTTACGACATTAAAGAATCGTCTAACTGTTATTGTCTTATTTGATTGAAAATTGAAGTTTAATTTTTTATTTCGGTACAGTGTGAGGGGGAACTCTAGGTAGGGGAAGCGTTGACTCAATTGGAAATAATCCCCTCTTCTCCCACTGTTGTTTGATTTACAATGATTAAATGTGTTACTGTTTTAAAGATGTTGTTCTCCACTTTAAACAATTCCCTTCATTATTTGTTGATCAGTTGAATTAAAATGTATATTAAAAATATTTCAATTTGATTCTCTACGATTCGTCTAAGGGATACGATTTATCACTAGCCCAACCAGCTACACGACCTGTGCCAAAGTTCTGCTTTTCAAATTAGCAGCAATAGAATATATTTAAACATTGAGGAACTTCGAAAAAAGAAGCAGTCTTAAACCCATGATTCGCACGGGCGCATTTGTTCAAACGAAATATTAATGGAAAGATTTTGCAGTGTATGTCACGATTTTGACTAACGCATCCTTTAATGACAGTAGTAAAAAAGCTGTACTTAATTTTATTTACGAATTTTTTATAGATGGATTTCTGATATTAATGGTGTTCTTTCTGATGTATAACATCGCATTGCTTCGTAACATTTTGTCGCTGGTGTTCAAAGACTGTGGTATAGGTGTATAGGTATATTAAAGACTGGTAGTCAATCTTCATTAATTTCTTTGTTGTATTTGAAAACACCTTGATTGTCAAAGATACTGGAAGTAATTAAAAAAAAAAAAAAAATCGTATTTTTTCCTGGCGCACGTTTGAATAATCTTCAATCTAAACAGAGCAAGCTTTCAGCTGTCGGAAACTAGATTTTCTTTAATATACGATTTCCTTCCGAAATATAGTTTATTTGTTTATCAGGTGTTCTTGCTTTAGCGTTGCAAAGCCCCATATTTTTCCTCTGGGAACCGACAAGGAATAACTTGGCTGTCCCCCCTCGTCTATTTTCGTATTGATAATAGAGCTTGCGTTGTGACGTAAACCACGTTGAATTTACGATCTTTCGCTTTCTTCGTTCCCTGCACCTACAGTATAAATTTGTCGTTCGCAAACTCATCATTCTTGTATTTTTGTTGAGGTCGAACACGACGCACTTCGCTTTTGTGCGAAGTTGAGTAGTTCGGGAGTTCAATGTATTTTACATCTATAAAACGTTTTTTTCTTCCACCTCTGATTCGCACGTGTTTATTTTATTCTGATTTTTTTTGTCCTGTCTTCCAGTTTATGTTTCTTGCATCCTCTTTTGAAAGTAGTATGTACTTCTGAGCCAGGAGTAAGCAAGTAGGTCTTATCTATTAGGTAACATCGGTGTTACAATAAGCCTCGTGAAAGCTGTATTGTTTTGAAATTTTACTTGGCCCTGTCAAAACTAATATCAAGTCAAAGTTGTTTAGTTTTGTTCTTTTGACATACATGAATATGAGAATGTAAAATTTGTCAAATGCTAGATAATAAGTGTTTGCAGAGCGCGAGGCCTCTATGCCTCAGAACCGCAAGTCTGTCTTAAATTTTTTTTCTTCCGAGATATCTGTTGATTTGTAAACTTTCATTACTACGAAAATCAATCTATTTTAACGAAACTTTTTGTGGGAATTTTTGTTTGAGTGGAATTTTTTATTAAAAAGTAATCTTTGTAACAAAAGTAAACGCGTGGGCGATCGTGGCAGATAGGGTCAAGTCGTATGGCGGGATGCCTCCGTTGGAGTATTCCGGGTTTTCTCTCATTGAGGCGTAAGTGCGATACAGTATCCTCTTGAAAAATTACCCGTAAGGCATCTACCCCCTCTTTAACACAGAACTTGAACTAAAAATGTTACGGCGGTGCATTATAGTTCTCTTACGCCATACAATCTCCAAAACAAACATAAAGTGTATATATCTAAATAACACTTCCATCAATTTTTCCTATTTTAGTTTTTTGAAATTTCGAATATGTTTTTGAAACCGTATTTAGAAACATTACCGTCATTTAGAGACATTATTTGATATTTTCTTTCTAAAATAATCGCTAGTAGTTTAATTTGCGTTCCAAAATCCTCGCAGCTGAAAAGTTTAAATTATTTCTCTCTAATACATGGTGCTACTGTTAATTTCCAGGACTGATCTAACTCCATATAATATTATGTCCCCATTTAATATGTTTCGAGGTAATCTCTAGGTGCCGTAATGTACTCTAGGTTCATCTGTCATAGTTTCGTAAACACAAGTCCTCTTTTGGAATGCTCTTCAATTGACTGACGCCGTTTTCCTGATGTTTTCGGCATCCTCAAACCTTGTTCATTCACTAAAATGTTCAGTTTCGGAAACAAGAAAAAGTCTGCGTGCGCTAAATCTTAAGAATATAGAGGATGATTAGTCTGCACAACCTTATACTGTGTCAAAAACCGCTTCACTGGCAACACAGTGTAGGGCCAGGTATGGTCGTGCAAAAGAAGTCAACTCCCTTTCTATTGAAAACGACGATTTTGCGAATTTGTTGTCGAAGCCCTGCAAGAACTTCTATGCAGAACATCCGCGTGGCAGTCTTTCCCAGTAGAATAAATTCATGATGAATGAGCAAAATTTGCCAAAGATATCAAGAAAACTGTGACGTCAGAGTTTAAAAACATTCCGAAAGAGCATTCAAAAGTTGTTTCCTAAACTTTTACGACCTAGCAATGAAGTGCATCATGGCTGATGGATATTTCTTCGAAACATATTAAATAGGTAAGTAATTCACATAATATTTTTCGGAGTTTTTAGGTCAGTCCTGGAAATTTATTACTGCACCTAGTATTTGTATGTCAAAATATATTTTATTTGGTTCCAAGAAGATATGGGGGTGATATTTTGAATTCGTAATTTTTTTAATTAACTAGAAAAATTACTCTTAAACCACAATTCCAACCAGAATGCCACACGACGTGGGCGATCATGACACATAATAAAAATACTACACTGCAGATTGGTTTAAGATCTTAAAATGTTAAAAGAATGGTTGATTCCCCCTCCCCCCTACACAATTTTTTTTTTTACCTGTGTGGTACGTCGCGTGTCGTCGTATTTGTGCTACGGGACCTCGCAAATTTCTGAGAAACCCGATAAACTGTGAAACACGCAACTTTTTATGCAACCAATAAATCGATTTGGACGATTTTTGTTTTGTTTATGGTCTTAAAACATTGTTCAATTAAAGTAAATCAATCTCTCATTTCATATTGGCTTATTTTATATGGATGGCTATGCTTAGTTTGTTGAAACGTATTTTGTTCTATTTCTTAGTAAATTAAAGCTCGCACTTAGTACTAGATATAATGTTGGGCACAGGGAGGTGAACTTTGCATATGTGATTTAAAACCGTTTGAAAACAACTTTACTAGTCGGAAACAGTTTCCGTGTATATTACATTAGTTTGCTTTGGAAGTTCTAAACTTATAAGAACTTGTTTTAAAAACCAAGTTTCAGTTCACTTAAGTTTTAGAAATCTTCCAAATTTATATTGTCAGGCTTCATATACTACTGTCGTTCCAAAATTAGTTGTACGTCAGGCACATCACACAGCACACACCGCATTTTCCAACTTAATCGAATAAAAAAAAGTCTAACCATTCCAATTTTACTTTAAAAAAATAGGTTTATGATGAAATTAACACAAAATACCGGATGTTTTCGTCGGTTTGATGTTTTATGGATAGAAATCACATCCAATAGAGAAGTATTTAAAGTTTGTTTTTAAACGTTGCTCTTTCCCCCAAGTACACTTAAGAAATACTGCTATATCACCTGGAAACTGATAAATTAACGATCGCATTCGACGTTTGTGAAATGGAATTTTGAGTTCATTTATCAGTTTGGATATTTAGTTAAGCAACAATTGACGAAAAAGTGCCATAACCCCCGAGATACTTGCCGATGACGTAATTTTGTAGACATAAGAAGCCGATTGTCTTGTTTCGTCGTCGTCGCAGAACCATTCTTTTTGATGCTTTAGCTATTGACAAGTTGTCACTCGATTCCCGTTGATGTAATATTTTATGCGCGTTTTTTCGTTGTTATGAGTTTGAATCTTCAATTTTTCATAAGAAGTGAAATTGTTTTCTTTCACGTAATCCGACAATGTAATAGTTTTATTTTTAATATCAGTATTGGTTATATTTTTGTATAGCCCGGTCAACTAACCACGGAGTTCCCACGGTCATTGAAAATCAATAAAAGTGCTTAATATTTTTGAACTGGTTTTCAAGGCCTTGAAAATGCTTAGAGGTCCTTAAAAGTTTTGCAGATGTTGTGTGGCCAAATGCAAAATTTATAAAAATACAACTCGGACTTGCTATCCCCGCGTGACCGCCACGTATCTGCACCGTATCAGAATTTACCGACATATATATATTACGCATCCACCAATTTGTAACTTTTTTGGCAGAATTTCCTTTATTAAAAATTTATATATAGACATGATGCCTGAAAACAAATTTTTCAAAGATCCTTGAAAACATTAATTAGGTCCTTAAAAGTTATTGAAAAGTCATTGATTTTCATTCTGTGATCTGAGTGGAAACCCTGAACCAGCTTTATTTATCAAATACAAGTAAGTGGCATGGGAATAGAATGCCATTTACCTGCTATCCTGAAGTCATTTGGAAGATTATCACTACGAAATTGACTAATTTGCAGGACACGCTATTTATTAAAAACTGCAAACTCTGGTAGTACTGCATTGTTTTCGCACTAACCTCCCACTCCCCTTTAATTTTCCATCGTAACGTTAGAAGAGAATTATTTTATGACATTATTCTTTACTAAAAATATGCACGATTTTTAAAAGTACATACATATTATACGTTTTTCCATGCTATTTATGGCCGTTCTATATGACGTACATATACGTATATCCGAGTCCCACTCGAATGCTGAATCACGTGGGAAATTAAGGTTGCGTCGTTATCGATTAAAAACGTCGTGTAAAATGCACTTGATATTTGATTAGTAAGGTGAGAGATAATGACGTAATTAATTTTCCTGTTATTTAAGTTTTACTCTGTGGCATTTGCTTCTCAGAGCAGATGCAGCAGTTACGTTGAGGACGACGCGCACTATTACAGAATATTGCCCGTGTAATCTGCGGATATTTCCATAATCTAATATTTCTAAGGATTATTGTATTGAATTTTCGTTTTGTACAGTTTGTTAGGAACGGGTTAAAAAAAATACATGTATCTCCCTTTCACTTCTAAAAACTTCCACTAACAATTAAATTGGTTGTTTCCAGTTTGATACTCAATGAAGTTTGTAGTTTCGAAACAACATCGGTCTTTGAAAGGTTTTAACCGTAACAGATTCGTAAAACCTCATGGGAATATTTCTACCGGTAAGTTTTATTTTTTCTTGCGCTGAAAGCTCCCGAAATTTAGTTTTGAATCCTAATAATTTTAAATTATAAAACTTATTCCCTAGAAATTTGTATTTCATGTAAAATTGTATATTAAAGAAATGTTCACTTGTAATTATTTTTTTTTTTAAATTCAACTTGATTTCCAACTTGAAGAAATTTCGGGAAAACTAGATTAAAATGTGTTAGCAATCCAATTTTTTTATTCAATATTTTTTTATGGGTAGCTGAATGGAATGACCACACTTTCGAACAGAACATTTTATGGTAACAGCGAAATAACCGTATTGCCTAGGTTTAATCAATTCAGTAATTTGTTTTAACTGTTTAGGTATAAGACTCATGGATAAAATTACGAATACTTACTGAATTGCTCTTAGAATATTCCTGAAACTGTACCTTACAAATATGTAAACCATTGGTGAGAAATTAAGGTGCATGTATTTTCAAATAGTGTTGGTGTTTAAGGTGAGAAGTTTTAGAATTGAGGTGATTTATAGCTGGGCGAAATATATGGCAAGTTTGTTCGCCGAAATTTCGATCCTCTTCAATTAAGAGATGCATCCTTTGATGACGAGACTCTCCCGAAAGGCGAGAGTTCAGTGGCTTTCCCCTCTGGCGGCATTCCAATCTGGCTGGAACCCGTTTACAGCTTGACATTTTACACGCGCGATTCTTTAATAGGCAGACAGCATCTCCCCGAAAGTGAAATCCCGTCTCAGGCCTCCAGCGAAGTATCAGTCATTTGTTGGAAGTCCAGAACCGTAGGCGGTGCAACTAAAAGTTGGATTTACACGTTACCAGCCGAGATAGCCAGTCATTAGATGCCACCGCGTAAACGCTTCATACCAGTCACCGGACGAAACATTACTCATCTGTAGCTGGCAGCTCCAGTATATTTTAACATTTTCTACTCGCTGGTGCGTCAATTCTTTGTCACCCAATCCCCTGTGCCCGGGTAATGCTCGTTCAATATCTGGGTTGTTCAACTCAATGACTGCATTTCAATAAACGCCTGACAGTGACCTTCCAGTTAACTTAACGGCTAACGTTCCAGCCAGTGGAAACGTGTAAATCGGCTGAAAGGTCAAAATGTAGCGAAACATCGTGACAATTTCACCTGGAAGTGACTAGATTTCTACTCTTTTATCGCACTCATGTGAGAAAGGGACCCATCTGTTATTAAAGTTCTATAACCACTTGGGGCACTTTTCCAGTGCCCCAAGTGGTTATGGAACTCAAAGAATAATTTCGTCCTATTCACATTCTACCAAATCCGAAATTCATTCTTTGTTGCAATTCCCTTGAAACTAATTGTCTTCGTACTCAGTATTCGAGCTAAATGCTAAAAACTGTAATAGTCATGAGTCTTCTCTGTCGTTAGAGTATAAATAAATCGACACAGTCACTCAATAGGTCTATTGAACAACTTATTAATGGAGATTATTTAACTTATTAATCATGACTTATTTTAGAATAATACCTTCGTTATTATAAGCTCTTTATCTTATTACGATATCGGGAAGGTTCTAATGAATGTTGTCAAGGAAATGAATCCTCTAAAATCTTTCGATAACGGGAATTTCTAAGATCTTGAGTCATAGAATCCGAGATAAATGGCAAGAAAATGTGTGTGCGGAAGAAGAGGGTGAAATAACTTTTTCCGAACCGTTCTCACTTAGTTAAAGACATGTTAAAATATTTTTAAAATCGATATTTTTACTGTCAATGTGTAACTGGTATTACTTGGGCAATGACAAAAATAATGAAATATTTTACCAATATTTCTTTAAAATGTATTCAATAAAAATATAGTTTTACAGGGTTCCCAGGGTCATTAAAAGTGCTTAATATTTTTGAACTTGTTTTCAAGACCCTGAAAGTACTTGAAAATACTTAGAGGTCCTTAAAAGTCCTTAACTGTTGCGGATGTTGTGTTCCTGATTACAAAATTTATAAAAATGCTACCCGCTTTTTCTACCCTGCTTTTTGCTACCCCGCGTACCGCCACTTATCCACAACGTACCGGAATTCTCTGACATATTTGTATTATGCGTGCACCAACTAGTAACTTTTTTAGAATGTACTTAATTAAAAATTTATATTTAAACATGATGTCTGAAAACAAATTTTCAAAGGTCATTAAAAATATTATTTAGGTTTTTGAAAAGTCATGGATTTTCATTCTGTCATTTGAGGGGGAACCCAGGATACTTGGCTTATCAGAGGGTAACATTTTTAGAAAAAACTGCAAATGCTAACAGACGTGCTGGAGATATCAAATAAAAAGTTTCGTCGAGATTACTTCCCTTGTCACCAGTAATTACTGTTACAAATACGTGTCATATTAGTTCCAATGTCTCAATAGGATTACATAAAATTCAACCAGAAGTACTTTATACTTCATAATTTGGACGGAAGATTACTTTCATAAAACTTTTTGCGAAATTCTACTTCTTGGCTGCAAATAGAAATACAGATGCCAACTTTTTTATGGGTTTTTCATAGTTTTTACCGACGTTCTTTGAACTAACGTAAGTCTTAAGCGAAATATTTCTTCTCAATTTTTTCTGATATTGAAATTCACTAATACTTTTCCTATTGCCTAGATTTACGCTGTTTTCGCTTAGTGTTAAATTGATATAATAAACGTTATCTCGTATTGTATGCATTCATTGTATAGTAATAGTATTGGTCATGGTAAACTGTAAAAATCAGGAAAACTACGAATATTATATTAAAACTTGGATAATCAGTGCAAAGTTTTCTCGTCTTATTCGCCGCCTTAGCGACATTATGTTTCTAAACAAACTTTTCGCTTTTTTTCTGTTATATACAGGGATGACAGTTTTCCTCCTTTTGGAGGATTTTCTCTTTTTTGGTTTTATGTAAAATTTCCCTTATCTTTGTCCCTGTTTTGAAGATCTGCATTTTTCTGATCGGAGCCAGTTTTTCGTGCAAAAAGTATACTTTTCCTCATGTCTAAACAAAAGATTTTCCCTCTTAACTCCCCTTTCCTCACAGATTACTTCACTAACTCCTAATATTTGAAAGCCGACCAAACGGTATAGTGGTTAGCGTGCTAGCTTCTAGGCCGCTAGGTTGCGGGTTCGAGTCCCGTGTAAGGCATGGGTGTTTGTAAATGTATGTTGGCTGTCAAATGAGGAATGGTTCGGCGCATTATAGCCCTCGTGTTGTCGACAGTGCCAGATAATCTGAAAAGAACCAACCTAATATTTGAAGTGTAATTATTTTATAGTATGAGAAATTGCATTGCATCTTTAATAATTATTCAATCGTTCTTCCTTTATACTTTTTTTGTTGAATTTTCGTGTATTCCTTTCACGAGCTTTTTTAACTAATATTTGGATTTCCTCCTCTTTGCTGCCGACCAAACGGTATAGTGGTTAGCGTGCTAGCTTCTAGACCGCGAGGTTGCGGGTTCGAGTCCCGTGTTGGCATGGGTGTTTGTAAATGTATGTTGGCTTGTCTAATGACGAATGTTTCGGCGCATTATAGCCCTCGTGTTGCTGACGGCGCCAGATAATCTGAATACAACCAACCTCCTCTTTGCTCTCTGATCACTCTCATCCCTGTATATATCGTCAACATTAATAAGAAAAGATTTCACTCATTGAATGTCGTTAAATTGAAAATGCTTGGCATCTAGACTTTTATGTCCCTTAATAAAAACGTAATAAGATTCTTCCCCCCCCCCCTTTTTTCCCCCTTCCTCCTCTCTCTCTTTTTTTTAAAATTTTTTTTTATTATACCTTAACCCTGATTTTGAGTGGGAAAGCATGGCGAACTCAACATGAAAAAAATACATAAAGTATCTAGTCTTTCTTCCATTTATATTTAAAAAACAATTCACAACAATGCCTGCTGAAATAGTGTTTAAAAACTTATGAAATAAAGTTCTGTATCTAACAGGGTTGCCACTCACCTGGAAAACAGGGAAAGCATGGAATTATCAGGGAAAATGCCTAAAAAAGGTCAGGGAAAACTAAAAAATGTGATGTTTTCCGGTAAAGTCGGAATTTCTTTCAGATTCAAGCTTTCTTCCAAGAAGTTTAGTAATTTTTTTCAGAATGCACATCTGCGTTCTGAAAATTTGATATTTTCTGGTAACTGTGTAAAAAGCACCCACTGAAAGCCTATTGACTGAAAAACAGGTGTTAATCTTTCGCATTTACGCCGATTTCCGCTTTTTTTCCCCTCTTAAAATATTCACTTTTTTTTAAAACAATTTCATTACTTTTAATGGAATTTGTAGGGCTCTATCAGACTAAGCTTGCCTAAAACGCAGGAATAATAAATTTCTAGCTACGTCAATGTTCTGTACGCACATTAGTACACAAATATATTCTTATTTAGCTATTTTTGTAGTTTAAAATAACGCTGCATTTATATTTTCCGCTTTTTTTATATTTTGACTGTTTTCACCTCTGAGAAAAATAAAGGGAGATGCACAGTTTTCTACTTGTATCGTCTAATCAATTTATCTTCATGCGCAAGTACATCAGTGTTTGATGACACAAATCGCAAACATTTTACATTTCTGCAAAAAAGTGGATTTACGCTTTTTTTGCCAAAATTTTGATTAATTGATAAAAATGCTCATTAAAATACAGAATTTTTTTTCCTGTATAATCCTTGTTTAAATTTACAATTTTAACTGCAATTGTATGCAAAATTTGTAGTAATCGGCTTGAAATGAAACCTGGAAATTAAAAAAAAAAAAAATTGTCTGGAAAAGTCTGGGAATTTTGTTTTGCATTTTGAGTAGCAACCCTGTCTAACAGTAATTGAACTGGATTAATGAAGTTTGAATAGACAAGCTTTTTTGCTATACTATATCATAATTAAGTTCGTAATTATCTTGCTTTACGACCAGTTAACGAAAATGAATAAATCTTGTTATTGAACTTCCTTTAAATTAGTGTCACAATTAAATACACTCCTGTTTTTTAACTATATGTTTTGATGGAATATTTCAACTGTGTGCGAGAAAAAGCTTCGTTGGGTTTGTGGGTCAGAAAAAAGACGCGACTTACCGCGATATATGATAAATTGTAGCAAATGAAGAGGGAAGCAATTGCCTTGGTCTGGATGACTTTTAATTTCCGCATTCTTTTCATGTTATAAAATATCATCGACTTGCGACAATCTAGCTACACATTAAAAATATTTTCAGCAGTGTTATGATAACCGATACTGAGCTAAGATTGGGAAACATCGTATAAGTTTTAATTAAACTTCAATACTGGTTTCTGTTTTGAAATGTGTTATGGATTGGCATAATTAAACGTTTGCGTTTTTATATTTTCATTTAAGTTCCGCCAAATTTTGGCGATTTGCTTGGGGGATGAAATTAGTTTTGTACTTTTCAATTTTTCCAATGGTTGCTGAAATTTTATCCGGACCTCGTTTGCGTTTCTGGACAATCTTCTTCCATGATCTGTTGTTCCTTTGAAACGCTAAAGTAGTGTTTTTGTCAAAATCGTGCTTGAACCGGAGGTCACTTCCATTGAAAGTTGTAGGTTTTTTAACATTTCCCAAATAACTGCACTTAAGACTTCAATGAAAATTCTGTTCATGCCTTTTCAAGGTGTTCTCAACATCCCATTACGAAATTCTTCTACAAACTAATGAGCTAACTATAGGTGTGCAATATTTACTTACGTTTTTTAAATGGGGAAAATTAATTCCTTACCGGCAATTAATTGTCAAGTCACGAGAAATAAGATACATGCGCAATCGAATCAATCTTTACTTGATTTCCGTTTCAAGTGCGATCTTCTGGCAAAATCATCAACGACCCGGTATTGGAAAAGTCCCCCAGTATTATTGGCGCAATTTGCTATGCATATATATAGAAGTAATGTTTTTTAGCTGTGGGTTTTTTAAATTAAATTATGCGAAACCAAGTAGGAAAACAATAAAATGCTATTATAAATTTCATTGCAGTGATAAGAGCACTGATTACTACAACTCTTGAAGAGATTAGTGGACAAGAGGTGTAGTGTAATGGACAATTTCCGCATTTTTTATTCAATTCTAAATGTTTCGAAAAGGTCATGAACACAAAAATTTCTGCTCAATGCGCTTTTTCTTTTTTATAATTTGCGATCAAATTTACCTTGTTAAACGTTGGCGAGAAAACGACTCATTTTGCTGGCATTGAATGTGACGCCACGGATTCGCAAACATCTTGGCTTGAAATGCAGCAGCGGAAACCATTTTTGCAAGTTTCTCGCAAATCACGCTAACCTGTACGGAATGTTGCAATGGTCTACTAAAGCGAACTATTTGGCAGAAACGTCACGATAACCACATAAACGATAGGTCTCTTTACGTCACGAATTTTGTTGACTTTTTTTTTTTATTATCAAACTGGTGTTGGCTCGGTTTTGGGGCATTTTCTTTTTTTAATATTTAAATAACTAAATTTTTTAAAGAACTTTTGTTTAAATATTTGGAATTAGAAAGAAATTCTTCATAAAATATACACTAATTTCACTTGTTTTTAAAATGCGGGAATTGTCCATTGTGCGATGTTCCACACATAATTTGATTATTTGCCTGTTATTCCATCAACCTTTTTGTCATAACAAAAAGTTCACGAATTCTTGAATTTCTTTCCTGTTGCCAAAATGAAAATATAAATGTTTTTATTTATTGAATACTTGGCTGAAACGTCTTTCCCACTCGAAAGGGCTGTGAGGTCACGTGGTGAATTTTCGGTTGATATTCGAATACATAAACTATTGAATTGGTCAACTACAATATTCTTTGAGTTTAAAATTTTTTAGTTGAATTTAAGGAAGTTTAAAATAATTTGTCAACAAGGCAGTGTGAATGAGAGGATTTTATAGCGTTTTTGTTGCTCTCCCATGTACACATTTGTTCAATTTAGCGGAACAAAGTCCATGATGTATTTGATGCATCCAATGAGCAATATTTTTTTATTTTCAATAAAGTTTATTCAGATTTACAAATAATGTTGGCAGCAGAAAAGAAATTCAGCAGTTGACAAATTTTTTTTCTTCAATTAATAGTTTGTCAATGGTTGAAAGGATACCATATCTTTATCATAAACCATATATTTTTAAGAGAGAAATTCGCAAATACTAGGTGGCTACGCCTAGGTGGTATTCTCTAAGGCTCGCAGCCCCCCTGATCAGGCTCGCTCGACTCACTTCAAAGTAAGGCATTTTAAATAAGTCATAGCAAAAAGCTGTTTCAGCCGCATAACCAAGAAAATTCTTGAAACTGTTATTGTTTCATCTAACTCTCTTTATATTATGAAACTGAAAACAAAGGATTATTTATGATGACCTACAATACTTGTAATGTCACTCTGACGTCACTATCGTACTGCTTATGTCGAGATGCAAGTTAAGCGGGTGCAGTCTGGCAACATGGTAGAACCTCATCTGAAGAGAAATGAAATAAACAGAAATGGGCCCCGCTCCCGCTATCCCAATGATTAAGCTTGGCGTCCACTATCGCTAAGCAGATCAGAGCGGAGTGGATTAGAGCCAATTACAAGGCTGCCAATGTCTACTATAGCACGAGCCTCGAGCTACAATGGACGTTGACAGCCTTGTAATTGGCTCTAATCCACTCCGCTCTGATCTGCTTAGCGATAGTGGACGCCAAGCTTCAGAGTATCAAGCTCATGATCGGAGTATTGCGAGTTCGGTCGGTGCACATTTACCTTGGCCTCAATGTCCTCTCGTTGGTGCGGAGAGAGGAGTTTACCAAGAAGATTTCGATGTCGTATTCTTCTTGCTAGATGCTCAAAATTATAAGACTTATTTTAATTGGCTGTGTTATCGGTTATTTCAATGACCAGGAATTTAGGAACTGGTTTCGAAGGGAGTAGTAATAAAAAGTAATTAAAATGCACATCAGGATTTCTTTTCAATCGGGTACAAATCAATATAAACAATGATGTGTTTGTATAATCTCTTTTGTGATACTTAAAAAAACAATCCATTCAAGTTGTCGGGTGTTGCCGGATGTATCAATCAATTTTCAAACTATATATTGTGATTGGCTGGATTGATTGCTGAATTTGAAAGATCGCGTATAAAGTACATTTAAAAATTTGGAATTGGATCTTGGAAGTCGTTGCTATTCTGCTTACAGAAATGCAGCAAAATTCGTACGGCTCGCAAGGTGATTTATACATATACTAGCTGAATACTCGTCCTGCGCTACGAAATTTTATCATTAGCATTTTAGTGATCAAAAGACATTCATGTATTATTCTACACTTCAGACGTTTGCTTCCATTTCGATCCCGACAAATTGATTTATCAAAATAGGAACTTTCCTTTGTTGAAATTTTTAACAAAATGTATAATTGTGAATAGTATATTGGAAAGAGACATTTGAATATCCCTCGTTTAGAACGCTTAACTCCCTTCGGACCCTTTTTAATTACGTAATCGAGATTGCAATAGTTTATTGTGTTTATGTTTGCTCTTAGTTTTAAATTTCAAATTAGTAGCTGTATTGGAATTGAGACATTAAGATAATCCTCGTATAGTTTTAATGTTGCGTCGACTTTTCATCCCTTAAAAATTCGTTAATCGATATTGGAATAACTTATTTTTTTTTTACATTTACCCTTTTAACATTTGCACCAAATATCAGAATTTGGAAGAGGAACATTCGGATATCCCTCGTTTGGAACATTTAACCCCTTTTCGACCCCTTAAAGTTGGTTAATTGAGATCGGAATGGCTTATTTTTTCTATGTTTATCTTTATTGACTTTCATACCAATTTTCAGAGTTGTGACGAAATGGGAAGTAGGACATTCGAGTATCTCTCGTTTGCGACGTTTAATCCCTTTTCGACCCCTTAAAGTGGGTTAATCGAGATCGGAATAGCTTACTTTTTCTATGTTTACCATTGTTGATATTTGTACCAATTTTAAGAGTTGTGGACATGTGGGAAGTGGGAGAATTAGTGGTGAGTGAGTCAGTGAATGAGGGAGGGCTTTGCCTTATATATAGAGAGATGTATACAGACAAGCTTACTTGAGCTCATTGAGTACGCTGCAAAGATGTGTGAACCGGATTTACTACGTCATGATTGACTGATTCGTTAAAACTTTTGTAGTATCCGCGGTTAGAAAAGTAAAATGTTAGTTAAATTTAAACTTAAAAGCGCTTATTTTCTTTTTGTTATCAACTAATATTTAAAGTTTAATACAAAACTATGTGCGCAGGTTATCAGTATTATTATAAAAGTTGTGATTTGTCCAGAACTATATCTTTACTCGTAAGGATCCACCCCTACAGCGTTAATGTTGTCTCGAGGTATAATAGGTTAGTCGTTCTCATTTCAGTTATGATGCAAGGATTTTAAAGATATTCTTTTTATGGGTATGCCCTTTGTTAAATTTCTAAATTATACAAAAAACGTTGAGAATTGGTAATTTTTGATAATTTATAAATTTCGTTGCGATTTCTCAAACAACTCTTTTCTCAGCAACAAAGAATGTGCTTTCGTCTTCCAAAAATCTTGTTTTGAGAAAACCCATTTTTCTTGCTTTCTGACCTTGGTATCTATTTGATCTGTTTTCCAAGAATTTGGTTAATTATCCTAAAACACATAGTGTATGGAGATTAATGTAGTGCATTAATTTTTTTTAAAAAGTACGTAGCTCCTAAATCGTTTTTATTCATTTTTGTGAAACACGTACTAATTTTAATTCCTAGTAGACTGAGAGGTGACTGCAATTTTTAGACCCCATCGAATATCATTCAGAATTTTTTATAGAAATCGGAGAAAAGTGGGTAGATTACGAATCCATTAGTCTGCCGTGGCAAAAATGGCCGAAACTGGTCAAAAATCGACTTTTCATATGTTGAACTAAATCCAATTGCCAAATGCGCCATAACTTGCCAAATAATAAGCATTTTTTTATTTGGTAACTTTCACTCTTTAATTTTCAATTAAGAAGGTTGCAGACGATTCGGATGTGTGGCTATGGCCTACTCGCATCTTTTACAAATGAGCCAAATTGGCAATACATATTACGTTACTGATGACGTAACTGATGTCGCCAATTTGGCCTACTTTTAAAAGATACAAGTTTTTCGAGCCAGAGATCAGAAATAGTTTGCGCTTTTTCTCATTAAAAATCAAAATACAGTGGGTTACCAGACAAAAAAGTTTGTTCTCTTTTTGGCAAGTTATGACATATTTGGCAATCGGATTTTATTTCAACTCATTCCTAATCGATTTTTGATCAGTTTCGGCCATTTTTGCCACGGCAAACCAGTGGATTCGTGATGTACTAACTTATCTCCAATTTCTATAAAAAATTCAGAATGATGTTCGATGGGGTCCAAAAATTGCAGTTGCTTCTCGGTCTATAAAGATATAAAACGTCGCAAAACTTTCAGTTACATTATAGTAGTGCTCACTGCATTGAAACTTGACGCGGATTGGTGTTATATATACCTTTTCCTCGTTAATAATTACAAAAACTGGTGATAGTTTGGCGATGATTATTGCATTGGCGAAAAAAAAACTAATCAAACAACACTGGCAACATATATTTCGATAATTATACTTTATGTTATGGGGTAAGTGAAACGGAGAAGGAACACTCGTTGATTGGCAATGCTCAGGGAAAAAGAACTCTGTGTTAGAGATGTTCGTTTTTCAACTTTTGACTCCTTTATCGAATTTCTGCGGGAATTCTGGAGATGGGGATGTTTAGAACACCTTAAAAGGCATCGCATCACGATTATTGTGAAAATAGATAAGACCCGTGTTTTAGCTTTGCGAATTTAATTTTTTTTTTCAGTGGCATCTACCTTAGGGGCATGCGCTATGTTGACGAAAACCTTAATGGCAGGTCTCATGGCCCCCACTACCCGTACTCTAATCTTAAACATCGTAGAGTTTAGTTCGAGTGTTATGCGGACTACTGACAGACACAAACTTTTTTTCTATTCCCCTTTTTTGAACCTGGGACGTTCCGAAATGCGTAGAAATGCGGAAAAAAAGTCGTATTTTTTACTTTCATTACTCTGTTAGATATGTCCCCCCTTTTTAACTCCCCACCCTTCCAATTTTTTATCAGCTGTATCGCTGACACTTTGACGTAAACGCAGTTGTAGAGATGCCGACCTTTTCAGATTTTCCGCAGTTTTACTTCTTTTTACGGTTTTACGGATGTTTTTGAAACTTACGAAAAGACCTGCACGATTTTTTTTTATTTTATTAAAATCTTTTGCCAATACTCTTGAAATTCTATTGCCGAGTTATCGCCGGTATTACCAGTAGTTGTGGCGAAGTTTTGACGTTTTTATTGGGGTTTATGCTGATATTATAGCCACTACCACCCAGATTTGTAGCGGTGTGATCCATTTTACTTAAAGCTATGCAAAGTTACTAAAATTGTAATGTTAATTGGTCCCAATTGTCCAATATTTTTGTAGAATTCTTTTGTGAAGTTATAATAGCAATGGTATAAAAACTGTTTGTTCATTTTAAATAGACAATAAATTTACGCAATGATCAAACTGTGTTTGATAAGATTCATCTGTTTCTCAGTATAATATAATTGTAACAGTTATATTATATTGACAAACAATGTGTTATATTATTTAAACAATGTTTAAATGTGTAATTTTTTAAATCAAAATTTGAGTTACTTAACTTGAGCATTGCTTTGATTTTCTTTTCTGTCGCTTTCACATGGAGTTCGTTTTGTTTTTGTTTGGGAGCAGTACCATGTCCGGCAATTGTTGTCGTATATGCCAGAAATCAACCTTTTAAGGTGGATATTTTTATGCACTTTTAATTTTAACTGATCTTTGTCCTCTCCTCGAACTCTTTCGATGAATGTCGAAAGGGGAGAAAATACACTGAAATCTTAAGGAGAGTGGAATTTGTAAGGGGTTGGAAAAAACTGCCACCTTAATGAGGAACTTTCTCGTTTTTTGGTTTTATTTTTAAATAAAAGTAGAGAAAAAAATCATGAAAAACAATACCATTCTTTCAAATATTTGAGCTCCGATAGATAGTTAAAAAAATATTTAGTTTTTCGCAAAGCCACTTTTGCGTGAAATGTCAACGCGCAGATAATGAGCCAGTCTAAAACCTGTTTTAGACGAGGAATTAGTGAGGTTTCTCCTTTTTGCGACTTTATCTCTGCGTAACCACGTCACGGTTTTTTCATGCGTTTTTGGTCACGTGACTTTTGCTTTGATTTCTGCTAATTTCAAACTCGATTTTTGATTAATTGGAAGCATAAAGATAAAAAAATAATTGCACAACTCAAATATATTCGTTGGATAACACTAGAAAATACAAAAAATATTCATTTTCCTCACTTGTGTAAGTTCCTCATTTTGACAGTTACTCATCCCCCTTACAAATCCCACACTCCTTAAGATTTCTGTGTATTGTCTCCTCCTTCGACGTTCATCAAAAGGGTGGCTTGTAGCCGTTCGCGTGTCGTTTCTGTGTGTTTGCGGCCTAAAAAATTATTGTAGAATGACACTACTTCACTCAGAAAGTGGTTTTTAGGGATTGTTATTATTTGAGTAGACTACAGCTGGGTGAAAGAAGGTGGCAGCAATGTAGGAGTGCACTTTCACATCCTCCCGATTCAGTATTGATTTCAATTCTAAGTTGTCGTTATCCTTTGTCTAAAATATGGCGAGCAGTTTAAGAAGTGACGTCGGAAACATTTATTTAATTGGTAAAGTTCATCACCAGTTAACAGACGGCAAATTACCTTTTCATCAACAGCTTTTGCTTTACTACAACCGAGAGGTGGAGCTGCCTGTCAAATACCCATTCAATATCGTCGTAAGAGAATGCCTAAAAATATTTTGTTATACCGCAGCGCCTATTACAGGACGATTGCTGTTCAATTCGAACAGTTAGCTGAAAAGAAATGTATTACTATTGCAGAGTCATCGCATGTATGGGCTAGTATTAAGGCGAACACTTGAAAATGAACTCGCTCAAGTCACAAACAATCCAGACGTAGGAATCTTTATTTAGTGAGTCTTTTATTTAACCAGTCGTTATTTTGCATTTGTAATATTTTAAAATACATTATTTGTAACGCGCATCCAGTTGTTGGGAAAATATAATTTAATTGCGATGGTGAAAGTGATACAATAACAGTGCGTCCCAAAAGTTTATAGGCAAGTGTTTATTTTTTTATTTTACAATTGACAATGGTGAGTAAAAATTTCAAAATCATTTTTAATTATAAATAACATCAAGACATCTATATATTTAATAGGCAATATGTTTTTTGGGGTTAGTCCGTCCGCCTAAACTGCTCAACTAATTTCAATGATCAAGGTGTCATTTTAAAGGAAATAAGCCGTAGATTTGCCAAAACGTGCCAAAATAATTTATTAACACTTTATTAATTAGTTAAATTTCAATATTTTTCATCATTAAGCTACTACAAAGCCTCAATGATTTTGAATATATGAATGGCAACATCCTTACGTATGTAAACAACAAACCCGTTGCTAATTTTAAAGCTCTTTTTAAACTCTTCGTTTCAAAGTTGATTTTTTCTGTTTTTCTGAAGCATTTTTGTATTAGAGTAATTATTATTTTGAAGTATTTCTATCCAGAAAAACCAACCCAAGCGAGGCATTCAGGGGTTGGTGAGTGTAACTCGCGTTGTTTTTTATCAGAATAAATAAAATATATTGGGACTTCAATGTAAGGGCATAGCTAATGAAGTTTTAAGTCAGAATGTTGGCGGATAGTATATTTAACTTTGTATTATGAAACTTGCAATTTGGGTGTTTTCTCTATTAGGCCTTACATTAAATTTATAAAAATTTGGTTAAATTTTTTATGGCTGGCAAACCTATTCGAGCGTAGCCAGATGTTTTAACCACAAATTCGAACGGCAAAGCCGCCCAATCCTAGCGCAGCGAGGCGTTTGGGGGTTGGCGAGCGTTAGCGAGCAGGGGGCGAATCCCCCTAGTTGATAATAATATACTAAAATAATACCACACAATCAGACTTAGTAATGTTATAGGAATTAAAAATAAATTTTACTGAATAAAAGTTTATAGACAACTAATTTTTTCCCCTTTAACGTTCAAATTTTTGAGCCGTTTTTCCTAATTACTTCAAAAACTTGGGTCAGGCATATTCAAAACAAGAGTTTGAAGAAATTCTGGTTTTAGAGAAAACCAACTTTTAGTTTTAGATCTTGAACTGTTTGTTACAAAATGACGTCCATTAGCACGTACATCTCTAGTTAATATTCTCCAGAGGTTCTCCATTAGGTTCAGGTCAGGACCTAGGGCTGGACCAGTCCATAACAGTTACTTGGTTTTGTCTAAGCTATTGCATTGTAGAGTTTGACATATGAATGGAACAATTGTCTTGCTGAAATACCCATTTGTCCCAACCATGTAACTTTCCAAATGGAAGTAACTGTACTTCGAGCGTTTTCTGTTAATCTTCGGAACATTTACGACCTTTAAAAAAAGCAATATCAGTACTTACATTATAAAAAAAATGCTTCCCACTCTTTGAGGGAATCCCCTCCTTGTTGTCTGCTGAAAAAAGTCCATGGTTTCTTGCGAATATCGTGCCAGTAATTTGCTCAACCAGCTGGGCCATTTAAATTAAACTTCTTTTCATCACTGAACAGAATTTATCAACCATTTATCCCTCCAATTCATATGATTTCGGGCCCACTGAACACGAGCGTCTTTATGCTGTTCTGTAAAATTTCGTGAACAACGCATTTTGCGATAATTAAGAAATTTATCTGCCTGCAGCTGTCGATGCACCCTAGATTTTGATCCTAAAGCGGTAAATTCTCTTGAAATTGTGACCGTACATACAGGTTCTGGGTTGAAACTAATATCAAAATCATCTCTGACTTGCCTTTTAGTTGATTTCTTTTGTCGTCCAGAACGAATTTTGTTTCAAAATTGTTCCCTTTTGGCAGAATTCGGTAAATGCCTATTCTGCTGCGTCCAATGTTTATTGCAATGTCCACAAATTTAAATCCATGAACTTTCAAATGATAGCTTTACAAAATTTCATTTTTGGAAACTACGTTGCGAGGCATCTTTGGAATCAGTGGGAAAAGGAAAGACAGATTTGCTTTTATCTCAGGAAACTATTGTGTCACAAATACATGGTCTTGGAATATGCAAATTTTGATTATCAGTACTTAAATCTGCTTTTAACACAAGTTACCAATATATTTTTGGGACAACATTTTTTTTTTTAATATTAAATCTATGGCTGCTTAAAGTTGCTTGAATATTTTATAATTTGTATTAACTCAATAAATATTTGTTTAATTTATTTCGTCTCTCTTACTCGTTTATTTAGATCTTAAATACAAAAAAAAAACCGCTTGTCTATAAACTTTTGGGATGCACTGTATGAAGTGAGACACAGATTTGAATATTTCAGTCTTATCCAAAAAGATTTATTATAAATAATAAAAATCACCATCTTATTATTTTCAATATATTTATAATTTTAAATGAGAAAATTGTCGTATTTTTGTGTCAGCCAAAACCATGAACCTGTGTAAGGAACTTAAAATTATTGAGGATTTTTTATTTCCCTCCTTTTGGAAAACAATAATTTCAAAAATACATTACAAAATTCTCTGTGTAGTAAACTATATTTCTTTCATTTGTCAAATTGTATCAATATTTTGCAACTTGCTTTTTACTTGAGAAAATGAAAATTTATTATTTCGTTCATTTTTAATTCTGTATCCATTATTACCATCTTTAGTATCAATGTAACACGGGTTAATTAATATTAATTTATTGGAAGAACTTTAGGCATATTTTATAATATATTTAAAAGAAAAACAATCGTGGGTGTGAAATCAAATCAGAAGAAATTAATTTTTTCCAAAAATTTCAATTTATGTAGTAATTTTTTTAAAATCAATTTTAGGTTCATTGCTGCACGGATTAATATTAATTTATCGGAATGAAATTTTGTATACTATCAAAGTAGGCCAAAAGGGGAAGAAAAAGAAAGGTGTGTAAGAATTCAAATCGGATGAAATTTCATTTTTGAACCCACATAGTGGTCACACTATGTTAATATGGGTAATTTAAAGGTTTAAAAAAAAAAAAAAAATATGTTGAACATTTTAATGCACGCAAAAGCTGTGTTTTGATCTGGAAACCTTTTGATATTCATCTTGTTTACTTATCCACTCACGCTTGCGATTTCCCCATAAAATAGTACCGAATATTATTTTCGAATGCAAGTCTTTTCGGAGTCGTTGCCTTTTTCTTATACGTGCTTTGCTTGAAAAAAATAAAAAATTGAGAAGTATGTCCTTACTATATATATATATATATATATATATATATATATATATATATATATATATATATATATATTAAATAATTAGACTTAACTCGAAATAATTTTTAATTTTTTAGTGAAACCTTTTTTTCCCTAATTTATTGTAAGTAGCTGGTTTTGGAAAGCTCGAAAGATTTCTACTTTCAGCTTTTCTAAATTTTGTCAGTACGTCACAGTAGAAAATTCTGAATTTTATTGTGCTCTGTTCATAACGTTTGTAAAATAAGACTTTAAATATATTCAGTAGCTAAGTAGCATAATCAATGATCGCCTAAAATCTTTCACACTGTCTATTCGTGATTGATGATCTGCTTTAACAACTAAGACAAAATATAACAATATGTTTTAATACAACCATTCTCTGTATAAGTAAACGTCTTTACTTCGTTTAAATTAGTATGCTTAACTAAAGGATATCAGTCACTGTTTTCTTATGTTCTCGAACCTTTTTATAAATTTATACCGAAATGTCTTAACAATTCTGTAGCAATATTTCTCAATTCCAATTAAATTGAAATAATTAAGACTGCTGTTTGAGGATCTATTGTGGTATAGAATAACATTCGCCAAACGATCTATTGTTGTGGTATAGAATAACGTTCGCCAAACGATCTATTGTTGTGGTATAGAATAACGTTCGCCAAACGATCTATTGTTGTGGTATAGAATAACGTTCGCCAAACTATTATGCATTGTGAGCAATTAGCAAATGTTTTTTTAATTAAAATTTGGAATGGACTTGAGATTTACTTGTAATTAACCACATGTTAACGTAGGGTAATGAAAGTATTGCATTCGGTCAATTTTGCATTTTTTCGCGTTTTTGGAACATCTTGATATAAAAAAAGATGGTATAGAAAAAATGTGTGTAGTCAGCATAACTCTCGAACGGATTGACCTACGGTGTTCAACTTTAGCATACGGGCTAGTTGTGGCAATGGGACTTCTCATTAAAGTTTTGGTCAAAATTGCGCTTGCGCATAAGGTGGCTGTCATTGATTTATCAATTGCTAAAAAACGGCTCTAACGATAATGCCTCATAGGTCTGACCCCGAATTCCCGTAGGCCGACCAAACGGTATAGTGGTTAGCGTGCTAGCTTCTAGACCGCGAGGTTGCGGGTTCGAGACCCTTGTTAGGCATGGGTGTTTGTAAATGTATGTTGGCTTGACGAATGTTTCGGCGCATTATAGCCCTCGTGTTGCTGATGGCGCCAGATAATCTGAAAACAACCAAACCGAATTCCCGTAGAAATACAATTAAAGGTGTAAAAAGTTAAAATACGAATATTTTTAACTCAGTTTTCTTCTTTGAGCATCGCCTATCAACGATAGTTTCTTCAATTTTTCACTTACAAGGATAATGTAAGAATTACAAAAAGTATACCGCCAAATTCGCCATTTAGTTTGTTTTTTTAATGCAAAAATTATTGCAAAAAATGTAGTCGAACTGCTTATTTTTTTTTAAATAAAATGAAAATATTCGGACTTAAAATAACACCAGTCCACGTCAAATTTAAATGTAGTGACCAGTATTATAGTGTATTTGAAATTGTGCGACGTTCCGCACCCTTAATTTTATTTCTATATTTTCTCAGAATATTTTGTATTTTTAGTATTCTTTGATGCAATATTTCTGCCGTCTTTGTTTTGCAAAAGACTAACCACATGCTAGTGATATTAATCAAGTCGAATAGCTTATGGCAGAACACTCTTAACTCACTCAGAGACTTGTGAGTTTTCAAAAAACGGTTCTCCTCTTAAAATGTTATTTCGTGTCGGGTTATCTCATGGCGATTTATCGGAGTTGATTTTTCAGAGTTCTCCAGGTTTTCTACCATTCCAAGTCAGGGTCGAATGCAGGGTAAATTCCTCTCGGAAATTCGGAAACGTTATCACACTTTTAAAGTAGTTTTGTTCTTAGTCTATAAAGACAGTTTCATACGAATGCGTTTGATTTTGACTACCCACCCAAACATCCAGATTGAGACAAAATTGAGTAATAAAGAAGGTTGCATTTAAAACCGCAAACTAATTGCAAAGATGCTTCCGTTGAGATGCTTTTGTTTGAATCAGCTTCTTTCATTCGCAAATAAACACTATTAGTTAAATAGCATTCGTTACAAAAATTTATTGTTTTGCACGGAAGTCTTCCTTGACTGTAAACCCGGACATGCTGTAAATACCGTGTATTACACTATTTTTTCCTTAAATGTATTGTGTTACATTTCAACAAATAGATTTAATGCACCTGTCTAGTTTGTACAAAACATTGCCATTACCTTTAAAGTTATTTTAGTTTTCGTTGGTGAATTGGGTCATTTGGCGAAATGACCTTCAGTCCAGGTAATGCAACCTTCCATACAAACCGTGTTGATAGTACGCCTATTGTTTTGTGGCGGCTAATAGTCGTGCACTTTAATCTGTGTTCCTTCACATAACTTTTCCGATCTGTTTGTCTTGTTCTAACACATTTCTAAAGGGCTATTCATCCAGTATTCTTAAGAAAGATAAATGTCTCGTTTCCCAATCGAGAATAGTGTACTTTGTTTTATTTTAGCTTATAGAGCACCAATGTCGCGTAACGTGGCGCAATACGAACGTGGATTATAATAGTTTGCGTTTGACTGTCAAGGTACTTTAATTATGACTTTAGTATTGTTAATATGCTTCGCTAACGTATGTACACTTTTAGGCTATGAAGAGTTTATCACTGTTGGTATTGTCTGGCTGCCGTTAGTAGTGTACCATGTTTTCTCTTTGAAACGCATATGCTTGCAATTCCTTAAAAAAATAGTCCCTGGCATGCGTTTGCTCTTCAAGTAAAGTTTCCATCTTATATTTTTTTTTGCGTAACCAGTCCTTCGAAAAAATGTTTTATCATCTTCATCCAAGGACTACAGGGTTGCCACTCGCGTTAAAAAAAATTGAAACTGTCAGGGCAAATTAATGTGGCTCGAGAGAGCCATAATTTAATTAAACACTTGTCTATATTTTTGGAAAAGTCAAGGATTTGTATCTTTTTCAGAGCATAGCAATGTTAGCAGTGAGTGTAAGCTGAAATGTTCTCCATCATATGTGTGACTGAAGTTCTTGTAGCTAAGAAAAATCGCCTAAATTTGAGCACTAATTTTTTCTTATTTTAAATGGTCTTGTGGCGCTCACTTTAAAGCTCTTTAGGTTCCCTCAGGCAACATCTGAATTAAGCAAGTCCAAAACCCTTCGACCGCGGCGAATTTCACAGCGCCTCGTTTCACCCTCGTGACATAAGTCACTGGTTTCACTCTTCCTCCCGTCCGACTCCCTGCCAGGATAATACTCTGGCGGTACTTCAAAACCCCTAATTTTCTCTCATTCAGTAGTGGTCAATGCTGTTTGACGGTTAGTTTCGGACATAGCATAGTGTATGCCTTGCTTCCACATCGATTCTAGACTATACCTCGGGACAACATTACTTGAAACTGGAGTTTACGCTGTAGGATGGATCATTCCGCGTAAAGATATAGTTCCGTACAAATTTCAACTTTTATAGTAATATTGATAACTTGCGCACATAGTTTTGTACCAAACTTAAATATATGTTGATAACATCAAGAAAATAAGCGCTTTTAAATTTTAATTTTAATTAATATTTTACTTTTCTTACCACAGATACCATCAGTTTTAACGAATCCGCCACACATCGTTCCAATCGGCCAATCAGGGTGTAGTAAAACCGGTTCACCCATCGCTGTAGCGTATTCCCTGTCCCAATGTATAGTCCTATGTGGCGTTTGCTAAAACCTGCTATTGAGTGGACTTATACTACCGCGCTGGGTGAATAGCTGTGTGGAAATATACTACAACGATGAATAGTTGTGTGGAAATATACAACCGTAATGAATAGTTGTGAGGAATTATAATTTAAAGTTGGGACAGTATCTCATTAAATTGCAAATATTAAATTTTATTGAGAAGTTCAGCAATATCATCCTACGAAGTTTTGAATGCTTATGTCGTCTTTCTTCGCTCCCTAATTTATAATTTTCCATTTTCGCTTCTTTCAAACTTTGTCTACATCTTTTTTGTCCTTCTATGTTTGATTGTGAACAACATGGACACGTGAAAATACTTTTAATATTTTTCTGCCATTATGTGTTCTGTCGTTTATTTTCCGTTTTCCATTCATGCTTTAAGTGAATGATTTATTCATATTTCATGTAGTACGTTCATTCTTTTTTACATCATTTGTGTATTTTGCATGGCTAATTTACAAGGGCCATTCTTAAATAATCTGTGTAATTTTTTTCGTAGTTTCCGTTCTACTTAATACTGTTCACAGAATATTCGCAATTCCTTGGGGCTTCCATATACGACTCTTCGATGCCGACGTTTTTTTTTTTTTTCTTCTTTTTTTTTTCTCTTAAAATTTCTATATAATAAGTATCTTTATTTGTTAGAAAAACTTTCATTACGTACCTTTTACAGAAAGAGACTTATGATCACTCTTTAGTGTAGTTAAAGTTGTCTATTCAATTAAACAATTCTAAATCGTTGTTTAAAAAGGCATACTACAAATAGACCACTAAGCCAATTTTCTCTCATTTTTATTTAAAAAAAAAAAAAAAAAAAAAAAAAAAAATTGAACTTCCTAGGTCAATTTGTTCGGGAGTTATGCTGAACAGACACACGTTTTTTCTCGATCACATTTTTGAGATCAGGATGTTCCAAAACGTGGAGAAATGTAACTACTAAAAACTTAATTTATCCATCTCGCAGCGCCAATTGTGTCGTAATTCATGTTAACAACATAAACGCGAGGGTCGCGTTCGCTCTAAAATTCCTAATATTTCTTAAATTTTTGTTTATTCCTAAAATTGTACTTACATTTTTCGATAATTAAAAAAAAAAAAAAAAAATTAAACACCCCCAAAATTCTTCCAAAACTCGCGAAAAAAAGCTCTATGTTCCTCCAAATAAGAAAAGTGGATTTAATTAAATTCACATGTTTGGTCAAAATAGTTTAATTGTTCAATTAGTTGTTAAATTAGTTGCTAAAAAGTTGTTTGGTGTTCAATTTTTTGAAAACTAGCAGTTTTTTTACCTGTATTAAAACAAGTTGTTTTAAGAGCCAATGTCAGCTTCAAAAGAAATATCCCTAAATATTTTTTAATTATCCTTAATTTTAATTATCCTTAATCTTATCTTAGAAATGTTAAAGGGCTGGGTGCTATTTTCCAAAAAAGGGCAACTCCTATCACCAGGGCACTTTTATAGCAAATTGCAGAAGTTTGTATACGGATTTTTGCTATAATTTCAATATTGTTTTACTTTTCCACCACTATAAAATAAATTTCAATTTTCGATTTTTTGAAAAAAAAAAAAAAAAATAATGCAAAGGCCGTGAATAAAAACTTCATTAGAAACTCAAAAGATATGAAAATACTCATAAAATGCTACAGTCCTGCTTTTGCTGGAATGAGACTGATAAAATTATTCAAATTAAAGAACCAACACAGTAAAATTTTCATAAAATATTAATTTTTATAAAAATATCAATTTATAATACAGTAAAATTAGGAAAAAGAATATTTTGGTATAATGAATGTTAAGATAAGAACTTTTCATAATTTATCTATCCCCTTGCAAAATTTTCTAAAGTTTGAATGAATCAACCTTAAACTATTTTTTAGGTTTTGCCATTGTCAGATAGAGAATAGTGTTTCTCTAAATTTAATATTATTCACTGTGGGATATCACAAGGAGTGTTCAGACTATAAAAATTGAACTATGTCTTTCAATTTGTGCATTTTTTTATTTTCCAAATGGGATCAAATTGTGCATTAAAACTGCGATTTTTTTTCCGTGCATGCCGCTATTATGTAAGCTATAATAGAAGAGTTTATTAAATAAAAAAACCCCAAAACACACGGAAATAATCAGGGATTTTGATTGCTATTCTGTGATGTTTAATTTTGAATATAAAACGGATGTTTAGAAAGTAATTGTTAATAGGCAAACTCCCCCCCCCCCCCCCCTCCCCATATTTAACAGTAGGGCATCGCGATCACGCGTGTCTGAACGGGAATATTCTTTTTAAATTCTTACTGTAAACATTTGATGGTTATACACCTTTAATCATGCCTTTCAAATTCCTTTCTTCTCCATTTTGAAGTACAAAATCGGCGAAATACGCTTAATCAAAACACATACGAAATGGCCATCCATATTAATTAACGAGAACTTGGAAATTGTAAGACGGCCCCCTGAAAATCCACCTACTAATGACGTCTGCCATCGACAGATAACATGAAATCGTTATTTAAGGTTCAGTAATGATGAAAAGAATATAATCCATATACCTCAATAAAAATTAATTTTTAAAAAGCAGTACAAAGGTAAGAAATTTTCCTGGAAGGAAGACCCTTAAGCAGAACAGGTCGCAGCTCATTTTCTGCATATCCTGATGGTCCTAGCTTTCACTCATTTTAGGGGCTAAGGTAAACCAACACCAAAATTTATGTAACTCACTCCAAATATTTATTTTCAACCAGTTTTATCCTGGCGGCTGCTTTTTCTATACTGACTGATAAATGCAATTCAATATCAATGCCCGCACACACCGGTCTCGAATGGGTTAAATAATAATAATAAAAAAAAAGTGCTTCTTAAATACCAAATTAGAAGTGTGGAATAGTATTTTTTAAAAAATGTGTTAATTACTGATTTAATTGCGATTTTTCGGATTAAAAAAAAAAATGGTTTGTCCTTGATGGTCCTGGCGTGCAAAGGAAAGGTATTTTTTAAAGCGGTGGGCGGTTTGAAAAAGCCAGTGTTAATGGTGATGGGTGGTTTGGACAACGAACAAAGACAGCTATCAAGAAATCCTCTAGCAAAATATTAGTTACCAGAAGTGCCTTCTATCACAAATAGAGTTTATGGATTTCAGAAAAGCAATGTTTCTGTGCACTTTTTTGGTTCGACTGAATTTTGATTTGAGGCTAACGAATTCCGAGTTTTTGTGCTTAAAATATCAAGAGCTTCAAGAAAAACCCTCAAATAAATAGCAGATCCCGTCGTACGATGACGTCTTGATTACAGACAAATAATAAGAGAATGTGATAATTTTACTATTTATTGATGTATTAATATTTAATATACACTCTCATGTCTACCGCTTTGATATCGGACTTGGCAACAGAACACTGTTGCGTTCCTAGATTTTGTTGGAGAGAGAAAAGTATTGCTACTCGTTTTTTCTGTAAATAGTTGTGTCCTGTGATAGTTTTTTCTCTCGTTTTCTTTTCTTTTTTTTTCTTCTTTTTCTTGTAGAAGTTCAATTTTTTTTTTCTTTCTTTTCTTCTCTTCCCTTTAATTGTATGCCAACGATAATACCGGCAGGAAAGGGACGACACGCGTTCTAGTGGGAAGGTTTCGCGACCGTTCTGATTGTGAAATCGTTTGCACCTGATTTTTCGTGAAACTTCTTCGCCTAGTTTAAAAGCGTCGCCGATTTACGAAGCGCTTGTTTATTTTTACTGTTCCTGAATTATCTTTGTGCATGTGTCCATGTGAAGTTGTATGCTCTGAAGCGGTTGTCAAATGTTGATAACGAGTTTCTGAACAATGAATAAATTGTAGCTTTTATTTTGTAAAAGCTGTGTCGTTATTTCCTCTGAGAAAATTTGTAACAGTATTTTAATCCGTCAGTTCTCATGTCTTATCTTTTCGTATATTAGTGATCGCGAGGGGCGTTTCACAACTCTAATTATCTTCTCTGGAAAAAAGGGGGAAAAAAATGCTTTTAATTTTTAAAATTACTCTTTGAACAATTTTTCATTTTATATTAAAATAATTAATGTGTTTGTATTGGAGCGAGCGAGCTATTTTTTTTGTGCATGCTAATTCCAGATCAGTGTAGGTGTGGTTCATTCTCTCCTCTCCCGGCACTTCTAAATCTCATCTCGGAGCAATTAGCTGTGTGGGGATCATCGATATAAATAAACAACTGGATGGACTGCTTAACGCTGGGAAAATGAAGCCATTGCCAGATGCCGTTGGTGGGATAAAAAATACGGATTGCCGAGGATTGAAAATAAAATTTTGGATCGTACACAGTAGAAATGTCAATAGTAGACCTTAATTAGTAATAATGTGCAAAAAAATATATACTCTAGCATTTTACAATGTTTTTCGCATTTCCATCCAACTATAAAAGTGAACTGTGATTGGTTAATCTTCCCACCACCTTCGCAATCCCCGGCGCGTTTTTCTCTTTGCATTGACAATGGAGCAGTATATCCAGTTGTTTATCTATATCGATGGTGGGGATATGTTTGCGTAACGATTAATAATATTGCTATGTGCTGAACACTATGTTTGTTATTGTCTTAGTAATTATTTCTAGTTACTAGTGGCATAACAAATCAGTTGGCTATCTTTCAAATTCCGATGCTTAACGTCATTTATCTACTTTGGTCATTACCTATTTTATATGTGCGCTGAACCATATAACGAACGACTTAAATATATGGTACTTTACATATAATAAACTCCCACCTTTTTGTCCTAGCAGAAATCTCGACATTTGTTGAATTTTTTTTCCTGTTACCAAAATTACAAAAAAAAAAAAAAAAAAAGAGTTATTGAGTAATGGGCCATGACGTCATTCTCAATCTACTATCTATCTGGCATTCTTGCATAGATATTATTTGAAGATCAAGAAGAAAGCGAGCAACAATTTTTTTTTTTTTTTGTGTGTGTATTGCATTGGTCATGACGTTATTCCTGGTTAAACGTGCCCTCTTGCGTAGATTTTGGTTTCTATAATTGATGGACTATTTGGCGAGCTTTTTGTTACATTATCAATGAACTTAAAATTATTGGACTACAGTCCATAAAGTATTTTTGGATTCAATGACAATGATGATTATTGATTTCAGTAATTAGTTTACTCCGATTTGCAAAAAAAGTGGTTATAGGAAAGGAAATTCAACAATTGGCGAGATTTTCGCTACGACTAAATGGTAGGAGGTATTTATTATGCGTAAGTAGCCAATTTGTTTTATAATCAGAAGATAAATTTTTCTATACGTTAATGTAACGTATTATTTGCTTTTCACCCTTTAAAGAAATTCGCTACGTCTAAAAATGATGGCCTTGTTGTACGTGACTGTATACAGTTAGTGCGTTTTGAAATTAGTATATTATTCTTCCCTTATGATATACTGAAACAAATTGAATACTGCTTATTTCTGCTGATTTCTTGCTTAGTCAAAAAATGTGCTCCATTCTCGTAAATACAGAAAGAAATGTTAGACATGCGGAAACATGGATTTCCGTTTTTCTTTTGTCATAGATTTCTGTCATTACTTTGATTATTTGATTGAATTTTATATATATTTGATTGAATTTTATATATATTTGATTGAATTTTATATATATTTGATTGAATTTTATATATATTTGATTGAATTTTATATTGATTTGATTGAATCTTATATTTGTTTGATTGAATATTTAAATACCTAAAATTATCCTGTTCTGTAATGTTTAACTTTTCTTTTTGTGAGAGAAAAATGGGATTGTTCTTGAGAATAGAATTTTTTCCCGAAAGCAAATTGAAGACTAGTCCATTTTCTTTTAAAATGTGGTGTTCAGCAACTCCACGCTAGTAATTCGTAATGGAGTTTTTCTTATATTAATTTTGCAAGAATTTTTGCATGGGCTCTTTTTACTGGTACATAAAATAAAAATACTAGATTGCTAATCTTTACTTTCAATTTACCCATGTGTTAACATAGAGTAATGAAATTAATGTTTTCGGTCAATACAATTTTTTTCTCTCCACGTTTTGGAACTATCGGTGTTTGAAGTATCCTGACTTAAAAAAAAGTTGTATAGAAAAAAAATGTATGTCTGTGTGTACGTGATCAGCATAATTCTCGAACGTTATTGACCTACGATTTTCAAATTTGGTTTACAGGTTAGTGGTGGCTATGGGACTTGTCATTAAGGTTTTCGTCAATATTGCGGATAGGCAAAATATGAATTTTTTTTGCAGCAATTGCTAAAAAACGGCTGAAACAATTTTGGTTAAAATCACTGTGCTAATACGTCTTAAGGTGTTTTAAACATCCCCACCTCCGAATTCCCGTAAAAATGCTATAAAGGTGTAAATAGTTGAAAAACAAATGTCTTTATCAGAGTTCTCTTCCCTTGAGCATCGCTCAATCACGACTGTTTTCTCCTCTCTTCTGATTCATTTACAAGAAAGGATAAGGTAAGAAGTAAGAATCGTCGAAAAGTATATCGCCAAATTCTCCATTTGGGCGATTTTTTTTTTTGCCCATCTAAGAATTATCCCCAAACCGGCTATTTTTTTTTTTTTTTAAATGATTGAAACTGGTAATAACCACTATTTCTCCTCGTCAAATTTAAATGTAGTGACCACTATTATAGTGTAATTGAAAGTTGTGCGATATTGCATGCCCCTAGTTTTTATAGTTCCAACAAAATGTTTATTTGAAATAAAATCAAAATAAATTATTTATTGTAAGCTTTTCATGAAATATTTCTTTTTTGTGATCCTCAAAATTATGACTTCGCCAAAAACATTTCAAATGTAAAAATGAAAATTGTGTTCCCTTTTACTAATCCTCACTTTTCAACATCTAAAACTTTTTTTATCGATGTTTTCACGCTCGAATGTATCAATATGTCTTGTCCTCAGCTGATAAAAGCATTACAGCTGCTTTTTTATGCACCACAACCCATATCCTAAAGTGCTTTTTCGTACATAAGGCGAATAGCCTCTTGGAAGATTTCCGTTTTGTAGAGTTTCCTCGCAGGAAATCCAACACCGTCCATAAAATAGAATTTCGCAGCTGTGCGGAGATGATAAAACGTGCTTTACCATAGCCACGGTTCCCAATCGATTAGTCACGCCAGGGAAGGAAACTGGTTTCCTTCCATCGAGCACTCATGTCTGGATGTGAGGGGGAGGGGAGGAATTTTTTTTTATTGTTATCATTATTTGCTATTCTACCCTCCCCTACTCAGAGTGTCTGGCTTTTTCTATCGTTACCTTCTTTTTTGGAATATTGTTGCTTGGTGCTGGGGTATTTATAACCTGAGTTTTTGAAACGCTTTAGAAAAGAAAAATGAAATAAAATGTAGCTGGCGTAAATGTTTTTTCGGAAGCTCTTTATGGGTCGTGACAGATGTAGGAGGATTGCCGAAATGCGTTGACGTTTTCTTTTTCTTTTTATCTTGTAGGATTTGGGGTGTTAGAGATGTACTTGGATTGAAGCGATATGGTGCTTATAGTAGAATTATGTGTTATAAAGTGCTTATGTTACTAATTAACGTAATAATTAAAAAAAATTGTGTTTACTTGCTATGATATAACTTGCAACCACTGAAAGCACTTGAATAATTTATCAATTGTAACTTTGTTGTTAGAAGCTTATCACATGGGCAGGGTATGCATTTCGAACCTCTATATATTAACGTTTGCATTGATAATTGTATTATACTGTTATTAACCACTGTGTCGCTCCGTTTTGAAAGTGCGAATTTCTGTGTGTCACGAAAATCGATCGATGACGAGTATAGTCGTCAAGCACAGAGTAAGTGTCGCTGTTAAAATATTGCATCAAAAAGATAAGTTTATTTTATGAAATTGCTAATTTTATTACTAATATTTATTTATATAATATATATTACATGATTAACGAAAAACGTAAGAATAATAAATCTAAAGTTAAAAATTTGAATTCCTGTAATGTAGTGGTATTCACCGAAACAGGGTACGTTGTTCAGCCGGAGCGCAGTATAGCCTAGATGTTGCTCTTGCGCCAGTAAACCCATAATCAAATCAAAGCTGTTTCCACCGGTGCATGACGCATGCCTTTATCTCAAAATTTTCATATTTCATAATTTTTTTGTTTTATTCCGGCCTGGCCTCAAAATATTCTAAACATCGTGAAATTTGAGAGTATGTTTCGTTTTTGATAGTAATTACAGTTTAAATAGCCAATATTAACGAGTATACTCGTCATGACAAAAAATCCTGGGACTTCTCCATGACGAGTATACTCGTCAAACTCAGTTAACCGGTTAAAGATTTATTGCCTTCATTTCCGTTTGATGAAATTGTAATTCTTCTTTCCTGAATTCTCAATTTACTACAAGGAATGAATAAATGATACTGCCACGAAATGATTAAATAATTTGATTCATCTGAAATATATCTACTACCACGAAAAAATGTTTTCAGGAAGGTCATTTACCAAAATAAATAATCTTAAGTCACAAGGAAACCTTACGTCTCTCATTTCTATTAACCAAAGAAAAACGCGGTCCTTTACTTCACCTTTGAAAGTGGTATTGTCGTATATAAATAACACGTCTAGGAAATATGAGCCAGTCTAACCAGGGTTCCCACGGTCATTAAAATTGCTTGATATTTTTTTAACTTGTTTACAAGGCCTTAAAAGTACTTGAAAATGCTTAGAGGTCCTTAAAAGAACTTGAGAGTTCCCTAAAAGTCCTTAATTTTTACTGATGTTGTGTAGCCGACCAAACGGTATAGTGGTTAGCGTGCTAGCTTCTAGACCGCGAGGTTGCGGGTTCGTGTCCCGTGTTAGGCATGGGTGTTTGTAAATGTATGTTGGCTTGTCAAATGACGAATGTTTCGGCGCATTATAGCCCTCGTGTTGCTGACGGCGCCAGATAATCTGAAAACAACCAACCAACTGATGTTGTGTACCCAATGGCAATATTTATAAACATTCAACTCTTATTTGCTTATTCCCTCTTGACCGTCATTTATCCGCACTGCTCCGGAATTGCCGGGATATTTGTATTACGCATACGTCAACTTATACGTCGCGTCGTTTGGTTTTTTTAACTGTAGCATTTTACGAGTATTATTCCCGGAAAGTGCACATTTAATGTGCTATGGTCCAAGTACAGTGCCTGAAAACAAATTTTCGAAGGTCCTTAAAAATGTTATTTAGGTCCTTAAAAGTCATTGATTTGTGTGGAAACCCTGCTGATACTAAGGAACATCTTGTTGCGTACTAATATCGTGTTGAACTTCCTCTTGATTTAATGACAATCTTGTAGGCATGGACTCTACACAAGTTGCCGAAATTGTTCAAGGAGAATATTGGCATATGCTGTGGCAAAACGGTCGTTCTTTAAGTCTCACTTGTATCTGTGAGATACAGACTGATTTCCCCCCCCCTCAATGCAAGTGCGGCCGTAAGATGGCGGGACGTATGTTTTGTACGTTCTTTGCTAATAAATAGGTTAAAGAAGGTAATAAATTGGAAAAGAAGGTTTGCTTTCACTTATTTACAATTTTTGTCTATTATGATACTATAAATTTTACATTATATCTGCTTTTTACATTATGTATCTCACAGATACGAGGACGCCGATCAAACGGTATAGTGGTTAGCGTGCTAGCTTCTAGACCGCGAGGTTGCGGGTTCGTGTCCCGTGTACATGGGTGTTTGTAAATGTATGTTAGCTTGTCTAATAACGAATGTTTCGGCGCATTATAGCCCTCGTGTTGCTGACTGCGCCAGATAATCTGAAAACAACCAACCAACAGATACGAGGACAGCAATGGCGTAAGTTTTTTGGGGACAGTAATTGAGTATTAAATTCGCACACATTAAAGTTTAAATGGACCAATTTAGTGAAACCACTTGAGTTTCGATTTCCTCAAGGTAGATTAAAGTGCAGATTGTTACAATCTATTTTAATCGGTACCAGTGATCTTGTGCTCAGAGACTTCATGTGTGAAGTGTTTGTTGTTCAAGGTGGCGACATGGTGTTTTGCGGTTCGACGAATGTTCATGCTAGAGTTATTTTGCTCGAAAATCATATTCCTCGTCATTAAAGAGTTTCACAAGAAGTATCCTGATGCACCTGTACCCAATAATTCAGGGGTGACATGATTTGTTCACCGGGCAACCGGATCAGCTCATGTAGTTTGGTTGCTAAAAATAAAAGCCAATATTTCAACTAATCTCTACGATAATTTATATTCTTAAGCTGGTACACAAATGTTCAATTGGTTTAAGATTTGTACGCGGAGACATTCTTCTTCCACTTATCAATTGTCAATATTGGTGTTATTTAGCCCTCAAAAGTCAATGTTTGCAGTTTTGTAGAGAAATGGAAGGAATTATCATTGATCGTTGTAGAGCACATGATAATGATTTAAGATTACCCTAACTAGTATTGCGCTGCAATTTGTTGCGTAGTGCAGCTCTTCTATTGCTGCGCATAATGCTTTGAATGCTTGCTGCCGTTTAACTCCTCTTTTGTTCCCAAGCTATTTCCTATCCAGTTTTCTTCCACTTATCAAGTGTCAATATTGGTGTTATTTAGCCCTCAAAAGTCGGATGTTTGCAGTTTTGTAGAGAAATGGAAGGAATTATCATTGATCGTTGTAGAGCACATGATAATGATTTAAGATGACCCTAACTTGTATTGCGCTGCAATTTGTTGCGTAGTGCAGCTCTTCTATTGCTGCGCATAATGCTTTGAATGCTTGCTGTCGTTTAACTCCTCTTTTGTTCCCAAGCTTTTTCCTATCCAGTAGTTTTTTGGTTTGGCTGTCATTCTTTGAAAACTCCGAGACTTCTGTCGAAAAGAAGAAGAATCGTTAATACATATGAAAAAATTAATTTGTAATATAGTGAGGAATTCTTGGTATCCTTTCAAACCCTTGAGGGATAAGTTTTTCTTCACTTGTACATTCTGTGTTCGGATATCGGAGTTGACACTTCACCCAATCAATTTTGAGATGCAATTTTTCGACGGATTTTCCGTAGTTTTTATGGAGTGTTGCTTCTTTTTTACGTTTACTTACGGCCAATTCTCTTACATTGCGATGAATGAATACGAGATATAACAGCGAATGTTACATCAGTGTAACACTGAATGAAAACAACGTATATCTCGCCAACAGCTGAAGTGTTGGTGAATTTTAAGAGTATTGGCCAAAGATTGAGAAAAGTTATTTCGCTAAAGTCAAAACGTTTCAATGAACGTCCCCAAAAACTACGGAAAATCAGTAGAAAATGTTGCTTCTCTGGAACTTTAAGCAAGTAAGCTATTTCGCCAAAATTAAAAACCTTTTCCATCTGGTACCAGATTGTTCAACTGACGGTTAGTTTAACCTTTAACTGCTGTGGTTGGGTGGTTTTGATGTTTTTGGCGCAAGGGCTACACATGGTCCATACTGCGTTAAACAAATTGGTGAATATCAATTTAAAGTTTAAGAAACATAGAACCAGAAAAATTAATATAAATGTCAAAGATGCGATATTTTAGGGGGTGGAAGCATTCCACAAAAAATGACTAGCGGTCTGTCAGACCGCTTACAGCAGTTAAAGGTTAATACTGCTTCATAAGATTTTCTTTTATGATGAAATGTGCATTCTCTCCGACTTCTACTAGAATAATCTTGGGGCTTTTTGGGGGGTCCATTTTTTGCATTTCTTTGTCAGGATTTCATTTATATGAAAATCTAACTCAGTTTACAGTCAATTTTGAATTATTTCTAAAGTTAGCAGAACTCGCAACGGCATCCATTTTCAACTCCCTTAAGCGCCGCGCCGGCAGAAATAACGCCCTTTTACAAATTGCCACCGGCATAAGATTAATGCATTTTCTCCTCTTCCAACATTTATCAGACGAAGTCGAGAATTAAAAAGGATTGACCGCAAGTCCAGCTAACTTAACATAATTATGTTGTATTTGAAAAACGCCATTTTAAATTAATTTATTTTATGTTTGTATGAGTTAACATTAATAATAATAAGCCTGAGAATCTGGCACAAGGGTATTTTTTCCTGTAACTGTCTACATCTCGTTGAATCGTTGTGATTGATTTTTGCCGCTAACATATTGGAAAAGCGAAAATGATTGAATAGTCGATTGCAGTATATACCTTATGCAAATCTTATTATAACACACAAGATATTTATAATGAGCTAATTTTTTTAGGTTATGTATATGGATGAGAAAAATGTTCTTGATAACTCACTAACTGAAAAAAATGGCCAAATTAGAAAATTTATTCGATAGACATTACATTGTTCTTGCTTGTGCGTGAAACGCAAAAAAATCAATCGTTGATATACGATGCTCAAGGGCAGAGAGCTCCGTGTTAAAGGCACTCGTTTCTAAACTTTTTACGCTTTTATTGCATTTTTATGGGAATTTTGGAGGTGGGAATGTTTAGAACACCTTCAAAGGCATTACAACAGCGATTTTGATCAAAATCGTTAAAACCGTTTGTTAGCAATTACTGAAAAACATGATTTGTTCAATGGCAGCTACCTTATGCGCATGCGCGATTTTGACGAAAACTTTAATGGTAGGTCCGATGGCCGCCGCTAACACCCATACCAAATTTGAACATCGTAGGTCAATTTGTTCGGGAGGTATGCTGACCATGTACACACAGATATACATTTTTTCTAGATCACTTTTTTGAAATCAGGATGCTCCAAAACGTGGAGAAATGCAAAAAAAATCAAATTTTTTTTTTACCGAATACTTTACGTTTCATCACCCTATGTATACATATGGGTAAATGAAAGTAAAAAGGTTCTGCCCGACTGTATGAGATCAACATTGTAAGACAAAAATGTCCAATTTGTCAAATGTTGTCCGAAAATAAGCTGTGGATATATATTTTTTTTTGGCAAATTGGGGGGCTAAAGAACATTTCGGAACGCTAAAATTGAAAAATGGGATTTAGCTTTTTTGCTAAAGCATTTAACCAGAAAATTTGTAAATTCTCTATTTTTAAAATCCATTATGTTGACCTCGATTTTGTAGGGGTGTGTATGTCGTTGCCGGGAAAATCTGCGGTGGCCTAATTAACCCTCTTGCCGTAATCCAATTGGGTTGGAACTTGGCGGATAGATTTGATAACAATGCATTCTATCGAATTTTAGGGGTTGTCACTCTCGTTAAAGGGTCGCTTTTACATACGTTTCTATAATCTCTTAGGAATAGTAATAAATCCCATTTAACCGATCGTTGTTAAAACTTTTTCCTCTTACCAAAATTGTTTGTCTATTTCTTCCACTGTAAAGTGCTTAACACAGCCAAATACTTCTCGTAATTTTGAGCATCTAGAACAATACGAGATCATAATCTTCTAGTGTTAACCCCTCTCCTCCACCACTCCAAAGAGAGGACATAGGCCACTACAGATTTAATGTGCACCAACCCCCCCATCAAGGTACACACCGATCTTCAGCTGCCATCAAGGATCGAACCGACAACCCTTCGATCATGAGCTTGATACTCTGACCACCATGGTCCACTAGGCTTGGGCGATGTATCGATACATCATTTCGAGGCATTTTTGGTTCAGTCCGCTTCATAGAAACTAAACACATTCATTGGCCTTGCATCAATTCCCGCATCAAACCTAGTGGTCCTCTCGAGTTGCGGCATCCAATCATGTGGTGCCTGAGAAGCGCTGCTCGAGCGCAAAGGGTTAAGATCTGAAGATTTGTCATCGACCTAATAAAATGAAAAAGCTTGTTGATATTTGGTACTTGTCTTGTTGATTTCAGATTTGATCTTTTTAATTAAGATTTATATTTAGATATCCTTTTAATTTAAGATTTTTCTAATTTTATTATGAAAAAAGTTTCTTAAGCAATTACTACTTTTTTGAGTTAAACATCGAGATTTATGCAACTCGTAAACAATTATGTATTTTTGCTTAAAAAACCATTTTGATTTTTGTAAAGGAATTTATTACTCTACTATGAAAGATCGCGTCAAGATTCGTTCCTTTATCAAAATTCAACCGCAAACTACCGAAAATTAATAGCAATTCGTTAAGCTTATAATAAATATATGTGTTAACTATTATGTACCAGTTTGAAGGTATCGTATTAGTAGGGTTACATAAAATGCAACCGAAAATGCTTAAAAGTTTGATCAAAAGAGTGCTTCCACAATAACTCTATAAGAAGTTAACCTTTAACTGCTGTGGTTGGGTGGTTTGAGGCTTTTGGCGCAAGAGCAACACATGGTCCATACTGCGCCAAACAAATTTATGAACATCAGTTTAAAGTTTAAGAAACATAGTATCAGAAAAATTAATATAAAAGTCAAAGATGAGATATTTTAGGGGGTGGAAGCATTCCACAAAAAATGACTCGCGGTCTGTCAGACCGCTTACAGCAGTTAAAGGTTAACATCTTGCCACTTATCCGATGGCAAGTTTTGTGAACCGATAAAATGCAGATTGACAGAGTTTTTGAAATGATATGGCACCAACAGTAACTTCTGAGATTTCAATCATTAACTGTCATCAAACGTTACGCTGGGTAAAAAAAAATATTTAGAATATCAGTAATTTTGGCAAGGTTCATAAACGAATTTGCTCCAAGCAATAATTCTTGGATTTCAAAACAGTTATAGCTGACAGATTAGTCAGGTTTCCACTTGTATCTAGTGCTTTTCTTAGGACTTTTTAAAAAAAGGTACGAACCTGAAGACAAGGGGATCGTACTTACGACTGACGAATTAAACTTACACCGGTATGGGGTAGAGAGTAATTCTTACTTGTTGATTGAACGAATCCTGTCAGTCCATTAATATATTGTTTACCTAGGAGGGTAAGCAAAGCTGTAGTCAAGTTATAACCTACCTAGGCCTTAAACCTACCCAACCTACAACTTAACCTTTATTCTAAATTTACTTTTCGGTCTCGGTTTGGAGATCGCCTAATGACGATTTTCTTTCGTTACCTGAACTAATGCTTTTTGTGTTGTGAAAAGTGGCTCTTAATGATCCTGCTTTCATGCTCATTGGCGACGGAAGTTTATTCCTAGTTTCAAATAGGAACTGAGCATTTTCTTCGTCTTTTTGCAAGTACTTAACTACTGATGGCGTAATACGTAATGGATGCTTGTTTGCTTGGAACTAATAGTCCGTATAATGCGTGAATTTTAGAAGGAGTTGGTTGTTTTCAGATTCGCCGTCAGCAACACGAGGGCTATAATGCGCCGAAACATTCGTCATTTGACAAGCTAGCATACATTTACAAACACCCATGCCTTACACGCGACTCGAACCCGTAACCTCGCTGTCTAGAAGCTAGTATGCCAATCACTATACCGTTTGGTCGGTAATTTTAGGAGATAATGGAATTTTATTTCTTCAGCAAAAATTAGCATTGTATTTTTTTAATTTTTTTTTTTAATAGTATTTATTCTATTTGATCTTATTAATTTTTATCTTGTTCCATGAACCATATTTAATTTTAATACGGGAATTTGATTGCTTTCAGCGTACAATATTTTTTAACGAACTAACCATATACTAGGTTAGTGGACAAACCTTTTTAATGCTATATTAAAAAATGGTATTCTAAAGAATACAGTTAAAATGGTTTTTGATATATTTCTTTATAAGGGAGTGGTCAAAACGCAAATATAAGCTTCTATGGATTTGAACCAACTAATAAATATCCATAAACGCATCTGTGTAGATGTAGTTACGTTGGAAGTTGCGTTTTTCAAGTGCAAAGTCAATTATTATTATTATTTTTTTTTTTTTGCTGTGATTTAGCTAATGCCGAAAAATAATTTGTACATTAAATTAAAAAGAAACCGGGCTTTAATTAACAAATGCATTCCATAATTGTAAAATATTCTGCATTTTATTTTGTATTCTTGCCGAAGAACAGATTTTTACATTCATAGAAAACTGAAATTATACTAAACAATCAACTTTTCCAATTCCTTGTTATTTTGATTTCGCTTTCCTTCCATTTATTGCATTGTGATCTGTTCCTGTACAAAATATGAAATTCTACAGCCTTTCTTTAGATTACTCCTGTCAGGTATTTGGGCATCAAATCACACAGTACTTGTTAGTTTTTATGAAAATTTCGATTTTGGTTTAGCAATCTTAACGTATCCGAATATCCCCCCCCCCCCCCATTGACTTTACGGAGTGTTCTCGGAAAAACGTTTAAGAAGATCCGAGACAGAGACGTTTTCGATGCAATTTCCCATTGAAAGACCTTCAAATGGAACTGATTATGTTTCGAAAATAAATATTTTTACTTTTTTTGGTTCCGCGAAAGTTTTTTGGTTTTTTATAGCTGTGTCTCGATTTTTCGATCGCTTACTCAGTTACTAGCTGCTCAAAGTTTATTTTGGCTTCTTGCAACAAAGTCACATATTCAAATAAGCACACCTCAAGTTTGACGAAGCGTCATTATTGTATATATTGCTGTTACAATGTTACAACGCAGTATGACACTAGTGTACCCATTTCCCCAAGAAACTGCAATGTAATCAACTTGTCTGCGTCGTCAGAGCTTCCATTATGATGTTTTAACTATAATTCGTGTAGCATCAAATCATCAGTTTAAAACGAGCTATTTTCTTTATTCTAAAGGCATCGAACTTGGAGTTTATATAGCAGGTTTCATCTCTGTTTGGGTTTTGATTAGTGAATCGATATAGATAAACAACTGGATAGACTGCTCCATTGTCAATGAAAAGAGAAAAACGCGCCGGGGATTGCGAAGCTGGTGGGAAGGTTAACCAATCACATTTCACTTTTATAGTTGGATGGGAATGCGAAAAACCTTGTAAAGTGTTAGAGTATATATATTTTTTGCATATTATTACTAATTAAGGTCTACTATCTGCTGTATACAACCCAAAATATTATTTTCAATCCTCGGCAATCCGTATTTTTTATCCTTAAATTGCATCTGGCAACGGCTTCATTTTCCCAGCGTTAAGCAGTCTATCCAGTTGTTTATCTATATTGATGGATTAGTGTTAAGTTTACAGACTTAATTTTATGGTTGGTTGTTTTCAGATTATCTGGCGCCGTCAGCAACACGAGGGCTATAATGCACAGAAACATTCGTCATTAGACAAGCCAACTTACATTTACAAACACCATGCCTTACACGGGACTCGAACCCGCAACCTCGCGGTCAAGAAGCTAGCACGCTAACCACTATACCGTACTTAATTTTGTGATTTTCTCTGTTAAATAAAACCCGCAATCGCCACCTATATTACCACGCGTTTCCCGGTGGGAAGACGGAAAATTTCCTTATTAATGGCGAACCAAGCAGTTAAAAATGCAGGTTTTCTGGGTAAAATATTTTATTAATTCGTTGCCGTCGTGCATTTGCATACAATGTTATCATGTATTCAAATGCACGATGTTAAATACTAGATGTGGAGTCTATTATATGATGCACATAACTCAAACTCACACTGCCCGAATCTACTGCTAAATTATCTCACTCAATGTCTGACAAAAAAAGAAAAAGGAGCGTGAGACACCGCTGACTGGAATTCACGACAGAGCAGCTGATATTGTTTCCTTATGCCTTTAATGATTTTCCACCGTAGCGGTCTAACAATGGTAATTACCATTTTCCGCCTTTTCATTAAATCTTTACTCCTAACGACTCGTTATGCAATCAATCAGGACCTTCTACCAGAAAAAGAAAATAAGAAACAAGCAGAGCTTCTTCATAAGTGCGCTAATGAATGGTTTGGAGTTTCGAAAAACAGGTTGCAGCGATGGATGATGGCACGCTTTGACGAGCAGCCTAATCCAGTAATTGCGTTTATGAATGCTATTTTGTTGTCATCACTGGAAATTGTGACACATGTTTCTTCTCTTGATGTGGAAAGATGTTTGTTTTAAAAATAATTTATATTTTACGTGCATGTCAATGGAGACTTTATTTTATGCAAATGTGTAAACTTCCAGTTTCAAAACAAGGTTTGATTATTAAGTAAATCTGGACGGTATATAACACAGGTCACAATTTTCATTTATTACATCAAGACACGTTTGAAACCATCTTATTGCGCTAAGACACGTCAATTAATTGCGAAGGTATATGATGAGAAATGATTACGATATTGATGAGAAATTCATCTAAACATACATGTTCTACACCCCTAGTTTCCACTGCAACGCTTTTTTTTTTTTTTAATTTTTTTTTACCTTCAATTTTATTTCACTTATCTCGCATCTAAAATTAAATGACTTCTTCATCAGCATTTTGTTGCTTTCTCCTTATACTTCACATGGTAGAAATTCACCATCTTCGTAGTCTAAATTTTGCAGAAACTTTTTACATAATATCTGCTAAGTGTTAAATTTATAGTGCTTCGCATTTATTTCTTAACCTTCTAAATTTTTTTTTGTGACATTTCCTTTTGCTATTTGTGCAAATCCTGCGTAGCCGGTGCTTGTGAAAAGTTTCTTCGTTGGTATGTGGACGATGTACGGCGTACTCTTTTTGTGGAAACCCCTTGCTGGAAACATCCGTTTTGGTAAACGGGTTCGAGTCCCGTGTTAGGCATGGGTGTTTGTAAATGTATGTTGGCTTGTCTAATGACGAATGTTTCGGCGTATTATAGCCCTCGTGTTGCTGACGGCGCCAGATAATCTGAAAACAACCAACCAACCGTTTTGGTAAACTCTTAGTTGAGCTTCGACCAGTAAGTAGATGGATGAACTAAAAATAAGTGACAAGAGTTAAACCAATAAAATAGTATAATTGTATTAAAGGTTTCATCAAATGCTGTATATGATTTTTTCCCTTGCTCTTCATGCTCATGAGATCAAGTTGTCCAACTATTTTTCTTTAAATGAACACAAAGAAAATTGGCTGCAATTTTTAACATTTGATCAATGTGTTCAAGGTATGTCAATTTGATATGATCATGATCCAACTTCATTTTTTCCACTGCGAATTAACTTTTTTTCCGACTAAGTTACGGCCGGCAGGAATTGCTGCTGGCTGACTTTCATTGAAGCCACGCAGAATTACTGCATTCCATAAAAAGAAACTCATCAAAATTTGATCCGCCACCAGACTGCGCTAATCCCAGGTGTTAGTATATCCTTCGCATAGTACAAATACCTATTCGATTAGTGAACCTGGCGTTTCGTTGTTGTTGGTGGAAGCAATCCAAGCGTCTGGCATCCAGCTTTGAATGGTGAGGCAGGTGGCACTTTTCTGCGTGCTGTCCGTTCCGACTCGTTGGAGAAGAATGGAAAACCGCTCAAGTGGTGTTTGAAATGGGTCAACGATTCCCTTTTAATCCATTGTTGGGACGTGCAACGCTGGGCGGTGTGTGTTTTCAACTTCTCGCTGCGGGGTGGAAAAGAAAATACGTATAAAGAGACAAAAAAAAAAAAAAACTTGTGGATGGCTTAATTTATAAGAGAAGGGAAATAATTAGATGTGTGATAGAGCGGGTTTGGTGTGTTGTGTAATCCATTCGCGTCGGACAGCTTGTTTGAGCAATTGGTGTTGTAAGGGTCGTGCTGTATGTCGATTACACGCTTACCTTAACGCTCGCGTTATTTATTGTTTCCTGCCTTAATTATGGATGTGAAATATGCTCTTTTTGGAAAAGGAGTTATTGCTCGGATTTATGGATGTCATTTTTATTTTTTAAAACAAATTTAATGCCCGATAGCGGTAGCGTTGTTTTTCAATTAGAATTCTTGTCGTTGATTGGAATCATATTAAAAGTTTCTTGCGCCATGAAAGTTCAAAGCAACCAACCTTTATATATTCTTTGTGGCGGACAAATCTTCGAACATGGCTAATTAACACACTTGCTAGCCCATCTGATGGTTGTGTGGTTAGAGCTCTGGCCAATCATACCAAAGGTGCCGGGTTTGAATCTCAGATTAGGCATGGATGTACGTTGTGGTTGCAAAAATAATTATTCCATGACAAAGAATCGGTGGTTTTCTTCGTAGTAGTCAAACACTATGAAAACTCGATTTGAGCTTAAATTAACTCAAATAATTTGTAATTGCACATAAAAGTTGGCAATGCATATAAATAGTAAAAGTTTTGTTTTATTGGTTAGGTTTTTGTTTGTTTTTACTTATAAATTTTAAACTGTTAATCAGCTGAATTGTCTTTGAATGTTTTATTCGAAGGTAATCGAATTTCGAAACGTGCGTTCGTTTTCATTTCTCAAATGAATTATTATTTTACATTTTGTTAGTTCATGATCGGAAGTAATTAATTTGACGGAAGATACTTTTTGTATAAGGATGTAAATGTTTTTTTGCAGTTTAGGATCGTACATTTGTAATTGGTATCCCAATGTTATTAAAACATGACGCGAATATTTTAATTTGACACGATCCACCCTTGCTAACACTGACTAGACGTATATGTCATCTGCTACTTTACTTTGCCCAAACAATTCGCCGACCCACATACTCGGGAGCGTTATTTACCGTTGAACAAGGATGCGACAAAACGGTAGTCAAATGACTCTCATTACGGGACCTCGTGTTAGAAAATGCGCGCCTGCTCCAGTGACCTGAAAAATGTATTCTGTTGATTTTATCACACTGAAAAAGCGGTGTTTTTTTTTTTTCTTTCTTGTTACTTGACTTGGGTCATACTGTTTCATCTGTCTGAATTGTAAATGCGGTTTCCTCTAAAGATAGTTTTGTGGAGCGAGTCAACTTGTTGAAGTGAGGCTTTTAGCTTATATTCAAGAAAATTTAGCCAGTTAAATTAGATTTTTCTTAGTGATAGTCAGAAGCTTTTTTTTTCTCTCTCTCACACTTTTTTTTTTAATTAGAAGTTTTTTTTTCTAGTTTAGATAAGTGGTACTTGCATAGTATGTCCTTGTAAATGATGAATGATCAAGGGACTTTATTGCAGTTGGTTTTGCAGAGGGGTTTCTGACACTGATACATATTTTATAACAGATGCACGTATTTATGCTTGTATTGTTGGATACAAATAAAATGTTTTGGGGTTACATGATAGTAAGGATGTGAAAAACAGTTTCAAAATTATTACTTTCATTGAAAATCTAGAAAGATTTGAAGTAAGGATAGGTTGAAATTGGATGCATAAAATTAACTTGGATCTGTTTGTATTTGATGGAATCAAGAAAATCCATAATAGTCTTGATGTTGTTCATATTACATTAAGTGAATTGATATTGTAGTGTCAATTAATATATTTTAACTGTCTGAGTAAGATTAATTGTTAAGTTCGTATTTTATACTTGTATGGCTAAATTAAATTGATAAAATTCTGCCATAAATCAAATTATTACAAAATTTGAAATCTAATTTGTGGTCAATAAGTATAATTACAAGATACTTTCATACTGTTATGATGACAATTTATATATCTTTTCCTCAGAATGCTTGTTTTATTGGTCTTCTTATTCTTCCCTAGGAAAGGCATCACTCTATTTTGACAGAGCAGGTAGTCGTGCTGTCGTCTACATTTCATGAGATCAATGTAGAATTGAAATTGGAGCAGCGATTTTGGGAATGTGCACTCCTTGCTTGTGGTGGCGTGACAACGGAGGCCAATGAAAGACAACTCGCTGGATGGCCACCGTGGAAAGGTGGCTCTATCCGACACCACGAGGAACGCCACTCGGATTAATGCATCTGCCAATAACACGGTCGGCAACAACCTCAAGTGCGAATTGAAAACTCCTGCAACCTCAACAGCTCCTACAGTTTCTGCAAGCGACGGAAGTGCAGCCACTAATTTTGATGACGACTACAACGAGTGGGAACTTGGCATCGGAGATCTGATCATAGATTTGGACGCTGACATTGAAAAAACAAACGAGCGAAACGGCGTCGGAAGTGCGCAACAGGGTATTCCATCTCAGCAACACGCTCACCATCATCACAGTCACCACCACGGACATCACCAAAACGACATTGCCTCCAGTCCCGGAAGCGTATCCTCGACGGGCAACTCGTCAATCGTCGACTCCCCAAACTCTTCCAGCTCTGCAACCGCTTTCAACTTTCTGGGCACCCAAACAAACTGCAGCAACAACTTGGCGGCAGCCATGTCAAATTCCAAATCGCCACGCTTAGCAGTAAACAGTGGTGCTGGAAGTGCAACCTCTGGATCTGCAGCAACTGGCACTGTACCACCTGTGGGCAGCACTAACGGTGCCAACGCCGGGACACCCGGAACGTTTGAACACCAGGCAACAGTTGACAAAGGTTTGAAGATGAAGATCAAGCGCAAGACCGTCGGTAGTAAGTACTCTGAGGCTAAACACGAGATAGTGCAGTCGGATACTAAATCCACATCTCACCCTCCCTCAGAAAACACAAACAATATTGCCAATAACTCTTCTAGTTCTGCTTCAGCTTCTAACTCTCCTGCAACTAACTCTGACACTCCAAAGTCGAAGCATTCGTCAAGCAAAGGGAGAAACAGCAGCCATCGTGAGAAAAAGGAGAAGAACAGGGACAAAGACAAAAATTCTAATGCTCGGAACACTTCGACTGCAGTGCCTGAACTTAACGGTGTGGCAGGTGTCATGTCTCCACTAAAAATAGCAAATAGTGATACAAGTGCATCCAGCCCTGCCCCACCGTCCTTGTGCTCTAATGCATCTCCTCTGCCACCGAGTAATATCTCGATTGCTTCTCCAAGTGTTCCACGCACCCTTCCAGCTACCATTGTGGCTAATTCTCCTGTTAGTAACTCTGCTCCAGAGGTGTCTCAACCACCAGTGGTTAGCTTACCCAGTCAGACAGTGTGTGCCTCTAGTTCTTCTCCCCCTATGCCGAACCTGACTGTGAAGTTGGAGCGCAAGTTCGCCCCTAGTCCTAGCCCACAGTCTTGTCCAGTCCCGTCTGTTGTGATCAAACCGGATGACAGACCCGCGTCTCCTCCCCTGAAGAAGATCAAGCTGGAGAATGTCGATGGAAGTGATGAGGTGAGTGAATTATTTGGATGAAGACTAATGTTGGTGGGGATGGTCTCAAACTGCCCTCCAGAATGTTTAGGTCCTAGCATGCATGTTTTTCTAATTCTTCTAACGTTAATGGATGATGGATGTGAGTGAGTGTGTGGGGGTTGGTTAAAATAGAAACAGACAAGAAAATACATAGGATAGTTTTAAGCTTTTTTTTCCTATTGTGCATAAAATAATATTTCATTAAATCTAGTTATTTCAGAACAATGAAACAATTAGTACATTCTCCTCCTAATTCCTTTGCTAATAACTACTGATTGAACCTGTTTATATAGTAGTCGTTAAAAGTAAACAATCGTGTGCTTGTTATTAAACTATGCACTTCATATAGGTTCATATCATATTCTTGTAAAATGGATATGTGTTGGATGCTTTACTAAAATACTGCCTATAAGCGAGTCTTAAGTAAAGAGTTAAGTGAGTCTAAAGTACTTAAACTCCTTATTTTAGACTTGAAGACTGTTAATTTTTAATTCTATTACAAAATTGTAAAATGTTTTTTCCCCCCCGATTCCACTATAAGTAAACATTCATTCTATCATTCAAATTTCGCTTATTTTAATTGCTTGCTAAGTTTTGCATAAATCTGAAGATATGTGTAATTTTATTTAATAGTTCTTGTGTTTTTAAAATGTCACGGTAAACAAGTTTATTTTCTATCTGCTTAGGTTGAACGACCGGGTTCACCCTCTCCAGATAGAAAGGATACAAGCACATGTACCACCTCAACGTCGGTTGGTACTATAACCGAACCCGATTGCTTAGGGCCTTGCGAACCTGGAACAAGCGTTACTCTTGAAGGAATTGTTTGGCAAGAAACAGAAGGAGGTAGAGAAAAATTATTTTATTTATTTTTTATTTAGTTCACTTTAGACTGCAAAACTTTTTTTCCCTGTACAGCATTCCTCAGTTATGTATAGGAGTCACAATTCATGCACAAATAATTTTTAGTGTTTTTTTTTTTTTTTATGTTGAATACACAATGTTTAAAAGAAATATGATGACAGCACCTTTTTAATATTCTATAAATTAAGAATATTTATAATTAAAATTTTCTGTAGCATCCCTAAAAGTTATTATATACTTAAATACTGCCATAAGATAATTCATTCAAATCAACATATTCTTTTTAAAAATTGGCTAGTAATGTGACTGCTATAATCTCCACAAAGTAAATACATACTGACTTGAAAAGAAGTTATATTTTAGAGTTATTGTTCATTTGTAGTGTAATTTAATCAGCGGTTTTTCAGAATTGTGAACTTGGTATCTTAGCAGAAGATTTGATGCAAAAGTATATTACCTTAAAAATTGTTTGGCATCACGAAACAAGTTTTTAAGCATTGCTTTAACATTTCAGGTGTGCTTGTTGTGAATGTGACATGGAGAGGAAAAACTTACGTTGGCACCCTACTAGACTGTACAAAACACGATTGGGCACCCCCAAGGTTCTGTGAATCTCCTACCAGTGATGTTGACTCCAAAACTGGCAAGGGACGCGGGAAGCGAGGCAGAGGTGGCAATAACAGTTCTAGTGAGGTTGCCTCATTCACAGATACAAGAAATTGTGTTCAGAGTAAGCTACGCAATGGAAAGGGGAGAAGGACTACCATAAATAGTAATGCTGCAAATTCTGGATTTACTGTGCCCAACAGTCCCGCAAAGACTGAAAACAGTACAACTAGCAATAAAAGAAAAGGGCGTCCCACCGATCCAGAACCAATTACGCCGGCAGACAACAAGATGTCCAAGAGAAGTCGAAATCAGAACAGAGTAACGCCTGCTCCAGCTGCAGCCTCTTCCCCTGTCCCTTCTGCCTCTCCAGCAGCCGCAACAACAGAACCATCTTCCCAGCCGTCCTCACCTCAGTGGATCACCTGTCCAGAGCCCAACTGCAGCAAGAGGTACAAACATATCAATGGACTCAAGTACCACAAGGCCCATGCTCACAGTGCATCAGACAGCAGTAAAATGGACGACACTACGACTGAGGACAGCAAGGATGTCACCAACAGCTCTGACAACGAGGAGAGCATGCAGGAGAGTGCTAGTGTGTCCACCAGTCCAACTCCATCTTTCGCGAACTCTGTACCATCACACACGACTGGAAAAGTTCTACTTAACGAAAATGCGTCTTCCTCTTCCTCCAGTGTGAATGGTCTTCCAGAGACTGACCCCTACAATTTGACGACAGATTTATCGACTCTGGCGTCTGTAGCTATTAGTGATTCTACTTGCGGGCAGAAGTCCAGTAATTCTTCTAGAGCCACTTTACATTCTACTGCATCTCAGGACTTATCTCTTGTTAGTTCAGACGGAGACAGTATAGTGCCATCTACTCTTCCTGTTCCAGTTTCAAATGCTTCGCCTACTCCTGTCCCTCTTTCTGATGCACTGCCGTCAGTGTCTCTACCCACGCCTGAAGTGGCAGGTTTGTCTGCAACTGTATCAGCTGTGACAACGTCTGTGATTCAATCTTCCAACTCTTTGGATAACATTGCTACTTCTCAAGCTGTGTCTATGAACATTCCAGCACCTCATGTTATTTTCAGTCAGGGTATTTTGGCATCTAACAGTTCACCTACCTATACTTATACTACTTCAACTGTTGTATGTAATAATTCCAATTCTCTTTCATCTTCAATTAGTAATTTATCTACAAATGTTACAACTACTTTTGCTGCAATTTCTTCGATTACGAGCACAGCCATTGCGAGTCCGACAACACCTCTTCCAATGATCGATAAAAGTAAAATTAAGCAGGAAAAACCTGATAAGTATAAACCTAAATCTCCTTTGGGGACTTCTCCCATTAGACCTATAGTACCTGCTCCCACTCCATTAATTGCACTTTCCACAAACATGCCTGGATCCCATCCTGGTATGAACATTAGTAGCCATGGTGTAGCTGCATCTTTAAAACCTATACAACCCAAACCAACTATACTTGGTGAGCCAAGTACAGTAAATCCCTCTCTTGAAGGTTTGAAGAAAGATAAAAGCAAACATAAAAAGAAGAGCAAAGACAAGGAAAGAGACAAGAAAATTCCTTCCTTGCCTCTTACGCCTACTAAACTAGGAATGAACCCTGGTGAGGACTGTGAGGCTTTGGAGTTAACATCATATCCTAGTCTAGAAGCTGTTTCTGGAGCTCTTTCAACTTCTCATCCAATTTTATCTCCCCTAATTTCACAATCCAAACCCCCAGAAACTTCCATAGATTTGAGCTTACCGGAGGATACTTTGAATGAAAATGTTCAAAGTCCTGCATATTCTGACATATCGGACGCTAACGATACAGCTCCCGTTTTGGAATCTGAGGTGCCATCTGGTAAAGAGAAGGAGGACAAAGTGGGAAAATCCACGCCAGATGCATCTCAGTCTCCAGCAACAAACATTAGTGCTTATGGAATGTATCCCTATTATAGTCAACCACCTTATCTGCTACCATCAGTGTCTCCACAGGCTGCTGTGTCTGGGTCACAAGGTCAGAACATTATAGATAAAAATGACTTGAGTAAAAAAGTTGAGCCAGAGCGCATCAAAGACAGGCCATGGAGTAATCCTAGTGGTGACATGAGAGAAAGGCAACACCTGGAGCATCATGAGCTAGAAAAGAAGCAGTCCAGGGAGGAAAATGTACAGGGTCCGAATCCAATGTCCTCTGCTCCTCCTGGAAGTGGTGTACCTGTGCAGGAATATCCTCTCTCTCAACACTACCCGTATCCTTATGGTTACGTTCAAGGATATCCATACCCAGTAGACTCATCTTCTTACCATATGCATATGCTTGAATCTGATCCCCACTATAAACAGCAGTACAAACAATACCTAGATGAGCACCATCGAATGTACAAAGAACAGCAGCATCATCAACAGCAGCAACAATTACAGCAACACATGCAACAGGCGGCGCATCAGCAGCAGCAAGTTCATCATGGGCATCATCACTCTCAGCATCAGGGACACCATCAGAGTAAGTCGCATCATTCCGTCATCAAGGAGGAAAGGGACAGGAGCAGAGATGGCAAGGACAGGAGTGGGAGTATGGATAAAATGTCAAACAGTGGCATGATGAGTGAACATTCTTCCAGCAAGATTCAGCATTCTTCAAACTCTTTAGCATCCAATAAGGATCAAGATGTTAGGGAAATTGACATGCGTCCTCCCTCTCTACCTGCCCAGACTCGTATTGATCCTTCTGCACCATCAGCTTCGGCGGTGGCTCTGAAAGAAAAGCAAAATGAAAATCATCAAATATTAAAAGAAAACATTGAGTTAAAATCTCAAATGGACGATAGCAAAAACAAGATAAATCAATATGAAATGGCTATGATCTATGAGAGGCACAAAGAGGATATGAGGCGTTTTTACATGTGCCAAGACAGGATGATTGAGCAACAGCAACAGAAGATGGAGCCTGGTATTCATCATCACACACATCATCATCAAACCATACAATCCCACAGCCAACTTCACGCATCGTCATACTCATCCTCATCCCACAAGTCACTTAAAGAAGATCTTTCCAGTTCTCATCCTGTTCACCCCAAATCCAACCACTACGGGGACAGCACAAGGTCGTCCGTCGTCTCCCCCGCAAAGTCTGATCACATTAAAAACTTGCATTCAACTTCTAGTCCTAAGGGTAGCATCAGAGACAGAGACTCTTCAATGGGCAGCTCTAAGGAGTACCTGAACTCTTCTAGCAGCCGAGAAAGCTCTTCTAGCAAGAAGGAGGGCAAGAGCTCGGAAGGCTCTGGTCGGGAAGATAAGAAGGGGGACAAAAGCAAACCTGAAGTAAAGGTCGAGTCCGAAGGCCAGAAGCCAACTATGGAAACAACGGGTCCTCCTCCACCTCCCACGAATTCCTATGCCTACCTTCATCCATCTTACCTACAACCAGCTCCACCTCACTTTGCTCACATGCCTTTCGAGCCGCCTCACGCTGCGATGTATCGTGGGGGCATCAACCCGATGATCGTGTCAACCCCCCACTACCCAAACTCCCCCTACATGCATCCGCAGATTCGGTATGTGACGCCTGGACCCTGCGAACTGCCAGTCCATCCTCCTCCGGAGGCCATGGGCAACAAGCTTCACTCGGCTGGACCTGCGAAGGCCCTGGACCTCCTACATCAGGTGTCCCAGCAGTACACCACAACTCACAAGATTCATGAACTCTCTGAGCATGCTGTCATGTCCCCAACACCAGCTTCAACTTCCTCAACGACGCCTTCCACCTCCTCAAGTTCGAGTGGTGGTAAAGCGTCTGTGGCAGAACCTGCTGCTGCTATCTCAAAAGTGGATGGAAACTCGAGGGATGCTTCGAGGTCACCTCCCACACAGCGGCACCTGCACACTCATCATCACACCCATGTTGGAGTTGGCTACCCTATTTATGACCCCTATGGAGGTAGGTTTCTGATTTTGTTTATACTGAATCTTGCTAATTTGATGGCGAAATGCAAAAACGAAACAAGCACCAATTTTCCTAAAATTGAGTTATATTGATTGTTTGAAAAGTCAGTGACTTGGATTAAAATGCTTGTTATTTTTCATCATAGTCTCCTTTAATCATGATTCATTTTTGCCAACAAAGATTCTAGATTTCTATAAGAAAATATAAGATTTCCGGAATTCTTCAAAATAGGCTTTTGTTGCATTAATGATAGAATATGAAGAAAATCTGTCCACCAAGCCATTTTTTGATGTTGAGAAAGAGTCAAGTTTGTAGGGTAGGTGAGGGAGCAATTCATAGCTTAATTTGGTGGATTGAGGACAAGTCAGACGGTGCCTTATGTAACACAAGACTTGAACAAATGGGCCCCTTTTCTTTCAATTTTACACTAAAAAGATCTAATAAATTAGCATAATACTGTCCGGTTATCGTTTTTTCCTTTTCCAGATAGTCAATGAGGATTTTGCTCTTCGAGTTCCAAAAACCTTTGCCATAACCTTTCCAGTCGATGAAATCGTTTTTGCCTTTTTTTTCCGAATATGTTCACTAGGAGATATCCACTATTTAGACTTCTTTCGTTTCTGTTGTTAGCAATGTATTCAAGTTTTAAAAACTAATGTGGCTTGGATTTGTTTAAAAAAAAATTGTTTTAATTTGTATAATCACTTGTTTGAAATGGTCGTGCTCTTCCTCTTTTGATCTACTTTCAATAATCACGTCACCTACCTTGCTGATTACTTTTTCATAAATGTTGTAACTAATATGATTTGGATCCATATATTATGTATAACCATTTATTAAGTTTAACTATAACATTCATGTAGGATATTGAGTACACAGTCATTCAGGATGCTTACTTATCTATCTCATGTACTTGAGCATGGATGTCCAGGGCACTTTGTGTCTGTTGTGCTAATACTGCCACAGCGAGATTCCGTGAACCACTTGTGGAAAATTAAAAGCTTTTCTGCAGTTTTGTTAATAGTTTTTCTGCTAAAAAGTAATATTTTAATTAACATCCAAAATTCTTCTCTCTATAATCAAAACAAACTCATTACCTATCTGTTTTTGAGTCCAATAAAACACAAATTAATTGAAATATTGTCTACAAATTTCACGAGTATTGCCACAAATAATAAGTAATTAAACCCGTAATAATTAGAGTGCAATCAGAGCAATACCTTTTTTTTTTAAGTCAATAAACATCAAATTGAACTTGTATGGGTGAAAATTTGGCCTCGAGCTCTATCAAAAATTTACGATTCACATACTCGAAAATAAAAGCTTAATGATGTAGAACAAATAAACCATATTCACTGGATATCAATTAAAATTAAGTTCTTAACATTTCCCAGACAATAAAGAATGCATCGCTTGGTTTTTGCATATCGCTTTCCAAAAAATTTTTGCTTTTAGAAATGTATCTAAAATTACTGAGCTCTTTCATATTACTAATCTTTTGTATATAAAAAATAATGAAGTTAAACTCAAGTGAAATCAAGTTGATGACAATGTACTGAGTGAACACAATGTAGGTAGTATTTTAATTTTGGAAATTCAGGAGGAAATAAAGAGAGGTATGGCGATTTTTTATATATATATATGGGGGAGGGTTAAACCATGTCCTATCACTATAAATTTTCTCATGCTTAACCAGAGTATCTTATAGAGTTTTTTTTTAAATAAATCGTTTCATTTGACTTCTAATAGCACTGTAAGGGGCAGTAAAAAGAATTTCCATCTTTATTAAGGTTCGATTCTTTTTGCGATTGGGTTTTTAAAAAAAGTATGCAAGTTATAAAACGTAGTATTACTGAGTAATAGACGAATTTATAAAACTCAAATTTTAAATTCCTACGTAGTTGTTTTGGAGAAAAATTAATTAGAAATTTTGCCTTTGTACTAGAATGAAAATTATATTGTATAAAAATGATGGAGAAATATTTTTCCTATTTAACTTTGTTCTAGATAAGCGGTGGCCCAGATTTTGCCCTCGACAGATTTTTCTTCGGCCCACCGGCACCACAGAAAATAAAAATAAAAAAATCACTTTTTGTCCCTACATAATTGTAATTTATCCGAAATAATATGTGTTAACTTGCAAACTATGTAGAGCAAAGTTTTCCACTATGTGCCCAAGAAAACTATATAAAGCTTTCCTGCTGGTAGTTTTCATCAAGAATAAATACAGAAATAACTTAACTGAATCTCATTTTGTACAATTGAATAAAATTGACTGCAACAAATACTCCGAAAGACATCGACTCTATCATAAAATAAACTAGAACGACTATCGCCATCGTCTCTCAATTGATATCGACTAAAATGGGGTAATCTGGAAATACGAATTAAATACTTTTATTAAAAGTTAGGACAAGTCACGTTGAAACAATAGACTCACTTCTTTTTAGACTTTGATTTACAAAAATTGAAAAAATAAATAAAAAATTGAAGAAAAAATTTAAAAAAATGGGATATTGTAATTTTTTTAAGGAAAGAAAAAATTCACTTTTCAGAAATGCTATGTATTGTTATATCGATAATAATTAGAGATGTATATATATTTTGGTGAATCTAGCCTGCAAAAAGCTCCAACATAAGTCATGCGGCCGGACCTATGCTTAAAGTTAGTGGCGAACTCTGTTCTAGGTAGAGATTTTCTCCAATACTTTTCTACTTATTAAGTATTATTTTAACAGTTGACTGCAATTTATTCCGGCCTTTTTTCCCCCCTTATTCTCCAATAATAATTACTGAAGTTTTCTGCAATATTCATTGTAATTTTGTGACAAAAAGTTCATAAATTATAAGTGATTAATTCTGAATTGCAACAAATTTGGTACGATATATGTTTTGCATGACATAATAATAATTGAAAAGCATGTTCCTTAACATTTAACTCTCTTATTTTTACACGGCGCATTCATCGATTGAACACTAGAGGGCAAAAGTTAAGTTTTATTCGTAGAAGTAGTTGCAAACTTGATTGGTTTTACTATGAATCGATGTTTCAACTCTACTTTTGTGTTTCAGTTGCTGCCCAAAAGACTTACACGTGAGCGAACACATGGGACAGTTAAACGTTTTATTCATCATAAATCGTTGCATGCCGGTGTTTTGTTCAGTGCATGTGAGAGGAACGAATACCAAACGGACGGTTCTGCCTGGCGTATTTGTAGTCGATCTTTTTGTGCTTAGTAATATAGACTTGAAATGGATGCTGCACTTGATATCCCACCAAAGTTTTGACTTGCATCACTGTTTCTTGAGCATCTGTCAGAAAGGACTATTTTGAATTCCATGTTGACACGTCGTTATTTGGCCTGTGATACTATAAAAACTGTGGCGTATCTGTTTGCTTGTTCCAGAAGTCAGAGGCGAATGCTAGTCATCTATGACTCCAAATCATATTTAGATAAGGCTTGAGAATGTTGTGCCAGCATTAGAAACGATTTGTGTTTTGCTGATTGATCTGTTAAAAAAATGTGTTCAGAATTAACCATTCACAATGTGTATATTATGTGTAAGAAAGGCAATAAATAATTACAAATGCTTTGATCCTTTTTTTTTTCCCTCATTGTTTGTATAACTGGCAAAGTATTCATTCACCCTTAATTGATTACAATAACAAACATTCCTTTATAAAAAAATATTTAATGCCTTCCTTTTTAAACAGGAACTACCGCTCGACTTTTTTTTTAATTAGATAGGAATTGATTCTTGTTTTATGGCTTGATGCATGATTTGAATGAGAACCATTTTGAAATTGTTTCAAAGTATTGCATGGTCCCTCTCAAAATTCCTTTTTAAACTAATATAGGATATTTTTCAATCTTAACTCTACAAATCAATTTTTTTAAATCACCAACTAATCTGTTCTGTTATCGAATTCAGTTTTGCAAAAAGCTAGCAATTACAATGAATATTGCAGTTTAAATGAGAAGATAGCGTACCTAAAATATCTGAAAACTGCTTCTGCAGATTTCTAGCAAAACTATTTTTGAATATACAGTGTACAAAAAAAAGTGTGGTAGTAAAATATTAGTTTCCCTTGAATGGTCTGAACCTTGACATTTAAAAAATTAATTATTACGTTAAAGGGATGATTTAGATCTTTGAAGAAAATAAGTTAGAAAACTTTTGCAAATATTTAGGTATCACTATATAAATATAGCTTCACATTAAATAATATAATTAAAAAAAAAATTCAAACCATATCTTGCAACAAATTAAGTTATTAATCTAAAATAAATTTCATATCGTTTTCAAACACATTGATTATCAGAAACAATTGGGACTGGAATTTTTTCGGATAAACGTTCGTATTTATGAAAAAAATTGTATAAATATTATAGGAACAATATTGAACAAGGAAGAAATGATATTAAAAAGTAGGGGGATGGGAATTTTGAATTTGATGACTGGAAGCGTTTCGGTTGATCAATATTCGGATAAGCGTTTCGGTTGATCATTATTCGGATAATCGATGCCCTTTTAAATTGAAATTGTATTTTACAGAAATACTGTTTTTGGAAGATGGAAGTCTATTTCTCAAGATTGTGATCTAAAAGGATAGCAAAATTTCCATATTAAATGGAATCGGAACGAATTTCCAATTTCTGTTAAAATTGTCGATTAATATATTATTTCACACACGATGACAAAAATAATGAAATATTTTGAAATATATTCAATAAAAATATGCTCATACTGGGTTCCCACGGTCATTAAAAATGCTTAATATTTTTTAACTTGTTTTCAATGGCTTGAAAGTACTTGAAAATGCCTAGAGGTGCTTGACAATGCTTAGAGGTCCTTAAAGTCCTTAATTTTTGCGGATGCTGTGTGCCCAACTGCAAAATCTATAAAAATACGTCTCAGACTTGCTATATCCACGTGACCGCCACTTATCCGCATTGTATCGGAATGAGAATCTTGCACAAGTGAGGAAAATGAATATTTTTTGTATTTTCTAGTGTTATGCAACGAATATATTTGCGCAGTGCAATTATTTTTTATCTTAATGCTTTCAATTAATCAAAAATCGAGTTTGAAACCAAAAGTCACGTGATCAAAAATGCATATAAAACTGTGATGTAGTTACGCGTAGATTCCGTCGAAAATCCAAGGAGGAACCTCACTCCCTCCTCGTCTGAAACAGGCTTTAGACTGATTCATCATCTGCGCATTGACGTCACACGCAAAAGTAGCCTTTTCCCGCCAAATCACAAAGTGAAAAACTAAATATTATTTTAACTATCGATCCGAGTTCAAATTTTTGAAAGAATGGTATTGTTTTTCATGATTTTTTCTCTACTTTTATTTAAAAATAAAGCCAAAAAACGTGAAAGTTCCTTATTCTCTGACATTTGAATTACGCATGAGCCAAGTTGTAATTTTTTTGGTACAATATACTTTATTAAAAATTTATACGTAGACACGATACCTGAAAACAAATGTTCAAAGGTCCTTAAAAAACTTCATTTAGGTCCTTAAAAGTCATTAGAAAACGACCTAAGTACCAAAAAAAAAAATCGAAAATCTTTTTTTTTTACGGAAAAATGTCATAAATACCAAGCTAAACAAAGTGGTGGAGAACGGCCTAAGTGCGAACTCCAGTATCAACAGCTTAAATCCAATCTGGTACTTAGTCATAGCCATAGTACCAGATGAGAATGTTTTTAATTTTTAGGCTCTCCTGGAAAATTTTCTTTTTTGGACTTGGGTCGTTTTTCATTTTAGTCTTAAATTGATATTTACCATAGTCTAAAAATAAAAACACGGTTTAGCGGTTCTGTTTCTCTAAAATCTTAATTTTTAGAGTTATTTTTCTGACATGTTTTATGCAGTTCTGTATTATTACTTTACAACTGAAATAAGTATTTTAAATTTGGAAATTAGGGCGTTTTTTTAAATTTGATTTATTTGAATTTAAAAAAAAAAAAAACTAATTTTGGCATTAAATTACTTAGTGTAATTCATATTATAAATTGCCTTCATGATTTTCCAATAAAATATTTAGAAAAAAATATGTTTAAAAATTATAAATAAACCCTAAGTTCTAAAAAGATACTATTTCCAAAGACAAACTAAAGAAGTATATATGAAAAATAATTCTGGAAAGTTTTATATATTTATAACAAGTAGTTAAGTTATATCCATTTAAAATATTAAAAAAAAAGGTTTAAAATAAAACCATCACCGAGGAAAACAAAGTTACAAAATGGCTTGTTAGAGATACAATTGTCATGTAGCAATAACTTGAATATTTCAAGTTCTACTAATGATAAAATAAACTTTTTTTTTCTTGTCATTTTATTTAGAAATATCTATCGTTTTTTACAATAATAAAATATGAAATTTTTTTTTTTAATTTTATGTCCTCGGCCCTCTGTTAAATGGAGATTTGGCTTTTATCTAATTGAGATAAAATTCTTAAGAACTTAATTTTCTTAGAAATTCTAAACAAAACCAACATCTAAAAGATAATAAGACAGAATATAGCAGATTGAGAAAGTTGACTATTTGGGTTACCCTCTTACCCCCGGAAATTGCCACCCCCATTCAACTGGACATGATAATTGGCTAAACTTAAAAGTTTTGAAAGAAAGAAAGAGGAAGGTTGTTTATTAACTCTATAAGAACTCGTCTAATTCGTGCTTCAGCTTGTAAATAAGCGTTATATTTGAATTTCGATTAATAATTCTCCCTTGCACCACAGTGGAAAGGTATGCCATTTTTTTTTTTTTTACATGAAATAGACTTATAAACAATTTTGTAAGAAGTATTATCTGTGTAAAGTAGCAACACAGTAGCAGAATTGGTTATTTAAAAAAGAATCGCTTTCAAACCCTGTACGAAATTAAACGAATGAATTAACAAAATAAATGTGTATGTTTTTTACGATATTTGAAAAGTTTTGTACAAATATTTACCTGGACATGCTTTCAATTTTATTTTTTATTGCAGAAGTAATGCAAGAAATTTTGCACTCTATAAGTAACTAACGTCTACGGCATATATATATATATATATATATATATATATATATATATATATATATATATATATATATATACATATACATATATATATATATACATATACATACATACTTTTAGAGAAAGCTAAGATTACTCTAATTTTATTCTAACAAGGGGACCTTACGGTCTCGGAAATTCAGATCAGGATGATACTAGGCAGATTAGTAGTGTACCTTAAGGGTATCCACACAGTAAACTAATATAGCGCACTAGCCAGCAGAAGATTCTGAGAAAACAGGCTCTAAAGTGTTATACACAGCTTATATACAAGTAGAGATTTTTTTCTCTGCAGCTGACCGGTGGCTAAGTGGTCAGCGTGCTTGGTTCCCGTACGGGCGATCCGGGTTCAATACCTCGTGTTGTATTTTTTTTTTTTTTTTTTTTTTTTTTTTTTTAAATTTATAAAGTGGGTTGGGTAGGGGTAGAGCAACTGTTCGATAAGTACGGTTAGGGTTTTGAAAATTTCTGACTTCCTGCTTATGTACAATAGGACAACATTCCTACTCTTCCATATAGAAACTGGTTCTTCATGTTTATTGCGAAAATCATTTATTTCTCAACAGCTTATAATATTTCAAAATTCATAATCACTTGTTTGTATGAATAGTAAATAGAGTTTTATTGTACCTTCATTAAACACATTACGTATTTAAAAATAAAATATTATCTTTAATTCAAATTTCAGTTAGCTGTAACAGTTACTTTATAAGTATACAAAAAAAAAAAAATAATAATAATAATAATTAAAAATAATAATAATAAAAAATAATAATAAAATAATAATAATATAAATAATAATAAATAATAATAATAATAAATAAAAAAAATTTTAAAAAAAACTATCTCACGGGGTATCGAACCCAGATCGCCCATACGGGAACCCAGCATGCTGACCACTCAGCCACCGGGAGTTTCGGAGCAAAAATCTCTACTAGTATATAAGCTGCGCGTAACACTTAGGAGCCTGTTTTCTCGGAATCTTCTGGCTAGTGCACTTAATTGCTTTACTGTGTTGGACATCCTTAAGGTATACTACCAATCTGCCGAGTCTCATCCCGATCTGAATTTCCAAGACCATAAGGTCCCCTTGTAAGCCTATTCTTCCAAAACATATTTTTTATGAATCTTCTGATTCTTGTTCAAAAGTTTCATGAAAGAAGTAAAATGATATTGCAATTCAAAACGAAGTTCTTAAATTTTTTTAAATACAATGATCCTCCTACAGTCTCTTTTCCCGTTGTAATTGAAGAATTGGAACAAAATATTGCGGTCAGAGTGTTTTGTAGCTGAAAAATTAATTTTGGAGCAATCTAGGCATGTAACACGTGTTTTTAGAGTACTTTTTTTATGTTGAAGCGAATGAAAAAAAAAAAAAGCAAGACGATATAACTAATCTAATAGAAGTTACAGTTCTTTTTATAAACGAAAACATATGTAAAAACCAAGGAAAGGTAAAATACGATTTAAAAAAAATAAAAAATTGGTCTGTTCATGAAACTTTGCAAAAACGCTTATTTGTCATGAGTATAAAGAAACGAAGGAGTCCATAAAAATATCGAGCGTAGAAGAGTGTTTATTGAGGAGGGGCAGGGAGAAGGTTTTTTTTTAAAACTGAAAAGTAATTTTGGTATAACCCGGGCATTTCACCTTACACCAAGATAACAAGTCAGAAATGTGACAGATTAGGGGAAGGGGGGGGGGGGAGGGGGTCAATCAATGGATACTGATTATCTTGAAGTATATTTCTAGAACACTGCATAGATTTTTTTTTTACTTGTTTTAAATATTCAATTTTATCCTGCGCTAAGTTACCCCCTCTCCCCTCAGGAAAATCCTAGATCCGCAACTGCCCGATTGATGGGGGAAATTTCCGCTGGAAAGAAATTGACCGGTGCATGGAATAGATGATTAACTTCAAATTTAAAATGAAACCATCATTCTTGAAGAACGCAAACACGCAAAACTTTATTCATAGCATTTTGAAGAATACTTGTGAGTTGTTTTCATAAAAATGTATAATATCAAGACATGAAATGTGATGCTTTGCCTTTGAAAAAAAAAATTCAAACGAATTTATAGAGACAAATGAGTATGTATAATTCGAAAATACTTTCATGTTTTGTTCCATTTAATAACTATAAATTATTTTGTATGAATAATTTTCTATATCGTTATTTTACTGCGTTCTTGGTTCTGAAAATGAGTTGTGCGGAACATTATGCTGCAATTTTTAACACTCTACCCAAGTTCATATTTAAAATTTTTAATACATGAGTCTTTTATTTTGACAATTAAATGCTTAGGATAATTTTCAAGTCAAACGAGGGATTTAGAAGAACAATAATGGCTTAGCTTTCAAATTTTCAAAAAAAAAAAAAAAAATCGTTCTTAAGAATGTTAATAAAGGTTATCATGTACAAGCTCAACTTTCTAAAAACTTTAAAAAGAACCATTAGTCAGAATGACCTGAATTTACCCGAAGAAGGGGGATCAGTATGGTATAACAAAAGGACAATTTGCTTTGTTATCCCATACCTCTCTTCTTCGCATATATTTAGGTCAAATTTTACGTCATTCTTGCCTTTTTACGGCGTTTTGAAAGTTAAATTTTAATTATAAACTCTCTGCATATCACCACCAAAATCAAAGTGTATTTTCTTCCGAAAAATGACTTATGATGTGCGATTATTAATTTCTAGGACTGATCTAATAACTCCGGAATGTATTATGTGATTTACATGCCCATTTTATATGTTTCTCCGTGTGCTGTGATGTACTTCCATGCTGGATTGTAAAAGTTTCAGAAACAGTTTTTCCCAAGTCCTCTTTTCGGATTGCTTTTCAATTCTGACGTTACGGTTTTCTTGAGGTCTTCGGCAACCTCGAACCTTGCTCATTCATCGTGAATTTTTCCCATCTGGCAAGACTGTAACAGGACAGTTTTACGCAGTAGTTCTTTCTTGACTTGGACGAAGAGTAACACCTTGTTTTGGACAGAAAGTGAATTAGCTTCTTGACCCCACATTGTGTTGCTTGTGAAGCGGTTTTTGACCCAGCCTGAGATCATGAACCGGAATCGTCCTCTATACTCCTAGGACTTAAAACCAGCTGACTTATGAAACTGAAGAATTTGCTGGGACAAGGTGTGAAGATGTCGCAGACGTCAAGAAACCCGTGATATTAGAATTGAAGAGCATTCCGAAAAAGGACTTTAAAAAAAATTCCGAAACTTTTCATCGAGTACGGAAGTGCATTGCTGTAGATGAAGATTACTTTGAAACTTTAGAGTATGTATTTCACATAATACTACCCGGAGTTATTAGATCAGTCCTGGATAATAGCCGCACCTTGAATGATCCATTAGGCCTTCTAAAGATCATTTCTTTGTTTTGTTAGTAATCGATGTCATCGTGTTTTGAAAATAATTGAGCAGATGCACACGTCAGATTTATGCCAAGATTATTATGTAATAACGCTCTTTCCTGTATTATTCGATAAAGGAGTCCAGCATCAGAGAATTTTACTTTTTATCATTCGTAAGTTAAAGATAAAAAAAAAAATACTCTTGAAGTAAAAAGAAATTCCACAAGAGCAAGAAATCACAATTTCTCTCAAGAACTTTAATACTTTTGGATAATGTGTAAATAATTTAATTTTTTGCACAATACATATCCTTAAATTTAGTTTTAATTGCTTATATTCACATTATTATCTCTTCGAATTCCGTTGGCAGTAAAGTGCGCGCGAGAAAATTATAAAGTCTTAAAGGGTATGTATGTTAATTAATGGACTGGGCATTAAAATGGCTACATAATTATTGCTGTAAGTGACTGAACTGACTTGAGTTTTGAAACAACATTTCATCAGAAAATGTGGTCTTTTAGTATTGCATCAGATTTAATCTGTCTGGAAAGGGCTTGATAATTATTTTTGAGCTTATTCGAGAATGAAATTCATTATGATTCATATACAAAGTCATGGATTTCAAAGCTCAGAGCCTTTTAACTGAGTTTCCAAGTGTCTTTCATGATTCCTTTATTTTAAATTATTTTTATGAACCAGGTCCTTAAATTTTCCCTTTAAAACTGTTCACAATCGCCATTTTCCGCCTATTTATTATGTTTTAAACAAATGTATCGTCTATTTCTAAATTTTCTTTTTCGTTTCCTTCCATTCAAATCTGAAATGTTGGATAGTTTCCCTTTGAAAGACCTTCCTGAAGATTCCCGCCTCAAACGATGATCCGGCGCCCTTGCGTCAGAAAATGTTTTTAATGGGTCCTTAATTTTTTTTTTCAGTCCTAAAGTAAGTTAGAAAAAGAATAGAAACCCTTTTTAATGTAGAGACAGAATTGAAAACAAGTTTCATAATCTATAACGGGGAGGGATTTTTACTCTATAATAACACTATAGCGAGTGATGCATCAATTCAAATATCTTTTTCCCCTCTATAATCGCTCATCATACCCAAAGGCATAATGCTATTCGCCGTTTATTATTTGAATTGTGTTAATTGAAAAGTAAATTTACCATACGTGTTGTTCCTTTCAGGTATCATTACTCCCGGACCGACTCCCCCCGTCGAATGCAAACCCATTCACCCCCTGCAAGTGAAACCCTCAGCGCCCCCTGCGGCCGGACCCAGATTCGGCTGGCCATGACATCATCACTCACCGCCATTTGTGAAGGCTTAGAACTTGTGCACTTGATGGTGAAAAACTCTTAAACTAGAGATAGAGCGGTACTTCAGAGCAAACCTATCGACATTTTTACTAGGGATCCAGTACAACATGGCCTTCTTATCATAAAACATGAAAGACAGAACGAATTGATTGGAGTTTGCGGATTTCCTTGCCATTTTTACAGTAGGTTTGGAATTTTAATTAGTGGCTGGTACCACTTTTATAATCACGGTAATAATCAACGAATAGCTCTACTTTGTTAGATTATTATCATTACGGAGGCACACAGAGAGAGACTGTGTGGAAGTTATTATTATGGTCTACCTAAATTCGCATAATTTATGCTAATTATTTTTAGGCTGCATATTGTGAGCACTGTATAAAAGAGTATGGATATGTGTGTAAATGTTTTGTACATGTGTTGAGAATTTTATGAAAAGAAATAATCTAGTGATTCTACTTATATGATCTCATTTAAAGTGTTGAGTACCTGAGACCGTAAGGAATTTTAAAGTGATACATAATGTTTTGAAGTGTTGCTTATTTGTCTGAGCTAAAAGACTAGCTTAGAAACTTATTTAAAAAAAAAAAAAAAAAGAGTATGTCTATATGTAAAGTTAGCTAAATTTATTTAGAAATGAAATTTTGGTAATAATTAAGTGTAGGGTATTTTATACTTGGGCACAACAAAATATTATTAAGGGAGAAGACGCAAAAGAGTTGGGTTACAATTTGTTAACCCTAAACGTGCGATACAGGTTATGAGAAAGTGCCCAGCAAAAGTTGTCAATATTTTTGGTGCGCTATAGGATACCACTTTAATTATTACTAAAATTTCACATTGTTGTTAAGAGTGATGGCTACTCTTTTTTTCTGCCACATAAGTGCACATTTTCATAGCACATTAAGACAGTCGAAATATTGCACCAAAAAAAAAATTGAAAAAATTCTGATATAAAAACAAGAATGAGTTTTATTTTAAAAAATAAAATTGAATAATACTAAGCTTTGAACGGCTATTTATGCAACTAGTTGAGAAAGTAATGCTTTTCAAAAGAGGTAATTTACCGAGTTTGAAAAAGTATTTTCCCACGTGTTGCATGCAATATTTTTTATAATAACTCGCAAAAAATACGTTTAATACATATATTTATTAATGTTGTTAACTCCAGTGAATGAATTTCTTCCAAAAATATGTCATTTCTGTACCAAGACTATATAATATTCGAGCACGAGGCATGCGAGAAAGTACTTTTTCACACTAGTGCTGGAAAGTTACTTTCCCACACTCTTCACGATAAAGTGTTATTTTCGCCACGATTTCCGATTAAGGAACGTTTAATTTTTTCATAACGTTCAAAAAATTAAACTTTATTTTTTTCATTTCTAATCAAAAATCGTGGCGAAAGTAACACCTGATTGCAAGGAGTGCGGGAAAGTAACTTTCTCTCACTAGTGTGAAAAAGTACTTTCCCCCACGCTTCGTGCTCAACAATTATATAGTCTTGGTATTGAAATAACGTTCAAAAATTAAACTTTATTTTTTTCATTTTTAATCAAAAATCATGGCGAAAGTAACACCTGATTGCAAGAAGTGTGGGAAAGTAACTTTCTCTCACTAGTGTGAAAAAGTACTTTCCCCCACGCTTCGTGCTTGTCCAGTCTTGGTATTGAAATGACATATTTTCAGAAGAAATTCATTGTCTGGAGTTACGAATAATAAATATATGTATACAAAATATTGTATACAACACGTGCGAAAATACTTTTTCAAACTCGGCAAGTTATTTGACTCGTGCTTATAACTCACTCATTAAAAAAGCATTTTACCTCGTTTAAAAAAATATTACTTTCCCAACTAGTTGCATAAATAACTATTTGCACGTTGTTATAAAAACAATATTTTGGCTCAATATATTATTTGAAAAAAATATTTCGTCTGTGTGGGGCAGAAAAAGACTAATAGTCACTCATAACTACGCTATTTATTTTTAGTTATGGTCAGGATTTTAAAATAAAAAATTTCAAGTCAGCAAATAGTTTACCCCGTGTAATATTTTTTCATTGCAAATACAAAATTTCATCTTCATAAATAATGTAAATTTTTATATTAGAGTCTAATAGAATATTAAAACTTGAAGGTTATGGGTTTATCTTCCAAGAGACTGATGAAATGAAAAATGTATTCATTGAAAAATTGTTGGTTGAAACGCTTGTTTTTCAATTGGTGTATATTATTGTTTATTAATGTCTTTTATGACGCAAATGGGGATTTGTAGGAAAATAAAAGGAACATATATCAATTCCAGAAAGTCGTATTAGTACATTCCGCAAACCAATCACTGCTAGTGCCCTTATGAATTTGATTTTATTGTTGTGTAAGTTTTTTTTTTTTTTTTTTGTAGGGGTAAACATGTCTATATGAAGTAGTGTCTTGAAAAATCTTTCCAAAAGTTAAAGTATAAAATTTTAAGAAACACATTTTTGTTGTTTATTCAGTTTTTGCGTGATTTCACGTTGTGACCACTGCTTTTCTAATGAGTTCATGTTACTATTATTTATGTGAATTTATAAAAAGAAATATCTAGGTTTACTCTGAAAAGAACCAAGCTTTATACTAACCCACAAAAAAAAAAGTGTGTTGTGTATGTTGCTTATGGTAAGGTTTTAATTTAAAATAATGATGATTGTAAAGCACAAACTACCTCATCAATACATTACCAAATGGTTTATGTGTCGAAATTTTGCATATTTGAAAGTATAGGTGTTTTGTCAAATAACTACTCCCTACTCTTTCATAAAAGGCCTTAATCACTTTTTTTTCCCCTTCTTGGATTTTTAATGTTTAAACATTAAATTTATAGATGCACAGAATTTGGGAGTTTTCCAACATTGCAGTTTCAATTCTTGTAGCAAAATAAACAAGTTAATAACGAATTGCAGAGAACAATATTTACTTCGGGTCTTTCTAAACAAATACTTTTGTAAAAAAAAAAAACTTATAATCCAAACTATTAAGAATAAGTATAAAACTACGTAGCTAGTTTTCATATGTCTATTATTTCGTAAATAGAGATTTAAAAGCTCATTTAAAAAAATAACTCATTTTTAAATTCACGATTTAACAGTTAAAATATTGTATTTTGCATTTCAAAACTAAATTCTAATCTTGTATGCGTATTCTATCAGAAATCAATTTTAATCATTATCCTGAATTAGAATCTTATCTAATTCCGTAAACAAGGGAAATATGTGTAATTGTGTCCTTAATCCCACATCCATTTGGTAAAGTGTTTCTTTTGACAGATTACAGATTAAATAAGTAAAATTAAAAATAAGATAAGAGTAATTATCTTCACTTGGCACTCGAATTTTCAATGGTAATTCTCTTACTGAGATATTACAAATGCTTATCTTACCTTGTACAAACTAGAAAATGGCAACCATTTCCATTGATTGTAAACCAAACTAGTCAGTTTGAATGTGTGTAAAATGTTGGTGAAATGATGTACAAATGTATAATTGTACAATTCAAACAATGAAATATTGCGTTCATCCTTTGTGTAGGATGGAAAGTATAATATTGTACATTACAAGCCTATACAATGTGTTTTATTACTGTTATTACCCTTCTGTTGTTTGTTTCTTTGGAAGCAAAGGAACATTTGTTTTTTTATAAATGTTTGTTGTTATAGTGCTGCATTTTATGAAAAAATAAATTTGAGTCTTAATGATCTTGTGTTCTTATTCATTTTAGAATAAATCATTCATGTCTTGAATTTAATTGACAGTCATTTTTAAAAATGAAATGGGACTTTTATATTACCACATCTTTTTTCTATGCGTAAACAGATTATAATTTTAAAATTATGATGAATGTAGTAGTTACGTTTTTGTTTTATATGATATTAGTTTGTTGTAAAGTTACATGGGAAAATAATTGTTTTAACTAGGTCAAATATGCATCTTATAACACTGACACACGGGACACGTCCATGTATTTAACCTAGTTAAAACAATTATTTTTCAATGTAACTTTTCCACAAACTAATTTTGCATCAAACAAAAACATAGATTCATCATATTTTTGCAATTCTAATCTATTTACAAGAAGAAATAACAGCACAAATGTCCCGTGCGTCATCCAGATTATTACCCAGTTAGTAACTGAAGTTCACCTTCATAATAATTTCTAGACCTTAGACAGTTTTTGAAAAGTCCAAAACTTTGCAATGGTTTTGCTTATACCACTTTCTGAAGCATCAGTAAAAGTCCTAAATTTCTCAGAAACAGACTGCGAACAATCAATATAGTATTTCCTATAAAACGTTACAAAATTAAAGATAGCTCAATTTTGTATTGGTTAGAAACCACCATAATTCAAATCTGGATGTAATCCTTACAATCGATCGCATTAGCACTTTCTATATTTAATATTATCTTTGTGTGTGTGTGTGAAAAAATTGAATGCATCACTACCATTTCGTCTTATAAAAAATTTATTATACTTTATTGCAATATTTTAACCATAAAATACTATGCGGCGACGACCACCACATAGATACAAAAAGTTTATAGAACTGATAGTACCTTCCGATTAGTTCACACAAACCAGCAGCGTGAACTCGGAAACAGATTAACTTTTTTTTTCTGTGACCATTCTCTATGGTCCATTGCTACTGAATGCTTTGCGCATGAACCACGGTTGGGAATATCGATGGGATGCTGAATCATTCATCTCCCAACGGCTGAATCTATTTCGCGCGTGTTTGTTATGCAAAGGGCTTCTAATCCCCACTCCCCTTCTCCTAACGGATACAATGGTGGTTCGTTACACAATTACCTGACCCTAGTCTGTTCATGCAAGAAAACGCCATTACACGCCTCAAAAGAGAATAGGGGCAAGATTTAAAAATAAAAGGTTAAATGCGCGATATAAAAATGTTTTAAAGGGAGAGCAGGGTGTCATTTTCCATTTATCCCTTTAGTCACGTGACCATACCTCGGGACAACATTACTTGAGCCTTGATAGACTGAGAGGCGACTGCAATTTTTGAACCCCATCGAACATCTCATTCCGAATTTTTTATAGAAATTAGAGAAAAGTGAGTAGATTACGAATCCATGGTCTGCCGTGGTAAAAATGGCCGAAACTGATCAAAAATCGACTTGTAATAAGTTGAACTAAATCCAATTGCCAAATGCGCCATAACTTGCCAAATAATGAGCATTTTTTTTTATTTGGTAACCCTCACTCTTTAATTTTCAATTAAGAAGGTTGCAGACGATGCAGATATCTGGCAACGGTCTACTTGCATCTATTAAAAGGGAGCCAAGTTGGCAATAAACATTACGTCATTTATGACGTAACTGATGTCGCCAATTTGGCTTACTTTTAAAAGGTGCTAGTTTTCCGAGCCGGAGATCAGAAATCTCTTGCGCTTTTTCTCATTGAAAATCAAAATGCAGTGGGTTGCCAGACGAAAAAGTTTGTTCTCTTTTTGGCAAGTTATGACATATTTAGCAATCGGATTTTAGTTCAACTCATTCCAAGTCGATTTTTGATCAGTTACGGTCATTTTCGCCACGGCAGACCAGTGGATTCCTAATCTACTCACTTTTCTCCAATTTCTATAAAAAATTCAGAATGATGCTCGATGGGGTCCAAAAATTGAAGTCGCCTCTCGGACTATGAGTATACGCTGTAGGATGTATCCTTCCGCATCGAGATATAGTTCCGGATAAATCACACCTTTCATAATAATATTGATAACCTACCTGCGCACATAGTTTTGAATTAAACACTATATGTTGATTACAAAAAGAAAATAAGCGATTTTAAATTTTAATTGATATTTTACTTTTCTAACCACGGATACGATAAGAGTTTTAACGAATCGACCCCACATCTTTCAAATTAGGGCGTAGTAAAACCGGTTCACACATCGTTGTAACGTATGAGCTCAAGTAAGCTTGTCCCAATAGTAGAGCGGTTCGAAAGAAAAAATTATTTTCGAAACGCATTAGGTGAAAAAAGTTGTTACATACCTTGATATGAAAAACTGTGAAATTTTTTTTAAAAAATGCTGTCTTCCGATCGAGCATTCACTTTAAAAGTTTGGAGAAAATACAAAAAATAACTATTTTTCCTGAATTTTTTTTAAATTTATAAGCGTTATATATTTGAAAGGCAATAGTTTGCAATGTGTAGGGAAAGGGTGGTATGACACAGGAAAACACCATTCTATGCATTTTCAAAATATATATTAACTAGCTGAATACCCGAGATTCGCTACGAAATTTTAACAAGTGCAATATTTTAGCTAGCAGTGAGGCCTCGCGTTGCGGAAATCCGTCATTGGTGTATAGGTACCAGTTTTTGGCGCTTCGCTCGCAGGAAGGTTCATCGCTACGCAAAATCGAGCTCGCTTCGTTCGATAAAAAGTTCATTGACTCATAAGCAGAGGCTTACTTCACTCGTTGAAAGGATCATTACTATGCAAGCATAAGCTCGCTTCACTCACTAAAATCTAATTGCTACGTAAAGCCTTAATAGAGAAACAAAAAATCCCCGTTAATACAATAATACAACACCTCTTTAGGATTATTTTAACACGTGTTGGTGGTAAGCAAAATTGGAAGACCAAAACTACTTATTTATAAACTTTCGGAGCTCTAGGCTTATTAGAAGTCGCTTTTTGTGAAAATATTAATTAAAAAAATTAATCAAAAAATATATTAAAATGTTAACTTTCTTTTTGTCGATAGTCCAATTAAAATGCCAAAACTACTTGTGTTGAAAATTTCAGAACTGTAGCCCAAGTAGAAATCGTTATGTAAAATATTTATTAATTAACTAAAAAAATTAATTAAAAAAGAACTAAATAAAAATTTAAAATTCTGTTTTTTCAAAAGTCAAATTAGAAGGCTACAACTACTACTTATGTTGACAATTTCAGTGCTGTAACCCTATTAGATATCGTTTTTTTAAATATATATTAATTAAAAAAGAACTGAATAAAAATTTAAAATTCTGTTTTTCAAAAGTCAAATTAGGAGGCCACAACTACTTATGTTGACAATTTCAAAGCTGTAGCCCTATTAGATATCGTTTTGTTAAATATATATTAATTAAAAAAGAACTAAATAAAAATTTAAAATTCTTCTTTTCAAAAGGCCAATTAAAAGGCGAAAACTATTTATGTTGAAAATTTCAGAGCAGTAGCCCAATTAGAAATCGTTTTGTAAAATATTTATTAATTAATTTAAAAAATTAAAAAAGAACTAATTAAAAATTTGAAAAACTGTTTTTCAAAAGTCCAATTAGAAGGCCAAAATTACTTATATAGAAAATTGCAGAGCTGTAGCCCTATTAGAAATCGTTCTGTAAAATATCTATTAATTAATTAAAAAAGAACTAAATAAAAATTTAAAATTCTGTTCTTCAAAAGTCAAATTAGGAGGCCATATAACTACTTATGTTGAAAATTTCATAGCTGTAGATATCGTTTTGCTAAATATAAATTTTAAAAAAAAAAAAAATTAAAATTCTTCTTTTCAAAAGGCCAATTAAAAGGCGAAAACTATTTCTGTTGAAAATTTCAGAGCTGTAGCCCAATTAGAAATCGTTTTGTAAAATATTTATTAATTAATTTGAAAAAAAAATTAAAAAAGAAATCATTAAAAATTTGAAATTCTTTTTTTCAAAAGTTCAATTAGAAGGTCTAAAGAACAATTAATTAAAAAAATTAATCAAAAAATAAATTAAAATGTTAACATTCTTTTTGTCAATAGTCCAATTAGAATGCCAAAACTACTTGTGTTGAAATTTTCAGAACAGTAGCCCAAGTAGAAATCGTTCTGTAAAATATTTCTTAATTAATTATAGAAATTAATTAAAAAAGAACTAAATGAAAATTTAAAATTCTGTTTTTCAAAAGTCAAATTAGGAGGCTACAACTACTTATGTTGACAATTTCAGAGCTGTAGCCCTATTAGATATCGTTTTGTTAAATATATATTAATTAAAAAAATTAATTAAAAAAGAACTAAATAAAAATTTAAAATTCTTCTTTTCAAAAGGCGAAAACTATTTATGTTGAAAATTTCAGAACTGTAGTCCAATTAGAAATAGTTTTGTAAAATATTTATTAATTTTTTAAAAAAATAATTAAAAATGAACTAGTTAAAAATTTTAAATTCTGTTTTTCAAAAATCCAATTAGTAGGCCAAAATTACTTATGTTGACAATTTCAGAGCTGTAGCCCTATTAGAAATCGTTTTGTAAAATATTTATTAATTAATTTTAAAAAATTAATTACAAAAGAACTCATTAAAAATTTAAGTTATGTTTTTCAAAAGACCAATTAGAAGGCCAAAACTACTTATGTTGAAAATTGCAGAGTTGTAGCCAAATTAGAAACCGTTTTGTAAAATATTTATTAATTAATTAAAAAAAATATTAAAAAATAACTCAGTAAAATTTTAACATTCTGTTTTTTAAAAGTTCAATTAGAAGGCTAAACCTACTTATGTTGCAAATTTCAGAGCTGTATCTCTATTTAAAGTCACTTTGTAAAAAAAAATTAATTAAAAAAGAACTAATTAAAATTTTAACATTCTGTTTGTTATGTATACAATTAGAAGTCCAAAACTACTTATGCTGAAAATTTCAGAGCTCTACTCCAATTTTAAGTAGGTTTCTATAGATCCACAGTCAGACAGACAGCTTGTTTTATTATTATAGTTAATCAAAAATACTCAAAGGCAAAATTTTTTGATAAAAATAACCATTTTTCTGTAAAATGGGTACAAACGTTATTTCTTACATTTAAAAAAGAAAAGATGAACATTATTTTTTTTTCCGAACCACCCTAATGTATAGTCTTAGTGGTGGCGATTAGAGGATGTGAATGGTCCCTCATTTTTTTTAATCTTTTGTTGACGGTATTTTTTATTACTTTAATTGCTCAATCTATGGTGCTCTCAACTGAATAATAAGATGAAGTTAAATATCAATCGGCATATCTATAGTATTGTATCTAATTTTTTGCCTTGCCAAATTAGTCTTGGTTATGTCTGATAGATGTATAATTATAGGGCATGTGGAAGTATTTTTTCCAGGAATCCAGGAATAAATTCTGTAAAAAAAAAATTTTTTAATTGTGAAATCGAATCTTGTTTGAACTCTTAACGAAACTAAAAACGTGCTCCTCTTTTATTGTTCAACATTGATAAAAAATTAATTTATACAGATTCCAAAACTTTTTTTACAGTAATTGTTTCATAAGTTGTGCAACTGTTGTTAGCTCTTTTTTTTTTTTTTTTTTTTTTTTTTTTTTTAACACAAGCAATAAATTTTAATTTATTTTTAATTTTTTGTTTGTTTGCTTGTTTACAGTGTTGCAAAAATAGTTTAAGACGGTTGGAAGGTATTTTGTATCGCAAATTAGCTTATAAAGACACCACCATAAAGATGTTTTTAACATATTTTAAAACCTGTACGGCAACTTAATATATATTTTCTTATCAAAGGTAATCAACATCAATTGTTTACTGTAAATTTTTTTTTAAAATAAACAGCACGGTAATACCTACTAAACCTAAACACTGGGGGAGGGGGAAGAAACGTCATATTTATAACATACATAAACCATAAACATAATACAAATACAACAAGATTCAGTTGCAAAGATTTTCATGCAATAAATGTACATTTCCAAACTTCTTTTAGCAAGACAAATAGCTTGCAAAATAAATAATTAAGATTTTTTTGGCAATCGTATAAAAGAAGCTTTTATTTACAAAGAATAACGATATATCTCGTTTTGTTTTCTCGTGTAGGCCATCATTTACAATTGAGTCAAGCCAACCCATTCGGCAATTCGAAACAATACAACCATGAAATTGGAAACTTTTCTTTCTACTTCTCACACTTGGTTCCAATCCGCCCGCCTAACCACACAAGAATGGGGGCGTGAAAATGCGTTGATTAAACGTCGGGTCAGGACCGACTAGTTTCAGCTAGTTTGGAGTCTATCTTGTTTTGCTTTGATTCTGAAAAAGGCATGAGACTGCGACTTTATCCACACCAGATGCGGGTCAATGCCTTGCCATTGTTTGGTGGGAAAATAACGAGCTTTTTGCATAAACACGTGTCGAAAAAGGCGCAAACAGATCGTTGTTATTGGCTGGTAACTGTGGTGTTATCAGTATTCTTACACATTTTCAATTAACGATATAAATTTCAGTTGGCGATTTATTATCTGAATGAATTAGTATTTGTTTATTGTTCGATTATTCCGACAAAACAACTGATGTGTACGATAAAATGCCGTAAATGAATAGGAAACTAGAGTCGCACAACTTTCAGTTACACTATAATACTGGTCACTACATTTAAATTTGAAGTCGAATAGTGTTATTCTATTTTCATTCATTTGAAAAAATGACCAGTTTGGCGATATACTGGCATTATCCTTTCTTGCAAGTGAAACTGAGGCGAGGAGAAAAACGATCGTTGATGAGCGATGCTCAGGTGAAGAGAACTCTGTGTTCGTTTTTCAACTTTTTACACCTTAATAGCATTTCAACAGGAATTTCGGTGGTGGGGATGTTTAGAACACCTTAAGAGGCCTCACTATATCAATTTTGATTTTTTTTAAAGTTTTTTTTTTTTCATATTTTGCGCATGCGCAATATTGACGCAAACCTTAATGACGTGTCTCATGGTCACCACTCACCCGTTCATCAAATGTGAACATTGTAGGTCAATTCGTTCGTTAGTTATGCTGACCACGTACACATAGACCACTTTTTTAGTCGCGATGTTCCAGAATGTGGAAAAATCCAAAAAAGATAAAAAATTTGACCGAAAACAATACTTTCAATGTTAATATATGGGTAATTGAAAGTAAATATGCTTTAGTGAAGTATCAGTAAAGGATATATTTAAAACTAATAGGTTGAAAGGTAGTTTAAGTACATCATCGAAGATTGTTAGGAAAAGTGATTTGTTTAAAAGTATCCAAATCTGCCATAAAGAACTCGCTTGAAAGTAGTCAAAAAGTGGCTTGGTTAATTGAATTGCACGCCGATGGCTAAATATGTCATCACTCGACAAATATTGGCCATCCTTTCTTATCTGGTAATCTACTTTTTAACTTTTAATGCGAAACCTATAGTTTTTGCAAACTGATGCTAATGAGGATAATGCACGTGACATCACAGATCGATTCCTATCTGACGTCACGGTGACCATACTGGTTTATTATTGTTCGTGTTTGGAATATTATGTTACAATTTCTCATATTCTCAACAAGTGTGCATTTAAAATTTGTTAAATACGAATATGAGTCTTATATTTTGACAATTAAATGCTTAAAACAATTTCCAAAGTTCAAAGAAGAAAGATTTTAAAAAATAAATGCGCATGTCCAAATCGGATCATTTCTTATTCGCCATGTTTATAAAATAAGTAAATAAAAAATCCCATATTTTTAAACGTGTGTTGTGATTGGTCACAAGCATGTAGCAAGTGTTGCCAATCGATGCAACCCATTCGTAATTCTGATCTACATAAGATTCATTTGATAAGGTTATTTATAAATTGATGTCGGATGACGTATTAAAAGGAGCAGATGTCTCTCGGACTGTAAAATAAAAGTTGTTGTTAAATAGTATATGTAATTTGTTTAAAGGGAATTGGTACCCTCAAATTTATAAAAAATCGATTTTGAGTTTATTATAGTTATTTAAAATTTAAATTCTTCCCTTTAAAATGATACCTCTTTTGTAATAATACCACATTTAGTAGTATTTTCAATAATTTTTTGAAAATAAAACTCGGAATTATTAGTGTAAGGTTTTTTTTTTAAAATGCGTTTTTCTCAAAACTTCATTTTTCATTACTCATGTACCTTTTCCTCAGAAACTGTACAAAATATCTAACCAAAATTTTTATCACATATTCCTTTTCTGTATATACTAAAGTGATATTTTGTTTTTATTTTTTAAATATATTTTGTTCTGGCTTATTTCGTCAAAAAAAACTTGTGATTGTTACTAAATTTGAGCGATTTCACGATAATTCATTAAAAAAAAAAAAGAAGTAAATGAATTACAATTAAAAACCAACTTCAATAGAATAACAAGTGTCTGCTTAATGCATTGACACAAATTTAGACTTCTATATCTAGTGCTCTCTGAGAAAAAGGTACATGAGAAATGAAAATGTAGTTTTGCGAAAAATGCATTTTTAGAAAACATTTACTTACACTAATAGTTCCTAATTTTATGTTCAAAAATTATTAAAAATACTTCTAAATGAGGTATTATTACAAATGAGGTATCATTTTAAAGGGAAGAATTTAAATTTAATAAACTCAAAATCGTTTGTTGTTTTTTTCATAAATTTTAGGATACCAACTCACTTTAAACACTTTACTAATTTTAATATGCCAAATGTTTCTGAACATTATTTTTTTCCTGCTGAAATATTGAGATAATTATTATCACCCTAAACTTAACAGTACTAAGCTTATATGCAAGCAATAATTTTGAGCATCTGGCAATCCCACTCCTATCATTCAACAAATCACAATATATCTTTAAATGAACTTCACGCGACAATTTTTTCAGTTAATAAAAAACGATTTTCATTCATTCGGAATTGTTAGTTAAGATTGCTTATAGTATCACATAAAAAAAAATTAAAACAAAAAATAAAACGTTATATATATATATTTTTTTTTTTTTGAAAAGTATATCGCAAAATAGAGTTTTCAGTATATAAAAGTAACAAAACCACATTCAGAAAGCTGAATGGAATATAGAAATTTATTTCGAACAAATTCAATTTTTAAAAATGAACTTCAAGTAAAATGTTCGTGCTAAAGTTTCAGAGTAAAAAAGGAAGAATAACACTTTTCAGAAGTGCACAACACGCCACCATTTTATCTTGTATAAACTCGATTTCAAATACGCGACTTCGAATAGATTACGAATAGAGCTATGAGAAAGCAGTTTATAAATTGAAAGAACCTGCGAATGCTTGTGAAATAGAATGTAATGTATGCAACTGAAAAGGACACTACGGTGAATGAATAAAAATGTCGTTATATCCATGAATGCTTTCAAATCTGCAAAAAACCGTATTTTAATATCGTTCTTTGGAAATTGCGAATTACATACCCGAAAAGAAGCAATTTTATTCAAATTACCGTGTTTTCAATGCATTATATTTAAAGTTCATTTAGTTAAACTTAAGGCATTTAAATTCATCATTCAATCTTTCGATGTTGAATATTTTATGACAAAATGTTATCTTTTTTTTTTTTTTTTTTTTTTTTTATATAGTCTTTGTGAAATATTTTTTCGCACGCAAGGATGGTCGAAATACTTAATCAAAACAGTTTTTTCTGAGATAAAAAAAATAATTAAATTTTAACTCGAATGAAACAGTCAGTCAATATAGAATTGAAATCGAATGAAACATTTTCTAATAAATAACTATTTTATTCATCATTTTTTTTCAAGATCGTGAATTTTTTTTTTTTTTTTTTTGTATTAATAGCACCACCTTTGGACAATAAATAAAAACTATCATTATTTCAATTTTATTTTCAAATTCTAAAATTAAATTCCCATTAATTTAGTACTAAAATTAAATTCTCTCATGTTTTTAATGTCAGAAGAAAAATCCATGTGCCATCATGCAATATTGCGTCAGCGTTTGTGTCATAGAAAATTTCATTTATTTTCGGTCCTTTTTTAAACTAGTATATATTTATATAAAAATACTTGCATTTCAAAACAAATTCTTTTTATCGCCAAATTGATCGCCAATATTACCGCAATCGCCAAGTTCCGGATTTCACCTATTTCCGACATTCTGTTTGGTTTTTCGAATGAAATGCAGTTAAACTAACACAAAAAGGCAACCAATAGACAGTAGTTGTTATTTGGGAAACGTTCACAATCTAACCTGCAAACAATTCCAACAATATAAAAGAGAAGAGACAAAAAAAAAAAAAAAAAAAAAAAAAAAAAAGGTAGTTTAACGCTTCAGAAATATGTGTGAAAGGGTGTGTTTCCACTGAGAGGTCCCATTAATTATTTCCTTCGCAATTAGTTCTTCTGCGGAACCGAGACGAATTTTTAATTAGATCCGCTACTGCAATGGGGGGGGGGGAGCTTTCCGTAATTATAACTTTACTTTCCCCTTTGCCTTTTGTTGTTTCTAACATTTAATGAGGGAGAGGCGCAATTAGAAGAAGGAATCTTCTTTTTTACTCTCTACAAAACATTTTTTCCCCCTTTAATGCTAGCTTTTTTTTTTATAGCGATATTTTTTTTTCTTCCTTTTCTGCTTTTTTTTTTTTTTCCCCATTGGTTACACAATATTTTTCGATTAGTCTAATTTTTTCACATTATTCTATTTCTATAGGGAAGCTTCGATTTCTTTGGAGTTGAATTAAATTAAACGATAAAAACCTCGATTCATTAATAATAAAAGTTTTATTATTGACGGTCTAGTTGTGAATGGATTCAATGGGCATGATTTTACAATTATTTCTAATTAGAAGTTGTAATGGATCCGTTGTTCCTTGATGTAGATTCGATTCAATATACACCTTCACTTGACTTGCAACTCTTGATCGTGACAAACCCACATTAAGTTGGCCGTGTGAAAATACAGAGATCTCCAAATTGATGCCAACGTGATCAAATGACTGACCTTGAGTCTTGTTTATTGCTATAGCAAACGCACGATGTTATCTATCAATTTAAAAAAATTAAATCGGATTTCATATTTTCCTGAAATTCAGAGACGCACGTGAGCTTTGAAGAAATCTAATGTGCAAACTTATTTAGATGACAATACATATATTGGTTTCATTCATCAGTATTTTTTAGCTTCAAGCTTCAGATGGTATCGTGCACTTTGTTTATGCGATGCTAGCGCCATTTTACAACGTTACAGAGTCAGTCAGTGAGTGATGAACGTAACTCTTAAAATATCAGGAAAAGCTCTACCTAGGTGACTAATTAGTCGGTATATGATAATTATCTTTTCACGTCATCTAATATTGTTAAATGTTGGTTATATAATCAGATATATCCAAAATCTCTGGTATGATGGCGGCTAATCTTGAAGGTAGCTGTTAGCTCTATGAATATGAATACAAACCATAAAACCAGTGATGGTGATTAGAAGCCAATAAGTATGGAGAGGATAAAGATAAGGCAAACTATAAATTTGTGACGATTTATACGATCTAACACTTGAAGAGTAAAAAAATTAGGGGAAAACTGCCCTCATTTACGCCCAGACACTGACAATTTCATGGTACATTTTCAACATAGGTAAAAAGAAATCATTATGACAGATCATTCTTTCTAAACGTTCACTTTGCTGTACCATGTCTACAAAACTCATAATAAAACGTTTTAACTGTTCATTTTTTGTATGCTTTTAGTAATTTTTTTTCCCCCCTCATAAATGTTTTTGAAATACAATACCCAACTCACACGTTCTACTCAATGATAATCCATGTACAGAAACTCCCAATCCTTCTTGATGACAGGCTGAACACAACGGCTTCGGTACAATTTTTTTCATTCACCTGAACACTGAACACCTGCTCTTAATAATTGACAGTAATTTATCTTAAATCTCGCCATCGACCGGAACTGTTCCGACCGGATCGGGACAGCTCCCCATAAGACTGTGGGTTGATGAACGTGACGCCAGAAAAGTTGTTGTCGATGTCTTGAAATTAGGAAATGGTTGGCTTTTATAGAATCATCAGGTTCAAGAATCTATCTTTACTTTTAGTACAATCAATTACAGCTGTTATATTTTTTCTTCCAAACATTATATTTAACCGAAATACTGCTTCAAAACATACGAAAGTTTTTTTTTTTTTTTTTTTTTTTTTTATTTTTTTTTTTACCAAGCTATAAATTTCAACAACTTTAAAAGGATGTGATTTAACAAAATCTAAACGATTTTTTTTTTTACCCTGTGATACATTTTCGTCATTCTTAGCAACGTTTGTTGAAGTGATCCGAAAAACATGCATTTTTTTTCCTCTCTCTCTTGAGTTTAGAAATTTTTAATTAGCCATTTAAATACTCAGTATGGACAAAAGCTATTGAAGCAGATACTGCTTTGGGAAGATATTATAAGCATGCAAAAGTTTTTCTTTATCGAAAACTTACTTAGATCGAAAACGAACCTTAATTCGTTCCATTCTGCTAACTACTCACACAAAAAAAAAAATGGAAATCAAGTTCCAGAAGAATCAAGTCCGGGACACACTCCAGCGCATTTAACACTTCCCCTCCCCCCTGTTTCCGGACGCATTATCCTTAATGTGTTTCGACTGCAGTGTGCCGAACAGAAAAAGAAAAAAATCATCGAATGGAAACCTCCACCGAACATAAAATTCTATTTTTATACACCTCGTGTGTGACGTGGTCACACGATACGGTTCTGAGGACGACACGCCAGGAAGCGTGGCCAGATGCCCTCGTCCAAGGCTTGCTGAGCAACAGAAGACACAGTTTCGTAATATTCACACTCTGGTTTACGCAGCACTCGGAAGGTAAGCTTACAACCAAGAAGCGTAAAAATATTTAAATAAGCTGTGCTTGGTTGTGGTTGGTGGTTACAGAAATAACGCGGTTGATCAAACGCGAAATTAGTTGAAAAATTCTCATTCGTCCGAACCTATTCTGGGTTTTGCACCGTGTTGATGTTTCAGGATTGAAGTAACTAGAATTGAGTTTTACAAGAAGCCTTCTGCAACTGACCATACTTTCGTTGGTTGGTTGGTTTTACAAGAAGTATGGGGGGACGAGCCCAATCAGGATTTGTCCCTGTGATCTTGCGCATGGTAAGAGAAGGCTCTGTACTTCATGCCATGAGCCTGGGGGAGAAAAAAAAAGAAACAGACTATATCACGTGGTTCGTTGAAGGCGTTGAATTTCAACGTTCAAATTTTAACATTGAGTAGCCATTGCCGCCAACTTATAAAAATAAGCAAAAGCCTTAATAACTTTTAAAACTTATTTTGTATTAGAAGAAAGACATAACACGCAAAAAAAACCACCCAAAATATATTTGCAAATAATCCAGTAAAATATGCTAAAGCCTTTAAAACCGAATCACTAAATGTATATGATTTAGTAACGCCTATCATCTTGAGTTCCTCCAAATCCTTCTTTTTATATCTGAAATACATTCTCCTATTTCTTGGCTTTTAACGACAACAATACAGCTAGCTATAAATCCGTTGAGCTTCTTTTCCACGATTTAGTCCTATATCAATTAGAACTTCATATACTCAGAGAAAATAAGCGTTGTGATATATATATATATATATATATATATATATATATATATATATATATATATATATATATATATATATATATATATATATATATATATATATATATATATATATATTCTATTTTTCACCAGAATCGAACATTCGTCTACCATCCCTCCATCGTAACAAAATATCAGGTGTCCAACCTGTGGGGCTGGCTATTCTAGCCTCCAATCAGCATGGTAAAACATTAGTAGACAAAACAAATTTAGCCTATTTTTCAAGCAGAACATTTTTTTAGACCTTCTTTTATATATAAGTTTATTATTACAGAATTGATGCTTACAGACTCAAGGCCACATAGTTGGTCCAGGCTAACTCCTCTTTATAATACACCCCAATGCAGGTCAAACAAAGCTGTTTGACGTCTTATGCCCCATCCCAATAGATATAATGCTTCATCTTTATTGATGAATTGCTTTAAAACGTACGAATTGTTTATCAGACATTATAACACCAGTTATTAAAGGCCATGAAAAAAAAATTCGAAGGAAAAGTAACTGAAGGTGGGTTTTTTGTTGTTGTTTTTTTATTATAATTTAAAAAGTTTTTACAAGTTACCTTATCAGAACTATTAAACATTAATAAAGTAACCCCTCGTTATATCGCGCTTTTGCTATGTCTCCCATTTTTTTCTGATTTCCCGTTTTTGCATTTTATCGTTTCGCGCGATATATCGCGCATTTTGCTTGGCTTTCGACCATCGATATAGATAAACAACTGGATAGACTGCTTAACGCTGGGGAAACGAACCGTTGTCACCGCGGAAGCGAGATGCTTGGATGGAGGAATTTGTAATGCCGATGTGGATTTTCTTCGACCTTTATGGTACATTCGCGTTATTTTTGATATTTGGCAAGCAAAGAAAATAAGAATAAAACATATTTGAAGAAAATAGTTTAACCAATAAATAAAACTGATCAAAATAATTCTAAGTATAGGATTTGCATATTTGGAACAAACATTTGTGATTAGTTACTGTCGATATCTGTAAACATGTTTTATCTTTATTGATTTGAATTTGATTCTTTAAATTTTAAATTACATAAATTAACTGTTTTAAAAATAAATTATTATCTACAAGTTATGAGAATACAGTAAACAAATGATAATAGACTTTACAAATATATTTATTTTAGAAGTAGAAATTAAAGATAATTGAAGAAATACAGTAAACCAGTTGAAAATAAGTAATAATAAGATTGCAAAATACAAATTCATTTATACTATAATGTAATACAAAAACAATTTAAGTTTCAAAGACATATATTTGATACATTAATTCTGAAGTGTCTCTGAACAAATCTTAATTGTAGTGTAATATTAATTAAGAAAAATTGGGGTTTCTTGTAAAATAAAATTGACCAACTGGATTATTTTTGGTACCATTTTAGCTTAAAAACTAAATCAAAATTATTTGCCAATGAAACAAATTTAATCGGTTTAACATTTACTTAATAAATCCGTCTAATATAAAACAATTCATTTAAACAAGTATGGAGTAAAATCCGAATGCGTTTACAATAAATAATAAAGTGTATTTCTAAAAGATAAAATTTGAGAATTAGAAAACTATGAAGAAACTCGTGCCTTTCTGATACATAAACACTTCATTTTCTCCTAATTTAATAAAAACATTTAAATAAATTAAAATAAAATAAACTTTTTTAATTTAGAACAAGCATTTGCAAACGATTGCAAGAGGAGAGACAACTTCTCTCTAAAATTCAAGGGTTACATTTATAAACAGAAATAAAACTGAAATACAAATTGCTTTCAACAGTTTCGTGAGACTTCGAATTTCAACAAACAGTTAAAAAAATAATTAGCTTTAAAATAAATGCGTAAGTAATAAAGAAACTGTTAAACTTTGCAGTCTGCAGTTTCATTATTAAATAAATTTAGAACAGAACACTAGCATTTTGAGTTATTGTTTCAATTTCCTTTTCCATCCCTTTTTTTCTTTTTTCTTTAATACAATTACTGAATGTTTATGAAAACGTATAAAAACATAAATTGAATAAAACATATCTAAAACAAATTATTCAGTTATATAAATAAACAAAGTAATTATTTTAATAATTAAATGAGTGAACAAGTAGAGTTTTGATTTCGCTTTCTTTTCCCATTTCTTTGCCAAATGCCCTTGAAAACGAATAAAAACAAGGATTAAATAAATATAAATCAAGTGTTTTATTCTAGATCATAATATACTATTTGTTCTGAATTTAAAATATGTTATTTACGATATGAATTGCCATATAAGAGATCAATCATTAACAACGAGCGATCAATGTTAGAAGGGTCATTTTAGATATTTTTCAAAAATAAATAATAATAAAAAAAAATTAAAAAAATGCATTAACATATTTGAAGGACTATTTTTTACTTGCCGGCGAAAACTATTGTCTATATTTTTTCGATTTGCGCTGTTGTTGCAATTATATGCAACACAGTAATTAACCATGATTCTGGAAATCGTCCCACCATTGGTAGGAAAGCAAACATTTCTGCCTGCGCGTTTTTCGCCTTGCGTTGCCATCAGAGTAGTCTATCCAGTTGTTTATCTATATCGATGCTCTCGACAAGTGCGATATATCGAGGGGCAACTGTATTAAAGAGGAAAAACACCAGTTATTTTACCTGAAAGTTTTGTTAATGCGGTTTTATTATTTTTATTCTGGTATAAAAATGTATTGTTAATCACTTGTTCAGAAGATACTGTGGCGTAAAAAATAAAGCATTCGATGTATGGGGAAGGAGCATTCTAGGTCTAGGTTGACGAACTCTCTTGTAAATAGTATTTGGCAAGTATCTTTATTGTCAATTACTTTGTTTAAAAGTGCCCATTTCCAAATTAAACAGCGATTATTTATGAGATTAAAATAAATTGTTATTTGATTTGTGATTTAACTAGTCTTTCCAGTTTCCACAATGTGTAAATTAGCGAATCCTCCTCAGAGTTCGAATACTGATTTAGATTATTTTAATTAAATGCCTTGTAGACTGTTTTAAAAACCAGAAATGAACATCTCTAACTATCCAATAATAATTTGCCATCTAGTGTTTTTGTAAACTTTAAATATGTTTTGAAAACTACATTGTTAAACAAGTGAAGAGTGTTGTTTTTTACCATTCCTCTTGAGACGTTACCTGATGCGTTTGTTTAAAAAAAAAAAAGTGTCTCTTCAGAAATAACCTGTTCCAATAGCTTTGTGGCAAAAAGAGTTTAAATGAATTTTAAAACCTTTTCCCGGGAACTAGGGTATAAAAATTTACAAGTCTTTCACTTCCTATCGACCAGCCTTAGTTTTCGTCTACACCAACCTTTGTTTTGTCGTCCACTGTTTCGTCAAGCACAAATCGCTTTTCTTCACGGAACACTGGACTTAAAAGAAGGGGGGGGGGGATAAAATAAAACAGCAGAAACCTTTTCCATACCTCCCCCCCTCACCATTCCACTTCTGTAGCTAGTCTATTTCACATTTCTTTTTTTATCCCCTCTCTTTATCAGCTCTTTGGTCCATTGGCGTTATTTATCCAACCATGTTAAGTGGAAGGTTGGCGACTCAAGCGTGGCGGAGAACAAATAAAAAGAATAATAAAAAAAATGGCCGGATCACGTCTACAGAGTATTATCGGTTGAAACGGGTATCTTCCTATCAACAGACTGTTTGATGGAAGGTCTTGTTTGTTGTGGTTGTGTTGTTTTTCCTTGCCAAAATACTTAAATAGTTAGTTTTTTTCCCTCTGCCGAGTAACAAAAGAAATGAGAGATAAATTACCCGTGCAGAGATGGCGTGGGTGTACAGAACATCACAGACTGTTTCAGATTCGAATGGTGCTCAATTGTCTGAAAATATATTTTGATTCCTACTTTAAAAAAAAAAAAATGTTTTTTTTATTTTGTTTTTGCATCATCACAGTCATTTCATTGTCTTTATACTTTTAAACTGATAGACAGGAAGTAACGTGGTTATTGTTAATTGAACAGATTTTCTTTTAAATAAGAGAACTTGTCGAAGTCAAAAACTAGTTCGAATGTCATGTCAGGTTCAAAAACTGGTTCGAATGTTTATAATTAAAGGCGAGGAGAAATTTTCAGCCCCTGGAAAACGAAATAAACTGCGACCGTCATAAATTTGTTTTGACACTAGATCAGTCACAAAATATAGTTGATTTGACTGCAAAGCGGCGAAATTATAATGTTTGCAAATGAGGAGCTCGCGAAAAAGCCAAACGGGCTCTCTGCGCCATTATTATATATATATATTTTTTTGTCTCCTTAACTCACCTTTATTTTTCTCTGAAATATGTTCAAGCAAAAGAGGCTCTATACCTCAAAATAATTATTTTTGAAATGCAATACATATACAACATTTACAAAACAATTTTGACCTTTCGTGTAAAAAAAAACTTATTAGGAGACAAAACCATTTTTGATGTCCAGATCTTCCAATACATATATAAAAACGACGACCAACTACCCAAGTAGGCACAAATCCGATAGCCAATATCGGTTCGACACTGTCCAATCCCGATGTGGACCGTTGCTACGGATCTTGGCCAATCTCGCCCGGGTAAAATTTACTGGAAGTTATGAAATGTTAATGCACAGTTTTAAAAATGAAGTATAGTGTTTTAAAAAAGGAATGAGGGTAAAAAAATTATGTTTTGTGATGGTTTTGACACGTTTCTTTTTTTTTAAAAATCGTGTGTTTCGGAACGATGCTCGAGGTTTCAGCATGGACTAGTCATTCTTCACAGAATCCCTGCTACGATGCCGACCAAACGGTATAGTGGTTAGCGTGCTAGCTTCTAGACCGCAAGGTTGCGGGTTCGAGTCCCGTGTTATGTATGTTGGCTTGACGAATGTTTCGGTGCATTATAGCCCTAGTGTTGCTGATGGTGCCAGATAATCTGAAAAATAACCAACCAACCCTCTGCTACGACATAGGCCAATACTACTGTACCTCTTAGGTACAGGCACAAGATACATCTAGATTTGTCCAATTTTTAAATGTCCCCTTCTAAATATTATACAAAAGCAAAACATATGATAATCCCTTTTACATGTTTAACGATGTACATAGTTTCTTCAAATATTCTTTCTTCCCACGCTCTCTTTTCCCAATGTCAATAAGGATTGCCGAATCTACTTCTGGCACGTCTTTCCTAAAACCCAACAAACAAAATAACACCCCCCTGACAATGGATATACAACAAACGACGATTTGTTATTAAAGGCCACGCTCAAAGATGTAGGACGCGCCCTAACACAAGATCCGAAATGAGCAATTCTCTGCCCTAGTATAATAGAGGTAATCTCCTGCAGTTTCTGTATCCCCTTCTCCAACGTTGCATTCGATAAGATATCGTTGGGGGGGGGGGAGAGAGGGGGTAGATATCAAAAGGGCGCAGTCGTCAGCATCCTCATTTACTGGGGGAGGGGGGGGGGAGGTAATGAGGCGTTTGCTCTCGTTCATCACTTTTGGTTGGGGGGGGGGGGGGGCTTAATGGAGTGGACGCAGATCGGTTAAGCCCAAAGTGGGGACGTGCTCACCAGGCTAGATGGAATGAGTATTTATTAAAATCTGAGAGCTGGCAGAAATGAGTGGTATTGTATTTGTGACCTTATAACGTTTCGGTGGTTGTGACCTTTGCTGGCAGGGGAATGTGAGGGATATTGGAACTGTACCAAATGTGACTTAAGGAAGGAAGAGGAAGGGGAAGGGGAAGGGGGGGGGGTGGATAATAAGTGATAGAAAGATGTTTGAAGTTGGTATCCAGAAAATAAACTATCTAAGAACCGACCCCCCTTCTCCACTCCCTCAAAAAAAAATTATGCTGAGTTCCGATTATAATTATTTCTTTTAGATGGGTGATCTTTAAATTGTTTTAAATATTTTAAACTATGCAAAGAGGTCAATTGTGCTTCCAAAAATACTTTTAATGAGAATAGTAAACATACAAAATAAGAAATAGATATGATTATTTAAGAGTGAAATACAGTTTTTCCCTTTTCCATATCCTCTAGAGACCGGACGTCCACTTAAATGGACACACTTTTGAATTTTTTTTCACAATCAATTTTTTTAAGGTCAATTATTTTTATGTTAGTTAATCCCCAAAAAAGAGAAAAACTCAAAAAAAAAAAAAAAAAAATCTCCTTGCAAGCTCAGGTCTCTACAGAATATAACCGAATGTAATATTTTTTAGAACCTTTTATCCGATGGAAAAAAATGCTTTAAACTTGGCGCAATTTTGTGATAGAACTATTATAAAAGCTAATCAATGAAATGTAAGGAATTTGTATCACTATAGTTGGTAATACTGAGCTGCATTGTTGTCATTATTAGAGGCAAAAATGTCGTGAAGCAACATTGCAGCAGACAATGTTACATTATGTCTATAACTTGGGGGGGGGGGGGGAAGCAGACACTCTTAAAACATTTTATGTCTGAAAAGAAATTTTATTTAACTCTTTCAAACTGGAAAGTAGCATAAATATACAAATATATAAAACAATGTGTTGACAATTCATGAGTTGGAATTTCAGTAATTGTAAACTTAATACATTGTTGACACATGACGTACTGGAAAACATTAGAAAAAAGACTTAAATATTTTTTTTACGTTTTAGCAAACACCAAAATGTCAAAGTAAATACTTTTATGTCATATCCAATAAATCTTCAAAAAAAAAAAAATTGAGATAAATACAATAATAAATGATTACAGCGCTTCTTTGAAATTATTTTACAAAAATGTCTTGAAAGTTGAAATAAACACAAAATAAAAATGTTTGTTAAATAAACACGTTTATGTATATTTAAAAACAAAACACAGTATTCTTAAGAATAACACAGCATTGGAAGCTAAAATGCCTTGCTCAACAATCCTTGAAGTTGTGTCTGAGAGGAAAACACGGGAATAATAATGAATTAAAAATGATTCGATTATCATGTTTTTGTTATGGTTTAGTGATGTATGACAAAAGAAATAAAATTTTCTCCAAAGTTATTTCATATACTTATATTCATATCATCAAAATATTTTATTCTTAAATACAAACACATCCCAAATAACCTCCTAAAATAAGCGAAATTAGAATGTCAGGTTTCTGTTTCTAAAATAAAAAGGTATTAAAAATTATGTCTATATATTAGGATTTGTTTTAAACTTTTGGATGCAAATAATAAATATTCATACCATTGGGTTGATTGTAATAGTTACTTATGCAACTAGTAGAGAAGGTAATTTTTTTTTCCAAACGAGGCAAAATGCTTATTTGATGAGTGAGTAGCACGAGTCAAATAATTTACCGAGTTTGAAAAAGTAATTTCGTGCATGTTGCATACAATATATTTTATAATCAAGAGCAAAAAATATTTTTAATACATATATATGTACATTAATGTTTGAAACTTCAGTCAATAAACTTCTGAAAATATGTCATTTCTATACCGATAATATAAAATTCAAGCACAAGGTATGCGGTAAGATATTTCATCACAATAGTATGATCAAATATTTTACCGCAGGCCTCGCGACAAAGCGTTATTTTCGCCACAATGTTTGATTACAAAAAGTTTCATATTTTGTACCTTGTCATAAAATAATATAAAATTCTTTATTATTTTTCCAATATTATTATATTTAACTCTGTAAATCCATGTTTTTTACAATATTAATTGGAAAACAAAGAAGTTCGTTTACAGGAAAAGATAATTTGTAAACTCTGCGGAATAGGCAAAAATTAGGATATTAATATACAGAAATTATTTACTAATTCTTTATTGAAAGCAAAAATAGTTAGTACTAAGTTTTTATTATAAAAGTACGAATTTTTTTTTTTAATATACGGCACATAATCATTTAAAAAATACAGTAGAGTCCTGATTATCCGAGTTAATGTGGACCAAGACCATCTCGGATAACCGAAAAACTCGGTTAAAACGAAAATTAAAAATAAAACAAATCGTATCGGTTTAAATATATGTTTTGACAAGTACAAATTTTATACTATAGGTAAACCACATGCAATTAATAATATATAGTAATGCTTAAAGAGTTCTCTTACTTAAGCCTTAAGACCTTGAGCGACGCGATAGGAGGAGCAGTGTCATACAATGAAAAGGAATGTAAACATTTTGTTTTCTTGAGTGTTTGAGAGATCATGTACCAATTTTTTTTGGTATTAGTTTTGACAAAGGAAAATATCAGGGGTAAAAAAAAAATTAAAGAAATATTATCTGGCTCGGTTAAAGCGGAAACTCGGATAATCGGGGTTTAACTGTAACCCATTAAAACAAAGTTTAGAGTATAAATCCTTTCAAGTGTATTGTCAACTTCCATATGCAATTGCAAGTTATTTAATTGAATTTGAATTCGCGTCGAATTTAAATTGTGTTTAACCACTACAGCAAAAACATCTATTCATTGAAAAAAAAAAATTCAAAATTTTTCCAATATTTTATTTAACTCTGTAAATCTATGTTTTTTACAATATCAGTTGAAAGGCAAAGAAGTTTGTTTACAGGAAATGATATTTTTTTAACGTTGCTTTGCGGATTAAATAAAAAAACAGGATATTAATATACATAAAATATTTATTGATTCTTTATTGAAAATAACAATAGTTAGTTCTAAGTTTTTGTTATAAAAGTCCGAATATTAAATGCTGTTATTTAAAAAAAAATTATATTTAAAAAATAGTTATTAAAAAATTTTATTTTTTAATATATGGCACATAATCATTTAAAAAATTAAGTCATAAAAACAAAGTTTATAGTATATAACCCTTTATATGCATTGCCAACTTCTATATGCAATTGTAAGTTATTTAATTGAATTTGAATTCGGATTGAATTTAAATTGTGTTTGACTATTTATTACAGAAAAAACATCCATTCATTGAAAAAAAATTTCTCCAAATTTTTCCAACTGTAAATTTTTCCCAACTCCAAATTTTTAACTCTGTAAATCCATGTTTTTTACAATATCAGTTGAAAGGCAAAGAAGTTAGTTTACAGGAAATGATAATTTTTTAACGTTGCGTTGCGGATTAAATAAAAAACAGGATATTAATATACATAAAATAGTTATTGATTCTTCATTGAAAGCAACAATAATTAGTAGTAAGTATTTGTTATAAAAGTTTGAATATTAAATGCTGTTGTTAAAAAAATGTATTTTTCAAATATATGGTATAATCGTTTAAAAAAAAAATAACCCATAAAAACACAATTTATAATAGAAATCCCTTTAGACGAATTGCCAACTTCTATATGCAATTTTAAGTTAATTAAGTGAATTTGAACTCGGATCGAATTGAAATTGTGTTTGACCACTACGAAGTGCACATTCATTAATTGACTTTTATTTTGTCCCAAAAACTTGATAGAATGCATTCTTATCGACAACGAGTACATCTGTGAAGTTGCTACTCGTTTAGATGATTAGCCCTACGTCGTTTTTTCGAGTAAAAAACTAACATACAAAATTTAAGCTAACATAAAAGATTTTAAAATGGCAGATTTTGTATTCAAATTAAAAATAATAAATTTTATAAGTGTAAATGTTTCACTTTATATTGATTTCAATATAATTACTCTTTTCATTTATGTTACAAAAATTAAATTATTTTAATTTTGATTTAAAACCTTTTTGTTTTTATAACCCACAATACTTTTGAAAACAGAAACATTTGCACAATAAATTTCTATTTTAATATTATATAAAAAAATATATATAATAATTATTGTTTTAAAAATTACTATTTAATGATACAACAATTAAAATATATTAACAATTGTAATATATTAACAATTGTAATGTATTAACAATTGTAATATATTAACAATTGTAATATATAACAATATTATTTATAAACACAAAATAACAATAATATACGAATAAGTATTATTATAAAACAATTGTTATATTATTAAATAAATATAATTGTCATAAAAATAAAATTATTACTCGTATATTATTGTTGCATTAATATATATCAATTGTTATATTATTATATAACAATATTATTTATAAAAATGAAATGAAAATAATAAACGAATAAGAATTATTATAAAACAATTGTTATATTATTAAATAAAAATTATATATTAAATAATAATATTTATGAAAATGAATAATTATTCTTAATATTTTATAAATATTATTATTTATATACAAAAACTGTTGTACAATAATACTTATTCGTATATTTTTATTTTGTTTTTATAAATAATATCGTTATAATAATATAACAATTTCTATGTAGTAATAAACTTTTTTTCTATTTCTATAAATAATACTGTTAAGTTTATAACAATAATACAGGAAAAACATTTTAATTGGAAAAGTTACAATGAAAAGGCGCTTTGTGCCTTAAAATCTATTTCACGTACATAATTTAAAACCTTTCACAGAATGAAAACACATCAAGTGGGTAAATATCTTTCATAATATATATAAAAAAAAAACCTAGGTATAATATATGTAAATCATTTCTAGTCATTTTCAAGGGATTAATTATGCAGATACCTTTTTTCTTCTAAACACGAATGGAATTTTTCCAATGGACTAATAGAGGATCAAGAGCAAAAATAAAAATTTTAAAAAAATGTTTTAAAGGAAAAGTATAATCCTATGATTCTGAAAGAGTTTGAAGTTGTTAAAGAGTATCAAGCAAAGAAAAGTGCTCGGTGAAGGAAAAAAAAAAGAGAGAGAAAAATGAGAAAGAAGCCCTCTCTCTGGAATAGCTCTGTCTTGGATTGATTGGAGAAGAAGGTGGAAAAACTAAGAGAACTCTGGGATGATATTGAACTAGAGCGGGAAAGTTTTTTTCACTTCAGTTCTTTTTTCTCCCTCCCTTTCTCGCATCCCTCATTTGATGTGGGTCGTGTGTTTAATAAAATGCGTAGTTTTTAGGCCTAAGTGCGATTTTTCTTTGAGTTCTAGGGTGCGCCGTTTTGTCTTAATTAAATGCTAAAAACAATCACATTAAAAATCAACTTATAAAATAAAGTTTTTAATATAAATCCAGTATACGTAATGCCAACTTCTGCGAAACTTGCATTGTGATTTTGAGCTTAGATACTGTTTGGCCATTGATTCCGTATCATGGACTAACTCTTTTTTGCCTTCAAAACTTGCAGTTATAATGAGTCAATCTACTAAGTTTCAGATCGATTGGATGACGGCAAGTGGGTCAATTAATCCTCCGCAGTTTTGCTCGCCACAAACTCACAAAATCAAAGATCAAAGATTTAAAAAAAAAAAAATTAGTTATGCTATCTAACTATTAAGTTTTTATTGACCATTAAGTTTCAATATTTAAAACGTTTTTAATGTTTATCATAATTTTCCAAATATTTGTTTGTGATGTTTTAATGTTTGAAAACGAATGCTCGTTATAAAATTGTAGATAAATTGAAAAGTGAATATTTGTTGGACATCAAATTTCAAAGTTCGAAGTATGGTCTCTATACAATAAACGGTCAAAAAGTTACAATATTATTTTCAACTATCAAAACTAAAAATTTTTGTTTGCGAATGTAAAAAATGTGTTCTGTATACCATTGTCGATAATCGATAAATGATATCAAATGTATTCAACGTTATAGTTCAAGGACAAAAATATATTTGATAAGGAATGTCATGAAATATGTTCAAAGTTAAGTTTCAATACTCAACACGTTTTAATTACAGTTTCATTGTTTTAAAAAATGACCAGTTTTAAATACTAGAAAAGAAGACTGAAAAAGCTTCGATGCTGAGTTTCAATATTAAAAAATATGTTTTCAATAATCTCGAAATGCATTCCATTTGAGAAAAGTTAACATGTCAGTGAACTGTCTCAATTTTAAAATGGATTAGTTTATTGCATTTTAGGGCATTGTATTTCAAACAAAATAACAAATCAATTGTAAAAAGCTACACAGAAGCACAGTTTAATTTTGTAACATACAGCATGCATAAGGTTAAGCGATGCATAAGGTTAAAATCACATATCACATTCTGTATTGCATTTTCTAAATTTTGTGTCGATTCAACAAATAAGAATTTATTAGGGTAAGTTTTTAAGACTTCACAATAACAATTATTGAATGTATTCCATTTCAAACATCACATAGAGATGTGTGACTTGACGATGACTATTGACTTTGCTCAAAAGAATGCTCTTTTTTAACTTGATTCTCAAAAATGACTTTTTCCAAGACCTGATCATTTAATCATTCGGCTATCAACAGACAAGTATAAAAACATTATATCTCTAATATAAATTTTAAAAAAAATACAATAACCCTGCCCTTCCGCAAGTACACCGCAAAATTCCATCACTCTAAAGAATAGAGGTTGGCGATATATCGATACGACGATATTTTTATCGATATTTTAAAAAATATATCGATAGTAAAAGTATCGATACAAGTCACCGATCTATTGATATTTTCAAACATTTTTAGTTTTTTTATAACCATTTTGTAGTTCCAGGTGTTTTTTCGATTTTCTTTATTCCCTTTTCAAAAACTTCAAAACTACAGTTTGGACTTGAATGAGAGAGAGTTTAAATGGCACCTTAACCAGAAATAAAACATAATGTAATGGAAAGATAAGATCATTTATTAGTAGTAGTCATTAACATAGCGCCTTTCTGGTGACAACGTGTGTCTGGAATTTGCATCTAATTTTAAATATTGAAAATATCTCTATCAGAAAATGTGCGGTAAACAACTTTTCAAAAATTTTTCTTTTAAAATAAATGCGAATTCATGCATTGACATGCAAATGTATTTTATTTATTCTGATTGATAACATAATTTATTCATTAAAACAATTTTTATAATTTATTTATTAAAACAATTTTGGCTTAAGTTCATGAAAAGTAGAAATTTGCCCCGAAAAACTTCGTTTCTGGCAAAATTGAAAATCAAATAAAAAAATCATGTATCGATATTTTCTCGATATTTTTTATTTATGCAACGATATAGTATCGATATTTATTTTGATCGATATTTCCGACCTCTACTAAAGAATAAAAGCTAATCGAAAACCATCTCAATTTCCCTCGTAAATTGTTTCAGTTGAAATTTATAATTATTTAAATAAAATTTCCATTTTTACCACGAACCATAAAAAAATATCGTCTGACAAAAAAGCAAGAAGAAAAAAACCGCATCGCTTTATAAACTTGCATCTACTTGCTCTTTTACCACTAAGTAACTCACTCCCAGTCAGACCATCATTAAATATCCGACCATAATAAATTCCTTCTGAAGACTGGTGTTAGGAAATTTTACTGCACGGCCCATGTTTCGGTTGAGAAGTCCTTAATTGCCTCAGCCTCCATTCGTCTGGTACTTCATTTATTCTCAGAATATAACTGAACAGGAACTTAATTGCAGCTGACAAACCAGCGAAAACATTTGTGCTTTTTAATTAGAAGCTACCAGGAGGAACAGAACTTGTCAACTGAAGAGTTCGCGTAACAGGAATGCGGTGTTCCGTCTGTAAACAGAAATGTCATAGCTTTTACTTGGCAAATATGTTCTACGAGCGAATGTTCGGTAATTAATACTTTTGCGGTTTGGTTAAGTGGAAAATGAGAAAATATGGTTGAATGACTTTTTAATATGAATCGCTTGCATGGTAAAAAAAAATTCAATAAGAGTGGATATTAGCAATTAATGAGTTAATTAATCTCTCCAAGTATAATATTTTTTTCGAAATTATTTTTAATCAATCATCGTTTTTTTTAGACTGCTATCGAGAGCTTTTTCTACACGAGAGCATCTCAATACTTTGTTTTACAAATTTGAAATGTTTAATCTCTATTCCTACATTATATTAAAATATTGTTTGGTAATAAGGTTAGTTACCTACTTTTGGCAACAGTAAGAAACAGACGATTTTTTTTTGTTCAGATAAATAGAATGTCTACTGTTGGTTGAATGTAATTGTAATTTGAAAGAAACTATAGTTGTACAAAATTATTTTACAAACTTTATTAACGTTGCTTTATTTTATTCTAAAAGAAGTCTCAGTGGTTGAGATCTCCTACTGTCCTCTTTATAAACAAATTCTAAAGGTAAGGAGACTCGGTATGTTATCTTATATATATTGCCCTAACAATATATATAAAATGCAACGTTTTGTTTTTTGGAACTACCGACTGTCTATTTCTGCCACTTATAAAGTGCTTAACACAGCCAAATATGTCTCGTAATTTTGAGCATCTAGAAGAATACGAGATCGAAATCTTCTAGTGTAAACCCCTCTCTCTGAAACCACCACACCAACGAGAGGACATTGAGGCCACGACAGATTTAATGTGACGATATTTGGTGGACGGAGGCCCGAACCCATAACCCTCCGGTTATGAGCTCGATACTCTATCGCAAGGTTATCGGAGCCCAAATGCAACGTCTATCTGAATATATGCATATTTATAACTCAAAATCTACTGAACCAGTTTGGATCAAATTTATGTCTTTTTTGCAATTTAATTGACTGATGATTTTTAATAGACTTTTAATATACTTTAATAATTAAAAAATACAAAAAAAACAAAAACAGTCATTACACTCGAGGTTTTTTTTTTTTTTTTATCGTATTGCAGTTTATGCTTTATTTATGTCTAGACAGTTTCTTTGAAAACAAAACATTGCTGGCATTAATTTCAATGTAAACAGATGAGTATTTTGTCATCATCAAAACTTTTAATGTAATCATAATACTCCGCGAAAGAAAATCATCATTGAATCGTAAAAAGTTCAATTCTAAAAGGCTTCGAGTAATTAGAAGTAACTAGAGTATTTTAAGTTGGTTTATAATGATTTTTTTTTAGCGAAGTGATTGTAAATATTACCTTTTCATTTTGTGTAAACTTATACTAAACAGAATTTTTGTTAAATTCAATGATCTAATATGAATCCTTGAAAACTCAGCAACGCGGATCCACGCAGTTTTAGTGTACATATAATTAATATTCACAATATTTTTTTATCTAGATCATTGGGCTGATCATTAATACTAATTATTAAAAAGCTTATTGTTATTCTATTGGTTTATAGCTTCTTCAATGGCTTTGCAAGTGTATTGTGCTAATTGCCTCATCCATGTAAAATTTTACGGTTAAGATTTACTGTACGGTCTATCTGGACGACTTTATATGAAAGTTGTCGATTCGGCGCCGAATGTGGCAACCCGTCGCCGAGGTTTTCCGATAACCCTAGTGACCGTTTGGATTTGGCAACACGACGTGTTTCAACGCCATTTTGGATTTGGCGACGCAGCCTTTTGACGTCATTTTCAGATTGGCGATTTCTTTGAAATGTCACCAAGGAGGACCGTACAGTAAATGTAAATCTTAACCAATACAACTTAAATATTAACTGTTGTTGATGACAGTCTGGAGTTTTCAAAATTCATACCGTTTATAAAGCTGACAGCCCATCTCCTGAATCTTTGAGCAGAACCTATTGTCCTGACTAAAAAAACTCATCTAGGTATTTTTTTTTTTTTTTTTTTTCCGTCTTTCATAGCCAACCCCAATCTTTTGATTAGTAATGTACTTAAGGATATCTGTTTCTTTTTATACAGTAAACCATGTTTAATCTTCATCACGTTCCCTTTATTTGTGCTCCACTGAAAACAATTCTGAGAACCATCCTTACAAAAACTCCAAAGACTTCTTACGAACTCCACGTAAGTATTGATCTTAATGAAGACTCGAGAAAAGTGTTTAGTTTTGCTTTTATAAATTTATACTATCTTAAATATTTTCGCATCTGTTCAAACTTCCAAAACAGCTTCGAAAGTGTTTTATTGCGAGTTATTATAGTGAGATAACCCAAGAAACCTGTTGTGAAAAATAATTTGGTACTGACGTATTATCCTGTCTACCGTTGGCGAGACAAAAAGTTTGCCAAACGGATACCCTTAGTCAGTCGAAATGGTCAGTTCGGACAGATCCCGGTTTACCACGCACCTGCGGCATTCCTCGACGATGGTCCAAGATTAACCGGACCTCCGAGAAGGCCAGCTTTTAGCGCCATTACAAAAAGTTCGTCAACAGTCGAAGGGATAAAACTTAAGTACCAAACATTGTTCAAATGTATCTTGAATTGTAAAATGCATTTTTGTAATTGAGGGTCATTGTATGTGAACAGAATACTATAATTTACTTTAAACTTTTGATTTATTTGATTACTTTCTAGTAGTTTAAATATTTATTTTCTTTTCTTTCTTTGTTTTGATATTTAGAGAGGTTAATGTAAGGGAAATATATAATAAAAAAATCAATTTGCTGAAGAACTTTTCATTCTTCTTTCACGGTTATTTACCCTAAATAAATTGGGGATTAATTTTCAAAGATACGTATATAAAATCATAAAATCAAGGAATAAGTCGGTATTAATACGAATTTCGTTTCTGAATTTCCATTTTCATGTTAAATGGATGAATTATGCAAGTGGAAACATTTCGAAACATTCCTTTAACATCGTCGGCGCACGAGATTGAGAAATAGTTCCTTTAAATTGAATTCCAATTCCTCGAACAGGACAAATCGAGAAAAAGTAATTTCCGTTAAACGTATAAATGATTCATTCTTTCATCTTCGTCAAGAAATGTAATCTTCTCCCGATATTAAAATTAAAGCCAGCGGAGGAATACAGGTTTTTTAAGTCCATCCCGGACCAGCACTAATATCTTCTTCGATTAATCATTCGCCAAACGATTTCGCGAACGGGAACATTTCAATCCAGAATTAATCATGCTTCTTTTTTTAAACAAAAAAAAAAAAGAGAAGAAAAGTCAGGAAATAAGGAAAGCAATTAGGAAGGAGGAGAGGAAAGAAAAAAAAAAGAATGGTAGCAGTGAAAAATAGAAGATATGAGTAAATGAAAAACTAAAAAAAAAAGAGAAAAGGTCGCCTCATTTGCATGTGCCTTATCTGGGCGCGGTCTAGAAAGTCACCTATACAAAACACCACGCCCTTTTTCGTATATTTGAATACCGAGTTGTATCCAGGGTGGTTTCCTAACTTTCTAACGTGCTCTCTATGACAATGCGTTTCCGACAACTGACACAATGGTCATTATTATCATTTTTTTTTATTAAAAAAAAAGCACAAATAAACTTCCTAGTTTTGTATAAATACATAGGGTGCCAAAACATGCCGCAAATATTCTATTGTAAACTTAATGTGTATTGAAAAAATAAAAGAAAGAATTCTGATCGCTAAGTAAGTCAACTAATTGCATCCTTGAGTTTGTGAATTAATCGTCGGGTGTTAACAAATTGGATTTTGGTCCCAGTAAATTTACACTTAACCCTTCGTAGCAGACTACTCACTCTACTTTCTATTTCATAAATCAGTTACTCAATCATTTGTTGACAAAATTGTTTTAAATTGTTAAAATCAAAGATATTGAAATCGTTTGCAAAAACAGAATTGTATGATTATAATAACTAAACATTGATCATGTTATTTTCGCATAGATAAGACCTGATTACTGAATATGCCTGTAAAGCGCGGGCCTAACCTTTATATTTTCTAGGGAACCCCCAAATCCTCTTTTTCAATTGGTGTACTTTTTAAATTTATACATGTTAAATTACTTTAGAGATTACCTACCCTATTTATAATAATTTGAATCTTATACCATTTGCGCTAAAATGAGTTCATGCTTAAATAAATGATAATTTAATGCTACATGATAAATGCTTAATTATACAAAAATAAAAAACGCCATAAAGAATAATCGATATTAATACTTTTAATTTATTTCAATACTTCGTAAAATGTAGTTTACTTTTGAATCAAGTACGATTTTTTGTTGGGCAAATTATAGATTTTATGCGTCAGCCTGACAAATTATAATGGTAGTTTCGATTTAAAGGCGGGCTCTCCCTCTCCCAATGATTTCTTCGGGTATAGAATTCCGATTTTTTTTTCTTTAATAGCTGTATTAAAAGTTCATGAACGTTCTTTTCTATAACATTACATTAACCAATCCGTGAACTGTCCCAAAAAGTTTTATTCGTGTGTGCAAATAAATAAGATAATCAACAAAATTGTTTTTTAGTGTTTAGTTAATCGTGTTTTTAGTTCTTAGACAGAAATAAAAGCTCAATCGATTAAAGTAAAGGAAATGAGTGTTACTTTTATCGCCAGCAACATCAGAAATGGTTGAGTAATTTGCTTTTTTTTTATCATTTTAGATTAGTTCTATTAAAGTAGAATGTTTCTTGAAACAAACGCATTTGAATCTAAACCGGATTTTATTCACCTAGCAACTTTAAATGTAAAAAAAAAAAATACAAAAAGTAAAATACTATTTAAAGTTCAGCTAATGACTTTAAATGGATGAATGTGTTTCTAATTATTTTTTGATTTTTTTTTTTCCTCTCAAGTCTTGACTTTAAACTAAATTTTATTTCCTGTTTCCTTCAAGATCATTTGATCTAAATCTATAGAATAGTATTACAAATTACTACATTATGAGAAGTCTAATAATTTTGAAAAGAGTAACAGTATGTGATTGAGAAAACTTCTAACAACAAAACTTTTAACACCGACTACAAATTTTGTTGTGCTTATTATCCAAGAAAAACATCTTACATAAATTATTCACTTAATCTTGAAAACTAGTATTGCCTCAGCTATGAAGTATACAACTATTATTCATTATTTTTATGCCTCTTTTAGGCCTAGGCAGTGTTATTGTATCAAAGTAATTTTTGACTTTCATACAATACATTATTTTTATCAACATAATCACTATTAGTAGTGTAAAAATACTTAAATTAAAGCTGTAAAAAAAAAAAAAAAAAAAAAAAGCTGTACATAACTGAAGCTACATAGCTGTGAAAATTAATAATCTGTAAAAAATACTGAAATTAAAACTAAAAACACACATAGCTAGTTGAAAAAAAAAAAAAAAAAAAAAAAAAAACCATTCTAGCTGAGATACGAACACAGAGTAAATTTGTACGTTGAACGGTATTATTGAATTTGTGATAACATTAATGTTATTATTTTTAATAATAACATTAATGTTATTATTTGTATTACTAATTTTATTTAATGATGGTTTTTTACAAATTCAATAATACCGTTTTACGTACAAAGTTACTCTGTGTTCGTATCTCAGCTAGAATATTTTTTGGGTTGTTTTTTTACAACTAGTTATGTGTGTTTTTAGCTTTAATTTAAGTATTTTTTACAGAGTATTTATCGTATTTTAAGTGTTAATGAACGTATGGAGAATGCCTGTCTTACAATGTTTAAACACAGCATGTTCACAAAAGAATACCTCCAGTTATAAATTTTAGTAGTATTTAATTTCTGTAATTTATAAACACAAATGCGTAATTATGAATTTCATAGTATAAGAAAATCGAGGTTAGTTTACCTTCAATTTGATTTGTGATTTATTGTAAACAGTCTAAATTAAACTGTTATAATGTACCATTAACTGGGACATTCTTTTATGAAGTTATTTTATGTGTTGTACAATGTATTTTATTTTATGCTTTGTATAATGTATTTTATTTTATGTATTGTACAATGCATTTTATTTAATGTGTTGTACAATGTATTTTATTTTATGTGTTGTACAATGCATTTTATTTTATGTGTTGTACAATGCATTTTATTTTATGTGTTGTACAATGTATTTTATTTTATGTGTTGTTGTACAATGTAGTACTGGTGTTGGTACAAAATGTACATTCATTTTGATTGAAACCCAATTTAAGAAAGTTGGTTAACTTTTAGGTTAATAGTTATCTTTCGCAAAGAAAATTATATAAGTAAATAAGAATTTCATCGTAAACCGATATTTTATATAAACTTCTTGCATTCTTTATTTTATAAAACAAAATTTTCCCTCCCAAGGGATAAAGAGGTAAGTGCTACTTAATAAATAATTAATCAATTTATTTCTGAAAAATTTTCATATAATAATAACCGAATAGTTCACCTTAAAATAATATGCTTTGCCTGGAAAAAGGTTCGGATGTAATAGCTCCCTATGGACAATATTCTCCATGTAATAGTCCAATCAAATTAAGTTAGGGACCGTACTTCAGTTTTGGACACACCACTTAATTGAATCCTGCAATACGGAGAGATATATTTCTTTTTATGCTTAATTTGAAAGACCTGCAAATGAGAGAAAATTCCCAGGGGATCGAGAAATGAGGGGACGGGGAAGAATTAAATCTTGAAACATATTTCAAGACAGAATTAAACCTTCGAAATTTTGTAGTTACTCATGTATTTTGAATAGTCAATTAGGTTCGATTGCTGTTACAAATTATAATAGTTATTGAATTTTTAAATATAGCGGCGCATATCAATGTCATTGACATTTACAATGGGTTATTTGAAATACACATAGGCCACTTCATATTATGCTATACTTTCTGTTTGCTATAGATTCTAGAGGTCGAAAATATCGATCAAAATAAATATCGATACTATATCTTTTAATATAGCTATTTTTAAATATAGCGGAGCATATCAATGTCATTGACATTTACAACGGGTTATTTGAAATACACATAGGCCACTTCATATTATGCTATACTTTCTGTTTGCTATAGATTTTAGAGGTCGGAAATATTGATCAAAATAAATATCGATACTATATCATTGCATAGAAAAAAATATCGATAAAATATCGATATATCGATGCATGATTTTTTTATTTTTTATTTGATTTTCAATTTTGCCAGAACGGAGCAAATTTCCACTTTTCATGAATTCATGCCAAAATTGTTTTAATAAATAAATTATAAAAATTGTTTTTATAGATAAATTATATTATCAATCAGAATAAATAAAATATATTTGGATGTCAATGCAAAAATTCACATTTATTTTTAAAGAAAGAATTTTGAAAAGTAGTTTACCGCAAATTTTCTGATAGAGATGTTTTTAATATTTAAAATTAGATGCGAATTCTAGGCACACGTTAGCAACAGAAAGGCGCTATGTTAATGACTACTACTAATAAATGATCTTATCTTACCAATACATTATGTTTTCTTTTTGGTTAGGGTGCCATTTTAACTGTCTCTCAGCCAAGTCCAAACTTTAGTTTTGAAGTTTTTAAAAAGGGAATAAAGAAAATCGTAAAAAAAACATGGAACTGCAAAACGATCATAAAAAAACTAAAAATGTTTGAAAATATCTATATATCGGTGACTTGTATCGATATTTAAAAAAAAAAATATCAATAAAAATATTGTTCTATCGATATATCACCGACCTCTAATAGATTTATTTTCCCATTCATATTCTACTGTTTCACTAACACTTTTTATTGAGGAATTTAATTTTTGTTCCCGTTTGGTTTTCATTGAAAAATTCCAAATTTGAATTTCATATTGTAAAACATATTAAATTAAAATTTTCAATTTGTAAATGTCATATTGTAAAACATTGCCGCTGACTTTGACACTTGTTAGAGCAATGTTTCTTGAACAGAAATGTTGGAAATGTAGAGTATGCCATTATGACAGCTATTTAAGATTGAAAACACCAAAGTCAGAAAATACTTACTAAGCATGTGTAGTATAATATATAGGTAATTGCGAAAGTGGTTGCATTTACTGTGTTTTCCAAAAATTAGAAATAATAGTTTCTTTTTTATCATCACTTGCAAGAGGGTTGAGTGTAAATTCTCTCAAGAATATCTGTGATACTGATATACCAGTCTTGTTTCCGCAGTTCTTTATCAGGAGAAGCCCTTGGGACAGAGCAAACGTGCTGATATTTAAACAGAAGAGTTTGCGCTTTAGATAAAAATAGTTCAAAGTTATATTTGCTTAGATAAATACAGTTCAAAGTTACGTCAGATTTCAAGACACGCAATTTAAGAAAAGACCAAAAGGGAATATTTGCATCTAAGAAATATTGTTTTTATGTCACGACCAAAGCCCGCATTTGGCCAATGTCCAACATTGGTCGCCAGACATTGACCAAAATTGACCGGTAAAAGTCCAAAATGATTTGGAAATTATTAGTATTTTGTCCAGTTGTCCATCCATTTGTTAGAGATTTCTGATCAAAGTTCGATGTTGTATAATATCACTTGAAGGCGCATTTATCGGTGGGTTTAACGGTGAAGTTACACCTGGCAACCTACGAAGTGCCATATTGTGATGATAACATTGTCCGCTTACCTTTCGTAAGAGCTTATCCTTCTGTGACTTATTCTTCCTATCTCACACATCTGTTTCTGCTTTCTTATTTATTCATACAGGGTGTTCATAAACTACCGCATTAACTACAAATTTTTAGATTTTGGAACAAAAATGGATTATTTGTAATTTAAAGGGATTTTGGGAATGAAGTGCAGAAAACGTCTGCTCGAAAGAGGTACCAGCATTCTTTTAATGGACCTCAAGACTACCTAAAACAAAATTTACGTTTGTTAGCGCGAAATAAAGAAAAGACGGGACTTTGGTCGGTCAAAGTGGAAACACACTAATTTTTTCGAATTCCCCCCCCCCCCCCTTACACACCTCCCCCAACATCAGCGTATTGCATATTTTGGACTTGAGCCATAATGTTCATACTATACAACTCATAGTTTCTTCCACATTCTAAGTTCAATAAAAAAAAAAAAATTGAAATCGGATAAATTAACTCACCTTTTGCATGGAAGAACATGAATGAGAGTCATAAAATATAGTGTAATTTGAAAACGATACCAAGGCAGGAGATTAAGTGTGTATGAAATTGTACGTTAAATTTGTATAAAAATGTACATTGTGTAATGTACACAAAATTGGATATTAGCTATATAAGCACATTAATAGTTAAATGTGTTAAAAATTGTACATTATGTGTTAAGTTTGTATAAAAGTGTAAGTTAAGTGAAGCGTGTTTAAAATATTGTACATTAAGTTGAGTATGTATTAAAAGGGTAGATAAAATCATACAAATAATTATGAATCTTATGGTCCTATTTATACATTATATAGATTTATTCAAATAACTTTTTTTTAATCGTAATTTGGATTTTTTCTTTAGCAGAGACATTAGCCGAAGTAATCTATCCATTAAGATTTCAGATTTTTGGGAAGCAATTATATTTGAATTGCATATCAACAGCATCAACACTCACAATCAATACTGGAAACTGGTTTGAATAAAGCAAATAAGTAGTTTGCCTTATTTTATCTAAAACGTGATTTATTTTGGAAACATTCGTAGCAAGTATGCAGAGAAGACAAAAATACTCGTACATATTTATTATTTCATTCGAAAATATTCACAGTGTTTTGAATACGCTCGATTCTCTAAATAAAATCTCAATGTAAAACAATAACTTCTTGCACTATATTGACACTTCTCGTGCGATTAATTTACTTGCATTTCATTTGGGTATAAAATGTTAAATTTCTATAACTCGTTTTGAAAAGCTAACGTAATAACTCCAGAAGAGTCATACTCATTTAATAAAAAACGTTTCTTGTTTCTAAATGACAAGTTCATTTGATATAACTAAAAATGAAACAGCAATATTTTGATCCTTTGATTACAAACATGGACCGGAAATAAGGAATTGAAAACACTGAAGCACTTCAAAACAATGACATTAAAACTTTATTGGGGAAAGGAGAGTCATTGTCTTTAAATACCACAATATTTGTATAGTATGCAAAAAAAGCAGATTCAATAAAAGAAAAATAAACAATTCCGTGAAATATCAACGTTGAAGGATTTTGGTAATTTTCTGAAACATAAAAAGTTTTTTTGATGTGATAATTTATTTTAATTCATGCTTCAAATTATTTATTTACTAACAATGAGACCCCGCAGTTTTGGGGACCCGTTGAAAGACAGAACTTTACTTTAAAAAAAAAGAGGAACAGATATATAAGGCATTTGGCGATTTTTTTCATTTAAAGATTAGAAAAATCGCAAAAATCAAAAAAATTATACCTAAAATAAATTAAAACATAAATAATCATAAAATTAAGTTAAAATATAAATTATTAAGGGTACTTTTCCGTCAGGCTGTTACCATTTGGCGCCAATTGGATACACATCAGTAAAAAATCACTTTACTAAAAATAAAAACAATCCAAAAAAGAAATTTGGATATTCTGGATTAAAAAAAACGAATACATACTTACATGGAAATAAAAAGAAAAATTAACAAATGTCGAAATGATTTGAAAGTTTTCGGTGAATTTCAATAATTTTAACCGTTACGTTTATATTCAGAATATTTTTAGATATGCATTACGCTAAAACCGAGCAGGCGCAGAACGTCCATTTATAGTAAATATATGGAAAATTATAATAATATTCGAAACGCTTATCGGACAGACGATTCTAATATGTAAAAATAATCAGAAAAATAAGGAGTACACATTAAAATAACTTTTTATTTCATTCTGATGTTATAATAAATATCGTTGCCGTTTCAAGAATTTTTTTTAATGTCATTAAATATTAATGAAAGCAACTTTTAATCGAATTTAAATGTTTTCCTTTACAATCTCCATGTACTAAAGCTTCTTTGTACCAAATTTCGTACATCTAGGTGCAAAACTGAGGATTTGTATAATGTAGTATACAAGTGATCTTATTTTATAAGTTTTCAAAATAATAGGATCAGAAAACGTTATCTTGTGCAAAATTTCACTGTGATTGGATATTGTGTTTTAATGAGCATGTATTTAAATTAAATCAAGTCAGCATGTACTTCTATCAATTAGTAGTAACAGTAAGAACATCTATCGATGTGATGGAAGCTAGCATTAGATAATTTTATTCTGTTGATAAATGGGAGTGAATCCAAGGGGGTCTAATAGCAACCAATTTATTTTTCTTTTTAATTCAAATTAATTTTATATAATTAATAATTTAATATCTCAAATAGAAGGAACCTTAAAAAGAAAAAAAAAATTGTGCCACTTGGTAATTAAAAGCTATAAACAATCGTTTGTAAGTTCAGTATATCATTAGTCAAATTGACGAGGAATAATACTTAATATTCTCTATCGCAATATATCTAGTCGACGATATACTTCAGCTATCGCCAATATATCATAGGTATATCGTCTGACGGACAACAATATAGTATTCTGCCGTCATTAGTTAAATGGCACTAAATCCAAAAAAACTTAAATACACATTTTAACACTTTCTGTTTAGCCATTATAAAATTATCTTTTTACTTCATTGAATGGTTCAGGTTTTTAAATCATATAAACCTATACCACTATAAAAAAAAATGTAATTTCAATTGACGAAGCAAAATCATTGAATATTTTAGGATTTAGGGCTTTTTAACTTGTGACGGAAGTATACTAGAAGGGCTGTAAAAAATTTCTTATTTTAGAGCTTTCTTTTGTAACAAATGACAAAAAAAATTAAAAATAAATAGTTTCTTCAACAAGTGTTGTTTTTTTTACTTCATTAACAATCTTTTTACACTTTAACAAAAGTTAGCTTCAATCCTTACAAAATCTTCTTTTAATTTTAATTTCTTAGGAGTAATCGTCGACCATAATCATAATCGACCAAAAGTTTTGTTACCTCACTAAATAACATTCTGATTTTTTTAAACAAAGATTGTACATTAATGTTAATATATTATGAGTATGCTGATTTATGATGCTTGGGAAGAGAAGGGGGGGAGGTAAATGCTTGTTATACGCGAGGGGGGGGGGGAGAGGGATCGCCAAAATTGTTCGAAAATTGACTAACTCTAAATACGATAGCCAAATATGTCTTAACTTGCCAAATAATAAGTATTCTTTTTTATTTGGCAGCCCAAATAAAATTATTCCGCTCTTTGATTTTCAATGAAGCATCAGTCATCAGCGGAGAAATATTTATCGCTATTTTTTTAAAAGATGCAAGTACTTTGCGGCATATAAGTCAAATCGTCTGTAAACCACCTCGTTGAAAATTAAAAAGCGGTGGGTTACCAAATAAAAAAGAATGCTCACTGTTTGATAAGTTATAATATATTTGGCTATCAGATTTAATCCAACTCATTCAATGTCGATTTTCGAACAATTTCGGCCATTCTTTCACTGGCAGACCAACACATACTCATAATTCTATTAGGAATAGCATTTCTTTACATTCTATAAAAAAGATCAGAATGATGTGTTCGATGAGGTACCGAAACTTGCGTCTGCCTCTCGTTCTATTACGATTATTGTGTGTAGAACCTTTTATTCTTTTTACAGAACATATTTATCTCAATATCTTGAGAAAACAATATTTCGAATCAGGGGAATTCACCATTAGTAGAAATAGAAGCAAACATTCCATTCTTGTTTCTTTGAATTCCTTACCATATTCCATTCCCTCACTCAATTATCTCTTGAATTGCGAGGCACCCTTCCTTGTGTCTTTACTTTTGCGCCCTCATAAAAGATCACAGAATAGAACGAACCCAAACAAGCCTCAGAGCAAAGAAACAAATGATAATGATACTGGGAATAAAATGATCAAGGAAATCCTACAGAGTTGGTTGGATGTTCTTACGAAAAAGAATCTAGGGCACGGTCAACCCCATGAGTGCGCATGCGCCGGGTCGTAGGGATCGATTTTGTAATTATCTCTTCCCCTCAAATCCCCCCCTTCCCCTGCTCACCCTCTAGGAGGGGAATAAAGAGGGAGGGAAGAGATTGTTCCAAATTACAGCTGCAGTAGGATAAGCTGGGAAGGGGGTTGGTAATTCTTCTCTCATGTGATGAGGAAAAGAGGTGGGGGGGGGGAGGTAGTCCAAAGTATGTTGGTGGGGGTGGAATGGTAATCAATGATTTAGGGGAGGTAGAGTCCCCAGCAGTGGATTCGTACAGCAGCGCTTAATAAAAGTTCCAGCTTTAGGGTTTGGCAAATGAAGTGGTGTTTCTACAATGCTAGAAGGCAGTAAGGGAAGGGGGTTCAAAATTGGAGAGAGAAGGATCAAATAATCTATTATTTCTCTTAAATTCAATAGAGCGGATGTGGCTTTTTTTTTTAATATGGGTGGTACTTTTTTCGGTAGTATTAACCGGTTTTGTGTTTGGGAGCGTTTTCATCGGGGAATCGATTCGGAATCGTTTAGCAGATATCGATAGTTTGTTGGTCCTTCTCGCTCGCGTCGTAGGGCGAAGTTGAAGCGGCAATGTGGGATGGTGATAATAATAAAGAAAAAAATAACGAAGGCGGAATCGTTAAATCGTTTGGAAATAAAAGGAGCGATAAACTTAATAGACAAGTTTTCGCGCCGATTCGATCTGAAATTGTTTTTCAGGTTAATGTCCCCATTCCCGGAATTTCATTTCTTTTTTTGAAGATCCGAAACGGGCCTCAAGACGACTGAAAACTCTCAATCTATTATTTTGTAGAGTAAATAAAAGGAGAAGGAATGTATTTCATTTTTACTTACTTTAGTAATGTAGTGAGAATCTTATACAAAGGCCCTGCCTGTCCACCTGATGTCAATATTCTGAACAGAACAACACGTCATAAACCATGCGATATGCCAAATGAAAGGTCTCGTTGGTATGAATTCCAATTCCAAAATTCTAATGGAAGTTGCGGAAGTCAATTTGCTATTCGTTAATTCTAAACAGTAAATGATACGTACACGTGTCATGTATCAGTTCGGAAGTATCAACTCGCTTTGTAGGATTATTTAAAATTCAAACAGAAATTTCGACCGGAAAAGGGGCCCAATTTTTATCCATCTTAGTTCCAATTTCAAAATTTGAAGTGTAAATCATAGTGTTAAAAATAAACGTGCTTCTGTCTTTATAGCAGAAAAAACATTCATATAATGTAATACAATTATTCGGATTTCTTTATTTGAAAAAGATTATTTTATTATGTCTATCGGGCAAAAACTTCCTAAAACAATTATTAAATGTATTTAAAATAAAATTTGATTGGTTAATTAGTAATCAAATGTAGTATGTTAAACATTGAATGTTATTGGAAATATTGCCACTTATCCGCAAACCTTAAAATACAAGAAATTAAAGTAACTCGCATCATCCCCAAGAATAGCTCCCCCGTCCCTAGCTTGTCTAGCGTTGTCTGTTGCCATGAAAACAAGTCTAGCCCTATATTTTAAGGGACATTTCAGAAGAAAGACGTTGCTTCATAGGCTTTGCCTTCTAGTCCGAGAGGCAACTGCAATTTTTGGACCCCATCGAACATCATTTTGAATTTTTTATAGAAATTGGAGAAAAGTGAGTAGATTACGAATTCCCTGGTCTGCCGTGGCAAAAATGGCCGAAACTGATCAATAATCGACTTGGAATGAGTTGAACTAAAATCCGATTGCCAATATGTCATAACTTGACCAAAAATAGAACAAACTTATTCGTCTGGCAACCCACTTCATTTTGATTTTCAATGAGAAAAAGCGCAAACGATTTCTGATCTTTGGCTCGGAAAACTTATATCTTTTAAAAGTAAGCCAAATTGGCGACATCAGTTACGTCATAAGTGACGTAATATTTTTTGCCAATGACGTAATATTTTTTGCAATTATGGCTCCCTTTTAATAGATGCAAGTAGACCGTCGCCAGATATCTGAATCGTCTGCAACCTTCTTAATTGAAAATTAAAGAGTGAAAGTTACCAAATAAAAAAAATGCTCATTAATTGGCAAGTTACGGCGCATTTGGCAATTGGATTTAGTTCAACTTATTAAAAGTCGATTTTTGACCAGTTTCGGCCATTTTTGCCACGGCAGACCAGTGGATTCATAATCTACTCACTTTTCTCTAATTTCTATAAAAAATTCAGAATGATGTTCGATGGGGTCCAAAAATTGCAACCGCCTCTCAGTCTATTCGGACGCTAATTTTTTGCATGAATCGCCCCTTCTCTAAATCAACAAGTATTGTTTCCTTAGCAACTGCCATCTACCAGACGAAGTTATTTTTTGAAGACGAAGCTATTTGACGTAACCTATTTTCCTGACAGACAGTAAGTACCTTGTCCTCAAACCTTTAAAGTGAAAAATGTTTAGCATCTGAATTCTTAGTCCTTTCGGTAAATAGTTAGATAGTCGGAAGATAATTATTTCCATTTTCATTTGTATATGGAACATTATATAAATGGTGACGCGGTCAGATTCCCCCCCCCCCCCCATCCTGTTTTAAGAATTCTGCAAACACAGGTGGAATTTAGCAGTTTGCACCGCTTGATAATCTTGTGTAAATTGATCTTTAAAGAAACGTTTTCCTTTACCCAACTCGTCACGGTTAAGCACTCTTCTTTCCTGTTCGAACTCGGTGAGTCATTCTTCTGATAATATATAGAAAGCATAATATTTGACGACATGATTTTATTTCGAGAGAAAAGCGAAAATTCCATTTCTTACACAAATATGAACATTATTCTGGAAATAATTATGTAGATATATATCTTGTTATATGATTTTAAGATAAAATAATTATATTTATTAAGAACCATATCAACAATATAATAATAATTAGATCAACAGTATTTATAATTTTTATTAACATTATAAGGGTAATTGTATCAACAACAATTATAATTATTCCAATATTAACTATTATTATATCAACAATAATAGTAATTATATCAATAATAATATCAATTATATTAACAATAATATCAATTATATTAACAATAATAGTAATTATGTAAACTATAATTATATCAACAATAATGATAATTACATCAACAGCAATTATATTAACATCAACACTGTTTATTATTATATCAACGATAATTTTAATTATATCAACAATAATTGTAATTATGTCAACGATAATTTTAATTATATCAACAATAATTGTAATTATATCAACAATAATTGTAATTACATCAACAGTAATTGTAATTACATCAACAATAATTGTAATTATATCAACAATAATTGTAATTATATCAACAATAATTGCAATTATATCAACAATAATTATAATTACATCAGCAATATATTAATATAAACAATAATTATAATAATATAAACAATAATTATAATAATATAAACAATAATTATAATAATATAAACAATAATTATAATAATATAAACAATAATTATAATAATATAAACAATAATTATAAAAACAAAAATTAGAATTATAAAAACAAAAATTAGAATTATAAAAACAAAAATTAGAATTATAAAAACAAAAATTAGAATTATAAAAACAAAAATTAGAATTATAAAAACAAAAATTAGAATTATAAAAACAAAAATTAGAATTATAAAAACAAAAATTAGAATTATAAAAACAATAATTATATGAACAATATCATAATTGTTATATCGTTATTTCATCATTGTTAATTTATATTAGTTATTACAATTTTAATTATATCAACATTATAATAATAATAATTATATCAATCAACAATTATATAACAATGAGAAGTGTTATCACATTTATAACATTCGTATAATTTATAATTGTATTAATTATAATATATTTAAAGTTATAGGACAACAATATAAACATATTTAAAACTGAATTACATATAATTATAATACATTAAAATTAATTACCTCAGTTATAGTGTAACAACTATGGTAGTAATTATACTAAACAGTATAACCACAATAATAATAATAAATAATAATAATCACAATAATATAATAATAACAATAATTATAATAGTATAATTAAAATTGCACATCATAATTATTATAATATAATAGTTAGTTATATAAATCAACAACTTTGAAACAAAAATTATTTTAGTTATCAAAGTTATAATTATATCAACAATATAATAATACAAATCAACAATTTCAATTTCAATCACATTTATAATTATACTATTCAAATAACTTATATTACTTAATATTTCTCATATTATAATGATATTTCGTAATTAAAATATATTTAACATATATGTTATGATAAAAATATCATATATATATTTTAGCATTAGTTAAAAATGTATAACATAATAATAATTATGTAACAGTAATAATACTTATCTCAGTAATAGTACAACAACAATGGTAGTAGTTATCTAAATAATAATATAATACTAATAACAATAGTCAAAATAATAATATAATAATTACAATAACAACAACGAATGTAATTTATAAAATGATTGAAGACTGAAAAAAGTGAATATTTGTAATTCAAACAACATGTTTGAAGTAAAAAAAATTCAGAAGTCGTTATACTATGCGACAACTATTTTCCCCTCGCAATATGTTTAATTTCTTACATGAACTAGCTTTTTTCATCATAGGAAATCACATTTCTAAGAACTCTTAATGATATGATTGAGAAATTGATATGAGAAAACTCTTTATTTGATTTTGATAAAACAATCATATCTAGCAAAAACACATTTATCATTTTCATCTGTTGTATATTATGAAATTGTCTTTTACCTAAGCACAACTTTTATTTCGAATTTCCGAGAAATTAGAATGTGAAGCAATTTACATCGGCTTCCATAGAACGAAGATTTTTTCAGAATAAACATCTATAATAACATGTTACTTTATCCAATTCCTATACTCAGTCGAAATTTAAACAGAACTTTATTTTGTTTTCGGCCGTTTTTAAGGTAAAAGCATCGAAAATGTTCAATAAAAATCTTGGAAGTTCATGTGTAACGTGTACTTTGTAAGCGTGATTTATGCTTTGAGCATTTTCAACCGTAACACAAGAATGAAGGTGAAACAAATAATGTGTTTTATTCGGAAAAGGAATTTCAATGAACGAGATTTGTAAACAATGTCTTCTTTTTAATCTTCCCAATGTGTTTTTTTTTTTTTTTTTTTTTTTTTTTTTTTAAATTAGTATTCTGTTTTGATTTATTATTATGCTCTAGATAGTTTAAATTTGAATTATTTTTTACTTCCAATGTTTAACTTGGTGTTTTTTTAATGGGTAGTTCAATTATTTCATTATTATTATTATTATTTTTTATTTTTACTTTCAATTACCCATTTGTATATATACATAGGGTAATGAAAGTATAGCATTCGGTTAAAAAAAATTGATTTTTTTTGCATTTCTCCACGTTTTGGAACACCCTGATTTCAAAAAAGTGATCTAGAAAAAATGTCTGTCTGTGTGTGTCTGTGGTCAGCATAACGTCAGAAAAAATTGACCTACGATGTTCAAATTTGGTATGAGGGTTAGTGCCGTCCATGGGGCCTACCATTAAGGTTTTCGTCAAAATCGCGCATGCGCATAAGGTAGTGGCCATTGAAAAAATCATGTTTTTCAATGATTTCAAAAAAACGACTCTAACGATTTTGATAAAAATCGCTGTGGTAATGCCTCTTAAGGTGTTCTAAACATCCCCACCTCCGAAATTCCAGTAAAAATGCTTTAATGGCGTATAAAGTTGAAAAATGAATGCCTTCAACACAGAGTTCTCTCTTTCCTTGAGCATACCTCATCAACGATCGTTTTTTCTTCTCCCCTCAATTTCGCTAATAATAAAGGATAACATAAGGATTATCGAAAAATATATCGCCAAAATCACCATTTTGGCATTTTTTTTTACCCCATACAAGAATTATCACCAAACTGGCCATTTATTCTAAATGAAGGATGAAAATATACAAACGGTAAATGACACAAATCCACGTCAGTATTATAGTGCAATTGAAAGTTGTGCTATGTTCCACACCACTAGTTTTATATTAATTTCTAAAGCAGGGGAAAATGGTAGAAAAATATCATAAGTTTTCAAAATCATTTAAGAATGTACCCGTATAATATTTATAAAAAAAATCTAGTTTTTTCAAATTCACTTTTTTATCATTTCATAACGATATTCATATTCTTAAAAAATATCAGGTGCGAATTAAGTCTGAAATATAGTTAATTGAAAACTGTTTATGAGTGTTATTGGGGAAAAGGTTGCATGTACTTTTTGTGTTATGTAATACCGACGTATTCCTGTCAATAGTAAGATAAGAAAAGTTAATTTCTATTTTCCCCCCAGAAACTAGTTTCTATTAAAAAAATTAGATAAGAAAAAAATTGTATTTAATTGATCTTTTAAATTAAACGATACACACTTACAATCATAAAATCCAAATAAGATTAAATATTTGACATAAACAAACCTAAATGATGTTTGGGTATTTTTGATTAATTGATTATTATATGAGTCTATATCTCGTAAAGAAATTTATTGGATATTGAAGTAACTTCAATTAGTTGCTCTTATTGTTAAATTAAAAGTTGTTAGTTACATTTCTTGCAATTTTTTTAAGAGTCACCACTAGTTTTTCTTTTTTTTTCTTACTTTTAAACTTTTTCTCCCTCACAAAGACGGGTGGAATATTGCAAAATATATGAAATTTTTCTGACATAAAAACAGGAGTGCGTTTAACATTATAAAATAAAACTACAAATCCCACAGACACGTGCGATAGTCAAATAAAAGTTCTCAATGAGATGAGTTCTCATACCAAATTTCAACTGAAATTTATGATTAATAGTACCGGGAATGGGGATCGGAAATCAATTTACAATTCGTTAAGCCTAAACTTTAAATGCTGCAGAAATGTGTCATGTATCACTTTGAAGGTCTCGTTAGATTAGTAGACCATAAAATTCAATCGATCAAAAAATTTCGAATATCGACAAGAAGAATGATTCACCAGTAACTCTGAAATTTTCAAAGATAGGCTGAAATAGAAAAATAAACATAAACTGAATATTTGCTGCTTTCTCACCGAGTTTGTCACCGAACCCGCCAACTTGTTGATATTTTTGTTGATTAATTGGCAGTATTTTTTATTTGTCATTGACTTAATAAAGGAAGATTTTAGTCACTATATGTTTTTAAACAGTACATGCTTAGTATCTACGTATGATGTAGAAGAACAAAACGTGTATAGTAAAGGTATTTTAGTGATGGTTACTGTCACAACTCAACTTGATAATAGTACGTCAAAACGGCTTCAGTCTGTGGTAATAGCATTGGAGTTGAATTGTGAGCCAAAACTGCTCGACGAAAAATGAATTAATAATAAAAGTTTTTATAAAATACTTTCCAGGAGTTTCTGTATATTTTTCAAAAAGAAAAATATTTCTGAATATTCTAACAAGTCCCATTGGGCCTAATTAAAAATAGGGCAACATTCGATCCAAAAGAAATATTTTCTCCTCAATTATTGCCTTCCTGCAGTATTAGATCTGCTTAATTTTCAAAGCTGCTATAAATCGACCGGAACTCATTCCAAACCATCTTTAGGCAGCCATAAGCACAGCAGAAGAACAAGAACGGGAGTCGGAACCATTTTTATCCATAGCACAAAATAAAAGCGAGATCTAAAAAGGAACTAAAGAAGAGGGGGGAAAAAAATCGCGTAATGGACAGCTCGATCGATTCGTCTTCTTTCATTCTTTTTATTCCCTCTTCGTCGTTAGAGTTTCCTTTCAAAGCCTTTTAAGAACTTTGTCCAAAAAAGAAGAAAAGAAGGCTTCTGCAAAGAAGTCTGATGAGGAGGGAGGAAAAAGAACATCCATTCGTTCGAATAAAAACAAAAGCTGTTTTCTTCAGTGCTTTTCGTGGCAGTTTCATTGCACCCGGTGAACACTTTTTAAGAAAAGGGGGAATGACGTCGTCTTTTATTGGCCTGCCATTCAAGATGGCCGAACCAGAAGAATTGTCGTGTCGGATGTGTTTGTGCTTGGACGAACTACTGAGAGAAGCTTGTGTTAAGTCCAGCCATGCGCCTTTCCTCTTTTTTTTTATTTGGGTTTCCGATCACGCATCTTCTAGGATAAAAGGATCAAGAATAAATGGTTGGTTGATAGTTCTGTCTGCAATTTACAAGTTTCGAATAACAGGAGAACACGTAGAGTGCAGTGAGTTTTTTTTTTTTTTAATTTAGGTAGGAATTTTAAGAATAATTCCAAAACATTTCTTTAAAAGCTGACAGAAGCTACTAAACAAACATATTATTTCCAAAGCTTGTTTCAATATCGACAAAAAAAAAAAAAAAATCTTAATGTCAAGCAACTTTTTAGCAAAGCAATAGTTATAATCAAACAATTCTACTGTTTTGACTAACATGCGAATTTAATTAACCCATTAACGACTGTTGGTAAGAAAACTTGCCAATCGAAATCTTAGGTTTTTTTTTTTTCCCTCTGCGATTGCGGTTCCACTTAATATTTTTTTTTAAAAACATGAAAATAATTTTCTAAAAAATCTGAAAAATTCAAAATATACCTTAAATGATCTAAATAAATAAGGTAAAATTTAAAAACAATGACTCTTTATCCATTTCAAAGTCGTTTTTAATGGGTTAAATCTACTTATTTAATTTTTAAGCAACATTCAAAGTACTTCAAAAAGAATATTGCTTCAACTTTAAAAGTTAAACTAACATTAGTTTAGGTACAATTTAAAATAGATTCAATAGTTAAAATTTCAGGAAATATTTTCTTCTACAGAGAAATATTCGGGTTTATTCGCGGGTTTTGGCGAATCGACGAACTTTCTATTTTTTTTTATTTTTTTTTAATAGGAATTAGCGAAAAATGCAAGTACAATTTTAGGAATTTTAGGGAGAAACAAAAATGCAAGGAATATTAAGAATTTTAGGGCGAATTCCCCCCCTCCCCCCCGATGGTCTTTCTCTACCCTGTTCCTCCAATCAAAACGATTTGGAATATTTATATTTAATATGATCACACTTCTGAAAGAAAATAAGCAACTCTGGTGGCCATAGCCAGGCTATTTGTTCTATAATGTAAATAAAATAAGATGATACTGATGATTGATCATTTAGGATAGTATTGTTTTGCACTCATAAACAAGTTAAATTTGTTTACCATGTTGACTAAAATGGCATTAGTGGTGAAGTGATCATACATATAGATTATACAAAAGATCGACACAAAGTAAGACATTTTATGACCCAGACAAAAATGAAACTCGTACATCAGCAGAATTTTCTCACAATAGTAAGAAAGTATGCACATTTATAAGTGAAATGAAATTATTGAGAAGCTGGAAAATTACTTTATTGCCAAGAAAAAAAAATTCATACTGACTTTTATACCAGTCAGTAATGCATAAAACAATTACCAGAATTTTTGTATCCGATTAGCTAGTATTTGGCGACAGTTTATCATTTCTTCACTTTGTCTCAAGGTGCATTCAGAAATAGGTTGAGGCCAAATTATCCTTAATAAACAGTTCTCCACACAAGGCATATTCCATTCAAATTATATTATATTTAACCCATTTAGGAAGCAGAAGTAGTGATTATCACAATTCCCCAAGACGAATCGGATTTTAAATCTATTTTCTAAAGCAGGTAGCATAATTTTACTCCTCTAATGGCAACACACCTAATCGCTCTTCGTTATATTCGGTGAAAGAATCAATTAGAACTTCGTCGCCCGCTAGCAATGGTAATACACATCATAAGAAATTGAATTATGGATCGTTTGCAATTCCTCTTACCAGTGGTATAATCGCCAGCAATTTAAACCAGACGGAAACTGGTCCTAATAAATAACTTCTGGGTATTCCTTCTGCAAACCGCGATAGGGGGAAGGATCAACCATATAAAAAATAATTACACAGTTGATAAACAGGACCAGTGGGGAAAAAAAGGTGTCGTGACGTCAATAGGTAATGGTGACGCATAGCACCTGGCAATGGCTGCTGTTTGGAATATGATAGTAAGTTTCTCTGTGTTTGGACGATTTTTTTAAATTCTATTTCGTTTCAAAATTCGAGATCCAAATAAATAAAAATGCGTTTAAGTATACTGCTGTTAAGGGTATACTTTTACGTGTTTTATTTATTTGGATTTATGTATACATTATTAAAAGTACATTGCCATTAAGGGGGCAAAAGTGTAGATTATCGTTTTTCTTTTTTATTCTAATATGACGTTATTCAAAACCTTATTTAAGTTTAATTTATTTGGTTTCATTTTTAATGAATCCAAGTCACTTCTTAGGGGACAAATGAAAAATTGGAAGTAAATTTAATTATATGGACTGGGTACCAATCAAGCCAAATCTAAGTTTTGAGAATTTTTACTTATGGTATCCTCCATTGGCTTTTGTTTAGATTTACTATTAAACTACGTCAAATGATTTTGATATAATTAGTTATTTCAATGCAGATCTATTTTTAAAAGTTAAAATTCAACTTTTCAAAAGTTCCTAGTCATGGTCTGCAAACACCAGGAATAAAGCAAAAAATGTCTCTATAATAAAATATATATATATATATATATATATATATATATATATATATATATATATATATATATATATATATATATATATATATATATATATATATATATATATATATATATATATACAATATATACAATATATATATATATATACAATATATACAATATATACAATATATATACAATATATACAATATATACAATATATATATACAATATATACAATATATATACAATATATACAATATATATACAATATATACAATATATATACAATATATACAATATATATATATATATATATATATATATATATATATATATATATATATATATATATATATATATATATTATTTTTTTAAAGACCTATATAAGAATTATCACAAAAAATATCGCCAAACTGGCCCTTTTTTCTAAGCGAATAATGAAAATATAAGAATGATGAATTACACAAATCCACATCAGTAATTGAAAATTGTGCGACGTTCCACACCCCTAGTTTATTTCAAGGTTACCTCTCTGGAACACATAAGTACTGCCAATTAATGGATTTTCTTAACAGTTTTCGCTACAGACAAAGTTAACCGTATTAAGTGCTATGGTTTTATTTGGTACACTAACTTTATTTACCTCACATCATTATAGAGTTTTTTTGCAAACGCATCTAAAATGAATTTCTAATAGATTTTGATGTAAATTTTGTGGAGTTAGTTTCTTAAGTTTAATACATTCAACTTGAATTCTGAAAAACAAAGAACCTGACGACCTGTATTTGAAAAAATTACAGAAATTTTTTTTACACAATAGAAAAACTAAATAGAATTGCTTGTAGAGATCGAAAATGGAAAACAATAATAATAAGCTAAACAAAGCTAAACTAATCCATGCTATAGACTTTGTAATAGTTTTTCGCCGAAAAATATATTTAAATAAAAACTTGCGTATCTTGATATATCAGGCTATTTTCTAATCAAATTGCTACATCTGCGTTGTTGAGCAAAAATCAGGAAAGCTACTACAATCAATGTAATTTTGTAAGTTATTGATAGCGAAGAATGATCATTATGATTTTCTGGAAGGTAATAATGGCAGACTGGTAAACGTAATCCTTTTTCATGGATGATTTATAGTATATTTCTCAACAAAACATTAGTTGAACACATTTCGAATGTAGCAAAGTCCTTTTGCTTTACAAGTCAGCAGTTTCTTCACAATGTTTTTTTAATCTTAGTTTTTCTTTTGCGATTGTTTGAATATGTCTGTAACGACAAGTTTTCACTAATCGAAAATGTTTCACAAAAATTTTTAATGTATAACTTTGTCGTGCATCTTTGAATTAAACGCATTGTTTTATAATTGATGTCTATTTATATAGATGTTATTTATATTCTAACTGCTGAAAGTTATTTGTTTATATCGTCTTCGTTACTCAAGAAAGATAAATAGTTTCCCTCTTTGGAATTTCTGGAAACGTTGAAATACGTTGTAATAACTTTTATTACATGGGCATATCAACGTAAATAAAAAATAGATACAAATTTCTGAACTAATTATTTTAAATTTCAAAGACTATGTTTAAAGTACTGAAAACTAAAATGCATTAAACTTGATTACTATAAGAGCATTTATTGTATATTTTCTGAATGCAAAAAATTCTAAATGCATTATGACTATGCTTAGTACGGCTTTGTTTTCTAATTTTGTTCTACGTTAAATTTACCTGTTGAAAATAATCTTTAAAATTCTCTTGCAAAACAAATAAAATTACGTATCTCAATAAATATAAAACAAAGTTGTAAAACACTTCAGTCCATTTCGGAACACTTTTACTACTCGTTAAAAAAACTTACAACAATATAACACATTCTTTTAGTATTACTAACTCTGGACGGAAAAAATGCAATAAAGCTGTAAAAATGAAACATACTTTCAATGCAACACAAATGTATCGTCAACTTCGTAGCATTACGTTTTTTCTACAACAATCCTTAGAATGTTGTTAAATATGATAGTTCATAGTGGAAAGGTAACATTAGAATGTTTCCGTGGAATGCGATATTATAAAACTCCGTACGTGTTGAGTGTTAGATTTTACAATAAAATATACGAAACCGGTTGAGAATACAACTCATTTTGAAAAGATTTGCACGATACGACATTTTTAAATTTTGAGTTAGAAGTGTTGAAGTTATTATATATTTTTATGCGACAAAGTGTCATAAATTTCTCGTCTGAACGTTAGTCTCAAAATAGAGATTTTTTTTTTTTAAAGAATGAAAGCAATGCAATCCAATAAAGCTTGTAATCTTTATTCGTAGACCGAAAAGCGGGCGGAAAGTTAAGGTTTCTCATGGAACATCATTCTGAATTTCTTATAGAATGTACCGAAGAACTAATACATAATTTTTATCGCCAACTTGGCACACTTTTAAAAGATGTATTTGGCCCCAGAGAAGTCATATCGTCTGCACTCTTCTTAATTGAAAATTAAAAAGAGGAGGTTTACCAAATAAAAAAGAATGTTCATTATTTGACAAGTTATGATATATTTAGATATCGGATTTAGTTCAACTCAAAGTGATGATTTTAGAACAGTTGCGGCCATTTTTTTTTTCAGTAGACCAGTGCATTCATAATGTACTGGAGTGTCCCTGAATTCTATAAAAAAAATCAGAGTGATGTTCGATGATTTACCTCAACCTGCAACCACCCATCACAGGACCGTGGGGTCCCCCCCCCCCCCCCGATATTGTGTGAGATCTTGTTTTATCACTTCCCCTTCTTTTTTTTTATGTGTAACTTATTATATGTATTTAATCAAATCTTCGGCCATAACCTCCCCTTCCCCCCCCCCCCCAAAAAAAAAATCTTGGCTACGGGCTTGGTCCATCGGCTCCCGTATCAATACCAAAACAATCACAGAAACATTATTATTCAAAATTCACAGAGTACTTTGACAACAAATATTTTATGTATTGCAAGTTATCCCGATTTGTATAATGCTAAAAATTTTCAATTAACTAGTCAAACTACAAATAATACAAAAAGAATATTATGGACATTGTAAAAGAACTGCAGAAATTCGAACAAACAAGAATATTTTCATGGTTAACTTAAACGTCGTTGTTAGACTATTTGTTAAACATTGTTACAGAAATTTCGTTACAGTTGGATTGTTTTTGGAAGTTTATGTTTTTACTATGTAAAGCTAGTTTTAAAATCTAAATTGCAAATGTTTTGGAACCTAGGCGATTATGATTGATGAGGTTTTAAAAATAAAGAGACTGTCTCAAAAAACCAGTTTATATTATAAGGCTGTTGTGAATATGTAAGATAGTATTTATTTTAAGGAATAATATTTTCTCACCAATCGTAAGAATCTACTGAATTGTTTTTTAAAATCCACCAAATGGAATAAAGCGTGAAATTTGAAGATTTTATCTGTACATATAAAAGAAAATAGGCTGTTAAATTGCAAACTGTGAATAAAGATTTCTTAGCTAATGCGAAGATAAGTAAACAGAGAAATTGAGTATGTTTACAATATGTGTGTATTTGTTAAACAAATGTATTTATTGCGTGCGTATAAAAATAACTATCGAAATAAACATGTTGAAACTGGAGCAACTAGGAAATACCAGACTCACAATTAAGATGGAAAGAGAGCATCAACTATACAATTTTAGATATGTTGTTTAAATCCTTGTATATAATATAGATTGTATAATATAAATTTAATTAACTTTTTTTCAAATTATTTCAAAGTAAATATTTAAAAGAGAGTGAAGATTTATGTTTGCTCTTGACTATCTTGAATAAATAGTTTCTAATTCATGGGATAGTTGTCTCAAATTATTATTTTTATGCCACCAAATTTACTAGTTTTGAAAGAGTGCATTTTACTGGTTATAAAAATGCTTCCCTTCCGAAAATTAATATTGTAGCCAAAAAATCTAGCTTTGCACACTTGTGTATCATTAATTAATATATATATATATATTTTTTTTTTACAGATCGGTGATATTTATTTTATTATTGTAAATTTAGAGATCTTAAAATAATACATTAAGTTAACTTTTTATTTTGAATTGAAATAAAATTACACAAAATATAGTCTGTATAGCAAAATTATTTGTTCCACATTTGGGGGCTAATAGAATTTTTTTAAATCAGTTTTTTTTTTCGGTATTTGAGTTTGTTTCTCCGATCGAGTAAAAGCTTGCTTCATCAAGTCTTTCAACTATTTCGAAGCAATCTTCGATAGCAATCAACTATTCGAATAGCAAACAACTTTTCGAATAGCAAACAACTTTTCGAATAGCAATCAACTATTTCGAAGCAATCTTTGTAAGAACCAATCTTCAATCAAACATATTTGCGAGGGTCTACATTGCGGCAAGTCTCCGCTGCCTCAATAAGTCTACATCTAACTTAGAATAAAACCACACAATTGTGGACGCTGTGTTTCTATGGTTCTGACCCCATGATAACAGAGATCGCACAGCCGGTTCACCTTCAACTTATGAAAGTGAAAAAAGTCGCATGATTATGGGCTAGCATATTCTATCGGCGTTTCCGGAACTCAAATAAGCCGTAATTAGCACTCTGCTGCATCTATGTTCACAGGTTGAGACTGTACCTTGAGGCACATTTCTATTCAGTAGAGATGAGACTATTGACATGTTTCGTAATTCATTTGACACCATACATTAAAGCTTTCATTAGTTAGCAGTAATAGCAAACAGCTGACAGCTCAACAGACACAAAAACTCCATCCAGTTCATGGACAGGATAATTTGCAAGGAGGGGCAAGAAGTCTAATATTTTTTGTTTAAACCTTGATTTTTCAAAAATTAGTTTTGGATTGAGTGTTTAAAACGTCTTTCAAAGCATTAAATTCAATAAGCATTTTAATCTTCATTTCAAGTCAGCCAACCAAATTACTTTTAAATATCTTTTTTCCTCAACTTAAACTGTGATTATCTCATCTGGCTTGACCTGATTGGAAGGCCTGGAATATTATTAAATAGTTATGCAGTAATTTTACGTTCAAATTAATAATTCAAAACCCATACTTATATTTTTTTCCTCGCGAATTTTACTACTTTTTTTCCTCTTTATTTTTTATTTTTCAAAAGCCAGTGAGACGCTTTGATCTTTTCTGGCGGCACCCATAATAGAGACCATAAAATGCAATGGGTCATTCATGGTTTTTCGTTTTATTTAGTTTAAAAAATTTTAACTTTAATAACGTGTCTATATTTTACGCATTTTATCAACTGTTCCCACAATTAATTTTTTTTTAATTCTTTACTTTGTTAGTAATAGCATAGCGTCCAATGTCGATTACCTTACCGAGTTCGTGCTCAGCTTTACAAAACTATGTATGTCTTAAATAGCTAAATCCGATGTCTTCCATTCTTTGCCAATTCCGCGCAAAGAGCAGAAAGCTGAATCGCGTCTGTTGCCACCAGTAAGACAACAATTCTGGAAGTAATTCCCACTAAGTGTCTGTTCCTTTTGAGTTTGCGAAAAGAGAATGAGCAATTCCGAGTGAGTGTAATATGCCAGTTGATTGAAACGTCCGTCCTTTGAGCAACTGCTATTAGCCTTCTTGGCGCAAAGGTTGAGCACGCACTTAACATAATGATATGGTTCTGGGTGAGAGAGAGGGAGAACACCACACATTGGGTCTTGATGGCTACCCTGAGGATTGGAAGGCCCATTCCGTATGCTAATAACGACTGTTTGCTGTTGAGGAGGTTTTGTTGTTTGGGGAGGACATCAAAGGGCGTTCTTCGTCTGCTATTTGGAAAAGGTATTTTCGAAATGGTTTTTGGGAAGAGCCTATGGGAAGAGCAAACGTAGTTGATATCGAATGACTTGGCAAGAGTAAGAACGGTCAAAGCAATTGTTTTTGGTAGTTATTGTTCTTTTTGGTTTGCTGTGTTCCGAGTTTTGATGGCTCAATTCAATTGTAGAGTTTACTTTTTTTTAGTTGGTTGGAATTCATCATGGATTAGCTTAAGACTGCTTATTTCAGTCAACTAAAGTGTTTATGATAGTCTTTTTTAGCCCCATAAATCTGACGCGACATTTTTGCGCAATCAAAGGCGGACAAAATATTGCATGGAAGCCTACGAATTCTTTGAGATAAAAAAACAGGAGTGCGTTTAATTTTGCGGCAATTGAATTTCGGAATTGAAATAATTACCTTTTTTATTTATCGTCTAACGGCGCTACTGACACCGAGAGAAAAAACCACGAACCTAATATTTTGATATATTATTAATAAACTTAAAACTTCTAAGGATTTGAGTTTTGATCTGATTTTTTTATCTGATTAATTGAGAGAAAAAAATACGGTCGAAAAACTTAATTCATTATCAAACAAATAAGAATCTTATCTATACTGAATCTTAACTATACTAATCTTATCTATATTTTGAAATATTAATTTAAAATATCACGTAAATATAAAATATTATGTAAAATTATCGTATTAAATCGCACTGACCTAATTGAGTACTAATTTACATATTAATTTAAGTGATTTTCAATACTTTAGATTAAGCTGAAATAGAATGAAATAATACATATAAATCTAAGCTGAAATGTTGAACCGTATTTCAATGTAAATTTCAACTATTTCTTTTTTGTTTGGATTTCTACATGATGACGTCATTGACAACTGCTTTTTACAATGCCAGAGAGGAAAAAATCAAATTTGGGTACGTGATTGACTATTTGAAAGTTTGAATTTAATTTTTAAGTCGTATGGAGATTGGTTATAGGTTTTGGCAGACGAAAAAAGCCCCCCCCCCCCTCCCCCTCCAAACAACGTCGTACATAAACATAATTAAAAATATGTAATTTTCACTTTCGCATTGCTAATTATTTTTCATTACAACATAACTCACAAAAATTCCCTTTAATTTACGATTTGACAGATCCAGTAGAAATAGAAAACATTTTCTATTTAAAAAGTCTGATCGCCCCTACCGATAATGCAGCTAGCTCATCGTGTCGGAAAACATTTCCACAGTATTATTGATCAATCCGATCTAAGCCTTCGGAACTTTTAACAAGGATTACAAATGAATATTTTAGTAATTTAAACTACATTGAGATAAACTGACGCAATAAATTTAAATTACATCATTATTGCACTCCTCATTAAATTGATCTTTTCACCCGCAAAAGATTGCATTGCTCAAACCGATTTATTAAGCTTCAATAACAGCTGGTTTTCCCTTCTCTTTCTCGGCACGCCTTGCCAATGTCGACGTGGTGTGGTTAGAGCTCTAATGAGGCGAGAGCATCATTTAGTATTTATTATATTACTCTGGAAAAAGATTAACATAATGAGTGTTTATTCTTTGGCGGTTGGCCGGCATTTTAGGAAATCGCCATTAACGTTACTATCCAAATTATACTCCACAGTTTTCAGTCACGAAACTTTGGTCGAGGAAATGTGTACTTAAAATATATCAAAGAGTATTCGACTTTTTTTGTTTATGTTGGCGATATAGTCTTGTGTCAATTATAGAATATTTGATTGAAGTAACCCTATAAACTGAAACCGTCGAAAATAATAAAATCATTTTATTATAAGAATAAAATATTATTGGGTTCAGATTTACTGTACCCTTGGCGAATTTTTGAAAGTTGGCGATTTGGCGTCGAATTGTGCAACCCGTTGCCAATTTGGTCTTGCGGCAACTTTAGTGACCCTTTGGATTTGACAACACATCGTTTTCTCTCTATTTTGGATTTGGCAATAAAGCCTTTTGACATTATTTTCAACTTGGCGACTTTTTTTGAAAAGTCGCCAAGTTTTTTTTTTTTTTTTTTTTTTTTTTTTTTGAAATCTCATGCAAACAATGCCATTCTTCTTATTTTGAAAATCAAATGTGTAAAATCTCATCAAAATCAAAATTGTATACAAAAAAAAAAAACTCACCCACACACACTCTTTCTTATGCACTTAGATTTATTCATAACATAACCTAAAGATAAAGGAAATTACATTTTACTTTCCTTATTCATAAAGCTATAATTTTTCAAAGCTACTGTGTCCATCAATCAGGGCCGTCGCTAAGAATTTTGGTTGGGGGGGCGTAGACATCTTTTTGCCGACTGAAATCAAGGCATGCCCGGTGTAAATGTAGAAAATATAAATTAAGGTGCTAATAAATTGTTAACTAATTTTTATTAATGTAAAATTAACGTATAAATAATTTTTAATTAATATATGAATAATTACTGCATAATTAATTAATTAATTAATTAATTAATTAATGTAAAACTAATTGTTAATGCATTATTATTATTATTTTTTTTTTGTTAATGCATTTATTTTGTGAATTGTTTTATTTAATGTGAAATTAGTTTGAATTATTTTTAATTTACCGTCTAAACAATTTTTAATATTTTATGGCATTTTTTTAATACGTACTTAATGTAAAATTTTAAGTAAATTCCCATCACATTATAGTTAAAGTTCCTTCAATTTCATTTAATTTTTCATTTCTTTTTAGTACATTAACCCTTTCTCTTCAAATAAAGGAGATTATCTTTGGAAGCGTTTTTATTTGGGGGCAGGGGGGGGGGGAGACATTTATACTTTGCAGATAGATAGAATTTTCCCCCACAATCTTAAACCAATTTAGTAAACTGAGAAGTACAAAGGCTTCATTTCGATACAACTTTTTTAATTTTTAAATTGCAGTTTCGAAAAAAAATAATTAAACGTGTAAAAGTGGTTGGAAAATAGCACTTTAACATGGAATTAAATAGATGAAAATTATTGATCAAATAGGTGACTTTTGTATAATGAATTGTATAAAGGTTGATCAAAAAACAAATTCTGGAAAAATTCTTCTTTTTAAAATTCTGGCGGACTATTGCTACTACAGAAAATTCTCTACGCGAAGCACAGCAATTTTTATAATCGATGCAATGTCAGGGACATAAGAAACATGCACTTGCACTCCTTTCCCCCTGGGTTTCGAAAAATAAAGTAACGTGGATAAAAAAGTGGTAAAATTTACAAGAAAAATATATATATGGATATTAATTCATCAATTTGAACAGAACATTAATGAACAATTATTAACTAACATCCAATTCCCATCTTCGAAAAATCAAGGATTAAACAAAAACTTTTGTCGCCTTACATCTCCCTGCAAATAATCATGTAGGCGTTCATGGACACTATAATTACTTTGCAAAAGACAATTATTATTAAAAACGATTTGTTAATTATTTAATTTTTAAATACTTTTTAACACATTTTCCTAGCTAAAAAGGAAAGATTTTGATCTTTCTTGAAACGTGTGTTAATAGTAAAACTTAATTTTTTTGTAACAATTCAATCCAGGAACCTACTTCTTAAAAGTAGTTACTTTGAGTATATATTTTTATCAAAATTGCTGGATTTAATTTAATGATTTTTTTTGTGGTTTTTCACTGATGTTGTATGGTTTTTCAGCAATAATTTATGCAAATATTACTCGTTTTTTGAACAGTAATCATTTGTTCAAGAAAGAAAGTATACTTGAAAATGTTAGGTTTTTTTTCCTAAGCGGGATTAAAAATGAAATGGATTACTTTAGCATTAAACCAAACTATAATATTTATGTGCAAAAAGGTAAGTTATTCGCAACTAATTGAACTTCGAATTTAGTGACAAAATACTCTGTAAAAAAGCATGCCATAATTTTTAGCACAACATACCAAACTATATAAGGAATAGTACGGTGGGTTTTTTTAGGAAAGGTGTGTGTGGGGGGGGGAGGTATTCAAATCTACAGTGTTAATCCGATCTTGAGGAAGAACAAGTTGCACATTTGATCTTCAAAGCAAGAGAAACATCACTGTCAACATGAAATTTCCAAAAACCCACCCCCATTTCCCTTACCCACATGTAACGGTTATGATCCTAATTTGAGATTTAGTGATCCAATTTGAAATATTTTTAAAAGTATTTAGAGTAAAAAATCTTAGTTTATCTGAAAGACAATTTTTCCCCGTTGTTTCGAATATTAAAGTGGTGATATCCAGGATAGGTTGGTTGGTTGTTTTTCAAATTTAGTAGACGCAAGGACAACACAAAGGCCAAACTGCGTCAGAAATCGAGGATAGGAGTGAAAGGATACTCACAATTTGCAATGCACTGAAACTGGTTGTATTGGACAATGTCGGTCCACAGCTATTTGAGTACGGGGAACATTAAGAATTTTAGATAGTATTATTATAAACCTTTCAATACTTTTTCAAAGATTATTTTGTTAGAATAAATTCGATATCGCCTTCCAGTTTACAAGTGGCATGGATTATTTTGGGAATACATTTTCAATATATGAAGTACAAGGTGGTCATAAAGAAACTTTGCCGATATATGGGCCTCTAGCTTCCGTTCCGTTTAACAGATCGAGATGAGATTTTAGGTATAGTTATTCAGAAGTTGGAGCTTGAGATTCTGTGGATTTTAACAAATGGCGCTCAAGGTTATGGTTATAGTTACATGCACGAAATTTTCAAATGACAACGTCTATTTTTTCCTGTCACAAAATGCTCAGTGCATAAGGAAACCCTAAAGAGAGATGGAACGGTACGCGTATCACAAAAAACGGACGCATTATGCACGCACCAAAAAAAAAAAAAAAAAAAAAAAAAAAAAAAAAAAAAAAAAGCTCTGCGAACGGCCAACAAAAACGCGATTGAGGCTCACGATGGAAATTTGCATTTGACAGAGGCCAAAGTTCACATGAGTGCCATCACAGGCAATTTAATCGGTTTTCTAAGATGAATATTTGGTGAGCGGCCTCCATTGCTCCGATCGTGTTTTTGTTGGCAATTCGCAGATCTGTATTTTGTGCGTCCGTTTTTTGTGATACACGTACCACTCCTCTTTAGGGTTTTTGCATGCGGTGATCATTTCTCGATAGGAAAAGTAGGCGTTGCTATTCGTAACTATAACCGGGGTAATCGTGAGCGCCATTTTGCCGAAATTCACAGAATTCCGACCTCATATCTCTGAATAACTATACCTGAAATCTCGATCTGTTGAACGAAACTGCCTTTAGAGATCCATATATCGGCAAAGTTTCTTTATGACCATCCTGTACATAACATCATTTATGGAGTTCTACTTGAAATTAATTGCAATAACTTTCTAAAATGCGGGTCAATTTTCGTATACAAAATTTTGGTGTTTTGAAATTTTGTATAAAACCTTGAACTCGTATGATGTACATTACATACTTTATGTAAATGACGTTTAATGTGTATGTCATGGTTTTTGAGGCGTTGTCTGACGTACCACAATTACAAGTATATCATCTACTGTAACACATCAAAGTTATCTAATGTCAATGAAGATATCAATGATTAGATTATTTTAATGTTCCTGTCAAAAAGGATAAACTTACTCCAATTCAAAATTGCCGACCGTCACCTGAGGCTGCATTGTGATCACAATTTTATAATACTAATAATGAGTTTAATTATTTGTACTTTTTCCATTCAATATGTTTTGAAACATCCGTCAGTAGGGATTTTTAAAAGGGATGAAATTTCAGAAATTTGCCGACTACCAGCCTTTCTAAAAACTTATGGTAATATTTATATGGTAATACTTGCGTTCGCAGTCCATCATTGTAGCCGGAAAAAAAGACACCGACTCCCCTATAATAGACTTCTATTGTAAAAATGCCGATTCGTATAACTCGGATCACACTGCATTCAGATATTTTTAATATTTTGTTACATTTTTTTTTTTTTCATTTAATTCGATTTTATCGTGGATCGACTTTAGAAAAAGAAAAATCTCGATAAAATTTTTGAAAATTTGCCGACTGTCCAACTTTCTAAAACTTTGGGGGGGCGAGTCGCCCCCTACGCCCCCCGTTCCCGTCGTCCCTGCCATCAATAACAATGTTACAATAAGAATCTTAAATTAAATTTTTTGAATTACACGATAAGCTTATACAAATGTTCTCTGTAATTATATTTTCCAAGAAATCCCAAACTTAATAGCTATCAGCAACAATTTAATATTCACAGGAATACTCATTGCAGTCTAGTTCTCTTTAAAATTAAGTTTATTTTATCTCTAAGTATGTTTTTTACCTCGTTGAATCAGTTTATCTAGAGTCTAGATTTTATGTGTAGGTAGTTATTATCATAACAATCATATTTATATTCTATTCGTGAATAAGTCATCTTTTTCAATCCACGTTCATGTTGAGATTAAGAAATAAAGTAGCATACGTAATAAACATTGTTATCATTTGTGGATGAATTGCAAGTGAGTTGAGAGGAGGACGAAAAGCAACTTTCTTTAATCATAACATGTATTTCTAAAAGGAATAGTAACTTTGAAAATGATGGCCTGGTATACATTTTCTTTAGCACGTAAAACAATATGCGTTGCATGCATTTTCCATCACAAATAAGTTTTCAAATACAAGTTGTTATAATACAAGCACAATCTTAAAATGTACTTTATTGTATCATGCATTAGCAAAAATTTCAGGAAGATGTGTTTTTTTTCATTACCTCAATACAAATTTCCATTATGTATTCTTAAGGTTGCAAGGAAAGGCAAAAACTATTTACACTGAAACTATAAATATATGTGTTAAATAATAAGCAAACTCATTTATTTTGTGAACAAATTGAATGACCTTTTCATTAAAAATTTGCTTTTTTTTTTTAAATATATATCTATTACAACTCTAAAATAATGTTGCTATTCTCATTTAAAAATATTTCAATGCAGAGTACATAATCTTACTGTGTGCAACGAATTAAAAAAGTTGATAGCAAACAAAGAAGAGAGAGATGTTTTATATAAGAGAGATCACTGGCCTTGCTTATAATAAAGTTTGAACAATTGCAACTAATCAACTCCCGCTATAAAATTTGCTTTAAACTCTCAATTCTAATTAATTTAAAAGATTACAGACCTACTTTACGCAAGACTGTAATCAAGAAAAGTAAAAACTTTAAATGCTTACTATTTTGTTGTTTAAATGTTTAAGCTTTACTTTGAAACCTGAAGTATGTTTTATCTTAAATAACCAACTTTTAATTTCGTGACTTCCATTTCTAAGCTTAGTAATTAGTTTTACTCAATAATATTTAATACCTTCATTTCAATTAAATCCAAAATAGACCACTTTATTTAGTAAAAGGATCCGACGAGTTTAAATTAATTACCGCGAATCCTAAAGAAAAGACTACGAAACTCAATTATTCCACAAGACATAACATAATTATTTAAACTAGTTTCGTCATTTCTAGATTCTTATTTAGTAATTCGTTGTTCAGTTACTAATATCAGTTATTTTTAAAATGACAGTAATTAATATGAATCATGTTTATTTTAGAAGTAAAACTAACTCTTAATCATTAAAATTCTGTCGAAAAATTAAGAACACTGTAATTTTAAAAAATGTAATTTAAACAAACACTGTAATTTAAGAAACACGAACACTGAAATTTAAATAAACATGACGTCAAGGTTAGAAATTACGAATAATAATCTAAGCTTAACGTCATGTTATTTGTATTATTCATGCATAAAATACCCACTATTAAATTTAAAGAATAATATATATTGAGTATAGAACTAAACATGTTTCTCAAAGGTTAGTTATCACCAAAAATAGTTAGGTTTTCCTTGTAATTGAAATTTTTGAGCTACTATCAAATGCGTATGCATCATTCAAAGTTTTCTTAATGGAAATTAATACTTAAAAGGCCGTTTAAAATGCGACGGTGAATTTCATTTCAAACGTCGCAAATAAAATAAAATAAGCATTAGTTTGATTAAAACTTTAAATTATGAGAGAATGTATAACAAAGCATTTTGTGTTATACATTGAAAATAGTTGCATAAGAATGTTTGGTAGAATTAAAAAAAAAATGGTTCATGAAACAGTTGTGGATGTTGAGCGCGCATTTGCTGCCCCAGGAAGGGTCAAAGGAAAGCACGTGCACCCCCTTGAAAATTAAAAATCAATTACTGAAAAACTAAAAAACAAGTTAAGGTGTATAACTTGGGTTTTAAATTATTCATTTGGACAGGAAATTAGCGCATAACAATTAATATTTCAGTAAAAAATCCTGACGTTTTTAAAAAGTCCATATTGGGAAATAAAAACTTTAGCAGCCTTTTCACCCTCCTGCAAATAATCCTGATGTGTGTGTGTGTGTGTGTGTGTGTGTGTGTGTGTGTGTGTGTGTGTGTGTGTGTGTGTGTGTGTGTGTGTGTGTGTGTGTGTGTGTGTGTGTGTGTGTGTGTGTGTGTGTGTGTGTGTGTGTGTGTGTGTGTGTGTGTGTGGAGAGAGGAGAGAGTGCGTATACATTGAGACAAGCTTACTTTAGCTCCTTAAATACGCTACAACGATGTGTGAACCGGTCTTACTACGCCCTGATTGGAACGATGTGTGGCCGATTCGTTAAAACTCTTTTAGTATCGCTTTAGTTAGAAATGTAAAATATTAATTAAAAGTTAAACTTAAAAGAGCTTATTTTCTTGTTGCTTTCAACACATATTTAAGTTTAATACAAAAATCAGTGCGCAAGTTATCAGTATTACAATAAAAGTTGTGTTTTGTCTGGAACTGTATTGTTGCGTGAATGAGTTCGAAAGACTTGGAGCCAAAGCAGATCAAAACTTGCAGAAATTTATTCCGATATAACTCTTCGTAAATTCCTTTACAACTCCAGAACTTCAAGTTCTAATAGACTCAATACAGCTCAGCAGTTAAAAACTTGATAACACAACTGCTACAAATCGCCGTAAAAGACAATGCAATACAGTTCGCTTTTAGAACTACACTGAATGCTCACTGAGAGACAGCTAACTCAGTAACTCCAGACAACTAACTGACTCAACTAACTCCATCACCCACTCGCTTGGGCTTATATAGGAAAGTTAATTCTTTCGCGAATCTTCCAGAGATAGAAATTTGGAGGACTTTCCAGATCGTAGTCGAAAAGTCCTACACATGTACATGGGGACCGAAAATGTCGCCAAATGGTTACCAAGTTTTGGTGACATTTGTTAGTCGTCAAAACCATCCCCAATTTGGCTCTATCTCGCCAATTTGGCGAGATTTCCATTACCATTATGTTAAATGGCCTGCTCTTTGTAAAACTCGCTTCCCAGCATTATCTCTGTAAAACTCGTTTTCAAGCATTAAGGGTCACATTGCAGGAAAGCAAAGTAAAACAAACTATTGCACTGCCTTATCCGAAATGTACAAAAATTTATCTTTTACGTAATTAATGCTACGAAATATTTACAAATATACAGAAATTCGTAACAATATCTTTCGCGGAAGGACCAATCCTACAGCGTACACTCAAGGCACAAGTAATGTTGTCCCGAGGTATAATGTGAAATATACATTACTGTTTCTCTATATTTTTTATAAATTATTTAAACTGAGGATACAAAAAAAAAATCTTTCAAAATTACATGCTTGTTCGTCAAACGTATCCAAATGACAACTGATAACACCAGTCGATATTGAAACTTAAGACAAAATCATGCAGCAATTACAATCGTGGCCCGAAATGGATGACATTTCGAACGCCTCAGCATATACTAAATTAAAATAACATTCATTCTTTAATAATCTCTCTGGAGATTGGGAGTCCTTCTTTCGTAAACTCAATTTTCATTTTCTTACTTTTTATTCCCGACGATCATTTAACGAAAAGGGCGATTACGTGGGGGAACATGTTACACATTGTTTCATTTTACGTTCTATCTATAAATGCAAAGTACAATAATGGTTATTATTTTCCACTTGTCGATGTCCTCCGACTTAAGAATTTTCGAATTCGAAGTTGTTTCTTCGAAATCGAACGCGATGTTGTTGTGTCGAATTAATGAAGTTTCTAATGGAAATACCACCGTGTGGCGATGTTTCATGACATTCGAACATTGTCGTTGGTGGAATGCGAAATATAATTTTAGAAAGGAGGAATTTTAAATGTAGTTGGGGTTGGTCGGAGAGGAAAGATTCTCTCTCTCTCCCCCCTTCCCTTTTTATTAAACGTGATGTTTGTAAGAATTGTTTCAATTATGTGCGAAGCTTCATTGGTTCATAAATAACAGTTTAAACGAAAAGAATATTAATTCAACTTCTAATCGAACTTGTGTCGCAATGGAAAGCATAGTATACTTAATTCAGTAACTAATTAATAATTAATTCAGTAACAAATTAATAATTAATTCAGTAACAAATTAATTGATTTATTGATGGTGAAGAGACAAAAAGAGCTGCTTCTGCGGCTGTGCTTAGGAAAGATTCGATAAACGAACGATTGGAATAAATTAGAAACAGTTAAAAAAAAAAAAAAACTGTGATTACAAAAGTAATTAATGAAACGTACTTTTCTTCGCAAAGTACTTGATCATTCAAGATGGTTTAGATATTTCCGACAGTTTTATTGTTCTCCAATGTTTCCTATATATTCATTAGTAAAGATTTTTTGAAATGAGTCCAACTGTTTTCTTTTCGATAGCACTAGATACTATTAGCGAGTAATTTTTCAGATTTCTGTTACTTGATATCATGGGAAATAATAGCGGAAGAAGTTGGTAAAAAGACAATTTCCATATCAAACTAGATATTTTGATTCGCATCGAAATCTCTCACCAATAATGCCAAATAATTCACCATTCTTCTCTAAATTAACTTCGACCCGTGACATATCCCGTATTTTTCTACAACAACAATCATACTACAGTTTTTAAAATACTTGCATTCTAAATTGAAATATATTTCTTCAAGTGTTAGGTGTAATAAAGAAAAAATTTGTTTTTATCTGTAGTATGAAACCATTTAACCAGTGTCCGATTTAGAAAACTACACAATACAGCAGATGTGCTCCCCTTCCCCATTGACTATAGTTGATGTTATTTAAATATTAAGGACAATTTTGAGTATCGTTTTAATTAAATCAAAGTCAAGATACTAATATTTTTTTGATAACTAATGATTTATTGAAAGATATATTTTATGGCATTGATCAAGTGCACTGATCAGATTATTAAGAACTACACAATAAATCATAATTTTTCAGGTATTTTTGGGACCCTAGGCACGGGCCTTATGGAAAATAAAGCCCTAATTTTAACAGTAACATAACCAATATGAGTACCTACGAAAGAAATCAGCATCAGCCCTGAAGTTAGAAAAGTAATGGAAATATTTCCAGAGAATTTATCTACCGAAAACATGCGCATCTCCCACAAAAGAACACATAAATTTCCTTTACCATAGACATAGACAGCCCATTCCGCGGCATCAGTTTCGAACGTAATTTGCCGAAACCAAACATGGCATTTCATAATACGAAGAGAGGGGGCCCTTCCCCCCCCCTCCCCCCCCCGTTAACAGCAAGTACCCCGTGGAATGCGGTTTCAGCTGGGAACCAGTTTTATTGCAAACCGTGCCACCGACAGCGCTGTAGCAGTAAACATCCTTTTTGGAATTTATTTTGGCTCTCTGTACATTCTTCTTGGAGTCCCTTTTCCACACTGCTGGGGGGAGGGGGAGGGTATGAGAGGATCAGGGGAGCTAGAAAGAGCTTCGAAAATTCCATCATCAAATTTCGAATACAAGGTGGAATGCGAACAGCCACCTGTTCATTCCATCAAGATATGGTTTCGAGAATTGTAGAATGGGATTTGTACGTGGGAACTTCGATGTTTAATTCTCTTTTAGCCCTATGGAAGGAATAAAGTTTTTTTTTTCGAATAAATCTGGTCAAATATTGCTTAAGACATACGGCATTTTTATCGCACATAAAAATAGTTTGGCAATCATTTGTAAACCGATTTAATGGCAATCAGATTCGAAAATAAAATTTTAGAAATGGCTGGTTTTTGAGTTGTGTCTAAAAGATTGCGCCAGCCAAAAAGAGAAAAAGTTGGTTGGTTGTTTTCAAATTATCTGGCGCCGTCAGAAACATGAGGGCTATAATGCGTCGAAACATTCGTCATTAGACAAGCCAACATACATTTACAACCACCCATGCCTAACACGGGACTCGTAACCGCAACCTCGCGGTCACGCTAGCCACTATATCGTTTGGTCGGCGAAAAAGAGAAAAAAATCACAAAATTAATTTTGAAATGACGTTAGAAGTAAAAAAAATCCAGTTTATAATATCTTCAAATTTTGACAATAGGTTTCTATTATTATTGATGTATATGATATAAATTTTCAGAAGTTTTGCAGCCATATTTCGGCAATATTGGGTTTGAGAAAAGTTTGCTGTGTCCCCATTCTCTGTAGGATAGGCTAAGACAACTGGAGGAACAAAAACAACACATTAATTAATTTAATCTAAACATACTACTTTTTTTTCTGTGCTTGAATTTAATCACTTTTTAAACAACCACATTGTTTTGTTATGCTAGTCAAAAACTTTCAAAACACTTTGATTTGTTTTGCTAATTATTGATTTTCAAAACATTTACATTGTTTACCATACCAGTTAGTCACTTTCAAAATACTTACGTTGTTGTTTTTAATGATAATTAACGGCATGAGAAATATTACTATTTATTTTCCCTAAACGCGATAGCTTTTAATAAATTACAATGCCTTTTTCCTCGTTTGGAGCTGCTGATAAGGTTTTCGTCTTACTTTTGTTATTAACTTGAAACTACTGAACTTCAAAACTACTGAACTGAAAAGTTAATTGAATTAAACCAATCGTTTATTAAATAATAACAATGTATTTATTACTATCTACGCTACCCTTAAGCATGATTTTCTGAGTGGAAGGAGGAGGGGGTGGGGGTAAAGAGTAGAATTGAAAATATATTCAAGCATAGCAATCAATTAGAAGTGTAGGACATGTTTATTGTTTTGCTTGTTCAGAAAACAATTCAGTGAGATATTTTTTTCAAAACAATTCATATAATGCGTCACTTTTTGTGTATCTATATTTAATGTGTATGTTTAGAAATAATATTGTCTTTTAAAATGATTTCTGGTAGAAGAAATAAACACAATAATTTTTCTGAAGAAACTGGCATATACATTGCAAACATGAAGCCAAAGTTATTTAAAAATAAAGTTTTGATTTTAAAAAATAACTTTTTAGAATAAGTACTCAGAAATGTAAGCATTTCTTAGAGCTTTGAAATGCCATACCATTACTAAATACATCTATGAATGCTTTATACTATTTTAATCAATATTTTATATAAGTTAGAAAACATAAGAAAGTATCTAATGGGAGAAAGAAAATGCAAGCAAATGGTGTTTCATTTCATTTCAACGATTTCAAAATAAATACCTTTTGGATTAAAGTAAGAGTAACAGCTTTCGCTTATTGTATAAATGGTTAGATATTGACATAAAATAATTTCTTTCAGCAATTTAAAATTACTGCCATCAATTCTCTACTCTCAAATACTCATTATAGAAATACTAAAAGTAAGATTCAAAACAAATATGCAACAACCAATGTTTAGTTTAAGAGACGTTTCACTTGAGTAAAGCAAACAAAAGACTATTTGCTGAGCTATTATTGCAGAAGGACAAGTGTACCCGTTCGTAATGAATAGAATTATCTAGGAAAAGTAAATAATGAACGGCTTGCAAGTTCTGCCAACTTTTCTGGAGAGGTTTTTGTTTAGTTTACCGAAATGGGATTGAACGAATGACAAAATTCTTGTTCGTTTTGAAAGATTAGAAGAAAAGAATAAACTTCGCACAGAAAGAATTTAAATAGAAAGATCAAATTGAAATTTCATCATGGTGATGAATTGTTTTGTATGCTGTAAACTGAATTAAATTGTTCTTCGGGTCGTAGAGATAATAGATTTATTACTGGGCAAGACCACTAGTGATGTCTTTATTCCATTCAATGTAGAACGTATGCACTTTATTTAAACAGACTTTGTAACTCTGACAAACAAATAGATAAAAAAAAAAAAAGACTGTGCTTAAACTGGTTGTTATAAATTAAAATTGAATATTTCCCTGTGAATAAGTGTTTTCTGTATTTGTGTAAAGGAATACTCATTTACAGAAATTGCTTATTCAACAGACGAACGTTCACTTAGAAAAAAAAAATTGAGCGTTTAAGCTGAATTACAATTATTTTGAAACAGTGTTCCGTTAAGCTTTCTTAAACAGCAAATAAAATTGCAGTTGTTATCGAAGTTAGAACACTGTTGGAAGCTATTATCATCCCTATCAGTAAAACATAACTGTTCAATGAAGCGAACATTTTCAAGTTAATAAACTAGTTGTGTTTTTTGATGAAATGAACCTTTTCTAATTGTATTTTAAAACAACATCAGAATTATAAATTACTATTTTTGATCATGCATTTTGTACAACTTTATCTTCACCAAGACATAACTCAATTTGAATCTTACTCAATATCATTTTTAAGGTGCATTTGTTATTGTGACTTTCCAAAGTAATTCCATTGCAAACTTTACCACCAAACAGAAGTATATATATAGAGAGAGATATATTTAAATTGTTTTCTATTGAATGAAATTCTGTGCAGCAGAACAGCAAATAAAATCAAACGATTATATGTCAACAAATTCTATTCATTTTAAATTTCCTTCATTTTGGAAAAAGTACAAATACATTACCGCAATAAAACGCGATTTCCCATTTACAGAATTTTATGCCTTTTCTTTTATACTCCGACACTTTTGCGATCTGCCCAGTAGGTGGCGCGGACGTTTATGGATATTGATCAGTTGCCACGTCACCAGAAAAATTACATTTTCCCTTTTATTTTCTTTCCATCAAGCGCTTCTGCAGAATTATTTAATATGCAAGGAATAATGTAAATAAACCTATCGGGAGACGTGTGTTTGAAGAGGGATGTTCTCCTGTTTACCCTGAGGGTGACGTGACAGCTGCAATGACGACGAGAAGAACTTCGAAACGACATCCTCGTTCAGAAAGCACTTCACACAGCTTAGAGAAAATAAGAAAGGAGAATTCGGAAATGATGTAGAAAAGCGCTTTGTATCGATCGATACACTCTGGGGAAGTGGGGGATCGTTGAGGTGGAAGGATAATTTTTTTTTTTTTTTTTTTTTTTTTTTTTTCTTCTTTCTTCAAAACTAGAAAGTTTTTTTTTTATCAACTCACAAACACGTAGGCAGATATGAACTTATGCAAGTTTTGCAGTCTATCGCATGTTTTTGGTCCGTAAACTAGTATAACTAAATACAAAGAATGAATCATATTTCCACTTTTAAAGGCACCGGTTCAGGTAACTAAATATCTCATAAATTGATGAGATATTTAGTTACCTGAACCGGTGCCTTTAAAAGAAGAAATTGTATTCGCTATCGATAAGTTGTTAATTTAAGTTGACTTGTTACAGCACGTAATATTCGATGGTTAGATAAAAACATAATGTAGTTGTTTATTCTTCTTGAGTGGACTGTAAGTTTTGGTCTTTCGGTTCAAGTTAATTGCACTCGGAACGTCTTGTTTCTATCGTGGCTAAGCATCCTTCTCTCAGTCTTTACAAGTGTTTTACAAGTCGCCCATAGAGGGCGTTGTTTTTGCATTATTCTTTACGAGCAAGTTCAGCCGGCTGGAATAGTAGGGAAGGGTTCATTATTCGAAACCCTTACCTTACGCTATCCAACATTAGCGATAGTGGCATTTTTAAACTTTTCTTACGTAAACATTTAACGAATATACAACAGATTCTAATTATCAGATAACAACTGGCTTAACGTGAAGGATTCTTCAATTTAAACAATATTCCAAATCTGTGCCGACCCAGAAAATGAAGTTGTTTTGGAATTTTTAGAAAGTCCTTCTGCAAAACTTTGCGATTGAGAATGCTTCTTTTTGCTGGACAATTATGACAGACGAATATTTAATCAAAATTACATTAACCTTAATTGCTTAAATTGCAGTAACTAGTTAAAACCGTTTTGGTTTCGGTGATAAATCAACCGTTGCGAAATAAAACGCTTCCGAAGTGCAATTCGTGATGCACTTCATTCTAATTCCAAACATTTAACTCGGAAGAATGTGTGAATAGGTGGAAGAATAATCGTTCGGAAATCGCTGCGAACTAATTTTATGCCATTAATTTATATCGGCGAGAAAATTAGATGGCAGGGAAGCAACATCAGGTTGAATAATATTAGAGTCGCGAATGTGGGAATGCGAATAAGTTTACTTTAATTATTGCCTATTTGGGTAATGGGTACTTGTCATTATTTAATTTACAAGCTACAGATTTTAAGGTGACTTGAAACTCTTAAAACTATTTTTTTTTTTTTTTTTTTTTTTTTTTTTTAAGTAAGCCACTAAAGTTATAATTTTTATATATTTGGATTATAAGTAATCTCATTTGTATTTGCTGGGGTTTTAGCAATTTGAATAAGGTGGAAATTCGAAACAACACTAACTAAGAAAAATGCGTTTCAAAAACACAGAAAGTGCCATTGACGTTGTTGCGAATTCTCTATATAAACATCATTTTTATTCAATTGAAAGTTATCGGATCATTTCAAAAAATTGTCAGGACAAGGAGAAAGGTTCAAAGTGTATAAAAAGAGCAAAAAAGAGAAAATTTATAATTTTTATAATTTTTGCCAAAACAAACGGTTCCAAGTCCCCTTAAAAACTCAATAATCTTTTCGCGAATAGTGGTTTAAAATGATTCTATCATCTAAATTTGAAACTTTTCATTTATTTTCTCCGATTTAAATTTGTTAAAGCTTCAAATATGTCTTGAAAATTCTATTGAGAAACAAAGAGTCCTTTCCTTTTACTAGGAACATATTTAATAGTTCGTTTCTAAAATAAACTCTAATAAACTACACTAATTCCATTTAAATAGCCACGATATGAAAAGGTTAGACTGAATTCAAAATATAAATAAATATACCAAGGAATTTTTGAAGTACTGTTTGTTCTCTATACCTTTATCTTGCACAACGTGTCAAGAAAACAATAATATTTTAAACCAAAGCAAATTATATACATATATTTTTTAAAGTACTGTTCTAAAAACTCTTATCCCCAATGACTACCAGAATTATAAAGTTCAGCACATCTAAAAAAAAAAAATTCTGTGCATCTAAACATAAACATATCTGCAAATCTAAAATTGCGTTTGGCTCGCCTGCGAAGTTAAGTTTCTTGAATCTTGAAGATCCTAAGTGGTGGACAAGGCTTAACTTAAAACTTCTGTACGGTGCAGAACTTAACTGCTGAAAAGTAACGAATTCCACATTCAACCAATTCATATCACCTTTTTCAATGCATTAAATTCCAACTTCTTCAAATAAAAGTCACATTTGGACACTCCAAATGATCCATGACCCATTCCTTTAAAGAAACAAACCTCATTTCCATTGAAACAGAAGTGCAATTACATTGACACCAGACCAGCCATTTTGTTTTTTTTTCTTATCCCAGACAAGTTTCTTACGCAACAAAAACATCCTTTTTCTTAACGTCAGCGACCAATCTCAAATAATGCCTTATTACACGCTTCCTCCTTTCGAAAGGCAAGAAGCTATCTTCACGGCACATTAAAGGCATGGGAATAAGATGCAGCAGTCAGAATTGCACTTCTTCTTTGACAGGAAGGAGCCTTGTTCACGTGTTTATGCTTTGCTGACACTGTGGCTTTTTTTGTCTTTCTTGTTGTGTGCATTGGCAGGATGTGTCATGTTTCGCCGGGGAACTGTCGTTCGGAACCTGATATGATGATGCTTTGGAATGGATAGATAGAATTTGGATATCTTGTAATTGATCTAACACGTCTACTCTTTCAGTTGGGTTTTCGAGTCAGGTTTTTGACCTGTCGGTGATGATTCGTTTGAACAGTGGTAAAACATATTGTCTAAGAATGCTCTAAAAAAATCTAAATCCAAAAGTCTAAAAAACTTTAAATAATAAAGTCGAATAAATAGAATGCCGTAATGTTCTGCATGATCTTTTCTCATTTTTAATTGTGTTGCATGGTTTACTAGCAAGAGGGAGAAATATCAAAATAACCTCAAAAACTCTTTTAAATGCAGCGTAAAAGTTGCACACACTGTTACGGAAGCGTTTTGCTAAACTCATATCACAATTTCAAACCAGAGCAACTCAATTTGTTTTTTAATTATTTAAAATAATTTTTTTAATAAGAACACTTAAATTTAATCATGTACTAAGACGTTTAGCTATGAACATTGTTTTATACATTCTTAGTTTATTTCATAGGATGAAACAACATTCGGAATCAAAAGTCTTCTTTTCAATATGGTTAACCTTCTACATGTTCTCTCACAATTTTTTTTGTTCCCCAATTACTTTTGACGATGAATACTAAAAAAATTTGGTATAAAAGCATTATAATAATGTCACAAATTCCTTAAAATACAATTAAGATTATTCACATTATAAAAAATGAAAATAGAAGAAATTGAAATTATTAAAGTAATTACAATTTCAGATAAATAAAATTTTTCCCCATTCCTTTGCGATAGTAAATTTTTATCTTTCTTAATCTTTATTCCAAAATGATACTTGCTATTTTACCTTCTTTGAAAGAAAAAGAAAAATTGGAAATTCGATGATTCATTTCAAATTGGATGATTATTACTTTTTGGAAGACGATGGCTAAAAAAAAAAAGGTACAGCATTTTCGATTAAGATTTTGTAATTCGATTTACTTCATTCGAATGAAAAGCATGCTCATTTAAAAGTTAGAGCCTAATGTGAATAAACGCGCATTATTTTAATTGGAAAACAGTTTTAGAAATCCCTTTATTGTACGCCCTTAATAACCGGAGATTTAACTTAGTGCAAAATGCAAGAATTTAATTGGGATAAAAAAAAAAAGAGAAAGAGAGAGCTTGGGGGATAGGAGAATAACCAGCTTTGAATATTAAATCTCCATTTCTGGAAAACAGCCAATCGTCGGAAGCAGAGTGCGTTGTTAGGAATAAATTAATATTATAACCCCTTTATACCTTCCTAATTTCAACTCATTTTTATATTAATGAACATATTTTCCAGCATTTTCATATCAAACAATATTTGTTGTGCTGAATGAATAAAATTGTATAATAAAGTGCGTAATTATTCATAGGAATGGTACATTTGAAAATGAATGTTTCAATTGAGATTTTACTCGCGACATGGGTTCGAGTTTATTTTGATTAGGATTTTTACACTTTAAGTTTCTATATTATCCAACGTTCAATAATCATCAACAGCTATTACAAATATTGTTTCCATGAAAGAATTACCATAGCAATTGTCTGAAATAAATCCGCATATATATGACGTCAGTCAATTGTCAAAAGTTTCGAAGCAACCCGCATGATGTTCACTATTTAGATTTTAAACTATCGTCTGCAAACATTTTGGTTGGTTGGTTGAAATTTACTGGCGCCAGGGCAACGCTAGGGCCAAGCTGCACAGGCAAACATTTTGATTTTGTTGCATCGATGGCAACAGCTTATGTCTAATCATAAAAAGCTTTTAAAAACATGTTGTTTTTTTTTTTGTTATTTACGTAAAAAGAATTTTCAAAACATGACGGATAAGACAAGGATCCGATTTAAAGGAACGTATATTTTTAATCGTTCTTGTTTGAATTTTGAAAATTGTTTCAAACGTTTAATTGTCAAAATATAAGACTCGTATTTTACAAGTTTTATACATATATACTGGCTTAGAATGTGAAAAATTGTAACATAATATTCCAGACATGACCAATAACGTAATCCCGTGGTAACTGTGACTCCTATACAAATTAATCTGTGATTTCAAACATCAATGTATATCGATGATTTCATAATGCCTAATTCTCATTAAAAATAATAAATTTGAAGTTTAGCAAACGAATAATGTGAGGCAGAAAAATACAAAAACTATGCGTCAATTAAAAAAAAAGTTGTTTTTTTTTTAAATTATTTTCTTTACTTTTTATTGCTTTTTTACTTTCAATTACCCATATGTATACATAGGGTAATGAAAGTATAGCATTAAGTCATAACAAAAATTTCTATTTTTTTCCCCCTTCTCTTTTTTTTCTTTTTTTTTCTTTCTTTTCTTCTCCCCCCCCCCCCCCCCTTCTTTCTCCACGTTTTGGTACATCCTGATTTCAAAAGAGTGATGTAGAAAAAAATGTCAGTCAGTGTGTCTGTGGTCAGCACAAATCCCGAATAAATTGACTAATGATGTTCAAAACTGGTGTACAGGTTAGTGATGGCACAGGGACCTCTCATTAAGGTTTTCATCGAAATCGTGCATGCGCATAGGTAGCTGTCATTGAAAAAAATCATGTTTTTCAATGATTGCTAATAAACGGCTCTTACGATTTTGATCAAAATCGCTATGGTCTGTGGTAATGCCTCTTAAGGTGTTTTAAACATCACCACCTCCGAAATTTCCACAAAAATGCTTTAATGGCGTAAAAAGTTGAAAAACGAATGCCTTCAACACAGAGTTCTCTTTGCTTGAACATAGCTAATCAACGATCTTTTTTTCTCCTTTTCTCAGTTTCACTTATAAGAAATGATAATATAAGAATTATAGAAAAGTATATCGTCAAAATTCCCATTTTGGCGAATTTTTTTTTTTTATATATATGGATATTATTTTTTATTTTTTCTTATTTTTAAAGCTCATTACAATTATCCCAAAAAATATTGCCACACTAACCATTTTTTCTAAACGAATGATAGAAATATAAAAACGGTAAATGGCACAAATCCACACAAGTAATATAGTGTAATTGAAAGTTGTGCGATGTTCCACGCCCCTAGTTGTATGTGAACAGAATAAGAGGAACTAGAGAAATTAAATGGAGTTTATTTTTCTATTGTCTGAGTCGCACGATTCACATTCAAAAATCTACAAGTTGCAGAAATAGCCACGTTTTAATTCGCTTCTAAATCACCAAATTCGGTTTTTAAAACTACCATATGAAATGAAAACACTATCCACTTCTTTCAAAAGATATAAATTGTCATGAATTCGAAATTAATCAAAGGTTTAACACGAAATTGATTTGGAAAAATATACATTGTTTCGAAACAAGCAGTGATCCATCTCACATCCATTTTAAATTTTATAATATAAAAAAAAAAAAAAAAAAAAAAACTCTTTCTCGCTTCCATTTGCAAAAGCATTCTTCTTCAACCCCACCAAGACTGAAAAATTCGAATTTAATTTATTCCGTCATTTTATCCTCTCTCCCCACTATTATACAAAACTCCCCCCCCCCCTTCCCATCTACCCCCTCAACATTTCCAAGCTGGTTTGCAGAAGCATCGTTAAAATTTCATTTCCACCCAACTTCGAAACGCGGCGGAAGAACAAAAAGTATACCATAAAAAAAATATCGCCAAAACGAGCGCCAATCTAGCCCAAGGTGAGGGTAGAAAAATCGTTACTAGGAATGGACAGAAGAGTGCAGCGACTGCGAGAATAGAAAGAAGATAGTAATGGACAGAGAAAGAGAGGAAGATAAGTGAGAATTAACGTCAGGATGATAGAGTGTTATGTTGAGCACTGGAGTTGGGGGGGAGGGGGGGGGGGGGGGTCTAAAGCGAAAGGAAAATTATTCCTCCCACCGAACCGATCTGAAATTGCTCCCAGCCCTAGAATATCTCCAAGGTTGTTCCTCTCCTCCAAAGACGGTCCGGTATATCTTCTAAGCTCCTTAAATTCCATTTGGGATTTGTTTGAACAACGGCTTTTGCTAGTCTTTGGGTATGTTACGTATGAGGGTGTGTATGCAAAGACGATCTTTATACTGAGAGTTCTTCGATGGGCCTTTGGACAACGTCGAGTGGAAGTGTAGTTGTCGAGTATAGTGGAGTTGAGTCTTAGGTTAAATCTGAACCGCGTCCATGTTTAAAAAAAAGTCCAGTGTTGGATATCAGTGAAAGTAGGGGGATACTTTGCAAAATTTTTGACTTTAAGTTTAAAATTCCTGTGATGTGGAAAGAAACAAAAATGTCTCACTTTGGCAGAGGGTTTGTAGATTGAATTTATGGCATAGTTTCTCTTTTGTTGTTTGTCATTTCATTTTTAATTACATACTTGGTGAGCAAAGTTACCTAGCATATTGATGCAACTTTGTCCACTCGTTACTTTCTAATCTAAAAAGCCAGCAAAATGGATTAAAGGTTAGGGTAACCACTACTATACTAAACTTCAACTTAACTAGACATCAGTTAGACGATAGATCGTCACAGTGCTCATAGGTATTTAATCCATTTTGGCGGCGTGAAAGCATAATGTTCGCCAAACCACAACCCTGTAAAGAACAAAAGACTATAAGGTTTGGCGAGAATTATGTCTTCACTCCGCCAAAATGGATTAAATACCTATGAGCACTGTGACGATCTATCGTCTAACTGATGTTTAGTTAAGTTGAAGTTTAGTATAATGATGTATTAAGTAAATGATGTCCAATACGCAAGCAGAAGATGATTTAACAAAAAAAATCAGTATATTTATTTAAATTTTGGTTGTCGTCTTTCTCGCTGTTTGATTTCTATTATATCATAAAAAAAGCCATTCGGCAAAGAAATTCAATTTGCCAATGATTCATGGGGTAACATGTAACATTGCCAAGACAGACGTCATCATATTACTACTTATTAGTACAGATAAACGAAAAATTCTTACCAAAATTTTACGTCAGTTCCACGAATAAAAGTTTCTAGATACTACAAACCGCCTTTAGCAACATTCTCTAAATAAATTGAAATCAGTTTTCTAATTAACAATCACCAAGTGATTTATCTCCTCTCACTATCTTTCTAACATCATAACTAAATCGTTAAAAAAAACTCATGATCTATAGCTTTCCAATAAAACTTGACTCCTTTCTTACATTTCTCAATTCAATTAACAACCATGTCCCTTCACAGCGTTAAAGGGATCATCAAAGTAAGGAGTAAGTAATCTTAAGTGACAAATATCTTTTTTTTAGAAATGTTCAAAGTTACTACAGTGACAATGTAATACCAGTTGACAGCAGTCTTTTACTTTTTTTTATTTTTTAAATTCACTTCACAATACCTGCCAAAAGGTTGGTTCAAAACTTATGAAATTTGGTACGACATATAAGGCGATTAACAGAGTTTGAAGGATTTGTAAATAAATAATGAATTCTTTTGAAGGAAGAGTAAAGATTTCGTTTTCTCTTTGCATTTTAAAATTAATTTCGGTTTTTTATTTCTCTGTTTAATTTTTCGGGTTTTACATGTCGTGTCATTATTTCAATCTTGTTTCCGAATGCAAAAGTTAAATTAGAGTTGAAATTAAATGCATTCCTGTCTTTATGTAAAAAAACAAAAAAACAACTTACATTTTGATGCAACATTTTGGTCGTCTTTGTGTGCGAATAAAAAATTCATTAGGTGTATGGGGCAGAAAAAAGTAACGATAGCTTAAAATTAGACAGATATAATATGCTATGAAAGAAAATTATATAGTATAATATGCTATAAGTATGCTTAGGAAAAAGGATTAATGAAAAAAAAAATTTAGACTTATAGACTTTATATTCTAAAACGAATTAAGTTATGGTTTTTATTAGTATTGTTGAACATCAAAACATCTTTTAAAGAGCAAAGCATTGCGCACTCATTAACTTGTAAAAAAAGCCCTTATTGCTCTATAATCCTTTTAAAAAGAAAAAGATTTAGATCCCTTTTAGCTTTTGTATTTTCTCAAAACAAAATTCGTAAATTTTTTTTTATTTCCACAACAAAAACACTTTTCGACATCGGGTAAATAAAAACATTTTTCACACCACAACTGCACAATAAATACAAGCTTTCACAAGAATATTACCCAGCTATGTTATACTCAAAATAAATAATAATAATAATATTAAAAAAAAAAAAAAAAATGCAGTTCCACATCCACAAAAAATATCAAATAAAAACGGTCGCTGAAACCGAAAGTGATGCCATCTCCTTTACGCTGTTTCTTTCCAGGAAATGACGCCACTTAGAGCCACCCAAATAGCCGCCACTTTATCTCAAGATTGAACCTCGTAAAAATGGGAACTCTCTTTTCCTTTCCCAGAGCTTTCCTGCGTTAGTCGCACTACTCGTAGAGAATTTAAACTGCGAGTTTTTCCGCTACACTGCCTTCTATTACCCCATCGTAATCGTAGAGGAAAAGGCCCGAATGTTTTCTTTTATTATTATTTTATTTTGGGGTGGTAAAGTACTGCCAGGGCTGTACTGTTAAAAGAAGAAAACGCCCCTGCGAAAACTGGTTTGAAGAACTGTTTTTAATCAGAGAGAATTCTAAATGAGCGGTTAAGGGACTTGGGTGCTAAAGGAGGTTTGGAATATACTGAATTCATGAATAAATAGGAGGAGTCTTATGTAGAATTTTAAGCACTCGTGTTTGAAAGTTGGGAGGGGCTCGTGTGGAAATTATATTTGGAGGAGAATGTTTCTAAAATTTAAATTGCCTTATTTGAAGCTGGGTGTAACAGACGGGCATCTGATAATATTAACGCGGGAAAGAATAAAGTGCGATTATGCATTCAGGAATTTATCAACTATTCACGGAGATCAGATAATATGAATTAATGTTTATGGCAAAGTAAGTGTTCCTTACTCTTTAGAAAATTAAATATTGATATATGAAAAAGGCAATGTAGACAACAAAGTGCTGTACTGTTCGCTTTGAATATGAAGCATTATATTGCATCTTAAAATATATACATGTTACCGTTAAAGTATATAATGCAGTTATTTCATAGAATACCTAGTTATTCCATGAAATAACTGATCGTGTCCGTTAAAGTGTGTAATATGTTATTAATTTGACACTTTAACGAGTTATTCTATGAAATAACTAGGTATTCTATAAATTAACTAATGATAGACAATTAAAATGAAAAAGAAGCAATTTATCTAATTTATGCAGCGTATAAATGGTATTTGTGGAAACGTACCATAAAATCATTTGTTACAACAAGGATTACTAAAATGACACTTGGAATTACAAAGAACATTATTTCTAAAACAAAAACATTTTTTGTTGACACACTGGGTTTTACACGAACATTTTTTAAATCCCTGACCAGTACCTAAACTTTGAGCTGTAGCAACCGACCGGGAGATATATGATCTAGATTATTTCACACTTTAACGGGCTGCAGATCGTTATTCTATGAAATAACTAGTTAAACCATGAAATACAAGAGAGTTTTACACTTTAACGGACACGATCAGTTATTTCATGGAATAACTAGGTATTCTATGAAATAACTGCATTATATACTTTAACGGTAACAGATACAAAAAAAAAAAAAAAAAAACATTTTGCCATGAAATTTACTAATATGATGAAAATTAATATATATATATATATATATATATATATATTCTTCTTTCCGTAACTTTACTTCTATTTGAAAAGTGAAATAACTACTAGTGTTGCCAAAATTGCCGACAAACATGAAACGAAAGAAATTAATGCTATTTTCTAAACCTAATAATATTTTAATTAAAAATTCCCGGTACTTGTTGAAAGAATCAAAATGAATGCTGGGTGCTTTCCTTTTAAAAGTTTAATGCATTATTTTCTGGACTAAACAAATAATTTTAAGAATCGCATATTCCTTCATTGCCATTTTTACTCATGCAAAATAGCGTAAAGCTCCAATTAAATTATTGAACTGTCAAGAATAAAAATTATGAGGCTCTTTTGTGTTTTATTCATATGTTTTTGAATGAAATAAAAAGAATCTTTGTATTTGGAAAAAGTTTAAATTGCTATTAAAATAAAACAGTTTATATTTACATTTAATAATGCTATTTGAGGTAATTTGTAAGCAGACATTTATTCTAAAGTATTAATTTATTTGATAATACGTAAGTTATAAATTTATTTTAAGTATTTCTTGAAATTATCGTTGCAAAAATAGGATTAGAAAATAAATAAACCATCTGCGTAATATAAAAATGAAATTTAAAAGAGGGATAAATAAAATATTGTTTTAACCATTTCGAACTGTATAGTATGAAACATTATATATCCTAACATTATTTTTATTGTCAAAAGCTGACTGTACCTGAATATCAAACCCAAAGAAAGCCTTTCTTTTGAAAACTATTTTCTTAACATAAAATTTCAACGATAAATTAATAATTTTCACACGTTTGATTAGTTCGGAGACAGAGAGGCCATCAATATTTTGCAGATTCAAGTTGAATTTTCAAATTTGTCTTTGTTTCATATACAAATACATGACGAATGTTTCGGCACATTATAGCCCTCGTGTTGCTGACTGTGCCAGATAATCTGAATACAACCAACCATATACAAATACAACATCAATATGCTTTCGAAATTCTATCTTTTATAATTTATATAGAATAAAAAGATTAATTGAACGTATCTGCATCATTTACTGTAATCTTGTACCAAAAAAATTAAAAATGTGTAACTGAGGGGAGAATTCCACAGAGGATATTCAAAATTAACGAAGAGGAAGATAATTTTTTTAAAAATATGAAAAATAAATATTTTCTGAACGAGAGTGAGAGAAAAGAAATGAGGTAATAAAAGATTTTAAAAACTCTTTGATTAATTTTAATTTGTTAGTCTGCTTTTTGTATTACTTTTTTGTACATGAGTTGGAGCTTTGAGAGAGAAGAGTTTAGATTAAATCTATTTTTTATTCTCAACTAAAATACAGGGTAATTATAAATTAAAGTTCAATTTTCAAAAAATCTGTAAAAAAAGAACCACTGATCAGAATGACTTGAAATTTGACCTGAATATTAAAATAACTAAAATACAGGCTAATTATAAATTAAAGTTCAATTTTCAAAACTCTGTTAAAAAAGAACCACTGATCAGAATAACTTGAAATTTTACCTGAATATTAAAATAACTAAAATACAAGCTAATTATAAATTAAAGTTCAATTTTCAAAACTCTGTTAAAAAAGAACCACTGATCAGAATGACTTGAAATTTGATCTGAATATTAAAATAACTAAAATACAGGGTAATTATAAATTAAAGTTCAATTTTCAAAACTCTGTTAAAAATGAACCACTGATCAGAATGACTTGAAATTTGACCTGAATATTAAAATAACTAAAATACAGGGTAATTATTAGTTAAAGTTCAGTTTTCAAAACTCTGTAAAAAAGAACCAATGATCAGAATGACCTGAAATTTGACCTGAATATTAATGAAGAAGGGAGAAAAGGTGTGGCATAAGAAGAAAAAGTTCGAAAAAGTTTTTTTTCTCATGCATTTCGGTATTACATCCGGACATTCAGGTCAAATTTCAAGATCGCTGGTTTCTAACCAGTGGCTTATTTTAGTAGGTTGAACTTTAATTATAATCATCCTGCATACAACGTCTTGTTTCTAAAAAGATAGCTTACTCTTTTCTTAGCTGTGGTAATTGAAACGACGGAATCTAACCTGAAATCAAGAATCACAAAATTTAGTTGTTGTATTGCCATGCATTAGCAAAATGAAATGAGACGTACGTTTGTGTTAAGGTGGCTAGCATTAATTATCTAACGATTTACTAAATTAAGATAAATCCAATTATAAAAAAAAAAAATCCAAATGTGTTAAAATGTTTAGAATTTTCTAAAATTTCGATATGAATAAAAAACAGTTAATTAGATGTTTAAATTAAAGCTAAATTAATTTTGATTAAGATTAATGGAAGATGCGAAAATCCGTGTATTCAAAATGAAAAAGTAAAGACTTGTTTAAATTTTTTTGATTGGGTTGGATGGATATTTATTGTATAAATTAAAACACATAATTGGACGAGACTTTAAAATGCGTATAACAAAAAGGTATTTTTATCTAACCCAAACTTTTACAACAAACAGAATGGTTTTCGACAAACGTATGGTTTAAGTTTCTTTTACCTAAAAACGGGAGAACGGTGAGTTTTCTAAAAATTTAAGTAGGAATTTTAGGAATAATTCCAAAAATTTTAGGAACGTTTTAATAATAATTCCAAAACATTTAGTTTTTTTTTTTTAAATTTGACAAAAGCTACTAACATAAGCATATCCTTTCCAAAGCTTGTTTCAATACCAACAAAAAAAAAAAAAAAAAAAAAAAAAAAAAAAAAAATTCAATTAAAAAAAAAAAAATTCAATTAAAAAAAAAAAAAATTCAATTAAAAAAAAAAAAAATTCAAACAGCTTTTAAGCTAAAAGAACAGTTATGTAATCAAACAATTATACTATTTTGTCAAACAAGCGAATTTATTTAAATTCACTAATTTAATTTTTAAACAACATTCAAAGTACTTCGTAAAGAATATTGCTACAACGTAACTTAAATTAACACAAGTTTACAATTTAAAATAGTTTGTCAATTAAAATTTAATAATTAACATTTCAGAAAACATTTCCTTCTCTGGATGAATATCGGGGTTTTTTTTCGCGGGATTTGGAAAAAAATTGGGGAATTTACGGTGTTTGAAATTTTTTCAGGAAAAGTCTAATTCTCGCTAAAGGAATTTAGCGAAAAATATAAGTCCAATTTTAGGAATTTTAGAGAAACAAAAATTTAAGGATTATTTGGAATTTCAGGGAACACGTAAAAGTAACCTTCATCAGATTTTACATAACATACAAACTGAGTTGCGAAATTATAGTTTTCTTCTTTAAAAAAATACATCGTCAATAGACAACCACTACTGCCTTATTTTTTCTCCACTTCGGTGTTTAGTTTTTACTGCACTGCGGCGTTCTAGAATCGATTTCTTGAGCACTTCCCTTCGTTTTTTTAGATCGTATAAATTGATCATCGTAAGGGTAACATCCGTTCATGTCCTTCAGGAAGTCAAAAGTTTTAAGATACTTTTACACTTTCCTTCCACAATTTTAACATCTCTGATGGTTTATTTAATATCACTTCTTCATTTAAAAAAAATCTCGGAAAAGCCTTTTCTAAGTAGTTTTTTGAAATACATCTGGGAACTTCGGTTTTCGAAAGATTAGAATGGAGAAAAATTGTTTTTCGAATATGGATCGTGATAAAAGATATCTGTAGGTTGAAGTACTAAATATTTAAAAGGAATTGTTGGTTTTATATAATGGTTTATAATTAATATGCTAGTGATACCAAGTATACTCTGAAGAAAACTGGTGGTTGTATTGATCTAAAAGAAAATTTACCAATAAGGATCAGTATCAGTACGACACATCAGTGACAATGGAAATTAAAAGTTATATTTATAAAGAAATACGTCACGTGACATTATATTCATTATATAGAACTTAACTTAGATGAAAGGTAAAAAAAAAAACCTTTGTTTTGGGATTTGCAGAGCTATGTTCGCCAGATTTTCTTTCTAAAATAATGGAAAATAAAATTGTTCTGCCACATATAAGTGCAAAAAATGTGTGTTGTATTGACCGGCTTATTTTAAGTGGAGTTGTAGGAAAAAATTTCGATTTGATATTGACTGTGATATACTCTGAAATTTTACCACAATTTTAATTTATGCGATTTCATTTGTTGTACGAAAATATTTAAATGAATGCTGTTGTAAAACAATGCGCCTTAATTGTAGATTGAAAATGCATTACAAAATTAAATTACACGTTATTTCCGAACCTTTTATACATTTTGTTAAAGCATAGAAATGTAGAAAAGCAACGTAGACCCATATTGTAGAATCTTTCTAGATAATTTTTAACCTAAAACACAATATTAAGCTACATGTTTTTCTCTTTATTAAGTTGCTCGTAAATCATTTCCTAAAGTTATATTTTTCTCAACTAAGTGTCAAGTTGTAATTATTTTCCAAATTTGCATGCATGTATAATTGTTAAATTTAGCGCATTATCTCCTTTTAAGTTCCAAAATTTCTCATTAGTTACTGAATAAATGAAATCAGGCGACCTCCCGCCAAATCTTATTCTTATCCAAAGATTCCTCCCTTCCTACCATGAACTAATTACAGACAATAACAGATTTCTTTGAATAAGTTCCTTTTACAAGAAATCCTATTATTAACCAGTTTTTTATACCAGCGAATCATCGAACCAATCTATTCAGACTCTCAAGTACAGAAAGCGACAAATCGAACAAAAGATTAAATTCCACAACGTCAACTTCACTGCTGAAACCAATTAAACTTCTTTTTTAATCCAGCGTCCTATTTTCAAGTTGTAAAATAAACATAAGAGAACTGTACAAAGTATATAAAACAAACATAAGGGAACCTATTATGCAAAGACCGCGTTTCTATTTCTCGGCTAATGAATCCCAATCACAAAACCTCAGACGATACCACATGAAAGGAAGATACCAATTAATTGCTTTAATAAATATCGTTTGGGAAATTTTGAATAGAGGATGAAATGGAATCTCACTTCGCTCTTTTTGATTAAAATAGTTTTCCTTTCAAATTATCAAAAGAAGCGAGGATCATTGAATGAGCACATATTACTCAAGTGTGAGTGTCTTGATACGGATTTGGACTTCAAAGCAGTTAATACTAGCCGATAGGGAGCAAATTTAATTATTACGATAGACTCAGAAATGATTACCTAGATGAGTACCTATTCAGAGACGTAAATGAGCTTTCTATTATGCGTCAACGTCTTGCAAGACATCGTATTATTTACATCATATCAACATGTGACATCTAATTAAGTTTTCTTAAGTTTTGCATTAGGATTTTTACTTTCAATTACCTATATGTTAACATAGGGCAATGAAAGTATTGTTTTGGTTAAAAAAAAATGTGATTTTTTTCCTGGCATTTCTCCACGTTTTGGAACATCTTTATTTTAAAAAAGTGCTCTAGAAAAAATGTAGGTATGTACGTGGTCAGCATAACTCCCTAAAGAATTGACCTATGATGTTCAAATTTGATGTACTGGTTAGTGGTGTCCATGTTCCAAAAAAAAAAAAAAAACGTTTTTTTTTTGTTTTTTTTTTGGTTTAAACCGGGTATTTTTAAAAATCCTTTTCTAAATACATGTATACATATTTATAAACAAAATTTAACATTAACTAGTATAATAAATTTTCAAATAACAAATAATATTTCTTCTAAAAATAATTTAAACCAAGTAAAAACAATTGTTAGTTATGTGGACATTCAAATCATATTAAATTTTAATATTATATTTAGAGATACAACTTTTTAAATTCAATGTATACAATATAATACAATAGTAATTGTTTACTATTGTATTATATTGTATACATTGTACATTGTACATGCAATATTGCTCTTAGATTCGCTAGAGCAATATTCCATAATGCATGGAATATTGCTCTTAGATTCATCAGTAATGATGATAAGTTGTACAAAATGATATTTTTAAGATTTAGAAATAAGTTGTTAAAGCACAAATCCTCTATTTTAGGAACAAATTTAAAATTCAGCCTATAATTTAACTTTATAGTATTATAAAACATTATTACATCCATTAGATTAATATAAAAACTTATTGTTGATACTTATAAATGCTTCAATAGTCTTTAATTATAAGATTTTTTTAAAAATACGTTAGAAGTTATTCTATCTATAATATTCGTATAATTTTTCATTTACAATCGTATCTGGAACCTCTGCCACAAAGTTTTCTGTCCTTGAGTATTACCTGTCAAAGATTGATTTTAATGTTTCAAGCACAAAAAAAGGATAACGTAATGTTTATCAAGTAACATCGCCCATTTTTCGTTTTTTTCCTTCCCATTATTATTGTTATTGTTATTATTAATATTATTATTATCATCATTATCATCATGATTATCATTATTATCATCATCGTTATCATCATCATAATCATCATCATCAACATAATCATCATAATCATAATCATCATAATCGTCATCATAATCATCATCATCATCGTAATAATAATGATGATGATTATTATCATTATCATAATGATAATAATGATGATGATTACTATCATTATTATTATTATTATTATTTTTTGGTCCATGCAAAAACTATTGCAGTGAAAATATGAAAACGGTAAATAACACCATTCCATATCAAATTGGAATGCAATGACCAGCATTATAGTGTAATTGGAATTTGCGCAATGTTCCACACTAATAGTGTTTATTTGATCACAATGGGTTTTAATACAATGTTTCATTGTAAAAATGCTTATTTTAAAAGTAAAGTTGCTCTGAAGTAAATATGTGTAAAAAATCGGAAAATAATTGCATTGTAAATCATTTTATTGAACATTTAAGGGCATTTAGATTAATGGGGTTTCTCACATTTGCAATACGAATGCGGGAAAGTATTGTTTTAAAAGACAGCCCGGTAGGCAAGGATATGAAATCAAACAATTTCCAACGATATTTCGGTGCCACCTAAATCAATCAACCAATACTTATTCAAAAATAAATGCAAATCATATTTAAAAAAGTATTAGTTCATTTAAAGCATTCTCGCGGTTCGAAATAATTTTCTCCATCACTGACATATAAATATATTAGTATTCAAATTTAATTCAACTAATTCACATTTAAATTAGAAACTTTAGTATTTTATTGAAATTTTAAATTAGATATACTTAAGTTAAAATGGAAATTAATGTTTTTGTAATATGTAGATAAGTTTAAAGTATTTACATGATTTTAAATTAAGGGAAAATAAACTAGTCATTCCTCAAAGCTTTATATTAAAATATTTTCATAACAGTTTAAATGAACGTTTTGCAATCTGAATAAATCGACACTCGAAAGCAGTTATTTGTACATAAAGCTATCAATATATATTTGTATATAAAGTTCTTAATATTGTTGCGTGGATGGGTTCGAAAGATTGGAAGCCAAAGCAGATCAAAACTTGCAGAAATTTATTCCAATATAACTCTTCACAGATTCCTTTACAACTACAGAACTTCTCGTTCTAGTAGACTCAATACAGCTCTCTTTACAGAACTTCTCGTTCTAGTAGACTCAATACAGCTCTCTTTACACAACAATAGAGCACAAACAGCAGTTAAACTTGACACACAACTGCTAAATCACCGCAAAAGACAATGCAATACAGTTCGCTTTCGGAACTCTCTGAATGCTCGCTGACAGTAACTCCACTCAGTCAGTATCTCAACTAACTCAGTAATTTCAGTCAACTAACTGACTCAACTCACTAACTCGGGCTCATATAGGGGAGGCAAACCTTCTTGAAACTTCTAGAGGTAGATATTTGGAGAACTTTCCAGATCGTAGTCGAAAAGTCCTATACATGTACATGGGGACCGAAATTGTCACCAAATGGTCACCAAGTTTGGCGACATTTGGCTTTTTCTCGCTAAATTTGGCGACAAAAATTAGTCGCCAAAACCATCGCCAACTTGGCTCTATCTCGCCAAATTGGCGAGATTGCCATTACCATAATGTTAAATGCCTTGCTCCTTGTAAAACTCGCTTCCTAGCGTTACCTCTGTAAAACTCGTTATCAAGCATTAAGACCGATATTGCAGGGAAGCCAACTTAAGACGAACTATTGCACTGCCTTATGCAAAATGTACATAAATTTTCCTATTTACAAAATTAACACTACGAAATATTTACAAATATACAAAAATTCGTAACAATATTATTAGATATCATTAAATCAACTATTATTATACTTTATAAATTAAAATTGCAATAATTAATGTCAATTTCCATTTAAAGTCAACCCATTTATTAAATATGTCCCAAAATAATTAAACTTGCATAAATGTCCTCGAAATCCGAACATTAAATAATAATAAAGGATCGATAAAAAGTTCTTAGAGATTTCATTTCATGGTCCACAGACTTATTCATAAGAGTAACTCTATTCTGTCGGTTGGATGACTTATCAGGATTTATGTAACGATATATTTTTTTTTTATCCTTAGATAGCGAAATATTATTTTATTGAATAGTCTTTAGACGATATCAAGCACACCTGGATAAACCTTTTAAAATATTCATCATTTCATTAGATTTCTTATATCCTTAATGAATATTCAGGAACTTTAAGTCGATAAAGTAAAATAATCCCAAATATTTTTATTTCTTAGTTTCCGTTGATACCGTAATCAAATAACTTATTTTTTAATTGGATTATCTTCGTTTCATTACTTCTATGTATTTAATTATTCTTTCAATATTTGCAGAGACTTGTATATGTCTTTTTTATGATTCCTAAATGTAAAAATTAACAACATTCTCCACAAAATAATAAGACACAAAAATAATCTTATTTGTTCACTTGTATTTGCTGAGAGCGTAGTATTAATGCCGTGAGTTTATTCAACGTTTAAAATAAACCAGAAGAATACTTTTTCATACAATTTTTCGTTTGCGTCGTTTTAGATTACATTTCCTTTTTATATGAGTCTTGCATTTTTAACTTAATTAGAAATGTATTTCTCTTTCTTTTTTTTTTGTAATAGTATCTTCTTTCATTATTTTATATTTTTATTTACTTTTCTAGATTAATCCCAATTTATAGTTGTACTTCTGTGGAACTTTCTTATAATTTCAAATAGCAGTCGAACTATTATGAATATCGTTAAAAATATTTTAAAAGATTGTAAACAGATATGAATTCTAAATAATTCAATTGAAAAATTATGTTTATTTAAGACCAAATAAGTTTACTTAAGAGAATTGTTCTTGAGAAAAGCATCTTGAAACATTATTTGACTAGGTTTTGTTTTTCCTAATATTTTTAAAATCTAAATATGTACATGAATTTGGTGATAAAGCAAGACCTTTGGATTTGTTAGTAAGCTTTACAAGATTAATTAACCTAACAATGCCATTTATTTACTTTGCCAACAAAATAATAATTAAAGTTTTGCAAAATAATTTTCAAAAAGTATATCCCTTGATAGCTATTACTTTTTGTGTCAAGCAAACAACTAACTTATTACACATTACTTACGCATTTGATATCATAGAATTGTATTTATTAACTAAAATTTTACTCATTAATTAAAATTGTAACCCTAAATTAAAATTATATTCCTTACTAAAAATGTCATTTATTAATTAAAATTATATTTATTATTTGAAATTGTATTTATTATTTACAATTGTAATTATTAATAAAAGTTATACTATTTTTTAATTCAAATTATACTTAATTTAAATTGTAGTTAGTAATTCAAATTATACTTAATTTAAATTGTATTTATTAATTCAAGTTATATTTATTAATTCAAATTATATTTTTTAATGCAAATTCGATTCATTAATTTTAATTGTAATTATTAATAACATTCTATTTATTATTTAAAAATGTATTCAATAATTAAATTGTATTAATCAATTATAATTGTGGTTATTATTTATATATTATATTTATTAATTTAAATTGTATTCATTAAATAAAATTATTAATTACAATTGGTTTCAGTAACTAAATTGTGTCTTCAATTACAAAATTGCTTTTATTCTTTACAATGCATTTATTAATTATAATTGATTAATTAAAAGTGTACTTATCAATTGAAAAATATATAACTAATTTTTCATTTAATGAAACATGACAGCAAATTTTTAAAAATACCGTTTGTATCCATAGATGAATATCGATCAGAAAAAAATTAATCAAAAGCTTTTTTTAAGTAAGTTAAGGCTGATTTACACGCTACCAGACGGCGTACCAGTTGAGATCCCCAGAAATGTGACGTCAGTGGTGCGACCGCTGCGCTGCCTGTCGGAGATCACGGAACAACGCAGGTAATTGGATGATGGGAATCGCAGGTGCCAGAAAATAGAAAATGTTTGATCTATTGGAGCCAGAGTCAGCAGATGACGTCACTAACTGTTGATCTCAACTGGTATGCGCCAGGGGGCGGATTTGAGCATAAAATCAACTAAGTGATTTTATATAATTATATAATGTGACATATAATCATTAATTAAACTTTAATAATTAGTGCTAGTAATAAAATAAGTCTATTAATTAAATATTTAATTTTAGTATTTAAATAGTTTTAATATTATCTTTTATTGCTAAAATATTTATAATTAATGATTAATTTCAATAATTAAAAAGTTTTATTTATTAATTTATTTTAATAATTTGTTCAACTGATTAGTTTAATTAAATCAATTTTTCTTTGTCTACTATCTCCCTTGAGTGAACTTGATTTTTATAAACCACCATGGAGAATTTGTTGCTAAATCTAAAACAAAGAAATATAAATTTTAAAATCAAGAATGTTCAGGTATATAATTAGTATGTTTATAAAAAAAATGACTTCCGAATTTATAATATATAATTTAACCTTAAAAGTTATGAATTAAATAAAAACTCATTTTTCGATAATATATAAATCTTAGTGCATGTATTTTCAAAATACAACATAATGTAGAAAATTAAAATAATGTGTAAAATATTTAAAATGATGTGCAAAATATTTAAAATAAAGCGATGGGGATTTTAATACATTGGGCTCTTTAAAAAAAAACGTTTAGGAATACAACTAATTACATTAAAAAAAAAAAAAAAAACTTCCTTACCGAACCGGCCCATTTTCACAGTCTGGTTATTGTACCCTATGGCCAGTACAGCCCTGGGTATGCCGACTGATAGCGTGTGAATCGGCCTTTACTGACATTTCTTCAATGAGCTTAACATTCCCCTTAATTCAAGTAATTTTAATCAAGTTTAATTACATTAAATAGACTTCAATTAAACACTGTATTTTATAGGTTATTCAGTTTAATCTATTACCTCTAATTTGGGTATTTTATTATTTAGTACAATCAATTCATTAATCCATTGCTTTGTGTTTTCACAATGCAGACAGGTCACCTCCCTTTGCTCTACGATACAATTGTTCCCTAAATGTGTTCCCATGCGATGAATGCATTCATAAGAAAGACTGGTTTAGAAAAATGACTCATCCAGTTAGTTGATGATGCCCAGTAAGTCCGATTAGTGAGAGGCGAAGGTATGTAATTAGATGAGTTTGACGAAGATGAATGCTTGACGCTAATGAAGTTCTCAGAGCGATTTTTTTTTTTGCTGTGAGACCTCAGTTTTGTTTAATACAAAGAATAAATAAATGTTGTTGTTTTCTTTTAATTTATTTATATGTTCTTGTTTTCGTTTCAAACCGTTTTGAAGATTTCAATAAATTTAATTAGGCTTTCATATTTTGAGTTTGAATTTTAAATAAATATCAATTAACTTGGCTGCTTTGCTCTGAAAGTTCGGCCGTTTTGTGTAACAGGGACGACATAATTGGGACGATAACATTCCGGGATGTATTTAATTAAATAAGTCGGACAAGTGATTTGATCAGGTTTGGTGATCTAGTATTTCAGATTTCAAAATGGATTAATTTTTTTTTTTTTTTTTTTTTTTAAACAGGAAGTGACTCAGTTGATCTACATCTATCAGAATATAGGATATAACAAATATTAAAACAACAACACCACAAATTGAAATATCTTAAAAAAAATAAGACACATAAGGCAGTCACACAGTCCGACAGAATTATTTTCAAGGGGATTCAAGAGGGTTAATTTTTTATTAAAATTTTGATCTTTCATCTAACTATTGGTATGAAATTTTAATGTATAGTTATTATTAAATTCCTTAACCATGGAATATTTCAAAAACTATATCAAACTTATATTACTAGTGAATCATACCACTTTTCTTCACACTAGTTTTGACATTACAAATGTCATAAGGATTACGACTCTATTTGGCGTTTAAATACAATGCCACTGTTGAATCTTATTTTAAGACATTTCGATTTGCTGTAAAGTATATTGGGGAAAAAAGGCTACAGTGAGTTGTTATCAGTTATTTAAATTTATCAAACAAGTAGGTAATGTTTAGGGTCTTTGTTTTAATGCTTGCTGGTGATATGGCGAATTATCAGTGAATATTATATTAATAATAATTTCCAGGATTAAAAAAAAAAAGGACAGAAACGTTGCATTTAGAATTCATTAATAAACAACAATGACGTGTAATGGGACATAAAAACGACAGGGTGATTTTTTATTTACTTCGGCCCAAATTTTCAGTATAATCATTAATCCAAATTTTAATAGTTATTGTCAATAATAAAATAATTCCATTAATTGATTAAATAATTAATTTTAATACTTAAATAGTTTTAGTAATTCATATATTTTATTATTTAAATATTTATATTCAATAATTATTTTCAGTAACTAAATAGTTTTGCTTATTAATTAATTTTAATAATTCAATTGTTTTAATAATTAATTAAATTAAATTATTGAAACAATTGAAAATTAAATTTTTCGTACAAAATATTAAAATTAAATTAAATTTTCTCTATCTCTACTATTTATAACTCATTTAAGTGAACTATATTTCCATAAACCATTGATAGCTTATATAGTAAAAACTAAAATAAAGAAATCTAAATTGCAAAATAAAATATGTCAAGGTTCATAACTAGTATGTTGATTTGAAAATGACATCAGAAATGATAATATATATTTAACTTTAAAAATTGTAAAACAAGTAAAAAGTCGTTGTACGTAAATGTCGTAAATAATTCTAAAAAGAAATTGAAAAACTAAAATAATAATAACTTTCGTACCGAAGCGGTCCATTTTTTAGATATTGACCGGCTCAGTGATGGACCCTATGGCCAGTACGCCCCTGATAAACAGTCTTCTGCTTTGTTATTTAAAGGGAGTGCTATTTTTGATAAACATTGTTAGTTTTTTTGAGACCTTACAGTTAGTGCTTTTTGAAAATGCATAGTATTGTACTAAATGATGATTACGAGTACTTTCTGAATTAAAATATGGATTCGATTGAATGAACTGTGAGGTAGAATACAATTTCCTATCACGGAAACAAGATTGCAGTCCATCATAAATTATTTAAATATAGAGAAAAGAAAAACGGAATATAAATAGTTATTTGTGTTATTATATTAACAGATACCTAGTGTGAACTAAGCATGCGTGAAAAGTGTTTACAAAGATTTAATTCCCGGTTTCACCAAGAACACCCGAAGAATTATCTGGATACAAATCAACGAAAATTACTCTGTGCTGAAGCGTGAGTCCCAGCATACTTATTATTTGTTCGTTTCTCTTCTTTCGTTTCCAACAAAGTGGCCAATTAAAGGTGTTAGAACCGTGCGAAACGACAGGCAGTAGGTGGTACACCCAACTGGAAAACACTATGATTACGTTCCGAATTGAAGATAGTTTATTTTTTTTTCTTCTTCTGGAAAGGAATAATAAAACCAAACTACACAGTACTGGTTAAAGTGTGCGTCTTTTTCTTGAGACGAGAAAACGCCGGGCGATCAACTATCATTACCACGCTAAGTTCAATTCTCCTTAAAAGATAGCGACAGAAACAAAAATTTAAAAAAAAAATTATCTTGAAGTTTTGAATAAGTAGTAAAAAAATGGGAGTTCTGCTTCGAGAGGAGAGGGTTGGAGTGGCGGCCGGTGGTGCTCAATAACACATTAAAGTTTCGCCAAGGAGAAAAGAAACTTCAGAGTTGAGCTTTAAAGAGGGGGTAAAAATAAAAAGAGGAAAAGATGGGTTTTATTATACAGAAATTGTTTTCTCAGTTTGGAAAGGAGGAGGGTTTATTTTTTGTAAGATCAGAGGGAGAGAAAAAAAAAAGAGGGGAAGTGGGGGGGGGAGCTGAATGACAGAAAGATTGGTTTGGGTTGGAAACAAGGTAATATCTTTCCTCATCGCAGTCTTTCTCATTTATTTTCCGCTACTCCGGAAGAAAATGAAACTAGGAGAGGATTCTATGGCAGAAGATGGCTAATGGAAGTTTTCGTTTCATTTCACTTTATCCGGGCTCGAAGTGTTGCCAGCAGCAAGACTGTCGTAAGAAATACCAAGGCCTGGATTACTTTTGGATTCGCTGGACCATCGGCTCCAGAGTACACTTTTGTTGTTGTTTGTCGATGTTCACTTTCCAGTCGTAGGAGGAGGCATTGATTGATCTTAGTGTGGCATTAATTAGCAGATGGCTCCTGTTATAGTTGACTGCAATTCAGCATTTCGAAGTTATGAGTTTTCACTTAGGTTATAAAGTGGTGATATTACCAGTGGCGGTGTTTGGGTGACATAAGGAAGAGGGTAGTTGCCAAAAGTTGGGGGGGGGGGGATCTGCAATGATTATGTGTTTTTGACGTCGAATCTTTAAAATTTCAAAAAGTGACTCCCCACCTTAATCCTAATCGCCTCTTCTGGATAATACATTTGGAACCAAACATGTATTTTCGTTCCTTGACGTCTGGAAGGCCATTTTCTTCATTGGGTTGTGTTTTATTCAATTTAGAATACGAGTTAATGCGGAGAGGTAGGATTTTTATTATTGTAAAAAGTATTCCTTTCCTAGATTTATAGAGGAAAGAAGAAAAAGAACGCTAATTTTCAATGAACTTTTTAATTGAAATAAAAATTTTGATGCGCAGACGATAATTTTCAGGAATTCTTATAAGATTTGTATTCGCTCTATAATATAGTTTAATTTGCTAGGAATCGATTAGCGAGGAATTTATCTTGTGAAAATAGAATATTTACAAGTAATGGAAATATCTTTGTTTTTTTATCACTCGACGTTTCTTCTTTCATTTCGAGGTAAAGAGGAAACCACGCAAAGTGAGTTAATTTTAATACGAATTATGCAAGTTTAAAATTTACAAAATCCTATTTCTATAGATAGAGTGCTTCTAATTTCCACATTTCTTATTTCAATTTACAAAAGTAATTTCTAAATGACAAAGAGATACTTTTTTAATGCATTGTTTTCTTAGAATTTTAAAAACCTTGACAGTCAATCATATAAAGTACATTACATTCCCAGAGAATTTAGCGTTTGGGAAATTAGTGATTGAAGAAAGTGATACATCAGCGCGAATACAGATAAAATAAAACAAAAGGAGGATCAAAATACCCAACAAATTTCTAAGAATAAACATTTGAATTTTCGAATTACCGTTCAAGGGGCTGGTGGTAGAATATCATACTAACGCCATAGTAAAATAAAAACTCCCAAACTTCCAGTTTTAAAAACAATGTTATCTCTAAAATGAACAATAATTTAATTATAATAGGCTGTAATGAAAAGACAACGCTCTTATTCATTGTACATTGTATGTTTTTTTTTTGTGTTTTTTTTTTTTTATGGACGACAAGAGTTTCATACAATCTATTACATTGGCTGGCGAAAAATCTCATTACAATAAACCCATTCTTTGAAATTAAATAGTTGACTAACATGCATTTGAAATAGAATAGCTTATATTTAAAGTGCAGTAGTTGATAAAAAACAATATTCATTATTAAAAGCTTACAACACAATTTAAATCTTAAAGAAACATAATAAAGATAAATGAAAGTAGTGAACAATAAAACCCAATATTAGGATTTTAGACACAATGCATCTTATACTTATCGTCCAAGACATACCCTAATTCAAACATACAATTTACTTCTACTTAATATTCATTTCAATCTAATTCTTCTCATTCCATAGTCCTTCCTCCTAGAATGTATACCATATACAATTTCCAGTGAAAGTATTTTCAAAGATTCTCTTTCACGTATGAGGAAGTGCGTTGAATACATAGATAATATATATTTAAATGTAGTTTGTTCAATGTGTGGCATTTAATTAGGTAGTTTCATTTCTATGACTACATGAATGAAAATGCAATTAAGATCTTGGAAGTTAACTCAAGTAACTCGTAGTTCTCTCTGATTCAGCGGAAATAGTCATTTGTAAATGCAATTATTTCGCGAAACTTAAGATTTTGCTTTAAATATGTTCTTTAAATATGATTTCTCTTCAAAAATTGTTTCTAGGGATGAGATGGAAAAATTAGGTAAACACATTTCATACGCAAGTGAATAAGATGTATTAAACCCATGTGAATTTGATACATGTGCATAAGATGTATTAAAGTTAATTTGATACAAGTGAATAAGATGTACTAAAGTTAATTTGATACAAGTGAATAAGATGTATTAAACCCATGCTAATTTAATACATGTGAATAAGATGTATTAAACCCATGCTAATTAAAAAATCTATTAACATACGACAGTGATGATGCTACAAACTGAAATTTCACGTAGTTTTCGGAATTAAATAGTGCTGCCTACAAAAAATGTACTTATTTTAGAAAAAAAAGTATCGAAAAGTTTAAAACAGAGATATTTTTAAGTATAATTTTTTTTTTTTTCAGAATTCACATACCTCTTCAGGTTTATATTTACATACTTTTTCCAAGTAATAGGATTTTTTTTAAGTTACAAAATCACTCAAAAATTCCATGTCAACTGAATTTTTTCATCACTAATCATGGAATTCTCACTGCAGAAATTGACCATTGGATCACTGATCATGCTTATAGGGAATTCTTAACGACCATACTAGAAGAACACACAAACAATGTTAGCCATTTTAATGTAACATTGAGTTTAACAATTTCTTTAGAAATAATATATCAAAATTCTTCGAAAGAAAACAATTGAAAATGTTGGGACGCTATTGCTATTTTCTAAAATGCGTTTAAAGTTAGTGTATCAAGTATGATTTCAAATATTAGAAAATGTTATGGGTTTATTTCAATACATGCTTTGGGATCACGAGCAAATAAGCTTTTATTAAGATACCTTGCATTCAAAAGTTGTAATAGTCCTAAGTCCTCTGAATACATCGAAAACTTTAAATTCTTTTCATTAGTAATAATCTGTATTTAATTCTATGTATGATTGTCAACTAATATTTCATTTAAAAAATAAACAAAATAAAATTTTAACCGTCTGAAAAAACTACACCCGGAAACCGATATATTGTATAGTAATTTTTTTACAAAATAAAATTAAGGTGAAAATGGATGGTACGGTTTTTAATCTACAAAACCTACACTCTTGAAACAGAAACAACTCTTACATTACTAAATAGTTTAGCGTAGTAGGAGAGTTTATGAATATACTTATAGTGCTGTGCTAGCCATAGAGGTTGTATCTGTCAAATTGTGTCGTTATCACCAGGTGACTATATAATTTGTTCTACATAATGATGAAGTTAATGGTCTTATCTGCACGGGAAATATTAAATAAGTTAACAAGTTAGTCAATAAGTTAGCATCAACTACATGATTTTAAACCGCAATTTCTCATTGTGAGCTCAGTTACAGTTACAACTTCTGTACTCAGCAGTAAACATTGAAGACCTGACAAGAAGACATTTTCTTCAAAGCATGGTTCAAAATCCCTAATCTACCAACATGCAAAACTAATCAAATAATTCACAGAGCCTTAATCATTCAGAATCAGCACAGGTAAGAAACGAAAATACGCCCTTCCGGTTAAGGTTGTACATATCGGATCATCCCACATATCTCTCCTACTGGCATTTACTTCAATTAAGCTTCACTTCCTCATTTGTTAACCAAGCTCACCACTCCTATCCCCAACAAGCCCCAAGTACATCCGCACAACTAATCGAAATATCCTACTGCAGTCATATCGAGTTTTCGAATTCTTGCCATGGGGTCTGTGGGGTGACCTATCCCCTGACCGAACTCACTCGAATGCAGCAGTTCACTCCCTCAATATCGATCGGCGCATGCGCACTGGATCGATGACCCCCAAGTAAACGTGGTGTGTGGGGGGGGGAGGGTGGGGGGGGGGGGCTTAGCAACATTGTAATCGATGGGGCTTGCCGAGGAGATACAATATTTTAGATCGCTACATTCTCTCTCTCCAGTAGAGGTATTATTAACTGTACCCAGCCGTCACTTACATCATGCTGGCGGTTATTTTATCAGCTGTGGCGATTTATTAAGGGATAGGTTTTTAGGGGGAGTTTTTTTTTTTTTAAGGCTGTCGTGTTAATCTTCGTGGAGGATATTTCTGGGTAAATGGGGCTGTTCTTGCGAGAATTAGTCTCCATTAGGGTGCGGTTTTCTTGCTGGGATAGATATCTGCCTTGGTGAAAAAAGAACCTTTATCCTGATTTTAGTCCAGTAAAAAACTTTAAAATGGGGGAATTACTGGAGAAGAAAAAAAAATCGATCTACGCATATACTTTTATGCAGAAGAAAACACCCCAATAATGAAAATTATTTATTTTAATTTTAAACAACTTTTCGAATGCGACATGGCATCAGGTTGGTAGATCGTTGGTAAATAGATTAATATAGACAGTAGGGCTACGTATTGTCTATTTACAAATAGCCCGAGAAGCGACTGCATGTTTACGTACCCCATCGAACATCAAACTAAATTTTTTACAGAATGTGGAGAAAAGTTAGTAGATTATGAATCCACTGGTCTGCCGTGGCAAAAATGGCCGAAACTAGTCAAAAATCGACTTGGAATGAGTTGAACTAAATTCGATTGCCAAATATTCCATAACTTACCAAATAATATGCACTCTTTTTTATTTGATAATCCTTCGCTCTTTAATTTTCAATTAAAAAGGTTGCAGACGATTCAGATGTGTAGCTTTGGCCGGGGCCATCATGAAACCGCTCTTTCCCTCTTTAGATCACAGCAATAGTTTTCGCAGAGGACGTCACACTTTCAACTCCACCAGGCTTGATTTGATTCTTCATTCAAGGACTTTTCGCCAACAAAAATGCATTGCATAAAAACTCTTGCACATAGTATACAAATTATTAGCAGCTTTATCTACCGCTGTAATAATCCAATTTGAATTATTACACTGGTGGATAAAACTACTAATAATTTTTATATTATTTGCAAGAGTTTTTTTTAGAAATTTAATGATTGATGATTATAAAGGAAATGATACTTATGCTAAAGTTCATTCGACCAAAAAGAAATTGGATAACATGATTTTGGCTTCTACTAAAAAAAAAAAAATAATAATAAGATTTCATGCATGAAATATCCTTATCTTTTTCCCTCAGTTAAATTTCCAAAATCAGCTTTGAAATTTCGTTTCCTAACATGCTGCACAAATTATTACAATGATTATCTAATTTTTTTTTTTTTTTTAGATTTTTAAAAAGTGTTTCGGACAAGGTAAAGATGTTTGAAACTCATTTCTTGATTAAAAATAATAAGGAGGTTTTGGATTTTATTAATAATAACAAAATTGAGTCGGTTCATACATTTGATTTCGAGAATTTATTCACCAGTATACCCCATGATGATTTAATTAATATTTGCTCTGATATTTTTGATAATTTTCCAAAAGACTCTGATTTAAATAAGATGGAATTGTTAGAGTTTTGCAAATTTAATATTTTTGAAAATAATTTATTTAATGGAAACAATTTTTATAGACGAACTAAAGAAATTCCTAAGGGGAAATAGCTTTTTTAGCGACTGCCGATTATTATTTACTCAAAAGGAGATTTCTAGAATATAATAATATTGAAGCTTTTAGATATATTGAAGACTTAATTATTTTTAATTTCAATGATTTGGACAAAGTTATAGAGATTTACTTGAAAGATTTGATTAAAAAAAATTAATAATTATTACAAGAGTGCTCAGTGTCTCGATTTAAATTTAAAGATAATTGATAATTCAGTAAATATTGGGGTTTATAACAAAAGACAGGATTTTAAATTTAAAGTTATTTGTCTTTCGAATTTTAATAGCAATTTAAATTTCAAGACTTTAAGAAATATTTATTATACCCAACTAAATAAAATTAAGAGTATTTGCAATAATGCTACTGACTTTAATTTGGCTTTGGGAATTTTTAGGGACAATTTGAGAAAAAATAAATTTACTAAATATTTTTGAATTTTCGTCTTTTTGAAATTTTTTTTGGTTTCTGATTTTATTTTTCGGGTGATATGGAAATCAAGTTAAATAGCCTTAACTGGTCTAAATATTTTATATAAAATTTTTTTCATTTTTTCGTAGAGCATAGATGGCAGTGCAGTTTTAAATGTTTTATGCGGGGCAATTTTGGGAATTATGTTTTTGAAAACTCTTAGTGCTAGACTGGGTTCATCTCGAATCAACGTGGGCGTTAAACTTTGAAAGACAGCGATTTTGTTCAGTTTGGTTTACAAGGTAAGTTTCGTTTTAGTATTTGTGAATATTTTTGACTTCTTGTCTATCTGGCTGGATGCGTAGGGGCTTGAATGTGATTGATATGTTATATCAATCGCATTTCAGAAACGCATCCATTGAGATCCCGGCTGGATTCAAGCCCCCTGATGACGAAGAAACTTAGTCGGGATTTCAAATATTTTTAAGATTCGTATTTTAATATTTGTTTTTTGGCTGTTTAAGGTCTAACTTTGTGCTCTTTATTTTTATTAAGATTGCTCATACAGTAATATTTTGTAGACCCAATAAATAATTTGTGTGAATTAGCAGTTTGATTGTGTAGATTTTTATAAATTAGCAATTTAATTAGCAGGTAATTGAATTGTATAAGAAATAGAACAAAGTATTCAAGCCAAGAAAGTAAGGGGGGGAAATTGATATGCTGCATCCACAAAAGTTTGTAACTGCACTACCTATTTTTTTTATTAAGATTTCTTTAATGTTAGGTAAAATAAATGTTATAACACATAATAAACTTTAGGAACAAAAGTGAAACATTAACTTTTTCATATTTGTAAAAATTATGTGTGAATTTTAAATTTATAAAACATGTCCAATTCATCCCTCTCATAAGGGATAGGACATTTTTCTTGCTATTTTAATTTACCGATAAAAATAATATATTATTAATTACCATCATATTTATATTTTTCAAGTGAGCTGAAATGTTTGAATATGTTTTTCTTAATGTTTCAATGTTGTAACAGTAGAAAACAATGTACAGGAAATATGTTTGTAAAAAAAGTTCCATCCCTCTCTATTCTTCCCTATCTGAAATGGTATTAGCGAGAGTTGAAGTTGTGACGTCACTAAAGCTATGGTCTGGCCCGATCAAGTAAAGAGGGAAAGAGTGGTTTCACGATGGCCCCGCTTTGGCTTACTTGCATCTTTTACAAATGAGCCAAATTGGCAATAAACATTACGTCTCTGATGACGTAACTGATGTCGCCAATTTGGCTTACTTTTAAAAGATACAAGTTTCCGAGCCAGAGATCAGAAAACGTTTGCGCTTTTTCTCATTGAAAATCAAAGTGCGTTGGGTTACCAGACCAAAAAGTAGGTTCATTTTTTGGCTAGTTATGGCGCATTTGGCAATTGGATTTAGTTCAACTCATTCAAAGTCGATTTTTGACCAGTTTCGGCCATTTTTGCCACGGCAAACCAGTGGATTCGTAATCTACTAACTTTTCTCCGCATTCTATAAGAAATTCCGAATGATGTTCGATGAGGTACCATAACATTTATTTTCCTGAACGCTAGTCATCGTCTTTCAGCTTCCTCATTTTTCATAAATGTTTCTTCTAAGTTATGGAATAAAGAAAGAGAATAGGCTTCAAAAATTAATTCAACTATTTTTTTTATTTTTTTTTAAGTTTTCTGTTTTACTATCAAACTATTGTGGATGTTAAATTTGGGAATTTTCGGGGACAAATAATATCCCCCGCCTATAAAAGGTACTGTTGGTGTTTGAAGATTTATGTCTTATCATTTCAGAAAAAAAAGACTACCACTTTTTTATGAGTAACGAAAGGATATTATTGGAATAGAGATTAAAAATACCTTGTATACTCAAGATAAAAAATTACAGTTCATTATGTTGAGAAAAGCGTCACTTATGAGCAAAAGAGTTTTGAATGATCTTGAGGGTAAATTTCTTATCGCGGGAAGAATCGAACGTTTTGCATGCTTCAAGACGTAATCTATTACGCGGTCCCTTAAAGTCATTTTTTTTACATTTTTGCCAAAATATCGAGAACCAAAAGTTAAAATGGAATGAAAAAAATTCTGGAGGAGTTTTCGACTATGATAACTCTAATAGAAGCAATATATATATATATATATATATATATATATATATATATATATATATACAATATATACATATGTTTTTATTTAAAAAAAAATTTAAACTTGTGTTTTTAATTAATAATTAATTATTAAATAACTGTTTAATACAAAAGTTGCATGTTATTTATGTTTGTGGCCTTAAGCAAACTATCCTTTGAAATAGAAATTGCTAAAATATACTATATAAGAATTTATGGCCAAAAAAAATTAATTATTTTTTACATTAATTTATAATTTTTTTGACATCGTTTAAATTACTAACCACTCATTGGAAAATTATGAAATTTCCTATTTAGAAATTTTTTGAATTCTAAATCTAAATATGGTATAATATTATGGGGTTGTCATTGAACTTTTTAAAGTTTAATTGAGTTTTAATATGTAGATGATCTCTCATGATAAAAAAAAATACATACAATTAATAAAGACCTTCCACAATTTACTACGGTACTTGACTTTTGTTATTTCATCAATTAATATACAAGATATAGTCATAGTTCGGATTTTTTGTGTGTACTGTATACAAGGGGGCGCAATTGTGCATACTTGTATTTTGAAAAATTAAAATTAATGAACAAAAAAAAAAAAAAAATGGAATGATTCACTGGTAATAAAAATATGTTTTGGTTTTAAAATATTAAATGCAACAGTCATTTAATTTATAACTATTAATTAAAATTTCATTACGACATTCAGTTGAAAAATTAAGGCTAAAATAAAAAAAAAATTAACCGCCGCCTTGTACCCTTTGGAACGGGAGGATCCCCGATCTGGTACTTACAGTCAACGTTAGGGACCATCTGCATCCCCTTGAAAATAATTCCACCTGAGTCCATGTGTTTGTGTAAATAGGGAGAATACGAAAGTTGCAATACTAAATAACATTATTAAATGTTGTATCCTTCGTTTTCAAAATATTTTTTTCTTTTTCTTTTCTTTTAACTATTTTACGATCAGTTATACTAGAAGACAACATTTTCTGAGCTCACTGAATATCTTACAACGATGAGTGAACCGGTTTTACTACGCCGTGATTGGCTGATCTGAACGATGTGTGATCGATTCGTTAAAACTCTTGTAGTATCCGTGGTTAGAAAAGTTAAATATAAATTAAAATTTCAACTTAAAAGCAATTATTATTTTTTTTTTTATCAGGTAATAATTCAGTTTATTACAAAAGTATGTGCGCAGTTAAACAATATTACCATATAAGTTGCGATTTGCTTGGAACTATATCTTTTAGAGGTCGGAAATATCGATCAAAATAAATATCGATACTATATCGTTGCATATAAAAAAATATCGATAAAAAATCGATAAATCGATAAATGATTCTTTTTTTTTTATTTGATTTTCAATTTTGCCAGAAGCGAAGTTTTTCGGTGCAAATTTATATTTTTCATGAATTCATGCCGAAATTGTTTTAATAAATGAATTATAAATTTTTTTTAATGCATAAATTATATTATCAATCAGAAAAAATAAAATACATTTGGATGTCGATGCATAAATTCGCATTTATTTTTAAAGAAGAAATTTTGAAAAGTAGTTTAAACAGCATTTTTTGCTGATAGAGATGTTTTAGTATTTAAAATTAGATGCAATTTCCAGGCACACATTGGCAACAGAAACGGCGCTATGTTAATGACTGCTAATAAATGATCTTATCTTTCCATTACATTATGTTTTCTTTTTTGTTAGGGTGCCATTTTAACTGTCTCTCAGTCAAGTCCAAACTTTAGTTTTGAAGTTTTTGAAAAGGGAATAAAAAAAAACAAAAAAACATGGAACTACAAAACAATCATCAAAAAACTAAAAATGTTTGAAAATATCGATATATCGGTGACTTGTATCGATATTTTATCTATCGATATTTTTTAAAAAATATCGATAAAATAATCGTCGTATCGATATATCGCCGACCTCTAATATCTTTTCTGCGGAAGGATCCATCCTACAGCGTATTCAGACATGGGCGTCCCCAGGAGGGTGAAAGGAGGTGCACTTGCACCCCCCTGGCTCTTGAATTTTTTTGAAAAAATGAGTTAAAAGAGGTAAATTCCAAGATAAAAAGAAAGCACATATGCCGTTTATACTTTTATGTTACGATGAGCATTTTTTTTTCTATTATTTTATTCTTTTGTTTCTTTCCAATATCGTTTTTTATAGCTACTTGAGTTGAGTGACGATTTTCTGGCGCTTGTTGTCTATGATTATTAGAGGATGATGAGTAGAAGATTTTATTCCTTTTATTGCATAATCATTTCCTGTGTAGTTTTCAAACATCTAGAAAAATGTTTTGTTTTTTAAGTCATCAGTTATACTATCTTGAAATCTATTTTTAGAATTCAATTGAACATATTCCAATACTGCCCTCGTATTTCATTTTGAATTTTTTTTCATTATTTCCAAAACTTGGAAGAACTAAAATGTTACTCTTCTGTATTTTTGCATCTTCATGTTTCTCTATTCTAAACACTGTCTCTTGAATGCCGTGAGATCTAGTAGGATGTTAAAAAAATCGCTAAAAATATATTTTTTAAATATTTTTACTATTTTTTATTTTTTTCTCTTTAAGATGGTTGCGCTTTCAAAAATATATACCATGAATTTTAACTATCCTCAAAGAGTATAATTTATATTGCATAATTATTAATTAACATTTCTAAAAAAAATAATGATTTTGATAAAAATCTAGTCTTGCACCCCCTTGCAAATATTCCTGCGGGCGTCCATGTATTCAGAGACCACAGGTTATGTTGTCTTCTAGTATAGAAACCCAAATTTCGTTATCTGTCTGTATGGACTTCAACATTACAACTTCAACAAATCTGTTGGGTGCAATACAATTGATTTTGAACTTAACCTGAGTGTAATAAATTGAACAAGTGCAAATTTCGGGAAACCTATTGTTCTATCATCCTAGCCTGAGCGTGTTTAGCAACAAAGAAGAAAAAATAAAAAGAAGAAAAAAAAAAAAAAACTCACCAAATTCATTTTCAGACCCATTGTGAAATCGTGTCTTTGTTTCCCGCCCTTTTTTATATTTCTCGAAACTGAATCCCGTCTCTTCACTTCAGCTCCGGACTATTTTAATGGAGGAGTAAAGAAAAAGATAATCAAAAATTGAGAGAAACACCGAATTCGATCGCGGCATAAAAACTAGTCCTTTTGCACACATAAGAAGAAGGGAGAAAAAAAAAACTTTTATCCCCCCCCCCCCCACCCCTTCTTTGTAGAAGGAGGGTTTTCTACAGTTTGCCATTGTTGCGCACTGGACCGACAATGGAGAAGGGATTTATTGAAACGCGAAAATGCACACTCTACTGCTGTTTTTTTTTTTTTTTTTGCATTGGAGGGAGATTTCCTAGAAAGAGGGGGGGGGGGGTGTAACAATGGGATGCCGAGACATTATTCAAAATCGGTTTAGGAGGAACTCGGCAAACGTATTTGAAGTGGAGAAGAAAAAGAATGGGGGGGGGGGGCTAACCCCCTGGGATTGTTGACTACGGCGAAGCGAACAGCTTTCAGGATTTTTTTTTATTGGTGAAGGAAGAGAAATATTCGCAATGAGTAAACCGAACTAAAGTTTTCTTCGAAGTTGAGGCAAAAGTAAATTGATTTTATGCACGAGAGGTATTTTTTTTTCTATGGGAAGTGTATTAAATAATTGGGAAAATAGGAAAAGGATGCTCAAAGTTAAATTGAATAAAAGTATTAAGTTCAACCAAAGTAATTATAATAAAAGTAAAAAATGATGAAGGCTTTTGCACGTAAGAAATTTTTGTTCTGCATATCTCAGTAGCTATTAGGACTTGCTTATAAAATTGAGTATTGGTTCCATACAACTAATTTCTTTCAAGACAAGGGCAAAATAGAAAATAATGACTTTTTTCTCACTCTCTTTATTTAAAAAGTAATTTATTCAAAGACAGGATTGGTTCTTCTCGAAATTTTATTGCAACTTACATATTACAAAGACTCAAATTGTTTCGTGTAGTCGAATTTTTTTTTTTTTCATATTCTTCTTGCTACTTTTACGCAATTTATGCTATTTCAAATAAATTTTATTATTTTTCCAACCATAATAATGATACGATTGAACGCATTATATACCTAAATAACAATAAAAACGTTACGCGTCTCCCTATAGAAGAATAGATGTCAAGGACAAAACGGATTAGGATGAAAGTCAAGTTTCAGTGTTGTTACTGGTTATTAGGTTCTAAGCATAGTTGCTCTAGGCTTTCAGATTTTTTACAAAAGGACTATATTTCGCCAACACTATTTGCAGTCGAGCCAACCACATTTCTAGTTGGGCCAGTAGTTTACAATTTTCTCTGCCTAGAAGCAACTGATACTCTCCCAGGGGCGTGAGTGGGGGTGTACCCACCCCCCTTATAACAGTACATTTCAGTTTTAAAACTCTGCGTCAGCATTTAAAAAAAAAACTATATTTTACTCAACACTGGGCGAGATTTCCCAACATCCACTGCGATAGCCAGTCTACGACGGTTCACATTGGGATTAATCATTGTAGAGCCGATATTAGCCAGCGGATTTGTGCAGCATGGGTAGAGCTTCATTTTCCACAAACGAGAATAGAATATCCATATATGATGTTAATTAAAAGGCATTAATTTATTATTATTATTTTTTTTAATACATACTTTAAAACATAATATTATACTTTTTCTGTGGATTTTACCACTTTCTCCAATTTACTTTTAATATTCAGAAGCCTTGTAACCCCTTGCCCGCCCATACTCGATTGCAGACGAACTCGAGCGGATGACATTCCAAATTATTTTTTAGCGTCTACTCTTAAGCAATGGCAACTGTAATGCAAAAGCTATAATATTACAACCCCCCTCCCCTGGCTGCAAGGAGATTGTAGTTTGCATAACCTCGTCCCCCAGGGCCACATGATCAAAAGCGGTTAGAATTTAATCACCAAGCCGATTCCCTTCCATGCAAAAGACTCCTATCCCATACAACCGCGTCAAATTAAAGTAAATCGCCAAAAGAGGAACACCTTCCCGACCCACCGCAACAACAACTGCGCCCCGGGACCCCTAGGGAGCATCTGCCGAGGCCCCCTTCCAGCCTAGAATCATATATCAAAAGGGGGGAGCGACAGTAATTGACATTGTTAACAGGGCATTGTTGTCAGGGGGGGGGGGGGGATTAATGCTGTTGGAGAGACGAAGGGACACCTGGGAAATGGGCATGGGAGAATGATACATGGGATAACTATTTCTGTAATATTGCCTGAGTAATGTATGTGCATATTACAAATATAAAGGACCTACGATTTGATGAGGAGTAGAGGGGGATATATACGAGAGAGTCAGACCTACAAGTTAGTTTGGATGCTATTTTTTTTTTTTTTTTTTTTTTTTTTTTACCTAAGATACTGTTACGAGTCAGCCATTCTCAACTCATGAATCATTCAGCAGGTCTTGGGCTCAAATTCAAGTTTTGCGTTGAGAAAGAAGCTTTGATAATAAACATTTTAAAAGTTTTAATTTAAGACTAAGGCCTTATTTCACATAAGGCCAGTAAGGCTCGTGTCTAGGGCCCCTAAATTTCCTCGAAATAAAAGATTTTCTTTGTTATAAAGTGTACAAGTAAAATTTAATTATTGTGTAGTTATTAACATTCTGTTCCGTGTACTTAATTAATTCCATAAAATATGATAATAATTGTAATAACTAATTAGTCATTAAAAATTATAATATTTTTACATTAATATGACGGTAATCATTTCTAGACCTAATTAAAAAATTTCTTAGTATTTAAAAACAAAAACAATCTCTAATGGGGTCCCATCTTCAATGATTCTATCAGCCTATAGTAATAGGTTTTCTAAATCGGGCCCTGTTTAACGCTAGTGTCGATTAGAAGTTCAACTTCTTGAGGGGTATTTCAATTTTCATTGCCGACCAAATGGTATAGTGGTTAGCGTGCTGGCTTCTAGAGTCCCGCGTTAGGCATGGGTGTTTGTAAAAGTATGTTGGCTTGTCTAATGACGAATGTTTCGGCGCATTATAGTCCTCGTGTTGCTGACGGCGCCAGATAATCTGAATACAACCAACCAAATCAATTTTCATTAATAAAGCAGTTTTAGTTACTCGAGCATTGTGTACTAATTACAAGCCGAAGCATGTATTTTGAAAACTAGTCGTTTTTTGCTATCTTATTCAGAAGTAGACTTGTTACGAGTTCCTCTGTAACAAAAATACTCTCGAACTTAGGTACAATGACGCTTAAATACTTCTTATTAGATATCAACTGAATTAGGTCCTCCCAGCTTGTTGAAATAGCAACGTCATTGTGCATAAAAGTGGCAGTTAGAAGTGTACGATTCAAAAATCAAACAACCGTGAATCCTTTTCTGTAAATAATTTCTATTGTTTTGTATAGAAAATTTAATCGTGCAGTTATGATATGAAGATGAAACGGAAAACGTAATGGTAAATTTGAAATTCAATTCAGAATGAATTAAAAGAACTACAAACCAGGGTTGGCATGGTTTAATAAACCAAGTGTTTTTTTTTAAAGAATAATTTAAAATTACATTTTTATTTAAGTATTTATAATTAGACTTTTCAAATTATTTGATGTTGTAAATAACTTATATTTTTAACCAAAAATTTTCCATTCCAAAGTTATCGTTTTCAAAAGGAATTTATAAAAAATTTAACAGTTATAGAATGATGGCGAATACAAGAAAATGATATAAAAATAAGTTTCTAACTGATGTATCGAAGGAATTTTGCGTAATTCATACTGAAAAAGCAACTACAGCTAATGTTGAGAGAATTTTTTCTTTTTTTGGAGTTGTAACAGACTGGAGTTTGGAAAAAGTCGCAACACTTTTTTTTTTTCCACTACGTTAAATCCGAAATTCGTTAAGAAAATAATTTCTTTAATGAAATATTTACATTCTTGGTATAACATGACTGAGTGATGTTTTTGTAAATGAAAAATTACACGAATACTATAGATATAATTAATTATAATCTATTTTAAAATAAATCTTGTAATTAAAGACTAAGGAACAGTAAGTTTTTATATTAATCCAATAGATATATTAATGTTTCATAATTATTAATTATACATTTTTATATTTGTTTCTAAAATAGAGGTTTTGTGTTTTAACAACTTATTTCTAAACCTTAAAAATATCATTTTGAACAATTTATCACCATTACTGATGAATTTAAGAGCAATATATTCCATGTATAATATAGTAAAGAATTACCATTACATTATACATTCAAGTTAAAAAGATAGTATCTATAAAGAAGATATTAAAATTTAATATGATTTGAATCTTTACATAAGTAGCAACACTTGTTTATTTACTTAGTTTAAATTATTTTCAGAAAAAATATTAAATGTTATTTAAACATTAATTTTTCTAGTTAATGTCAAATTTTATTTATAAATATGTATACATGTAAATAGAAAAGGATTAAAAAAAAAAAAAAAATTATCCCTACTACAAACAGGAAACTGTTCTCGCAGTGTCAAGAGTTCTCGAAATACTCCGAAGATGCATCTGAAATGTCATCTGCCCCAACCAACTTCTAAAATACAAAAAAAAAGGTACTTCAGGTGAAGATTTTCTTCCCGAAGATCCCCTCATCTGCATTCGTATCCTCAGAATGTGCAACAAAGGAGGCCTTTGTTCCATCCCGCTAAATATGCCACAGAAGAAGGGACATAATATGACAGAAATGCGATAGCGCAAGGCAGTTTGCAAACAATCGCGGTATGATCGAGCAGCACAATGCAACCTAAATCGTATATGTTCCCCGAAAGCCCTCCCCTTTTCCTGCTCTGGGCGCCCTTGTATAAAGAGGACACGTCCATGTCAAGTTCCCCTGAAGCAGACTCCTTCATTGTACGTGGGGGGAACGTCTGTTAAGTTCCCTCCGTTGCAGAGGTCCTCCACAACTCTCTGTGGTATCTGGAAGTTACTTCTTGAGTTAGAATGAGATTTATATATAAAACTGATCAATGTGTTGAGTGATTTCCGGTTTGTTTGAATACTTTTTTTAACTTTGTTTAGCTCTATTTCAGCACCAATTTAATAATTTCGGTGTTGGTGAGCCTAATTGAATATTTGGATGTAACATAGTGTGTTTGCAACAGTTTTTCTATTTTGGACCACGAAGTTGTGGGTTCGAGTCCCGTGTTAGGCATGGGTGTTTGTAAATGTATGTTGGCTTGTCCAGTGACGAATGTTTCGGCGCATTATAGCCCTCGTGTTGCTGACGGCGCCAGATAATCTAAAAACAACCAACCAACCAACTATTCTGTTTTTGAAAAGTTTGTCACTCGCTTTCTAAGATGAATAAAGCTTATACAACAAGTTAATGGGTTAATGGTTATTTTGTAATTCCATGGTTGCGGAGGTAACACAAAGGACAATTGCCATACTGCGACAAATGTTGAGAAAACTAATGGCTATTAAAAAAATGTAGTATCAGGCCTGGGAGCTTGGACAAATATTCATATTAGTTAAACATACTAAAGGAATTAGATTTTGTGTATACAAATAAACAAATGCTAAAATTGTTTTCCTTTGTTCCAGAAATGCAAACTCCAAATTGGTGTAGTGGGGAAGAGGCATAGTGCAAAACTTTAACTTCAAAAAGCACTAAAAGCGTAAAATCTGAAGATTTTTGATCCATCTCCCCAATCTGGTGCAAATAATAAATAATATCTCTGTGCTTAATTGAATAATTGGATGTAACATAGTGTTAAAACCACAAAACTTAAAACGCAAGTTCATTTTAATTCTTTTCAAAAAGTAATGGACATTTGGAACTAGAAATGGACAAGTAAATAGTTCGCAAGATACAACGGAATATCGCTACATGCTAATTCGTATGCGTGCAAGTATACCGCTATTTGCTATTCCGTCGTTAGTTTACGTCCCCCAATAGGCATCTGTTCTGTATGGGGGGAGTGCGTTGTTACCATGGCGACATTGAATCCCTGAGGTGGGGAGGGAAAACGATATCTGAAAAGCGATGGCTGAGCCAGATTATTATGTTGTGCTGCAGGAGAACACAGCTGACCGCACTTTAGCTACACCTGACCGAACACGAGTGAAGAGGACTCGCCCGTCTGTGACGTGCATTGAAAATAGTTACATTAGTTCTTCTTTCAAGGTAGCTCATATGAATGGATGTGCAAGTGGCAGACGATTTTCAAGCACTTGTAAGCAAGTGGGCTTGATTCTGGTGTATTTCTTTCTGAGAATGATCGCTTGGTCAGTCTTTTCTTTGCTAAATATCTGATGGTGTAAATTTGCCAACACAATGTAATCTCGAAACGCAGCTTTGAAAAATATTAGAATAAATGTAGAATGGTAATTGAAAATGGAGAAATGGGAAAAAACAGCAACGTGTGGCATTTTGACTCAGAAATGTGCCATTATTTTTATGTTTCGTCAACAAATTATTTTATTATGAACGTAATACGATTATTCATTATTCATTTTTTGGATAAATTGAGGTTTTTTTTTTAGAAAATATATCTGAGATACGTTCTTTTTTATTTATAAATTTATTCGGAATCAGGTTTAAATTTCAATATTCGTAGATGATGTTCTTACAACATTTTTATTTCACACTATGTTAAGAACAGTGAAAACTAGTTATGATTATATAAGACTTTAAAAGTAGGTAGTACTTTTTTTCTTATACTTTGCTAACGGTTCTCATAAAAAAAAATACCTCTTTTTTAGTTAACATTTTTTTGTGCGTAAAATCATTTGAAGAGAATAAGAAAAGGATCAAGAAAAGAAAAAGTGAGAAACATTTATAACATCAATACTAAAAAATTAAATCAATGATTGAGGTACCACACGTTCAACGTAGAAACTCTAATCCTTGTGCAATCCATTTCTTGTTCACAAAAATGGCATAAAAAAAAAAGTATTCATCATTTCACAATCACGACAGCAATTGAGACTTAAAAGTTCCGAATTCCAGTTCTTAGCTTTCCCAGCATCGAGGATAAATTTCTATACGATATCTCGTTGTCACCCGAATACAAAAAAATGGCGCTGCCTCATATTCCCCTTGAAGCGTCAGCCAAGTACTCATATTCTGGTTACCTAATCCTGTGCCATGGCAAAATTCCCCCCTCGGGCACAGATGAAAGCAGTAATTTATAGTCATACATTGCTACACACCTTTAACCTCCACACAAGCTTTTTTTTTTTTTATGCTGCGTCTTTTTCTCCCTGTTCCAGCGTCACGTTCTTTTTAAAGATAAGTTTTCAGTGTTGCAGCAGGGTCGGGTTTTCGGTTGGCTGTTGCACGTTTTAGCAGACGAAAATGGTGAAAAGAAAAGAGGAGAGGGAACCTGGGTAGCGTGTGATAAGAAAACGAAAAGTCAGAGGCCCGTATGTAGGGGTTGAGTTGAGCAGTTGAGTGGGGAGGAGAGCGTGGCTAAACGAAAATGGCGGAATTTTGACTGCATTCGCTGTGTTCCATTCCACAAACCATGCAATATTTTTTTAAAATTACATTGAATTTTCGGGATCTAATGAAACTTTTTCTCGTACACAAAAAGGGACGAAGTACTGCATCAACATGGTTGAAATACTTTAGCTCATGCAAAAACAGTAGTGTCTTTAATATTAACACTAAATATATTTAAAATAAAATTATTAATTCTAAAATAAAATTGAATTGACAGGTTTTTTTTTGGTTTTCGCTCAGAAGGTTGCGCTACTAGAAAAAAAAAAAAAAAAAAAAGAAAAAAAAAAAGATTACGGGGCATAAATTGAATATGTTAAAATATCTTCATTAGATTATTTCTCCTACCTTCTCAAATCCTCTTGTTTAATTGTTCTGAGCCATGGAATCGAATTTCGAAAAAAGTTGTATAATTAAAGATTTTGCGGTATTCTCCCTTCAAATTTTAATGGATTATTCTTTATTTTTGGTCTATCTAAAACAAAAAATTCAAACGTTTTGAAATAATATTTCGGTCGCTTATATATTCTGGAAAATTTTGGAGTGAAGTGTGTTTGTTACAGTTAAATTTATAAATCGGTATTAATTAACGAACATTAAACAAGAGTATTCGATGATAAAACAATATCAATCGATAAAAAATTATTTTTGAAATTTTAGTAGAATGACACACACACACACACACACACACACACACACACACACACACACACACACACACACACACACACACTAATCATCGAAAAGAAGACCATCACACATTTTTGTATTTTAATTCCTGTTTGATTTGGTTTGGTGTGTTGTCTCAAAACACGGATTTATTTAAAATTTCATTGTGTTCAGTTACAGAAAGCAGAAATTAAACTTATTTATACAACCATACACACAATCTTAGATCACCATTTTAAGTTTATTTAAAAAATATACCGATTGAGCAGATGTTTGGAAAAGCAAAGAAACACTTCTTACTTATGCATATTCTTTGAAACAAAAACCCTGGATTATGACATCAAAATGTTTTACTTCAAGAAAAGATTATTTTCTCTTCCAACAGCAATTTTATTTCCCCTTTCAGACCGCAAGATTACACTAACGTCTAGTAAGATGATAGAAAATGACAGATTGTTTCGAGTTCTATTTTTGGACAGCTGGAGTAATAGCTTTTGCTTTGCTGAGGTAAGGAGAGTTAGCTTTAGCAAGTTTTCAAGGTCGAAAATAACATAAATTTCACGCGCTATTTAACGCTGAAAGTGCAAGTTCATCATTTTCAAACAGTGACACTATGATAAATTAATTGAGGTTGGCGTTTTGCTTTGGGGTGGCGATTATAAATAAAACTTACACAGAGGTGGAGGGATATTAAAATACCTATGTAATGTAGCGCATTGATTTTAATTTAATACCAGGGAACATAATTTAAAAGCTGTCTCCTGGTGTTACATTTTATAACCGATTTTGACATAAGATTATGTGCAATAGTTTCACAGAATGTTAGGACTTGAATATTTTATAAAAAACTATTGTTAATTGAAGGATTACAAAAACCGAAGTTTCAATGCCCTGTTTGGAAACGTTTTTTTTTTTGTACACTTAATAGATAAAAATGTTTAAAAAAAATCTTTAATTTAATATTGTAACTAAAACATGTTTTTTCATGATTCAATTGTGCTGTAACAAGACAAAATAATTTCATTGTTTTACGCTTTGAAATGGTACGACTCAGACGTTTTTGAAAGAACCACTGACAAAATTTTCTTGCATCCATAAAACGAGTAGTTCAGCTAACTTTCCTCTTTTCCCTGCTATAAGTTCTATCACCGCCATTGCTGCATTCAGTTCCACAGAAAAAAATTCCTTTGAACTCTAGAGGAAAGGCTGTAGCCAATCAGAAGGCGAGATTTCAGTTTTAAGCATTTTCATTGGTGAACGTAGAAGTACTGTTGCTGTAGCTCTACATCTCCAGTAACAATTTAAATGTTTCAAGATATGTGCTGCCATCTAGTGTAGCTTGCAAGCTTCTATTTATTTTCCTAATTCTAACCAAACGTTTACCCAAAGGGGGTTGGATAAGGTTATATATTTCCACCCGATATCAGTGCTAGAAGTGTGTGTAGACGCGGGGTGACGCGTCCCCCAAATTTTCAAGAAAATACCCCCCATGTATCCACCCACTTTTAAAAATACTCAATCCGTCTAAAAACTACTAAAGAAAAATAACATTAAATTTTAAACGTAGTGACACTGAGAAAAACTGATTTAAAGTTTTCAAATGTACAGAAAAAAATAAACTATTCATGGTATAGATATCATACAATTATAAAATGTATTATACTACTCTGTACTAAGATATTAGTATTTTTATTGACAAATACTGTTACACTTAGTCAGCTTTTAACTTCGGAGGAGCTTTCTTTTAAGTTAAATTTCTTTTCTTGTTTCAAGTAAAAACAAGCAATTTAGAAAAAAACAAAAACAAAAAAAAACACCCCATTTTAGAGTTCTCTATTAATTTAATTTCATGAAATGCATATTTTGAAGAACTATTTCAATATATATATAAACAGTTATGAATATAAATGTTGAATTATTTCTTCATTTTATTCCATTACTTCCAGGTAAAAAAAAAAACAAGTCGCAGAATATTCGTTAAAATAACAATACATTTTAGATTCTTGTTCAAAGTTAGTGTTAGGAACTCAGTGGTTAGGAAATACAAATTACTTCCTTACTAATTAGTAATATTTACAAGTTTATAATAAAAAAATATTTTTGTTATAAAATACTAAATTAAAAAATTTATCGTCGGGGAGGGGAAGGTGGGTGACATGTCCTTGTCACCAACTTCTGGGCATCCCCCTCCCCCACACACTTTTTTTATCCCTACTTCTACCACTGCCCGAAATCATTCTTTTTTCTCATTAGTACACGGAACTCAATTGCCAATCTGAAGGGAAATTGTTTTTGACTTGAAAGGCCTCTTCCATATAATATTCAGAAATATGTAATAATTTTTTTCTTTGATTTTGATTATTGAATATATAGCAACACTTACTGATTATTAAAAGTACGACGTATCGATTAATTCCCTTAATTTTCTTGTCCTATGATTTCAAATCTGAATCTCCAATTGAAAATGAAAAAAAATTATGGTTATTCCCCTCTGATTACAAACTTACAAAATTTTTATATACAAGGTTAAGGTTTGTTGGAAGAAAATTTTCAAGCGGAAATCCATGGGGTGATAATTTTTTTCCAGAAATAATGTCTTCCAACTGTTTTTTTAAAAAAAAATTATATTTTGACAATTCTGAGCTTAATGTGCTTAGAATAAAAAAAATATGAAATTTTAAAATGAAAAAAAAAAAAAAAAAAAAAAACAGAAATGTGACACTTTATTCACAAATTTGGTTTTTAAGTTTAGTAGGATTATAAAAATTACGTCACTGAGGATGACGCCTGTGATTCTTAATTAACCGACTAATAAATTAGATTATCTTTCTATTTTCCAGAAGGAAAAACAATTTTAGGAACCGGCGTCAACCATAAGTTATACATACAATAAATCAAATGATTAATGCACCTATATAGAACACACATTACCTCTAAAAATATATATATTAAATTACCCATATTATAAAATTATATCAATATGCTTAAAGAACCATTTCCATTCCATTCCTAAATTTATCGAGTTGATTGCAAAAAAAAAATCGATCTAATAACCATTTCTATATAGAAGTTAGAAAGACAAAATAGATAAAAGATACAAACTTACTTTTGGTCGGTTTTAATTACGTGTTTTTCTTGCAATGTTCAAATATCGCGGGAACCGCCCTTCACAACAATTTATTTACTTCACTTCATTCCAAAGAAAACCTAGACCGCGAGGTTGCGGGTTCGAGTCCCGTGTTAGGCATGGGTGTTTGTAAATGTATGTTGGCTTGTCTAATAATGAATGTTTCGGCGCATTATAGCCCTCGTGTTGTTGCCAGATAATCTGAGAACAACCAACCAACCATTTCAAAGAAATAAGTTTGGTTTATTTGAATCAATTGATAGTATATATTTTTTTAAATTATTCTACTAGTAATATATTATTGTTAGTGTTTTTGGCATACTAGTTCATTGCTTTTATGGAATTAAATTTTAGTAGTTTTTTAATAATTTTTGGATGCATTCTAAAATTAATATTTGTTAAATATGGAGTGATTTATGCAAAACTTTGTTATACGGTCGTGTAACTGTCTAGCCCAATAAGCTAGTGTACTACACTTTAATTTAAATACCTGTGTATTTTTGTCTTTAAAAATTTCTTTTGTTTTAGTGTCACGTCTTTAAGGGTGCTCCCTGGTACATTACTTTAGTACGAGCATCTGTTTAGCCTTCGCCTGGTTTGATCATTGCCTTTCAACATATGAGCTTGATTGATATCCCCAGTGTTCGATTTAGATAACCGATTACTATAGCCAGAATGAGACATAATCAATGCAGCTATTGACGATTTTTGTTTATTTAAATAATGACAGTTTTGATCATCATATTGTTTAAATTAAAAGTCAAGATATTAATCTTTTTAATAACTAAAGTTATTAAAATATATTATCATATTTTATGGCATTGATCAAGGGCAGTGAACATATAATGATCGTAACCCAATACATAATTTTCGAAGCAATTTGGGCACTCCCAAAATTATGCCCTATGGGAAATAACAACCTGGATTTTCCTAATTATCTTCAGAAAAATAGCTTCCGATTCTAACTTTCATAAATTAGCAAGCTTAATTTTCACCCACAATACTCATGTATAAAGAATTTGTAACGAAAAGCAAGAATTTATACTTCCATATAAATAAAATAAAAAAATTATTTTATAAATATTCCACTATACAATCCATTCAGCCAAATGCATAAAATATATATACAACATTAACAAATTATGCCAAAGGTGTTGGATATTCATTGTAGTTCAGAATCTACGTTAAGCTGTAGGTCGGCCTGATTAGTCGTCATTGTGCACAAGTAGGTTGTTGAGCACACAATCCAACCAATTACCAAATTATACATAAACCCTAAGCAATACGCCAGCCGCCCTATCACCAGATTCTTAGTATTGATGTAGGGCAGCGGTTCCCAACCAATGGGTCTGCGGCCTACAAGTGGGCTTCGAGTAGCGTCGTACTGGGCCATGGGCGCTAGTCGATTATCTAATCCTAGAAAAATATTATAGGAGCTTTAAGGATTGAGATGGGAACAATCAAGTCACTCGATTGTTAGCAACAATCAAATTATTCGATGGTATAACGAGTGAATAATACGTAAATTCAACAGCATGGTTAAAACTATCCAGTTTTAATCTAGATATTGACTCTCTTATAGGGACAAACAATGTCAAATATCCCATTTTTTTTTTAATTTGACCACTTTTATTACAATAGGGTATTTGACAAATTTTCAAAATATGTTTTAAATAAAGCATATGCCCAAAATAAAAGACACGTATTTTTCTTTTTCCAAAATAATGTCGCAAAGCGCCAAAAAATGCAAGCAGAAGCCCCGCCCCTAAAACGCTGCTCAAAAATCCATCTGATTGTGTGACGTCAACATTGCATAAACAGCATCGCGCATTTTTCCAATAAAGCTTCTTTAAATAAATATTTCCTAAAATTCACCTTTAATGGTCATAATTAATCATAAAGTAGGAAGAAAGACGAACCAAGCTTAAAAATAAAAGTATGAAGTTGTTTGTTCACAAACTTCCACTCCACAATACTGACGTCACATTCTGGGAGGAGCTTAAGCGATCGTTTCTGGTCACATGACGAAGCGCTCAGAAAACCATTTTTTAGAATTCGATTTATAAAAATTTGAGCAATTATTTCGAGTAAAAAATGCTTGCATTATTATTACCTCGTTAAATACTATTCATAGGCAGCATTTGGTAATTATTTGTTGATGGTGTCAAATACCCTATTGTGACAGCAAAGTGAATACAATAAAATTAATTTCTTTATTAAAAAAAATATTCTTTCTTGTACAGTATGTTTTACTAATTACTGAAGCACGTACACACTTTGTAAGCTAGTGGGCCTCAAAGTCTTTTTTTATAAAATAGGTGATCTGCACTACTAAAAAGATTGGGAACCGCTGATATCGGATAAAAAAACAGATACCAAAATACTTTTCTTTGCCTTCATAAGAAAGTGAACAAGAAATTTTGTTTCTATCATTGTTTTAATAACTGGTACAAAGTTTCAATTAATTAGGAGGAATATTTTAGCAGTTAATAATGTGTTTGAGAAATATACAGCAGAACAAAAACACAAGTTTAGTATTTTTTAGAAAAATGTTTAAAACATATAATGGCTTATATTTCAAAGAAAATTTTTTGTGAGTGATTGCTACTATTTGTTATGCTCCATAGAAACCCAATGAAATATTTTTTAGCACATAACGATAGCCGAAATATTGCTAATATATAAACATTTTCCTTTTATTTATAAAAAGCGATTTTAATGCTTATTTAATAAAAATTATAAATTCGAGTTTTTAGTTCCTCACTCTACAAGTGACAATACTGAAACATAATAATAAAAAAACGATTCCTCGCCACATCAATGTGTAGTAGTAAAAATGTTAATTTAGAGATTTCAAATCAAAACAGTCTTATATAATTTGATCAATATAAAGAGTTTTTTTATCTTTGGGAATGTTGAAAAGAAATGTATTTGTGCATAAACAAATAAAAAGATCAGTATTCATCAAAGTCAAATTTATTTTACTATAACTTAATTTCTTGTAATACAAAGTACAAATTATAGTATTATTAAAGCAACTTATTTAAGGTACCGATTTTAGGACAGATCAATGTGCAAAAAAATGCATGCAATAAATGTAACAAGGAATGTTAAAAAAATGCAAATGAATAATAATCAACAAAACTTTCAATAAATTTGATGACAAGCTGTTAAAAGTAATAACTATTGCTTTCCTAAAAAACACTAAAGCAATCCCAAATAATTTTTCACAATATTAAAAAAAAAAATACACCAAATTGATTTCTTACCGTTTTTTTGCACACTTAGAAATAAAGCAAAATTTTTGATGAAGAGGTAGTTTTTTTTTTTTTTTTTTTTTTTTTTTTAAGATGACAATTTTTCTGAAAAGTTTAATTTTTTTTTATGCAAAATGGAGAAAATACATTTTTTGTTTTTACGATTTGGTTCTTGTTTGAAAAATAAACTATCATACAAAAATTTGCGTTAATGTATATCATTCCTGAATATTAATAAATCCTTTGGATATTTTTTACAAAAGTAATTTTTGAATAAATTATTCAACATTGAAAAACTTCTCATTAAAAATTGGTATTTGGAACAAGTGAAACAAAATAAAAAAATAAGACTTCTGTAATAATATAAAACAAATATACATAAAATTTATCTTGAACAAGTCTTTACTAACACAATCAAATAAAATATACAAAGGAAAATTTACAAAGATTTTATCATCAATTCAAAAAATAAAGACTTCGAATCACATAATAAACATAATCTCTAAAATTAATTACACTTTTACACATCGCTACTTTTTGGTTCATATGAGCAGGACTTAAGCAGAGTTTAAGCAAATTTGTTTTATTTTCAGAGACAAAATGACACATTCAACAAGAACAAAACAAAGAAACATTTTTAGTATGTCAAGTGACATGAAAAAGTAATGCATACTTTAAATGGCTTTTATCGTACAAGGGATACAAAAGTAGAAATTTAGGTCAATTTTCATAATAGATTATAAAAATGTTTTGTTTAGTATCAAACGGATAAGCAATAGGTTGATATTAATTTGCGGATGAATACTATTAACTAACCTGTGTGTGTGAGAAAGAGAGATGCAAATTAAAGAAGGGTGAAAAGGAGAAATAGTAAACACACATTACACATCAGAGGAAAATATATAATCTTTTATATTTGAAAAGAAATTAGTGCTTAACTTGGAAGATCACTTATATACATTCACTTCTATTGCATACAAGTGCAACTGTACATTTAAGAATAAATATATTACTACTATTAACATAGTTTAAAAAATTGAAGAGCACAGCAAAGATAACATTTCAAGTCCCAGCAGCTGCCTTTAACTGGTTCAATCAACATTTTATGGTACAGCAACATTTTCTTACAAAAGATCAAAACATTTACATTAAAACACTGCCGATATATTAACAAGTCTTTGTGTAAGCGGTAACGCTTTTAAATCTCCAACGCAAATGAAATTGTACATTTTAAAAGCCAGTTTAAATATTTTAATCCCCCCCCTCAAACATGAATTCTTTTCAAAATAGTACTTTGTATTGGATGGTTGCATTCAGCTCTCAGGTAGTAATTGCGGAGTCTAAACCCTAAAGAGGGCAATCACATCAATAAAAAAAAAGTTTAATATGGGGAGTCAAGCTGATGTAATGTTGAGATTCAGTGTGATGTATATGCAGAACAATTTATTTAGAAGTAGGGTATGTTTGCATTGAATGAAAGTAGTGAGTTGATGTGAATGATACAATAGCCAATCACATTAGAACAACAATTTACTGTACTGCTTGGAAAATATTCCCAGGCTTTTTCTTGACAATTTTAGGTTTTCATCAATTCCAGAAACAATGAAGCCCCTAGTAGATTTAAAAACCAAACTCACAAAGGCTCACATACATTTATAATATTAAAACCAGAATCATTTAGAGGTACATGCAGTCAAAAGAAGATTCAGAAGAACTTTATTAAAACAATATGTTCATTAATAGGGCATGAGACAACCGGAGAAGCAGTGAGTTTTCTAAAAAAAAATCAGGTAGGAATTTTAGGGATAATTCCAAAACTATTCAAGAACATTTTAAGGATAATTTCTAAAAAATTTAAGGATAGTTTCAAAAGTTTTAGGAATATTTCTTTTAAAGTTGACATAGGCTCCTAATACAGACATCCTTTGCATGTCAATAACTGCAAAAAAGTACCAATTAAAAAAAATTGAATAATTAAAATCCCAGAAACAATTTTCTCATTTGGAGTATTAATCTAGGTTTTTTTGGGGGTTTATGGAGGAAAATTGGGGGATTTTGAGGTTTTAATTTTTTTTAAAGGAATTATCAAAAAATTTAAGTACAATTTTAGGACAACTGCAACCCCTGTGACAAACTATGAAAGTAGTAGAAATGGTACGATAAAACCTTGTGTAAAGCTATTTGTGAGCACAATAAGAAAATATTGTTCAAAGCAGTCCGAAGGATAAAACACGTATTTAAATGAGCGAACTTAAAATATTTTACACCATCTCAACTCCCAAGATTAAACTCCTCTAGAAACGAAGAATAATTTTTTTTTATACATGCTTAGGCACACTTTGAAGAAAGGTATCAGAACATGATGGGCTTCTTTTCAGTCATCTCTTTCACATACTGAGTGAAACGCTTTAGGAACTTGGGATACTCTCTCTTGTACACTGCTCTCAGTACGGATGCTGGGGCCCAACCTCCTGGATTGACTAGGGGAGAAAACAATCAAAATGTTGCTGATGGAATGTTTAAATAAGATTACAGAACAGTAATAATAGAAGCTAGACAAAGAAACTTGAAAAGAAAGTACACCTTTTATACATGTTATATTTTTTTACAGCCAAAATACCAACAGAATTTTCAATATATCTAAGTAATAAGGAAATTTCCGAAGGTCGGTTTTCAATCAAGCACCAAGTTTCCTCCCGTTTATCTCTAAAAAACCCACAACGTTTATGTAGAACTTTTCCATCCCATGTCATCGACAATTGTGCAGTTTTGTAATCTGTCACCTACAAATGCCAAATTATTAAAATGGTTTTAGTCGAGTGTTCCGAGTTATACAAAATTCAATAAAACCCATCAGCTACTTTAGTGCGATAGTCGCCTTACACTGTATGAATGATGGTAAATGAGAAGCATAACCATTTGAAAATTATTTATGTGATTATTAAGTTAATTAAATATTAAGTTATATTATTTCTCATTCATAAGAAAACATCAGGTTCTAGAAGGGTTTCTGACACTGAAAAACTAACCCCTGGTTGCAAATTATAAATAAATAAATAAATAAATAAATAAAAAGAGCTTAAAATAATATTTTACGAAGAAAAGTTGTACAAAATCTTTGGCCATCATTATTAAAAAAAAGGATGCTTCATGGAATGCTAAAGATTTGAAAATTAGCACACAGTATATAGTATTTTATTTCTACAAGGAAACGAAACCTCTCAAAAAAAAAAATATTATAACATATAAGAAATATGGATTAATTTTGAAATTTGGACTCAATTATCACTTAAAAACTAACAATTGAATCTTTATAATTTTGCTTTTAATTTAGATAGAAACTTCAAATTTAAATATGATTATGGGTCAAAGACTTTTCATACTACTAGACCAAATGACTATACAAAAAGAAAATTTAAATTATCACAATAATTGCAACTTTTATTATTGAGATACCCTTGTAAAATATTTATGATTCAATTAAATATCAACTTAAAACATTAAACAAAAATAACTCTGCTTCTAACTTTAACAGAGCCTATAAATTTAGCATTACGTTAATATCAATACTTTACATATACTGTTATACCAAATTTGAAATATTTATCTAAAGCGTTCATTAAATGCAAATAGAAACCAAAAAACACTATTTTAAAAGGTACTTCATTACTCCCCTAAATCAAAATAATAAATCTTCCACTGAAAATAAAAACTCAAACACTATGCAATTTCTTTATTTAAAATGTGTGTTAAATTTAAGAGCATGACTGATTCCTCTTAAGAGAAGGATGAATACTTACTGCTAGAACAATATGTGATACGACACGTAAGGTTGTCTCTGGATATTTCTTGATTTTCAGTTGGAGGATCCACGAAAGTTTGACACACTAAAGATACTGTCATAACTAAACGTACACATTTACCAATCTAAAAACAAGAAAGGGTTTTGTTAAATAGTTGATGGTAACACTATTAGAAAGTTCATTAAATACCAATGAGTAATTAAAAGATTTCATTATAGGTTTCAAACAGGTAATCTAAATTTAAAGATGATTCCTGCTCAACTTTTTTGATTTTGATTACTTTTAATAATGCAATAATAAAAATACACCTACAATTCCAGAAGCACTTTAGCAAAGTAGTATCTTAATATATAGGCAAGACTAAATTATTTTACTGTAAGTCACTTCACAAAATCCAAAACAGTTTAAAAAATCCCCAACTCTAGCCATATAATAAAGCTAGCTAATATTTGGCAAAAAGAGAGCACATGGTAAATAGGGAGTGATGTATATTTCACAAATAGGCTTCAAGCTATCTGAAAAAACCCTCAATAACAGATTTTGACAATAAATTACAAATCTCACCAAATTGTAAATCGATATGGAATACTTTTGGGATTTCTGAACACTGCAAGTAGTACCTATTTTATTCATAGTCATTACTTTGGCTTTGATGTCAAAAATGTTGAATTCGATCCTTTTTCGAAACAATTTAACAAAATAAAACTTAACTAAGCTCCATACTTTGTAATTCAAAGTTTTATTTATTTCAGACTCATATGAATATGACATACAAGTGATTAGTCAAGCAAAATATTAGCTGAAATTTTTTTCGTCATTTTACAGCATAATACCCAAAAACATATAGCGTACAAAATTCCAATACAAATCTTAGTTAAATTTTGGATATAAGATAGATTTCAATTATTAACTCTACAACACCCACGTCTCATTGTGATTGACACGCACACAATAAATAAAGACAACTGTGTTCATGTATTAATCATAACTGGAAAATTTAACTTGATTTAAAGGTTTTTGTATACATTTAAAAATTATAATACAGGGTGTCCTGCAAAATTTTTAATAAAAATTCAAGCATCATCAAAAAACATTCAAGGGCCCCTCTTGTGACAAATTATCACCATATTTTCCAAAGTCTACCCCACTTAGTAGTGTGTTGATCTAATTTTAGAAATTAGAAAATTTTTATGAAATTAAGAAATGGCTTATCATAAAAGAATTGGGTTGTAATATTGAAACTAGGAAGAGAGGATTTTTTAAGGCTCTTTCTTGAGAGTGAGAAAAAAAATATATATATAAGGTAGTTTACCAAGTCATAAATATGAAGGTCTAAATCTAAGCAGACAAAAAACACAGGGAATGTTACTAGGTGTACAGTTTAATAGTTTGTGCTAAGCATCAGCCATATTGGAACAAACAGCTTCATTTTGAGTATAAGATTCAGATGTGGTAGGATAGTTTGAGACCTAGGTAGTTTAGACCTTTTTTATTTCAGAGGAACATTTCTCTAATTTGGCAACTTTTGAAGTTTTTTCTTTCAGTTTCCTTTGGCATTAGCTTTTTCTTAGAAAACAATTGTTTGTCACTAACATTTTTGTTGCTAACTACAAAGGGAGGGAGGTTATACATGTAACTGGCCCTAATACAGTACCCAAGCAAAAAAACTTCGAATTTTCACAGTTGAAAAAGCAAATTTTAAACAATCATATAAAAAAATGCTTTAACGTTTTAACTATTATTAATAGCTCTAGTTAAAATATATATATTTTTTTTAATGATAAAATACATTATTTTATATATTACAGCAGTTAAAATCACAATTTTAAATAAGAATATACAGTAAAATTGGACAATAGGGTCTAATTTCTTGCACAAAATTAAATTAAAATCTTAGTAATTCTGTATCTATTCAAATCAAAAGGCAAAACCGATCTTGACACAGACCCTAATCACAGGCAAAACGGCTATCACACCACTGAAAACCTAAGCGAAGGACACCTAAAGAGAGCCGCAAATTTCGCAATATCTACTATTAAAACGGCTTAAACCCTTAGTTGAAAATTACCATTACTCCAAAGTAAATATCAACGATAGCGGCCACTGTATCGGCGAAAATCTGGGACCAATGGAAATATCAGCGTCAGTGACCAAACATTGTTGGAAATGTTCGGAATAAAAACGATTATATCGACGTAGCACTTTTCAAAGTCGTCTGTCACAACTACGTAAAATCAGGCGGTAGCAACAACTATAGATAGGGGTAAATCTTTGGTATAGTGGCTATACCAAAGATGATATTGGCGTAATACTCAGCGGAAATGAACACCACACCAACGCAAATCTCAGTGATAGCGCCCGCCGTAGCAGCGTAAATGTATGTAATTGCAGACCTTAAATCAGCGGAACTAAGTATCCAACACCAACATAAATGATGGCGAAAGAGACTGGTAATCTGTAGAAAAATTGGCCATTACATCGGAGGTTTGAGGAAGTGTGAATGCACATAAGAACCATGGCTGTCAGATTTTCCAGCAAGCTCAATAAGATTGTAATGTAGATTTGTATCGATCTCAAGAATAATCAAAATTTTAATAAGAAAAGAGTGGAAATCTGTATTTCAGCTGTTTACAATAAAATCAGCAACTATTATAACGGCGGAATATCTGACAAAAATGATCATCATGCAACAACATAATTCTCGGCAATAGCGTCCGCCATAATCCCGGGAAAACGGCCATTTCAGCACCGTAACGTTCAGCAAAATGTCTATTGCATATCAACGTAAATAATGCAAATATTGGTATTAATAAATTAATTAAATTATTCATTATTAAAGTATTCATTCCATCTGTGGTTTGGCAGAGTTTGAACGTGTGCAGACTGTGTGTTTGTCAGAATATTCCATCGATCTCCGGCATGGTCGAAATTTCGGTTAAAAATCTTCGAATAGAAACATGTTTAAAGTAAGAGAACATTTCTGAGGGAAGGAGAAACTACTTTCTATCCGCGAAATCAATGAGAAAATTGTAGAAAAACGCTGAATTTGTTTGAAATTTGTAAAAAAAATTATATATTTAAAAAAAAGGGGGGGGGGGAGAATTTGTCGATCCGCGAAGGAATCGCATCCTTGGGAACAGTTTCCAATCCTTTAACTTCTATAAGAAGACTATTTCCGATAATGAAGAGGAGAGAAAATTTCTGGTTTTCTGGAAATTCCAACATTAAATACGAATTTCAAGTATAATTCACGACTATCATAAGATGCAAAAAATTCAAGCATATTCAGGGATGAGAGTGAACAGAGAGCAAAAAGGAGGAAATTCAAAAGTTTGTCAAAAAAGTTCACGGAAGAAATACACAAAAATTCAACAAAAAAATATGCAGGAAGGATGATTCAATAATTTTAAAGATACAATGAAATTTCTCCTACTATATAATAATTACACTTCAAATATTAGGAGCTGGTGAAGAAATTAATCTATGAGGAAAGGGAAGCTATGAGGGAAATTTTTTAAACATATTCATAAAAACAAAAAAGGAGGAAATCCTTCAAAAGGAGGAAAACTATCATCCCTGTATATTTCCCAACTACTGGACACTCTGTAATAATAGTTAAATACAGTAAAAGTCCGATTATCTAGCATTCAAGATTCAATCCACTGGAATTTTTTAAAAATCAAATTTGGTATGAAAATCAAAGCTATTTCGGGAAAAAAAAAAAAAAAAAAAAAAAAAAAAAGGCGATAAATTGCCAAATTTTATGCATTTTTTATATTTAATTTGAGATTTCGAATAGGATTTTTACTAAAAACATTTTAAGGGAATGAAGGACGAAAGCAGACTTTCATACACTCCGACATTGGCAATCCAGCCATCAGTAGCACTTACGGTACTATTGCCATACCAGACTCCTTAACGTATTCGCAAACGCAGAGTTTATCCCAGAAATAAAAAAGGCCCAACCCTGTTTCCGATGGCACTTTCGAGGCCAATTACAGAAATTTGTATCCGATTTTCTCCATAATTTCTTTATTGTTTTACCTTTCAGACTCCCAACCACGATAAAATTTATATATAAATATATTTTTTTGATTAATAATGCTTAAATGGCAGTTAATGAAAATTTTGCTCTGACACTCACGCAATATCAAAATACAGATAAAATGCTACAGTCCTACTTCGGCTAGAATAAGACTGAGAAAATTATTTAAAAAAAAACAAAGAAAAAAACATGTACACTGGAAAATGTTCTAGGGAAAATTCATTTTTATTAAAATATTAATTTATAATACTGTAAAATTGATATAATGAATGTTAAGAACTTTTCACAACCTACCTAAGTTTTTATTTTTTTAAATCAGAAATAATCCGGGATTTTTAATGAATTCCTGTGATATATGATTTAAAATATAAATCTGTCTTTTAAAAACGAATTGGCAACAGGTAAATTACAAAAAACATTCCACTAAATTTAATAAGACATCGCGATTTCGTGTGTTCGAATGGAAATATCCTTTTTAAATGCTCGTCAAATCTTTTTTAAATGCTTAAAAATCTCGAAATCTATGATTATTTGTCCTCTTCTTGCATGGCTTTTCCACATCGGAAGCCGGATTAGGTCATATTAAGTAACAATCCATTATAATCACATTCATGTATTAAAAACAATTCGAAATCTAATCTGAGGCGCGGTGAAAATTTGGGATCACGATCACGGTTCAAGTTTTTCTTCTTTAAACTATTTTATTTAACTCACTTCGCTTCGCACAAAAAAATATACGAAATGTGACGTGACGTCACTTCGACAAAACGATCGTCCTCCTTTTCAAGGAGGACGTTTTTTTTACGGAAATTCCGTAGCAGTTGGAGTGTATGGACTTTTCAATACAATTTCGGAAAAAAAATTGAATATATCTATTTTCAAAATTGACACAAGTTTCTCAGTGGATGATAATTTTGATGCAATTCGCAGATTTCCGGTAATTTGCGGAAGAATCACACATATGATATGATTGCATATCTATTTTTGTAGATCAGCATTAAGTTAACTCAAAGTGTGAACTTACAGGAGAAGATTCATGTTCAGTGGAGTTGTTGCAAACAATCCATATGTCATGGGCGTCTCGATCTTCGTCGTTGGGAACCTGCCGCATGTGAGACCAGAACAAAGCATCTCTTTGTGTTGCTGGCCACACTCGTTTGTGTATCTGGTGGAAAACAAGGGTGTTGTTGTCGATTTCTTCCACAACTTTCATGTTTTCGACAGTTGCTGTAAAATAAAAAGGAGTTCATAGATTTTAAAACAGCATTTGTGGCTTAAAAATATGTTCGCCATGAAGTTATTGAAACACACAGATAAAAGAAGAAAAAGAAAAAAAATTTTAGAAACAAAAATGGCAGGTTTATGACTTACTTTCCCAATCGAATCTGAATTCTGGTGAGAAAAAGTAATGACACATTTCGTGACCAGTTACACCCTGAAATGACCAAATATATATATATATATATTTATTGTAATTCAAATGAGCAAAAGTGCATTTTTGGTACACAACTTATACAAATAAAAATGAAAGATAAATATACACAATTAAAATTCTTACTGGCAGTAAAAGTTAATTTATCTTCAAAATTATCATTACCATAGGAGACATACCATAGAATATAGATACTTTTGTTTTGTTTGATATGATCTTTGGATTAGCTTTAAAATAAAAAGCACCAATTCTTTAAGTATTTTTATAGGAAGACTAAAATAATTTGCTTTTGTTATTGTTTCAAAGAATGCCAGATCTTTAAAAAAGAACCAATCAAGACTTCATCAACCTAAACAAAGATCACATTTAAAAACATCGTACCTGCTTAACATTGCTTTTCTTACAAGATATATCTTATTTTGTAAACAAACTTGAAGTACTCAAACCCCCTTTAAAGGGGAAAAAAGTGACAGAAACCTAAGGCCATGCAACTTACCTTTACAGTATGTACAGCTTTCAAAGGATCACAAACAATACCACTTTCTTCCACTTCCCTGCGATACATCCTCATTTCTCCATCTTCTGCAAACAGCTGCCAACCTCCTTCCCCAACTCCCATCTTGGCATATTTCAACTGCTCCAATGAGATGTGATCAATCTAAACAGAAAAAATATACTTTCAAAACACCGCACGACAAGACAAGAAATGAATTAGTATAAGCTTACATTTATTAAGGTATTGACTCCAATAACTTTAGTACCAAAATTTGCAAAGAGAAAGACTTGCTGCACATGTTTTTTTTCTTCTTCTTTTTAAATAAACATTTTTGAAACTATAATCCTTGTAACTTCAATTTAAGTGAAAAAAAAAAAAATGAAAACTTCTCATTCCTAGTTTAAAATTTACAATTAAAAACTTTGTCGTTTAAGAACTAAATCTAGAACGCAATTAAATATCAGAATTCTAAAATTGAGAATAATAAAATTATATGATTGTGTTCGAAATATTAAATTTATTAAAAAATAAATAAAATACAGGCTTGAAAACTATTAAATAAATTAATGTAACTTTCAGGTAATGTAGCAATACAAATAAGCAGACTCCTATATGGGAAACATGTCTTTGAAATCTGTTCTGCTGATATAAGTGCCAAAACGAACTCTTAACAGATGGAAGGTTGGTACAAGCTTTATTTCTTATATAAATAACTTAGAACAACGATAACCTCATTACTATAGTTATTCTTATACCAGTAGTTACAGGAACATCTTAAAGTATATTTCAATATGCTCTTATATATTATTACTGGACGTTTTTTGTGTGGTTATCCCTTTCTCTCTCTCGCATACAAAACCAAAATTGATAAATGATATACCAATTTACAGGATAAGACCTCCACTTCTGATGAATAGTTTATTTACAATTGCACGTATTGTTTGAAAATCGAAGTTAAAAGTATCAAATATAGTACACAAACTTTGTGGAGCAGTGAGAGTAGATAGAGGAAAGAGAAAATTGTAATTTAGGCACGTTAAGGAAACCTATGAATCGTATCACTCAGCAATAAAATACATTAGGTACCTAACTCTGACGAAGTACCAAAAACGATTCTTCTAGGCAATCTTAGATACGTAGGCTGCTCACTGACCCATTACTTATTATTTAAAAGAGAAAAAAAAAAACACTTTACATTTTATGACTTGATAATAATTTTTGAACAGCATAATTTATAACACATTTTAAAAGCACAGTTCAAAGAATCAGTATTTTATATACTAACTTGTGGCCACAATGGATGATGCGAGGCAGCAGAGGATGGTGTCATCGAACAGCTCTCTTCTTTGTTGTAACTTCGACTCAACCTCTACAAAAAATAAGAATTTTGAAGATACTGGAATGCATAAAAAACATATATTTACATTTGATAAAGAAAAATCAGATGTATCACAGCAAACTAAACTAGTTTAATTTGATTCACTGTACCGCTTAATAAAGCTTTCAAACCAACTTAAGGGTAATTTTTAGATATGCATATTAGATAGGAATTCTTACCCTGTCTTCTTCTTGCTGTTCACTTTTGTCTAATGCAGCATCTACAGCATCGAAAAATTCATCTTCGTTTATCATAGAATGTGGTCCCTCCTATGCAAGAAACAAATGAAAATGAGTGGATTGAAAGCAACGCCATAATCAAATAAAGACATTTGAGCTAGTTAAAGTTTTTAAGTATTAAAAAAAAAAAAATCAAAGTACCCAAGAATTATAGCTAATTATTACAGAACTACCAATTGGAACATTTTATACTGCTTCTTCAAGGATTGGAAACCCCGAGATTTGTTAAACAAAAAAGGGATACACCTAAAGTTAAAGTGTGGTTAGAAATACAGTAATTTCAAAGTTTGCCCCACCTTTTTTGCTAAAAATTGTAGAATGAAATAGAGTTATCATAAATGAAAATGTTGAAACAAAAAATAATACAATTCTTTACTAAAGGAAACTTAAGTCAACACTGACATTTCGCCATGTCATGACAGTGTCTTTTGGAAGAAGTAAATCGTTTTCAAAATTATATAAACAGAACCTTGTTAAAAAAGTAACATAAAGGGCTAATGGCTGCCCATTTGACAAACTATGACAGATTTTACTTATAGTTTTAACAATCTAGACTGGTTAATTGGAGAACCTCATGTCCAAATAAAGTTCAACAGACCAAGATAAAAAAAATATATGATATTTTCCTTCAAATTTCAGTATGATGTTCGATAACATATAAAAATCTACAACTACCTCTAGAACTTTGTTTACAAAGATCTGTTGTACCTCATAATCTGGGCCTCCTAGTACTACAGGCCTCAAAGTCTTGGCTTCAGACAGCGCTTGCTTATAAGAGTCTTCCAACTTCTTTCTTTTATCAATTTCCTAAAAATATAATAAATTAGTTTTACTACTTTTAGACTAAAGTATCAGTATCAGCATATATAAGTGTAGTAAGTTTTAATGATTATTCCTACATTCATTAAACAATCACACATTTTACATTGAAATAAAGAGGTAATTCGCAGTTGCAACAAAAATAATTTAATGTTATATGGGAGGAGTGATTAAAACACATTTTAAATGAAATAATTTTTTGTTGGAAATGTTAAGATGTGGTTTGAAAATAAAAAGTTAAAGTAAAAAATAATAAACTAATATTTATGCATCATAGAATTTATTTTTTGTACAGAACATTCACATTTAGTTAATATATAAAATCATATGAGAAAGAACAAATCAGTCTCAATGAGTTCATTTTTCTGTTTAAGTACTAATGATTTTAAAGTGAGGATTTTGAATTTATATTCTTTCCTCCACTACTTGAGAAAGAAAGTCAAACCTCAACCTAATACTTATCCAGCTTAAAAAAAAAAAAAAAATTACAATGACACTTTTCTTAGCTATATATTTCTTGGCTGATACAACATACTCGTTTCCAGATAAAAAAATTCATTGAGCTTTCCAGAGTTGTGTTCCATCGCGAAGTTAATTATTTTTAAAAAGACTTTATTATTTACCTACTATATAGTCAAAATTCGATTACACAATTCTTCCGAGAATACGTAAAAGGTCTTTACTCTTTAAGAATAACTTTCTGCAAGTCTATGTTATCAAATAATTCAATGACTTTAGGTCCTTGAGTTAAGGTAAAACAAATAGCGCCGAAGAGTAGGATTTGTTTCCCGGTTTTAGGAGGGATTTTTCTTTTTTCCCTGAGGCGTGCAAACCCTGTACTACTTTGGAGACAGGAGGGGAAACTTTTGATTTGGTGAATTTTAGTCACCTTTAGAGTAGAAAGCATTAATTCAGATACTTTCAGGTAAAGCAATTAAAAACAATCTCATTATACTACACATAGTTTCGAAATGCTAACAAACATCAAATGTGCTATACATATCGTAAACCTTTATGCATTGCATATAGTACGAAAATAAAAAAATTTTAGAGTATATTTTTGTCTTTTTCTGTCAACTATCTCCAATTTTTTTATTGCTGGCTAGGTCAAATCAAAGGTCTATCCAGCTTTTTTTTACACAGTCCTATTTTTGTGAAAAAAATTAATTCTGTGAAAAATTTCCAATTTTATATATTTTGAGCAGATGGTTTGATGTCTATGACGTCACTTCCTTGAAACCAACATGTGAGCAAGCGGGCTGTTTTCTCGTTTTGGCATAAAATAAAAAATTTCAAGCTGGAAAAATTATGAAGGTTCCCTTTTTTTTTTTGACATGGAATTTTGTGAAAGGTCAGTTTGTTGGACATGAAATTTTGTGAAGGGTCCTTAAACGGACCCAAATTTTTGTCTGCATACACACCTGTAAATGTGTTCTATACAAAAAAATAAATAAGATACTAAACAAGTTTGCAGAGAACTCTGTATTTAATTGGGATAGACATAAGTAATCACAGAAAATACTATGATAAACAATGTAAGGATTGAGCCATTAAAATTTGGAAACGCACAAAAGTTTCAAAAATCCCAATACATACTGCTTTTTAAACCCTATTTGTGAGAATATTTGTGGCAGGCAAACCTTTATAAGGCTAATTAACTCATTTGCTATTCAATGCTCATGATATTTAATGAGAGACCCTGTTAAGGTTATACATTGACATATGATAAAAATAAAAAAATGCCATTTTGATGCTTTTAAATCTTTTATATTAAATTTGATTGCGTTAGAGGCAGGCAAAATCTTTGAAGGGAAATTAACCCACTTGTTGTCAACAACAATGTATTGTATCAAGTTTTGGGAGCAAACAATTTTAGTCAATGTCGGGGGAAGGATGCTAACTTCATAGTGGTCAAAGACTATGAAAAGACAATACAAGAAGGAGTAAAAACTTATTTTTTATTAGTGAGTTTATGTTATACCTTTTCTAATCTCCTTTTCCAGTTTTCTTCTCTTTGATTGAGTAGCTCAATGCAGTGGGATAAGGTGTTCAAGATGCCACTGGTGGTTGCTTTGAACGTGATGGCTTCACCTTTGAAATCTACTGCATGAGCACCGTGTTGAGCTAGCAGTTCTTTTGTAACCACTGTTGAGTGACCTGAAAATAAATGGTGTTGTATTATCTTTAGATTTGATTGAACCAATTTGAACAAAATTAAAAGATAAAGCTACCAGACTAAAAGAAACAATTTAACCACTGCTGATCACAACTAAATTGCAACAAAACAATTTAATATTGCAAAAACAGATTTGTGCCTCTGCTACTTGGTGACTAAACACAAAATATTTCATCTCAGTTCTCAAAAATGGGCCAATTTTGCCATAATCTTCATTACAACTTGTTTTAAGGGGATTTGGGACACAACATTTTAAAAATGCTCATTTTTTTATTATTGTAAAAAATAAAATGAAATGATTTCTGAATAAAGTGACATTAAAATTTTGTTTCTATCATTAGTATAGCTTGAAATATTCAAGTTTTTGTTACATGACAACTGTATCTCGTACAAACTATCTAGAAACTGTTTTTCTCGGTGATGGCTTTTTGTCCCTTTCTCGAGTTTAAAGTGATAGAACTTAAAAACTACTTGTTATAAATGTATGAAACTTTTCACAATTATTTTTCATATATATTTCTTTAATTTGTTTTCAGAAATTGTGTATTTTAATAAACTTTTTGGATAACTAACTAACTTTTGGATAAATAACTTTTTGGAGCTTAGCATAATTATGGGTTTTATACAGTTTTTGCACAAAATATATATTTTTAGAATTTTTTTTTTTGTAAATATTTTATTCAAAATCATGAAGACAATATTTGATATGAATTATACAAAGTAATTTTATGCAAAAATGAAGTGATTTTTTTTTAAAAAGTTTTTTAAATACATGAAATTTAGATAACGTGAAAATTTTGAAGTTTTTTCATTTAAAATAGTTATTTTTAGTTTTAAAGCATAATACAATGCTGATTCAAAAATTCTAGAAAAATAATTCAAAAAATAAATATTTTAGAATTAGTTCTGGACCCTAAATAATTGTTTGCATTTTAATAATCTAGGTATTATACTAGAATCAAATACATAAGCAATTAAATGGATTAGTACAGTTAGTACTTTTTTATTGCTGGAGGATGAGAATGTAAGAAAGTTTGATTCGCATTGAAAAAAGAGGCAAATGATAATCTAATCTCAAGAGTTTTGTTGTAACACTGAACTGATGAAAGTGTCAATGGAATAATTTTGGCTTTAATTTTGTAATGTACAGTTTAGCTGTTTCAATTTCCTCCTATGCTTGATCTATGTGCAATGGACATATTTTAGTTTTAGGAAAAACTCTATAGTATACAACATTCTATATAAAATTATAAAACAATTGTTATAATTTTATATAGAATAGTATATTTTGTTACTTTACCTAATAAATGCGACAATAAATGATAATTGAAATGAAACACCATAGGACAATTTTGTGTGTGTGTTGTGGTTAGACCAAACACACACACAAAATTATTCTATGGTGTTTATATCCCTTTGGTATCCTACCAAAAAAGAAAGAAAACTCTCGCAAATTTAAAATTAGAATTAACATAGAAGGGAGAAAGTTCAAATTTAATTGTAGCACAAAGTTGCAAAATAGAAAGGCCATATAAATTTAAATTATTAACAGGACATGCTTTTAATATAAAAAATTACCTTTGAATCTATGTGAAGGCGACTCAGTATTTTTCTGATCGGTTCCTACAGGTACATCACGTACACTTTCATCATAGTCATCATCAATATCATCCACTAAAGAAAAAGTAAATCACAAGTTATTAACAAAAATCAAATTAAATGACTAAAATAATTCCGCATTTTATATGTAAAATAATAACTTACACTAATTAAAGGACATTTACAGAAGCTTATCAAAAACATGCAAGTAAATTGCTGTTTTACGATAAAGAAGAGAAGCCCACTTTTTTATTGAAAACGAAATTACACTTTGTTTACACGTAAACATGTCCCGGCAGTAACAATTAAATGCGATAGAGATGCACACACAGCAATTTACCCAAAAGTTAGATAACATCTCACTGCAAATTTATCCCAAAAGAGCAAGGTATTGCCAAATCAGCAGCAAAAATACAATGAAGTATTCCCATTGATTCCAAACAGACTTTGGGTTGAAGATAAGATAAGAGTGATACTTGTTTAATATCAGATAACATTCCAACCTGTAGTTTTATTACTGCAAAGGTGAAAACTATCAATGTAACTTAAATAAATGATAATATGAACTTGACACGAAAGGAATTTTTTTTTCCTGTAACCCTACAATTACAGTAAAATTTTTTTAACCCTTAAGTTTTTTTTAGACCTTTGACTCATAAAAACATATCCAAGAATTTTACATCACTGACCAATTTTAAATTTTGCACACTAATATTTATTTTTGCGTATTTGCTAAAAATATTTGGTACAAAAAACACAACTTGTTCCTACCAACCTATCATGATATTTTTGCTCAATAAACCTTTTTTTTTTTTTTTTTTGGCCAGATTATTAGTTTCTTCCCAAACCAAAGATATAATGCAACTCTTTCTCAAACATACAGACAGATGAAATATTTTACATAAGAATATGAATTTTTTTCTAACATAAAAATAAAAATGCATTACCCTTTAACATCAAAGGAAAAATCAAATTTTGAATTCGAAAATAAAAATGAAATAATGCCTGTTTTTTTTTTAATTTTACTCAAAAGGTGGTACAATAGAAAAAGAGAGAAAAATAGCAACTCGAATTTTGATATGCAAAGAGTAAAAATGCTAAACTTTAACATTCCTTTAAACATCTTCTATTATTGTTGTTAGATATGGTGAATATTTTAGTTATGAAGCAATGTTTCAGCAGGAATTGCAATTTGAAATATATTTTATTAAGTCTACGTTGATAAAAAAAAAAGAAAAGAAAAACAATCTCACCTCTTCAAACACAGTAAGTAAATCAGCAGAGCAGCAATATAATTAAATATTAAAAATTCCAAAATTAAGGACTAGAATTTTTTTTTATGCCAAACAAAATGTTTGATATCTTTGGGCAGACATATGTTTGACATTATTTAACTTATGTTACGATTCCTTAGGCTAACACTCGCAAAAGCAAGATTTAAAATTTGAAACCACAATCACAAAATTTTTTACCACTTAATTAGGTTTTACCATATGAGAATGAATAAACTTTTCAAGATAAAGATACAAACATAACCAAGACTAAAAATTCAGCTAGAATTCAGAGATAAAACACTTAGCACATTTGGATAGCACAATTTTTACAATTGCAGCAGAATTTCTGATTCCTACAATTTGGATTTTTGAGTAAATAATTGCGCAAGAATTCAATAATAAAATAGCTTACTATTATAAGGATACAAGAACAGTTATGGGGAGTTTGAATTTATAAGCACAAATAAGGAATCAATATCAATATACACTATTGGATGGTCTATAAATGCAAGTCAATACTTTGCATTAAGTTATGTGTAATAATAGACATTGTTTCAAAGAGTTAGACAAAGAACACTTCATTCTTCACTCATATTGAACAAGTTTTCAATTAAATGATTTATTTCAATGGAGTTAACTGTGACATAGTATTTTGGCACATTAAGGTAACTAGTTTTTTCTGTTGGATTTAGAAGATTTTTGGTATCTTGCAAGGAAGTAAGTAATTAAAACTCTACATAAATTCTGTTATTACAAAATTAAAACTATTGAACTCACAGGTTTTATACAACAAAGGTTCAAGTTTTAACAAGCAGGATTGTATGAGTCTTAATGATTAAAAAGGCCGCTTAGAACAGGATTTTATTACAGTATAATACATTATTTCTTAATAAATTGACTAGGAACCCATGAATGAAATAAATCTTGTATAAATAATTATCTGTTATTCTCTAGCTGCAGGTGAAATTATTACTTTAATGTAAATATTCCAAGTACAGTAAAACCCCAATTATCCAAGTTTAACCGAGCTATCAAATATTTCTAGAATTTTTTTGTGTCACCGAAATGCTTAAAAGTTTTAATCTAAAACTGAGGTATGGGATGAAGTAAAATCAGCTACCATAATAAAGTTAAGGAGGAAAAGTATCAATACACAGAACACCGTGGAAAGTACAGTGAAGGTAGCCAAGAGCTTTTGCATTTAGTCATGAGAGTGCCAATGTCTGAGCCAATCAACAAGGAGGATGTACAAGACAGGCTGGCGAACAACAATTAAGGATGATGATGAAGATAGTGACGATAAAAATCTCCCATATAGATGGTTTAGAAGCTATTGAATATATAGAACAACAAAAAGCAACACTAGCAATCTTGTTATCTTTAAAAAAATGACAAAACACTGCAGCAGAAAAGCATCAAAATAACATAAAACAATGGACATTTTTAAGTAAAAGAACTCTTTAAACACTACGAAATACATGTGGTGTATCTGTATTTGTTAAAATATACATTTAAATTGACACAATTCATTTTATTTATAATTTTTGCCGTAACCAAGTTTTTCAGTTATCTGAGTAATCTTGGTTCACATTAACTCAAATAATAATGAGTCTAATGTATGTTGAATTTGGTGAAATTTATGGAGATAAATCTTATACCTCACAATTGCTCCATTTTAATAGGTATTATTTAAAATCACATACATATCATACCTTGCTGTTTAAATGCAATGCTATGATCAAAAACACAAGCTTGGAGTATGGTTAATTGAAAGGAATAAATATGACTTCCAATTATATAAGGTGAGACCGAAAAGTAAGGTGACTGATGTCATAATAATCACTGTATTATATATTTGCAGATAAATACATCACTGTCCTTCAAAGTAGTTCCAGCCGTCTACAATACACTTCTGACAACGTTCATACAAGTACTTGAAACTTCTGAAAATGTCCTCCTTTGAGACTGTCTTAAGTTCCTTGGTAACAGCAGCTTGAATGTCTGAGATGCTTGAAAATCGGTTTCCCTTCAGTGCCAATTTCAGTTACAGTATTACACCCTCTTTATTCCTCTGATCTAGCGCCAGCAGATTTTTTCCTCTTTCCACAACTGAAATTGGCACTGAAGGGAAACCAATTTTCAAGCATCTCAGACATTCAAGCTGCTGTTACCAAGGAACTTAAGACAGTCTCGAAGGAGGACATTTTCAGAAGTTTCAAGAACTTGTATGAACATTGTCAGAAGTGTATTGTAGACAGCGGGAACTACTTTGAAGGACAGTGATGTATTTATCTGCAAATATATAATAGAGTGATTATTATGACATCAGTCACCATACTTTTCGGTCTCACCTTGTATAAAACAATCTATAAACATGTTTATCCTTAGATATCAGTACGCAAACATTTGACCCGAGTGCAGTTGAAATATTATTTATCCTAGGGAAGCTAATAGGATAGACTAAAAATTGGAGTTTTTAAATACTACAATGTGAAATGCAAAAAAAACCAAAAAAAAAAAACCCACCTATTCACAAACAGTAAAAAGGGGATTGCTACTTAGGAATACGAACTCAATTAATTTGTGAAAAGGAGTTTGATGTTAATTATTTTTAAACAAAAACAAATAATAAAAATAACTTATTAAAAGTTTTGCATGATTAAGAAATCAACTTGTGAACACAGGACTTTTGGATTTATCCTATTTGCACGCTAAAATTTCTTATTTAGAATAAAGATGCCATTAAAAAAATGCATTACCTTCAAACCTCAATACATGAGGATATTTAATGTGTATGTAGAATCAGATGTATTCTTAAAATGCTTCATTAAAGCATTAATTTTATTGCCTGCTTCTTGTTCGGCAAAAGCATGTATTTTTGGAAACGAGTCAATCACAAGATAAAAAATAATATATTTAGAGATGTTAACAAGGACTAAGGAAGAGATAGCAAATCTGTAAAAGTTGATTAGGAAAAGATAAAAGATTAGAATTGTTACACACTGACATTTCTTATAGGATGTTAAAACTACTATCTACTGATTTATATATTCTTCAATCCAATTGTAACTAAATCCAGTTATTTTTTTTTTTAAATTGCATTTTTTAATTTAACAAATAATGATTCACAATGCCTATTAAACATCCATAAAAGATATTGTAAAGGTAAGTTTTTATGTTTTGTAGCTGATCAGAATAAATAGGTTACTTTAACTTTGCAAATGTGATGACGAAAAATGATTTTATACTTAAACTACTAATTCCAGTCATTCATATTAAAATACCTCAACCTATAAATGTTTTTTTTTTTTATGGAAATAGTAAGCTTTGATGCTGTTTATAGTGCTTTCTGTTAAGATTATTGTTAATTTTCACACTTGCAAACTCCTTATATCTTTTACAAATTTAAACAGAACAAAGATCCCTATCTTGTTCAGAAATTTATCCTCTACAGGCAAGAGTACAAAAAAATATTAACAATAAAAAAAAAAATATTGTGTTGAGTTATGAAACATTACAAGTCATCATTACTGACAAACACAATTTGGGAACAAATGCTTACATTTCCGTAAAAATTGCTTGCCAACTATATTTCTGTTGACATCTTTTTAATAGAGAAACTTAATTGCAAAAGCAAATGTACACAAAATTGAGGTGTGTACATCTGCTTTTGCAATTTAGTTACTCAATTAAAAAGATGGTAACAGAATAGTTGGCATTGATCAATATTAAAATAGAGAAGGAATGATGTCTTCATAAATACAATATAAGAGCATGTTCATTGTACATCTAATTAAAATAAATCATTTGAATATGCAGATTGCTTATTTCAAAAGATCCCATTAAATGAAGAACTTGGCACATTTTCAACAATTATGGAATGTCTAATAACAATTAGAGAATAATAGCCCGATTCCTTCATTTATCAACAATTATACTCTGTTACACCATCTTAAAAGCACCAATATCTGATTTCAATAAAGAAAAATAATAATCATTTATTAGATGATAGTTTAATAACAAATAATTCATTAAACACTTATTTTGGCAAATAGATTCTGCTTTAAAATACCAATATGCAGGTAAGTCTTATACAATTTTGAAAAATAAGCAAATAGTCGATTGTTTCAACTTACTATGGACATCACTGTCTTTATGGGTGTCTTCTGTACTCAGCATTTCAGCACAGACATCAAAATAACTCTGCAAAGTGTCCACTTGACGACACAAAATATCTTTGAAGGTTTCCATTTCAGCCAATTTTACTCTCAAACCTCGAGCCTTTTTGAAGGAGGAAATGCTGGCATTTGACAAGCTGGTAGAGCCAACAGATACTGCAGAACCATGACGTCGAAGGCTGTTTTCACTGCCATATGCAGAGTCAACCTGTGGAAGTTATATATATTCACTATTGCATTTCATAGTAGCAAAAACTCTTCCAACATTATATATTTCATATATTACAGTACTATGTTACGTGGAATATAATATTTAGTATATATTATAGCGCTCAATGGCGGTCTGTGATTGAAAATGCTAGTGCAGCTGGAAATATGTGTGCCCCCCCCCACCACACACTTTTCACAACCATTCATGAATGCTAAGTCTTTAATCTTAATAATTTTTAATACTCAAATCAAAGTTTCCTTTCGATTTTTATAAAATAAACAAGATGAGAAAGAAAACACGTACTTATTTTTTGAAAACAAAATCAATCCTCCTTTCCTTTAAACTTGCGAATCAGTCAATGATGTCGTCATAAAATGGCGTTGTTTTGGTAGCACATTCATCCCACCCACGCACATTTTCATATGCTGAGCCAATCAGCTCATCGAATTCTCAAGGGCAGCTGAAGTTAGAAATAATACTTGATCGGCAGCACCGTTATTAGATTGCGTAGAGGGAAGGCTTCTATTGCTTTCCATGGCAACGTGGCTGCCCGAAACAAAGATGCTGTGTTCGGAGGAAGATCACTTTGATTGGAAGTGGGTTTTTTCTCGTAAATTATTCAGGAAAGAAGATTGCTGTTTATCGGATTTTTTTTGTCACTTACATTAGAAATGGATCTTCATTTAGAAAATTGTAAAATAAATAATTTTAGTTTTGAACTAATAAATTTAGATGCAGCCCTGCTGTATTGCACGAGCCGCCACTGATAGCGCTACGTTAAGTGAAATTATAATATTTAGTATTAGAAAATTGTACTATTGTTAAAGTTGTTACTATTTTTAGCAATAGCATCATTTAATAATAAAGTAAAACAACATCAATATATTGAATATTAGAAAATATTAGTTTAGCCTAAATTACCTTAAAAGCTTCCAAAGTTTCAACCCATCGATTTCGTTCTTCGGGAACTTCGGCTCTCAAATACCACACACAGTCGTGAACACTGACATCAAACCTACATTCATCAAACTCGTGTGGCTAGAAAAACAAAGGCGAGTAGATTTAGCATAAAAAACATAGGAACAAAAGCACAGTACAAGAAAAAAATGCGGCTCAATTAACATAGAAAAGTAGCAGTTTAAGGATTTGCAATTAAGAAACAGACAAGCACTTGGTTGTTTGAAGCTTTTCAGCTCAATAAGAGAAATCCCTCAAATCCAGGGGTGCATTTTATGTGCTATTGTAATCATGTAGGCAAAAATCAGCAGATTGAAATACATTAAATTCTGGTGTCTGACGCAAATATTTCCAGAACAACCACACAACCAATTTTCAGTTTAATTCAGAATTAATAACCATTATTACCTACACTTGATTACAATATTTTATTTGCAGTTCACACATTTGAGTTTTCTTCTAAAGGAAATTTTTAAAACTTTATGTTTTCTCTTAAGCAACATAGGATTCTAATGTATCTGCATGTTCTTCCCAAATCTTGCTACAAACTTGAAATAGCAAAAAATAATTTTAGTTACAAAAAATACATATTTAATTGGTTGTATTATTTGCTTACAAGATGAATGAACTATGGAAATAACTTATAATAGTCTTCGAAACTAGGTTAGGACCATACTGAACAAAAACTCAAGATGTATAATTTTAATATTGTTGCATGGATGGGTTCGAAAGACTTGGAAGTCAAAGCAGAACAAAACTTGCAGAAATTTATTCCGATACAACTCTTCGCAGATTCGTTTACAATTCCAGAACTTCCCATTCTAATAGACTCAATACAGCTCTTTACATAACAATGGAGCACAAATAGCAGTTAAAAACTAGATACACAACTACTAAAATCGTCGCAAAAGACAATGCAATACAGTTCACTTTCGGAACTACTCTGAAAGCTCGCTGAGAGACAACTAACTAACTAACTCACTCACACCATCACCCGCTTTCTTAGGCCTTATATAGGAAGGCGAATCTTCTAGAGATAGAAATTTGGAGAATTTTCAGGATCGCACTAAAAAAGCCATATAAAGGTACATGGGGTACAAGTGTCGCCAAACTTGGCAACCATTTAGAGCAGCGTTCTCCACTAACTTTTAAAGGCGGGCCGTATGACTTATTTTGGAGCTTTTCGTGGGCCAGATACACCAAAATATGTATATTTAGTTACTATCGATTCAATAATATATAGCATTTCTGAAAACTTGAGAATTTTTTTTTTATCTTAATAAAATTGCAATTAATGTTTTTTTTTTTTTTTTAATAATTAAAAAAAATAATTTCAGTATTATTAAATAACAGTTTAAAAAAGACGCGAATCTTTAGTGTAATGTGACAGGACCTAACTTTAAATGAAAGTATTTAAAATGTACTTCCAGATTACGCCGTTTTAGTCGTTATCATTTGCGAGACGATGACAGTCGAAATCGTTTAGTTTATTTTATTATAGAATCGATGTCTTTCGGTGCATTTGTTGCAGTTAATTTTAATAAATTGTCCAAATGAGAGAGATTCAGTTAAGTTATACCTGTATGTATTCTTAATGAAAACCACCTCGCTGAAAGCTTCTTTAGATGGTTTTTTTGAACACGTAGTGGAGAACTGTGTTCTACATAGTTAACGCACACTATTTCGGATGGATTACAATTGTGTAAAAAAATGTTCATATCGTGAAATTTTATTGGTTTTTTGTGTGTGTGTGTCTTCTGTGGTGCCGGCGGGCCACAGAAAAATCCAAAGCGGGCCATATCTGGCCCGCGTAGTGGCTGACGCTGATTTAGAGATTTCTCCCCAAATTAGTCGCCAACTTAGCTATATCTTGCCAACTTGGCGAGATTGCCATTAACCATAATGTTAAATGGCCTTTTCCTTGTAAAGCTCGTTTTCCATCATTATCCTTGTAAAACTCGTTTTCAAGCATTAAGAGACGCATTGCAGGAAAGCGAAGTAAAGACAAACTCTTGCAGTGCCTTATGTAAAATGTACATAAGTTTTCCTTTTTACATAATTAACACTACGAAATATTTACAAATATACAGAAATTCGTAACAATATGTATTCAATAACATACAGATTATTAAAAATAATTGTTAAATCATATTTCTTCCGTCTATTACGTACACACTATACATGAAGTCCAGTGGCGCAGCGCATTGCGCTTCCATGCCACAGGTCCGATCCACGGACTGGGCAAGGTTAACTCAGCCTTTCATCCCTTAAGTGGGTCGATTAAATGAGGGGAGACTTGGGAACTAAACACTGGAGTTTTCGCGTCAGACTGACCATCTTACCAGATAATTGCTGTATGGCACCCCAGGGCCCACGGTCAAGTAAGCTGGTTTGGGCACAGCAGGCCAAGGCCCCCCACAGGGCTTTTGCACCACTGAGTTTAGTTTTTTTTATGCATGAAATTTAGTGTACAACAAAAGGTTCAACATAAAAAGAGGTTAAGAAGAAACTTGAATACCACAGTTGTACATGTTTTTGTCGAATAGATAGAAAATAGAGGCAAAATGCATATTCTGAAATAAATATTCCAGACGATTTTAATACAATATATTTCTTTTACATATTTAATATAAAATTTTACAAGTTTTTTCAGCTTTCTTTAAATAACAACGGATGCTGTTTTATGTTATCATTTATTTGTTTTTTTAACAAGTTTTCAGCTGCCTAATACTGTAACTATCAAGAGCTTTACACAGCCAAATCTGCCTTGCAAGACATTGAGACAGCATATCTAATGTGCACCAGCCTCCATTATCACACACACCATTATTTGGTGATAGCCAGGACAGAACCGATAAGCTTGGTTTTTTTAACCACCGAGCCTCCTTTGTTTAATTTTATCAAAATCACTGTACTGTCTGCTTGCATCAAAATACACAAAGTCATCGGATTTGGTAACCAAAATTGCTTTTATAAATTTTACAATACTTAAATAGGTGAAAAACACACAATCAATTTAATTTGTCTTTAAATTGGTAAACAGTTTTCTAAAAATTGGTTAGAAAATATTCACGCCTTCCTTCAAGGACCGGTTCAAATGTGACCTAAAAAGATGGGAATAACGGCATGGTTTTCATTACAGTCTAAAAATGTATATATACACTACATAATACCCTATTCTTTTCTGTGCATTAATTTTGTATTGAGACAATAATAAATAAGGGAAGGTTTTGTTACATAAACCATTTTGCAAAGATTCAACTGTCTTAGCTAGTATATTAAGGCACAATTCAATTTTCTTATTTTATTCTTATCAGGTTCTAGTTTCACTTATAGTATTTTTTTACCATGGGTTATTGTACCTCTGACTAGTTAATTAAACAACATAACAATGAAGAAAAAGATAATTTCATTTAGCATCAATAATCAGTGCAAGTTAAATGTATACAGAACATAAGAATGTTATTAATAATAATGTTTCAAAATTTTTGTATTTGTTTATCAGAGTTCATCCTAGAAATGAAAAAGGGCAGGGTGCTTATTTTCCAAAAAAAGGGCAATTCTAGTTTACGAGGGCACTTTTATGGCAAATTGCAGAAATTTGCATATGCGTTTTCTGACGCAATTTCAATATTGTTATACTTTTCTATCACGTACAAAATGGCCATACTAATGTGCACTTGGAAATTGTAAGATGGCTCCCTACAATCCACCTACTGAAGCATGTTATATGGACATCTACTCAATTGCTTCATGCGTGTTTGAACATGAATGCGCATGCGCGACAGGCGATATCAGTAGGGGTGATCCACATATTGCGTACTGTTGGGAGGGGAAAAAACAAAAGTTTTTCGAATTCTTTCAGAATGAAATGATTTCTGAAAAAGGGCAGGAAGGGCGCTATTTTTATAGAAAAAGGGCAGGCAGGGTGAGCCGCCCCTCCAAAAATGTCTAGGATGTACTCTGTGTTTAATAGACTTTATATGATAAAAGGCATGATACAGTTTTAGGGTAAAGATAAGGATTATTTTCATAAGCTCCACAATATTTTCTAAAGTGTATAGATACTATGTCAAATGATTTTCATCAACTAAGACGTAACATAAAAAATATTGAGCAAAACATATACATAAAAAAGTATTTACAAGGAACTATGCACTAATTGTATTAATTATCAGAAGTGATAAAGTGAGGGTACCACAGGTTTGATAATCCAAGGAACAATATGGTCAGAGGTACAACATCTTCTCCTACTACTGAGATTTACAGCAACATTTAAACAACAACATAAACGTCTGTGGAAATCAACAAGTATATATGCAAAATGCAGTCAAGTTGCATTTGATACTACTACTGAATTGAACTACAGGTTTGCCAAAATGTAATGGAACCACATGGGCACCGGGTTACCATACTTGGTGCAAAATCAAAAAAAAAAAGGAAGGGGGGGGGGGGGGGGGTTGTATAACGCATTTCAACCAGATACGCTTACTAGGATGATCACCAATCCTACTTGCTAAGCAAATTTTTGGTTTATAACATTTATGAAAAGTATTTAGCAAATAGTTGTATTTCAGAATTATCTTTTAAGCAAATCCAACAAAATTTTTAAAACAACTCACAAGAACAGCTGTACCAACTTGCACTAATAACAACATTTGGTCTATTCCTAGTTGACGTTAAAATATCGCCAAGCCGATTTGGCGCTGTTTTGTAGGCAATACAGTTTTAAATTTGGCAACCCCATTTTTTTTATTGACGCGTTTTGGCTTCAACCTTTCTATACCACAAATCATAGAGCTGGTTCGTTTCTCAATTTTTATTATTGGAATTCCGAATTGGTGACATTCTGGCTTTGTCGCCAACTTTTCAAAAGTGCGCCAACCCTTAAACGTGAACTAGGAATTTACCCAACATTTATACAATTTGGCACCTTCGCAGGAAACTTAGCATTTTTTGTAGCAATTTCATCTTGATATTTTATGTTGTGAAGTTGACAACTGAAATTCTTAATTGTCAAAAATGAAATTTAATTAATTGTAGAACTATAATTATTGATTATTACCAAAAAAAAAAAAAATACATAAGTGCATTTATATCAAAAGATTATCTTCTTCCAACATGGTTCGACATCACATTAACAACAAATACAACTAAAAGTAGAAGCTAGACAGTATGACGCATATTATCAAAAGCTAACCATTTCTAATTAACTTGTATTCACAGGATACAAAACTAAATAAAAGACAATTAATTTTTCAGATGAAATATTATGTAAATACTGAAATTGCGTCAAAATAATCACTCACTTTGATAACAGCTTTAAAAATACTTATGGCACCACGGCAACCATAAGCTGTATCATCTTCCGACTTATAATAAGCCAGGGTTCCATCCTTCAATACTATGTATCGATCTTGCCATCCATGAATGTAATTTGTCCATTTACTAAGAATTCCATGTAATTCTGGCTGTGTAAAGCCATTTTCAATGTCTTCCTCATCATCGCTAAGAATTACTCCATGATCGTCTGTCATGTTTAAAGCACGTTTAAGGAAGGCGTCAAGGTCAGACAACTTATTTAAAATACTTCTCTCACAACAGATAACAAAGACAACTGCATATATATATTGCAAAACATTCTATTTTCAATAAAATTTGGCAATTCTAGAGTAGGTGGATTAAACATAAACACAACTTTCACTCTAGAATTAAATCAACATTTTAACTTCTTAGTTGAGTTGTCAGTCCCTGCTGGTGTGACTAAATAAAATTGGCGGAATTCGATTATCAAAATTGGTTTAATGATTAATCTAATGTACAGGACTGGAATGAGAACTAAAACATTTCAACCTCATAAAACTCTGAGTAAAATAGTTTATTTATAATAGGAATATTTCAAATGAAAAAGATTTCTATTATAAAGCTCAGAGATGACCTGAGATGATGAGAGTTTAAATTACATCTGAGGGTCATAAAGTAGGTTTGCTCGACGTACAATGAACCAATCGAAGATCAGAGAATTTATGACGTCAGTGCGGGGCAAGATCCCAAAAGAACAATACATATGCTCAATTTTATTTTGAAAAGTTTCGAGAAATTTTTCGTATATAACATTAAATTTAAAATATAAGCAGAAACAGAAAAACATACAAAAATATGCAAACAAATGCGCTTTCAAAACCAAGAGCGTAGTCATGAATTTATTTTGGGAGAGGACATGAAATAAAATGTTATGACTGTATAAAATTTAATTATAAATTTTCTTACTACTCAGGCATTCGGCTAGTATGAAGATACATTTTAATTATACGTGGGAATTTTTCTTAACATCCTTTTAAAACTAGTAAAAGAAAATTAATATGTATATCAAACAATATTAAGTAGAAAATTATGTGTCGGTTTGGAAATTGGAAATGAATAACCAGGGGCGCACTGGGACATAAAATCGGCCCGGTGATTTTAGATTTATGACGGCTGAAATTTTCAAAGCAATCTTTGATTAAATTTTAATAATTAATGTATTTTAAAATTTAAATAATTATATTTAATGATAAATGTCAATAATTAAATGGATTTATTTGTTATTTAATATTTTGACTTTTAATATAATCACACCTGAGTGATTAAACAAGTCAGAATTCCTAAAATTTTACTTAAGTATACGTAAAAAAGGTAAAAGTTTTATGTTATTAGAAAAAATTGTTTGAATTTTTTTTTTGTTTTGTTTATACCATAAAGTTTGCCCCTTTTTTGAGTATATATATTCAAGTAAAATTTCAGCTCGTATTCTGACCAGTGTGTGTCGGTAGACCGCGGGTCCGGAGCCCCATGCGGCTCTTCTCATGAATATCTGCTGCTCTTTAGGTTCTAAGGGTGCGTTCGTAAACGTAATTTTTTTTGGTTACGAAACCCGACTAAACTGAAACCGGTTTAAATCGTTAAGTCAGTTCTCGGCGTCTTTTACGAACGTCTAGTTATGAAGAGCGTCGTCTGCTATTTGTTTACATTGGAAGAGTTTAAAATTTACAAAAGAGCACTTTTACCGTAAAAAATGAAGGGACGTTTCGTTTTTTGATTGCCTCGTGTACAAATATAAAATTCGCACGAACATTATTTTACATATATCAATTAAAATGCTATTTTTTTTTTTAATATAAATATCATCTACTTATTAAGATGTACAAAAATATTGGTTAATTTTTAGAATGTATCAAGCTGTTTTAACAAAAAAAAACAAAGACTTTGTGTTTAGAACTAAATTAAAACTTTTGAAGTTTATATGCACTGTTGATGATTTAGTGTTAGCAAGAGCTAAAATATGTGTAACAATATGCAATTGGATTGAATGATAAAGGATAAACACAAATATGAATAAGATATTAAAATATAAGTTGAAACCATATTGTTACCCAAAGAGAAAGATGATCTCAAATTGAACTTAAAACACATGAAATATTTCACATTAAAAAGCTTGGAAGGAGATTTTGCTATTCAATAATAGTCAGAAATGGAAAAAGTCTTCAGCACATTAAAAATGCTGTTTGTAATATTTTTTAGTTCTTCTGCACTAATGCAACTGTTTACTTGGAAATCACCAAATTTAGAAAGCATATCAATCCCGATACCAGTAGCAAGTTTGGAACAGAAGCAGTATAAGATACCACAAGAGATTTTTTTAGCTGAATTGGTGGTGGTGTTGTTGTTTTGTTCAATTTCTGAGTACCTCTAGATGGTTGTTTGGAAGAGTAGTTAAAATGCGCTATACGCCCCTCCCCTTGGAAACTTTACAAAATGCCGCCAAGTTGAATTGACACTACTGAATTGTACCGGTTTGTCAAAATGGATGCCAAGTTGTAATGGAACCATACTTGGTGCAAAATCGCCAAAGAAAAAGGGAGAAGGGGCATATCGCATTCTTACTGGATGAGTTATCACCAATTTGGCGGTTTTTATCTGGTACACTTCTAACGGACGAGTACCGATATTATTTAATCGAAGCTGCATTTCCCTTTTTAAGAATTTTATTTGCACCCTACTTCCACATTTTTATATTATTGTTGCTAATTGCTAAATCGCAATTAATTTGTTTACATTGTACTTTCAACGTTTTATATTATATACGTTACGTAAGGAGTTAAAGTGTTATGTCCCCACTGGAAACATCTTTGCTTTAGCGTTTAGTTGCAAAGGAAAAAAGTTAACAATCGAGACATATACAACTTTTTTTTTCCTATGTTCGAGGTGGTGGCTAGAGTGAATTATGATTTTTCAAAGGGCGAGGACACCCGAACGGTGATCTTTTGGAAGCAAAAAGGTTATATACTAGCGTGTGGGTGTTCAGTACAAAACACTAAATAAATCTCATTTTGCTAACCTGCCACATAAAACCACAACTTAAATAAAGGTAAACTAAGTGCCAAAACTTCACCCACAACAGTACACAAGTACATCTTTTTAATTGTTCACCTCGAAAAAGATTCTTGGCTACATAAAAAGGCTTTTTTTTTACTGTCACGACTCGGATTATGTTTTTCAGCCTTTGATATATTAAAATTTTTACTGTAAAATGTCTCTACTTGGCTGAAAAATAAAATTTAAAGATGGGAGGAGGGACTAAAAACACAAATATTTTGGAGATTAATGATACCTTGCAAGAAATGATCTTTCACGGACATTGAAAACAATTATTTCCCACACATCCTCAAACAAGCTTATGTAGTGCTAAAATTGTTACCATGAATAAAATCACCATCAATTACCCTGCTTTTCGAAAAAATACCCATGCGTCCCTCCCTTCTAAAACCACCGAAATCCATCCCCCCACCACCACACACACACACTTTTAAAAACACTCAATCTGCCTAAAAACTACTAATGAAAAATAACATTAATCTTTAAATGTAGCGACACTGAGAAGTGATTTAAGGTGTATATATATTATACTATTATGAAAATGTATTAAACTACTTTGTATAAAGATATAAGTATTTTTATTAACAAATACTGCTATGCTTGGTCAACTTTTAACTTTGGAGGATCTTTCTTTTAAGTTAAATTTCTATTCTTGTTTCATAAAAAGAAAAGCCATTTTTTAAAAAAACATTTTGGAGTTCTCTATTAATTTAATTTCATGAAAGTATGTACATTTACAAGCACTATTTAAATCCAAATAAACAGTTTTGTGTACAATGTTTAATCATTACTTCACTTAATCTTACTTCCAAGTATAAAACTACATTGCAGAATATTCATTAAAAAAACAATAAATTTTGGACCTTTGTTCAATCTTAGAGTTAGGAAGTATAAATTATTTCCTTACTAGTTAATATTTTTATTATAAGTTAAAAAATTATAAAATTTATAGTTGAATATGGGGGTATCTTACCACTGCTTGTTTTAGAATTGAGATGTTTTATTCAAGTCTGCAGAAACATGTAAAAAGTGTATCTTAAAGCTTAAAAAATTATTCTACAATTTCATATTTACTACATGGCATTCCTTTTCACAAATGGTAACAAACAAAAGTACATATTTTAATTATACTATTTCTAACAATAATGGTGCATGTGCTTCTGGTAGTTTTTTTTTTATTAATTTCTAATTACTCTATATTATGACAGTTATTTATAAATTAACTATTATAAGATTTTACATTGATGGCCAAAAACTGAGTTGTTGCGCAGTTCCTGCAATTTAAATAGTATCTTTTTCCTTTTACACCTCCTAATAGTATATATAATAGCTTTTTTTAATCACTATTTTCCTACATGGATTTTAATTTTTCAAAGCAGGCTTTCACTAAAAATTTTCAAATAGTTTATCATACTAAATACTGTCTAAGATATAATTTGACATCACAAACATTGCTAAACAATTATTTTGAATTATTGACATAGCATGTGTATTTTTCAAATCTCGTACATCTTCGCGGGAATCTTCACTAAGGTGTTCATTGTCTAAAAAAACATTTTCAAAAAGTTACAATTATGATATGCATAGTAAAATTTAAACAATTTTTCATATACTTCCATTTGGTTTAAGTGTCCGTTGCCCCAGATTTATTCTTTGAAATATTTGCTATTATATTTTAGTAACATTAATCTGCTTATTTTCTTTTGAAGCACAGCAACAATTGTGTTAGTACATATTGGTTGGCCCCCCTGATGGCTGTGTGGTCCACGCTCTGGCCTTGCATGCCAAAGATACAAATCCTGGGTCGTTGTGGTTCGGAATCCACGTTAAGCTGTAGGTCCAGACTTGATTAGCCATCGTTGTGCATAAAAATAGATCGCCGAGTGTACAAACTAACCTATATCGGTTGTCGGACTGTTTGGTAGTTTTTCATGTTTTCTCCAAATCGAAATATGCAAGAATGGACCTAGTAAAGCCCTTGCACCATAAAACATCAACAACCAATTTGAAACACAAATATGGGAAATTTTCCCCTTCATAGACTTACACGAAAGTATCTCCTTTTCACAGAAATAATGACTTGACAATGGTTCAATACAAAAGCCCAAGGCAATTTTTAACCTGATCAATCAACTCTTTTGAAACAGTCGAAACAATTTCAAAAAGACAAATCTTTAAATGGGATAGAATTTTTTTTTAAATACATAGAATTGTAGTTTGCTAATGATTAATAAACACATAATGTTCATGTTGTATAAATATTAAAATATTTTCTTTGCACATAATTATGCATATCCACTCTTGAAGGAAAATTTCTGGCTATGCTCCAGATCAATTACATATAGAAGTAATAATAAGGAATGACATAACATTATCAAAAATTTAATGTAAAATTTAGTCTCATAAATGTATTTTTATTTACATTTTAAGACATTTTCAAAAGTTCTGTGTTCATAAAATTGAAACAAATTTAAAGACTAAATGTAATGCAACATTAATTAAATAACAGCTTTTTTAATGAGGTGGCCAACATATTAAAATTTGTTTCAAGTTAGTATTATATAAAAGAAAACTTGGAATCAGCACTATCTGGACAGAAATAATGGGATTTGCGTTTAAAAAATTTCATTACTATTAGAATAAGTTTCAATATGAGCACAATGAATATTCAGTTTTAGTAACAAGGTTTCAAAATATACAATAAGTAATGTTATCGTATAAATTTACTTTCAAGAAAAGCCGAAGAAGTATCAAGTTTGTGTATATAAATAATAAAAAAAACATGTTAAACAAAGTAAATTTTATTGAAACCAATTTTCTCTTCAAAACTCGTGCAAATCCAAAAAATTGAGAAAAAAACAATAACTAATATAATAATTTCCACGCCAAATCAAAACATTCGAAAAACCTACACATTTACCAAGTCCAAACCCAAAACAAAGTATTTTCAGTGGGAAGGGAGAGGGGAAACACCAGCTCGAACGGAATAAACCGAAAGTTAACCAGCTTCTACCTTCGTTAAGAAAGTTCGATAACCAACTTAACTAGTTAAAAAAAATCGACTTTACGAACGGACAGTTACAAAACCAGTTAAGATTACGAACGCTTAGTTACACGGTTTTGCCTCAGGCTACATAACTCACTTTTTCAGTTCGACTTTACGAACCCAGCCTAAGTAACTCAACCTAAGAATAATCTGATTAAGTAATATAAGGTAATAAATGTGTGTTTTGTTAAAAAGAAATAAGGAAAACGCGAAGAAACACAGAGAGTAGGGTGGACTTTTAACTCTGTTCTTAAATACCAATTCGAAAACAGCGTCCACAGTGCTGCCTGGTATCTTCTCAGTCGAAATACCGAACACCGAACAATCAGAATGCGCAAAATAGTGCGTCACTAGTCTCAGTTGCATCGAGCTGTTGTTGACGTTCGTTGTTATCTTGTCTCTAACTGTGGCATAGAGCACCATTCACTATAAACTTTTCGCAGTTGCGCATTGTTAAAATGCTTTTTGCTTTTTCGATCTCCAATAGTGGAAACATATGACTTCGTCCAAGATAAAGAGAAAAATTTATGAAGAAAATCGTGAATTTAAGAAAGAAGTGAATTTGTATGCGCATGTAAAGAAAAATGATCTTCCAACCTCTCTCATCTGCAAAGATTTTTGTCCCATAAAAATAGTAAAAAAAAAATAACATTTTTGTCCCATAAAAATAGTAAAAAAACCCAAAATTTTTGTATCATAAAAATGGGATAAAAATGTTTGTAGGTAAAAGCTCATATAGGCATCGTATACATTTATTTTGAGACTCATTAAAAGTTTTGAAATTCTGATAATTAATCATTCTGATCTTAGCGCAGAAAAGTCTGTTGACTACTGACGTAGGAGGCTGGTGGATTCGGATTTAATACAGTGGGTTTTTTAAAAATACTTTTAAGAAAGCAACTACTTACTACTTATATTATATTAATGAAAAAAAAACCAAAAAAAAACTGTGTACTGAACCGGCCCATTTTCTATATACACTGACCGGCCCGGTGATTGCACCGAACAACCCTATGGCCAATACACCCCTGTGAATAATCCTTTGAATGTGAGAAATACCATTTACCTACATCTACCTTCGAATGAGAGAAATACCGTTCAATCCAGTAGGTAGACCGGCAAAAGAACTGAGGCAATCTATCATAACCGCAGTCGTGTATGCTCAGTTTAAAAAATAAATGAGGACTTTTGTGCCTTGGGATCGAATTGATTATATAACATTGCTCATAAAATCGTTTTTAAAGTTATTAATATTAGTGAATGATTGCAAGTTCACCATTGGTTTGGTGATATAGTCTTTTAGTAAGTATATAAAAAACCTCTTGGCTTGGAATTTGTTAATTGAATGAATCAAACATTGGGCTTTTGCATAAAATATGGGCCTTTCTTAGAACTGTACCACGTTTTATATCCAATGAATTATTTCCTTTCGCACAATTTATGTTTTCAAACAGCAAACAGCATTTCATTTTCAAACACCATTTATTTTTACATTAAACAGAATGATGAAAATAAATGTAGTAGTTAGGAATTTATAATCCATTCTTTCAGCAAGTTGTAGCCATGTCACTAGTAGCAATAAACACCATGAGCCTAGTAATATAATAAAAAAATACCGTTGGGCAAAATTCACATTGAGTCTATTCTGTTCTATTGTTTAAAGATATCAACTTAAAAATTCTAGAGGGGAAATGAGAGAGGTATAAAAGGGAATAGAAGCATTTTATTATTTTTTAGGATCAGCAAATATTGCTTCGGGAAAAAAAAAAAAAAAAAAAAACCCTCCCACCTCACATCATAAACTCTAATCGGAAATAATGATTTTGCTTTTTATTTAATTTAAATCTCCGTAATATGAATAGTTTGTTAAAATTTCAAACTCAATTCGTAAATTCGTTTACACATTTTCCCTAATAATGTAGAAAATGGCATTCAATGCTGATTGATTCTAGATTTTGCACTCAATGAAAAAACAACAACAAATCTGTATGGTGTGTCATGGATGTTTACCAGATGGCCAGACCACTTGAACAGCGCTTCACTGCCTTGCCTTAGTGGAAGAGGGAGAAGGACTCTCCATCGGTTCCTATGAGAGGAAAGACGCATGCCTTAGAGCTGTGACGTTGTATTAGCCTACTGGCTTAAGAAATGTTTAGGCACAGGCCTAACATTTTGTAAAATTCGAAGGAATTGTAAATAAACGTTGTTTGTTGTTATAACATCAACATTTTTTAATTTAAGATTAAGACAAAGTCAAAATCCTTCATAGGTGGTAGAAAAATAGTTTTAACAAGGACTGTTAAGGGAGTATTAATTGAAATAAATATTATTAAACTTTCTTTAAACAACTATTCTCTATTCTTGGTTATGATTTTATTGAACTTTCTTAAACAACTATACTTTATTTTTGATTATCAATCGAACTTTTATAACGTAAAAAGACACTGCTAAAAAAGCGCTATATATCCAGTCTCTATGGTAGAACCATTCCATATAATTTTGTATTTACAATGAGTGACATTTAATGAATGAAATCCTCTTCTGTTAAGGCTGACAACATAAAAAAAAAAACCTAGGAGTGTGGAACATCGCACAGCTTTCAATTACACTATAATGCTGACGTGGATTTGCGTCGTTTACCGTTACTATATTTTCATTATTTATTTAGAAAAAATGGCCAGTATGGCGATATTTTTTTGCGATAATTCTTGTATGGATCTTTATTTAAAAGAAAAGAAAAAAAAAAAATTGCCAAAATTGTGATTTTGGCGATGTACTTTACGATAATCCTTATATTATTCTTTATTATAAGTGAAGATGGGGAAGAAGATAAAACGATGTTTGATGAGGTATGCTCAAGGGAACAGAACTCTGTGTTGAAGGCATTCGTTTTTCAACTTTTTACGCCATTAGAGCATTTTTACAGGAATTTCGGAATTACCTCAAGAGGCAGCACAGCAATTTGTTGGAGCTGTTTCTTAGCAATCATTGAAAAACATGATTTTTTTTTTCAATCGCAGCTACCTTATGCGCATGCGCGATTTTGACGAAAGCCTTAATGGTAGATCCCATGGCAACCAGCAACCCGCATACCAAATTGAACATCGTAGGCCAATTTGTTCGGGAGTTATGCTGATCACAGACACTATATAGACAGACATTTTTTCTAGATCACTTTTTCGAAATCAGGGTATTCCAAAATGAGGAGAAATGCAAAAAAGAAATTGAAATTTTATTTTTTGACCGAATGCTATATTTTCATTACCCTATGTATAATACATATGGGTAATTGAAAGTAAAAAACCACTGCTTATTTGGAGTTTTTTTTATAAATAAAAATTTCGCCAAGTAGCTTTACTACAAACTTTGCTAGAAAACTCGTTTATGAGATATTTCTCTTGCACCCAAGATATTAACTTCTCATAGAATTCCACTTAAGTTCCGCATTTTAAAGCACCTACTCCCTAGGGGAACTTCCGATTTATTTTTATACAATCTTGCTCATCTAGTTGAGAATTTCAAACTGATATATGACCATTGATATAAATAAACAACTGGATAGACTGCTCCATTGTCAATGCAAAGAGAAAAACGCGCCGGGGATTGCGAAGCTGGTGGGATGATTAACCAATCACAGTTCACTTTTATAGTTGGATGAGAATGCGAAAATCCTTGTAAAGTGTTAGAGTACATATTTTTTTGCACATTATTACTAATTAAGGTTTACTATTAACATTTCTGCTGTGTACAACCAAAATTTTATTTTCAATCCTCGGCAATCCGTATTTTTTATCCCACCAATTGCATCTGGCAACGGCTTCATTTTCTCAGTGTTAAGCAGTCTATCCAGTTGTTTATCTATATCGATGTATATGACACATGTCTGTAGGTATTTTTTAAATAGTCTTTATTTTTTTTTAAATTGAATATAGAAGTTAATATCTATAATAATCTGTGTGTCTGTTTGTTAGTATAGAATGATTATGTTTGTATATACTTCCACTCCACGGAGAACTCTGCAACTTTACACATAAGTAAAATTCAACTTTAACTATGCACCTAAACAGTCATAAAGTTAAAATTTTAATTGTTATTTTTAATTAATTACTTTCAATTACCCATATGTATTATACATAGAGTAATGAAAGTATGGTAAAAAAAAAAAAAATTTCGATTTTTTTTTTCTTTTTTCTTTTTCTGCATTTCTTCACGTTTTGGAACATCCCGATTTCAAAAAAGTGATCTAGAAAAAATGTCTGTCTGTATGTGTGTCTATGGTCAGCATAATTCACGAACAAATTGACCTACGATATTCAAATTTGATGAGCAGGTTGGTGATGGTCCAAGGACCTACCATTAAGGTTTTCGTCAAAATTGGTCATGCCCATAAGGTAGCTGCCATTGAAAAAAATCATGTTTTTCAATGTTTGCTAAAAAACTGCTTCAATGATTTCGATAAAAATTGCTATGCTAATGCCTCTTAAACTGTTCTTAACATCCCCGTCTCCGAAATTCCCGTAAAAATGCTTTGATGGCGTAAAAAGTGGACAAACGAATGCTTTCAACACAGAGTTCTCTTTCATTGAGCATACCTCAACCTCAATACCCACCCCCTTTCGATTTTTTTTTTTTTTTTAATTCTAAAATTTTTTCATCTGGAAGAGTCAAAATATGGAGATTTTAAACAAGCCTATAATATCTTTTAGTCAAAGCATTTGTTCTTTCCCCTAGATCAGCGTTCGTCACTAACTTTTAGAGACGGGCCGCATGACTTATGTTGGAACTTTCCGCAGGCCGCAGATTGATACCGAATACGCCAATAAATATATTGTTTTACTACATATGTTCAATGTTAGAAATGTGATAATTACTAAAGATTCAACAATATAAAACAAATTTGAAAACTGAAACAATTATTTAACTTTTTTTATATTAATAAAATAACCATTGATGTTTGATTCTTATTTCAAAAAATTAAAAAAATAATTTTCTTTACATCGTTAGTCAAAGTCATAAAAGAAGTTAATCTTTAGTGACAATAATACAATGTGACTTGACATAAACTCATAATCAATAAAGATATTTAAACCATACCTCCTAAATCTTCAATTTTAGTTGATGTTTATTGTAAGCCGGTCCGCTTTTTACTATCTACTTTGCATATAAAACTAGTCTTCGACGCTATTATTGCACTGGAGTCATAAAGATCGCGATACTTCTTTTCACGTCAAAACAAAAGAGACCAATATGCATTAAAATACTCAACTCCTGCTCATCACATTCAGAAAAGTAGAAATCGAATTGTGCCATTCACGAATCGAGGGGGTAGGGTATCATAAGTACAAAACTAAGCAATGTGAAGGAATGCGTCATTGGTAATAATTCAAACTATTGCTTTTTTTATTTTTTTCTGGCAGTCTCAGAAAAGAAAAATGATGTTGCAGATTTTCTGACGCGGGCCACTTAATGGAAAACGCTGTTTTTGGTAATAAACACATACTATTGTAGACAAATTGAAATTATTTCCGCAAAATTTGATTTTTGCTCTTCTGTACTGCCGGCGGGCCGGATAAAAAGCTGTCGCGGGCCGGATCCGGCCCGAGGGCCGCCTAGTGGCTGACGCTGCCCTAGATGGAATTGATCAGGCAGAAATAAGGGAGAGAGGATAAAGGGTAAATTGAGAGGTAGTAAAAAGATCCGTTGGTAACAAATTCAATGAGGTTATGTTAATTTAGTTCAGAAAATATTTCAAGAACGGAATTAATGCTATATATCGTGCTGTTATTAAGTTTAATAGAAAAGTAAAAAGCAACGTAGTATACCATATGTAACTGCGTTTTACACTGCTTTTCAAGTACTTACAAATTGGTCATTCTGTTTTAAGGTAGTGCAATTTCATTTGCTGTTGAACTAAGTATAAAAACACGTCGTAAAATATTAAAAGATAAAGTGTTTGAAAACTAAACTGTATAGCAACAATGTTATACTAAAGATTGTCGTACAATATTTTAGGCCAATTATTGTTTATACTTTACCACACAACGTAATATTTATTTCAACGGGTATCATATGAAAAAAATATATATTCTTTCATATGGCACGTGAATTTGAAATTAACAAAATAAAATTTTAAATGAAGAAATTGCACTTTTTGAAATCAGAAAGAGTTAAATTATTTACAACGAATTTTTTTAATCAAAATTAAATTACCGGTGTGTATAGAAAATTAATTAAATGACAGATTATCTCATCATTAATTCTATTGAATTCGTAATTTTAGCCTCTTAGTCTTAAAATTTAAGAAATATTCAGATTAGTTTTATTTTTAATCACTATTCAAGTATAGTGTCTACATATCGAGAGATGTGCACGATTAGGAAAATAAATTTTATTTATTTTCAAATTCCATTGGGACAATCATATCAGATTGCTCTGTAGTATCAGAGATTAGAGCTAAAATTTGTATAGGACTTTATTTCATTGATTTAAATTTGTATTTCATAGGAGAGAAAATTCGGAAAACTCTCATCAGTTCTACCTCTCCAGTGAGAATCATCCCCTGGATTTTGATTAAATTATTAAAAAATAAGTTAGAGAAAGTGGTAAAATTCACATGAAAATGGAGTACCTAGTACCAAACGAAAAACAAAACAAAATGAGGCATATAAAAGTAAATTGTTTAGTGAACTAGGCTTTAGATTCAAGAAATCTTAAGTCTCGACCAAATAACATAAAAATATTGTCATGATCGTTCTTCTTTGATTTGTTTGGAACCGGACAGTTCTTTAGGCATTAAATTGACAAACAATTCACTTACTTGGTCATGAAATGGCCTATTCGAAGATTATGAAGAACTCAATACAAATTAATCAATCATTAGGTCGTTTGTCAAGTTGAGTCAAGTTAGAACAGTAATGTCAACCAGCAGAAGAGCAATGGTCATTGCCACAGGTTTTTTTCCCCACTCTCTTTCAGATATTTCCCGTAACCAATAAAGTAATTTCCCTTCGAATTTCCGGGTCCAGAGGCGGCTTCCTCGGCATCCATCAATTATAGCCCTTATGGTGGCTTTAGTGGATCCATCACCCCCTATTTTTTTTAAACATATGAAAGAACGACAAAGAAAAGGTTATAAAATGTCACTCCTCAGTCTCTTTGATGAAGAAAGCAGAAAGTGTATATATATACAATTTGCGAAAAAGTTGGTATGGCAGCTGCTATACTGGTTCCGGTGCCACTGGAATGCACGTACCGTTCCAACGTTCTTTAAGATTTTTGCATGAGGCTGAGCATTTTGTGACAGGAAAAAGTAGGTGTTGTCTTTCGAAAATTTCGAGTTCATGTAACTATAACCGTAACCGCCATTTTGTTGCCATTTACACAGAATCTCGAGCTTGTACTTCTGAATAACTATACCTAAAATCTCATCTCAATCTGTTGAACGTAACAGCCGCTAGAGGTCCATATATCAGCAAAGTTTTTTTTCATGACCACCCTGTACATAGAAAACAAAAAAAAAATCTAGAATTTCGGATGCTTAACCCTCTAGACTTGCATGGGGAGTCAAAATATGTGTTGTTGCTATATTTTTAAAATTATACTTTGAACATTGTAAAACTCTAAAATATACTTATTGTAAAAATTAACGATGAATCAATACAGAATGACTCTTATTAGGCTCTTTTTACAATAATAAAGCTTTTAAAATTATAAAGAAATATATCGTAAATTATCGTACGTATGTATTAAAACTAAAGCTGTCTGCGTTTATAGTCAAGAGATGGCATTTTTTACAAGCCCTTTTTTTTTTACAAAGTTTCTGGCATTGTACCCAGCTATTTAATCCTTACTTACAATTTCCAAACATTTTTCAACTTATTTAAGTCAAATACAGTTGAAGGATGACAGAAATCTACAAAGGAGGCTAAACAATGATTTCAAAGACGTATTAAATAACACTTACTTTTTTTATTACGTCCGAATATTACGTTTGATGACAACTATATTCGATTTACATATTTCTTATTCTTAGTATTATTTTTTAGAAGAATCGTTAGAGTTAATCACAGTAAATATCAGTTGGTGATTAAAGACAGTTTATCATTGTAAGTGAATGAATATAGTTAATTCCACTCTTTTGGAAAAAGTTACATATTTTAGAGAAACAGAACAAAATAAGATCAGTAAATACTTTATTTGAACACATATTTACACTCGATACATTTCTACTAGAAAAAGATTATTTTCAAATGAATAATGCATTAAACATTTGAACAAAGAAAATGTTTGTCAAAGTAACATATAATTTTACCTTCATAAAATGTTATCTATTATCAAAAACTTTCGATTTGCTTTGAAAGTGAAGTTTTATACTAATTTAGAAATTTTAGTTGGTATTGTTTTCGAAGTTAATACAAAAAATAAAAGGTATACAGTGAGGCAAAGTACCTTAAATTACGGTATATTTTTAAGTTAATAACACAACCTAATTATCAGATCAAATTTTAGACTTTATCTCAAACAACTCTTAGCTATTTCCATTTAAATACTTTGGTACAATTTTCATTTAACAATTGAATCGCTAAATATATAAGGAAATCAAGAGTAAGGCTCCTTTTTATACTAAACGATTCAATTATGAAAAATACAATACTTTATTAGCATATCTTAACTGATAAAGGTGTATCGCTTTGATTTACAGAATGATTGTAATTAAAGTTCGACTTTCAAAAAGCTATAAAAAAGAGAATCACTGCTCATAATGACCTTTTGATGATTTGTCTCGAATGTATCCGAAGAAGGAGGAAATGGTATAGAATAAGAAAACTATTTCGAACTATTTTTTTCTTATGCCATATCATTTCTCCCTTCTTCGTGAATATTCATATGACATTGTGTGACGTCAGATTTTTTTTTTTTATAAATAGGTTTATTTTTATTATTTTTTTTTTATGCAGCACCGTTTCCTTATTTTTCAGTGGTTGAGCAGTGCATCAGGTGCAATTTCAGGTCATTTTGGCCTGTGGTTATTTTTTAAGGCCTTTGGAATGTTGAACTTTAAATATAATTACACTGCATATATAAAAAAAATAAAATAAAATTGCATTAGTATCTTGTTTTGAAATACTCAGTACTTAAAATGATCAGTAATAGTTTTATTGACAGTGGCAACTTATGAAATTTTTAAAGTGAATTAATTAAAAAATAAGATAAACTGGAATGACGTTTTTAAAAAAAATTACTTGTGCGGAAAAAATTCGATGATGTGGCTCTACAAATTGACTAGGAAAAGTAATATGCAGCGATGATTGAATACGAACTCTACATATAAATAATGTTAGAATGAGAGAGCGAAGTTCTTAAATTATGTTTGATTTAAAAAAAAAAAAAAAGGAAAAAAAAAAAAAAAAGGATTTAAAATTGAATAAAGTATGTAGTGACAAGGAAAAAGTTTCGACGACGAATGAGTACACACCCCTAAATTACGAGCAGTTCGAAATCATGAATATTTTTATGTCTATTGATTCTTCAATTAGAAAGTTCAACAACTACAAACGATTTGAATGATAGTCAACTAGGGATTTTGATTAGTTGCAAGGCGAAGTTTGTAAAATACAAAGTTGTACGGTTTGTAAACAACTATTCAGACGATATCTAAATTGTGTTAGTTGAACTAAAGCTCATTTAATGGCGCCAATCATTGTGTTCCTCTTTAGAATTAATACTTTTGCAACCATGCAATTCACATTTTTGTACAACAATATTTTATAAGTAATGCAACTAACCTAGGAATGTGTGTTTTGGGATCGCCAAAGAAATTTTTATAAGATGGATGCTAAGAAAGTTTTGTTGTCAAAAAATTTAAACTAAACCTAAAATACCTTACGTCTGCATTTTTCTTATACTACAAGCTTATTATTATAAGTAAATGACTGTGTTAAAACATCAATTCCTGTACTAAACAATAATTATACTGTAATCACCGGATAAAAATTGCCTTGCTAATGTAAATATATACAAACAAAAATTGACAATATCAAGATATATACAAGTCACGACCGATTAATAATTGGTCATGTAATCTAACCTAACAATTTTCCGAATCTAATTTTACATGCAGTGAAGAAATTACCTATTATTAATACACCTTTAATTTATATAATTTATGAAAAGGATAAGAAATAAAAGTAAAAATACTGTTTAGGAAAGACGTCAATTATTTTTCTTCATGAATTTTGGAAAATTCATTACAAAATAACTTAACAGACTTATTTTTCAAAATCAAGTTTAAAAACAGAAAAGGTTTACATTATTACAGTTGTATATTTTACCTACCCATCCAAAACGTTAATACTTCCCGGATTGGCTGGGGCAATGTATTTCCCCCCAATTTTCACACAAATAACTCTTAAATATAGAAACAACACATTGTACAACAAACTATACCATACGTAACCAATTTACGTTACTTTTTATAACAATTAAGCAAGATAAGTGTAAATTTTGCCAGCAAAAAGACTAGAAACACCCGTAACACCTAGAAAAAAAAATGTTTAATATTTTTCTTTTGATGTGTGAAAAATAAATTATACACATCTAAGTTTATATTCACTATATTGGGAGTGCTAAAACTATTTAAGTCTGTTAATAAATTTTACTTCCAATAAATATTAAGAAAAAGGGTATTTTTCAGCAACATACTTCTTAATATTTCAAGAGTCATTTTGAATTTCAGATATTATTTATATTACAAGAGATAGATGAATTAGCACAAGTTATTTATTAGTTAATGTTCTTCTATAAGAAAAAAAAGCATTTTAAGTAATGAAGCAATATTTCTTAAAAATTTGTAATTGAAAAATATTTAATTGGTTCTATTAGTTGAAAGAAGATTGATGGTCAATAAAATGTTTTGCATGATGGTACAGTACTCAAAAAAAAAAAAAAAAAAAAAAAGCAACAACCACAGAACGATGGCTATATCTTGCATTCTAATTGATGAAACAACAAAAGTCAAGTACCGTTGTAAATTGTGGAAGGTCTTTATAAATAGTATATATATATATTTTTTTTATCATGAAGGGTCATCTACATATTAAAACTAAACCAAACTTTAAAAAGTTCAATGGCAACCCCATAATATTATACCATATTTAGATTTAGAATCTAAAAAAAGTCTAAATACCAAACTTTATAAATTTCCAATGAGTGGTTAGTAATTTAAATGATGTCAAAAAAATTATAAATTAGTGTTAAAAAGAAAATTGGTGATTTTGGCCATAAATTCTTATATGGTTAATATATTTTAGCAGTTTTTATTTCAAAGGATAGTTTGTTTAAGGCCAAACATAAATAACATGTAACTTTTGTATTCAACAGTTTTTTAATAATTATTTATTAATTGATAAAACAAGTTTTTTTTTTTTTTAATAGAAACAATTTTTTTGTTGCTTTTATTAGAATTATCATGGTCGAAAACCCCTTCAGAATTTTTTTCATTCCATTTTGACATTTGGTTCTCGATATTTTAGCAAAAATGTAAAAAAGCTCACTTTAATTAAGGGACCGGGTAATAGATTACGCCTTGAAGCATGCAAAACGTTCGATTCTTCCCCTCGATAAAGAAATTTGCCCTCAAGATCGTCCAAAACATTTTCACTCATAAGTGATGTGTTTCTCAACATAATGAACTGAAATTTGGTATTTTGGATAAACGAGGTATTCTAAATCGAATGAAACCATAAAAAATAGGGTTCGTATATAAATTTTTAAAGATAGAGTTAAATTTACTTAGTATACATCCCCCTAAGAAAAAAAATTGCTTCAGATATATAGAAAATCGTAAACAAAAACATTTTGGTGCAAATTTGCATACTCTACATTAATGATCTTGTGCTGTTTAAGATATCGTCAGTCGGCTTAGACCCAAAAGGTACTAATTTATCAAAGTTTTATTTAGAGCAAAAAAAATCTGAAGTGCTAATTCAACATGAGCTTAACGCTTTTGAGTCAACACAAATTTATTCCAGTGATGAAGTTGAAGCTTTTATTAACCAATGGATTTTCTCTTCCTGTTTCCAAATGTACCAAAAGCTAATCGGAGACCAAAACTGGACTTAATGCCTTTTAACTCCTACCGATGATACATAACATTTCAGATGACTTTTACTTCGACCAAAGAACAACAAGAATGGAGAGTGATCGTAATGGGAGTGAAATAGGTAGTTACTTATTTGGCATAAGAAGAAAAAAAAAATTGGATTAAAAAAACAAAAAAAACCCGACCTAATCACACTTTCGACTTTGTACAAACAACATTTCATAAATCTGCAAACAGATCTTCATCAAGGCAAGAAATTGGTAACTGAATGATCCTCAAGTCTTGAATAAAAAATGGCAATATGTTCAGTAAAGAGAAGTGACATATGCCACTTTTGCTGTTACACTGCATTTTACTTTCTGTTGTACAACATCACACAAGTGTAGATAGTTCCATAGCTCGCTGCACAGAACAATCTAGTCCCAGCTGACTTAGTCTACTTCTTTGTAGATCTTTGCAAGCTCTGGTCTTTTCCCATTGCCACAAATAGACGTTATGGACGCTGGCCACTCCGCAGAAGACAATACCCAGTCCAATCACAACGCTGGTAGCCATGGCGGGGACTTCGTTGAAATGGATGAAGGTGAATAAGATGATACCTGAACAGATAATTAAAGTTAATAATAGTTCTATTCTATAATAAGTGGTTTTGTGCATGCTCTTAAGTATTAAATAGTTAACTAGGATATGTGTTGATTATTATTTGTTGTTGTTGTCATATTGCTTATTTATCCAGTCTTTCAATGTATTGAACAGAAACATTGACTTTTATCCTAATAAGAACATAAAATCGAATGAAAGAAAAACCGCATTTTCACTTCACAACTAAATATCTTGCTAACTTTAAGCAAGAATCATGCAACAAAATTGTGCAGAGTGAAGATTTGTTAAATAAAGTATTAATACGTAGTAAAATGTTTTTTTTTTTTTTCTTTTTTTCGACAAACTCTACCAATAAGAGTAGTTTTGAATAAAGGGGAAAGCTGCAATTTTATTTCGCAACTATCGACACAAAATTTAGACCAGCTATCTCTGGAAAGATTTTCTTCAATTGTGTTATGCTGAGTAAATAAGAGTTATTTAAAATTTTATTATTTAAAAAACAAAGGGGAGTAGTTTTGATTTTAAGTTCGAAATAAGCCGAACTACTCCAAAACTTTCAACAATATAAATTCTAAAAAAAGTCTGGAATTTCGAAGTTCGTGATGCATTTCTAATTTTTATTTAATTTAATATTAAACCTTCTTAAATGTAGCAATATTGTTAAAAAATATGCAGTTTAAAAACTATATCTCTAAAATAATGGCCATGTATGAGGTAAAAAACCTTTAGAGTACCACACAAGAACTTAAATGTGAATACATACTCACAATCACTCGTCCAGAAACGTATAACTTAGGGCAAGTTCTTGACAAGGATTGGTTTTATAACTCTAGTCATTTTATCAAGTCGCAAATATGTTTCAATTACTAATAATATATGGTTTACGAAAATAATTCCTTTACCTGTGAAAAAGAGTGGTATGGACAGAAAGAAGCCTCCAATAGCCACAATTCGAGTGTGAGCGCTCCTTTTCAAAAACTTGTTCGTTCTGAAAAATAAATAAATAAATAAATAAATAAATAAATAAATAAATAAATAAATAAATAAATAAATAAATAAATAAATAAATAAATAAATAAATAAATAAAAGCATTTTTCAATACGAATTTCAATTAATTAGTTTGCTTTATTCTTCATGACACTCAAAACTCAGACCACTAAAATAAATTTGAAGATCGCTGTTCTTTTTCTACCTTAATGGATCTAATGAACTATTTCCTATTTCACATTACCCTAATATTTAAACGTAAGATTTTTTTTACAAGATACAACATCGAAGAACAGCGCCCATTAAAGAAATCCTATATATTATTACTGGACGTTTTTTTTAGACGATCCCTTTTTCTTTCAAAACTGAAATCGAAACCACAATTTCTTTTTTACCCGGGGCCTTAAGCCCAAGGGTATTGTTTTTAATTGGGCAAAAGTGTGGTCCGGTGTCCGCCCCCACTTGACAACTCTTTGGGCATGCGCATAAATGGTATTGTCTGGGCATGCGCCTGCTTGTATAAAAAGAGATGTATGGTGATATTGTTCAGTTGTACCGTGCTCAAATATTATATAGTCTTGTAATTGAAATGACATATTTTTAGAAGAAATTCATCGATTGGTGTTGCCAACGTTAATTAACGTATGTATTAAAATTATTTTTTGCGCGTGATTATAAAAAAATATTGTATGCAACACTTGGGAAAATACTTTTTCAAACTCGGTAAATAAATTGACTCCTGCTAATGCACTCGTCAAATAAGCATTTTACCTCGCTTGAAAAAGTATTACTTTCCCAACTAGTTGCATAAATAACTATTATTGAATATCAATTCACATAAAGACACACAAGTCATATTTTAACAAAAGATTCATTTATTTTTAACACTTTGATTTAGATAATATAATAAGAATTATTATTTTTAATTATTAAAAAAATAAATAAATAAATAAAAAAAAAATAAAGGAATCAAATATCAAATGTTGTTTTATTGTTATAATTTTTTTTTTTTTTTAAATTATTTTTATTTAAAAAAAAAATTTCCGAAATATTTTACATTGTTTAATCTAAAGTAATCACATTTTTAGCGTTAAACATACTAAGTGAAAATAATATATTGGCATATTCGGTAAAAATCTGCGGCTCGCAAAAAACTTCAACATAAGTTATACGGGCCCGTCTAGAACATTTAGTGGCGAACGCTGGCTTAGAGTGTTAAGTAATGGGTCTTTTTTACCAAGACATATAGTACGTCATTATAATAGAATCATGTCAAGAATATTAGTCTTTTTCTAAGCATTCGAAATTCCAAAAGTGAAACCACACCTTCCAAATGTATAATTCTGCATATGCCACTGCATGTAATAATAGAAATGAAATATCATCAGTTTACAACGAGTAAAGTCGTCAAAATAAAATAGTCCAGCAGTAAGTGTCCGTTGGAAAGCCCAGTTGGCTAGAAATAGCTTATTAGGATCATGTGCAACAACTTTGTGGAGAAAATGTGGGATATGAAGAGAATTCAGAAAGCTAATTTGGTCATGCCATGATGACTTATGGATATATTACCATAACAGGCGCGTAGCCAGGGGGTGGCTGATGGGGCTGCAGCCCCCTCCGAAATTTTCAAACCTCGAAAGTCAGAAATAGATCTATTTATGCTTGGATAATGGTTGTAATAAGCTACGGTGAGAGAAAAATACCCGAAAGCTGTATATACCCATTGCGTATCTCACTCTCTCAATCTCTGCATATCTGACGTAACGAAAGTTCAGTGCATCCGAAACGCCTTTGGTGTAATTTCAGAAATTTGCAGTTTCTTTCATAAATCTGCAAAACGAACAGATATTCTGAAAAAGAATATTAAAGACTTGAAACCTAACACAAAACAGACGAAACTTAAGACGTTATGTGAAACTCGTTGGATTTTACGTCATGAAGCTATTTTAATGTTCAAGGAGTTTTTAGAGCCAATCATCCCTTCGTTACAGGAAATCGAGGGCCTCGCAACAGACGATTCGTCCAAAAGGGCACACATTTTGTTGCAAAGCACATGCCAGTTTTCTTTTCTATAGTATGTTTGTGCATCGTCAGTAAACTGCTCGGTTGCACATACAACCTATTCGAGTATCTGCAAAGTACTAACATTGACTTGGCCAGTGCTTTGGGTGAAGTCAGCAACATAACGATGATGTTGCAAGAAATGAGAAACAACCATGTGGATAAGTTTAATTCTATATATAATGAAGCTGAAACCTTAGCTGTAAAACATAATATAGAAGTCAAAACATCAAGAGTGTGTAAAATCCAAAAGAATCGCCCAAATATAGCCTACAAAACAACTGAAGAATACTATAGAATACAATTTTTTACGCCCTACTTAGATGATATGATATCTTCATTAAATGAGCGCTTTTTGCCTCATAAAGAAACAATTTCTTCCTTGCAAAACCTTATTCCGCAACACGCTGTTGGGAAGAGTTTTCAAGATATTGAACCATGCATCTCCTTTTATGAAGATGATCTTCCTACTTACAAAGATGTGATTGAAGGCGAATGGGAGCTGTGGAAAAGAAAGTGGATGTCGGTCGAAATGTTACCAAACTCAGCGATTGGGTTGCTGTATGAATGCGACCAAAACATCTTCCCCAGCATATACGTTTTGCTCAAAATCCTATCCATTCTGCCAGTGTCAGCAGCCACAGCTGAGAGAAGTTTTTCTACTCTTCGGAGATTGAAAACTTATCTTAGAAGTACGACAAGCCAAAATCGCTTAACTGGACTGGCTTAGCTGAATATCCATAGGCAATGCTCAGTTTCAGACGAGATGGTCCTCAACAAATTTGTCAGCAGTGGAACTGTTAGAAAATTCAATTTAACTTTGTAATGCCTCTTAATTAAATACAATTGTCCCATTATTAAACTTTATTTTAAATGTGATATTTCTTCTCATTTCCTTATTTTAAAAAGCATTTTTATTGTGTTTCATTAAAGCATTCTTAATCAAATATTATTTATGCATATTAATACTTAATGTCACGATTGTGAAAAGAAAGGGTCATTTGATTATTACTACATTTAACAAATACATTTTCTTTCCAGTGAATGCTATATGTGCTAAAAGTATTACAATCCCCAAAAGTGTTTATTTGTTTTTTAGTTTGATTAATTTTGATTTGTAAATTATTGAATGATAATTATTGTTTCCGAAGTTGACATTTATAATTTCTCAGCCCCCCCCCCCCCCGAAAAAAAATCCTGGCTACGCCCCTGTACCATAATGTCATCATAGCATGATTACCATTAGTATATTTATAAGGTTTTAAATGCTCAAATGCTGGATTAGTTGTAATTAGGAATTTAATTTCACTCGATAAAAGTAAGCATAAAAATACAAAGAACCAAACATATTGAAAACAATAGGAATATGCAAATAATCAATTATGGAAATTAAACAATTAAGAAATGGCAAAAGAAATAGGGTTGCAAAATATGAACTTTATCACCAACCAACAGGCGCAAAATTTGCTGGCGATATTTCCACTTCAACTAGGAAGAGACCAAATAAAATTTTTTAATATAACGAAATAAAAATTATTTTCGTGATTTTTTACTTTTAATTACCCATATGTATACATAAGGTTACGAAAGTATAGCATTCAGGCAAAAAAAAAAAAAAAAAAAAAAATTGTGCATTCTTCTTGGAACATCCTGATCCATTTTTGTATGTGTGTCTGTCTGTGGTCAGAATACCTCCCGAACTAATTGACCTACGATGTTCAAATTTGGTATGAGAGTAAGTGGAGGCCATGGGACGTACCATTAGGCTTTTCGTCAAAATCGCGCATGCGCATAAGGTAGCTGCTATTGAAAAAATCACGTTTTTCAATGATTGCTAAAAAACGACTCAAACTATTTTTTTTTTAAATCAAAATCGCTGTAGTAATGCCTCTTAAAATGCTCTAAACATCCCCACCTCCAAAATTCCCGTAAAAATGCTTTAATGGCATAAAAAGTTGAAAAAAGAAAGCCTTTAACACAGAGTTCTCTTTCCTTGACCATACCTCATCAACAATGGTTTCTTCTTCTTCTCTCCTCAATTTCACTTATAATAAAGGATAATATAAGGATTATTGAAAAGTATATCGCCAAACTCACCATTTTGGCGAAGTTTTTTTTATTTTAAATTCTCCTTCTGGCGGGATTGGGGAAATTTTTTACGGGAAAAGTAACGGATAATTCCTAGATTTAGCTGAGAAAATTGACTACCGAACAGAATTTCTTTACGTTCTTTCAATACGTTTTCTTTTATCTACGACTTGCCACATTTTTATTAGTAAAGAAATAAGAACGAAAAAAATGGAAAACATTTATCCTTTTGTAAAATTTGACCAATTTCCTTTTTCTCTTATCTAAATTTTTAAATATGAACTTTTTGAGTTAAGCTTTTTTTTTTTAATTACTGGGTAATTTTTAAGAAGACGTCTTGATAACACCAAAAATTCATAATTCGTGCTCAAAATTTCTTCGTTACAATGCATATAACCTTAAAAAATAACTTTAATTCTTACTAATATTATTAAATTAATAATAATTAAAAAGACCCTTTATTGGCAACTTTTATAAGATTTTTTCTGCAATTTTTTTTTCATGTATTACTTTACTAATTAAAGAAATTAATTGTTCCTTTAATTATTGATATATTAAATTTGGTATTATAAATTGGATAAATGAAATACGTATTTCCTGAATGTCAATTAAAATTATTTAATTTTTTACTGAGAACTTCTGCAAGACTTTTTAAAATGGCTTATTAAATAGCATATCGCCAAAATCATCATTTTGGCGGAGTTTTTTTTTTTTTTTTTTTTTTTTTTTTTTTTTTTAATTTTTTTTTTTTTTTATTATTATTATTATTATTTTTAAAAGACCCCACGCAAGAATTACCGTAAAAAACATTGCCAAACTCGCCATTTTTATTACATGAATGATAAAAATATAAAGACGGTAAATGTCACAAGTCCACGTTAGTATTATAGTGAAATTGAAAGTTGTGCGAGATTCCACACCCCTAGTTTCTCTCGTGTCACGACAAGATTAAAAAAACCTCAACATTTAAATTTTTATTTTTGAATTAAAAATTGAATTACTATTACATTAGTTTCATGATTTAATGCATTCCGTTTTTTTACGGCTGATAAGAATTTCAAATGTTTGGAAGCAATGTTTTAGCAGGCTAGGAAAGTGTGCTTTAAAAAAATAGCATTAGATATATGGGGCAATAAACAACAAACGAACAATCATAATAAGGGGGATTAAAGTAATTATGTGGTTTTAACTTTAGTTTAAGTGTGGATATGGAACACCATATAAATGAGAAATTCAGACAGACTAACACTATAAGCTATAGAGATATCACACGCAATATTTCTGTTTAATGTTTGTGCATATAGAAATAAAGCCACACATCCAATATCAGGTTAAAGTAAATCACTTTGATAAAGGGAATAAGCATAAGCCTCTTGACTGTTTGACAGAATTTGTTTAACCAACGACACTTTCCTTTTCTGTAAGTACACACTTTAGTTTAATGATCCCTGGCCTTGGAATCACCTGCCCTGAGCAAGCACGTAGCTCCGTATCACGTAAAGCAAGCAAGGACTACAAAAAAAAAAAAAAAAAAATGTCGCGATCTTTTGCTATTCTATATAACAGCCTGTCTACTTAAACTGAAAAGCATAATTGAAGCTACATACGAAAATTGAGCAATTCGATACACATGTTTTTCCCCGCTATCAATCTGTATGCTTTGATCAATTGTAATGAGTAGTAGCTGTATAGCGTTGCTTGGAAGAAAAAAATAATTTTAGAAGGAATCGTTGTCTTTACTTTTAATTAACCATATGTCTGCATAGGGTAATGAAAGTATAGCATACTGTCAAAAAAAAAGTTTAAATTTTTCTTTTTGCATTTTTCCACGTTTTGAAACATTCTGATTACAAAAAAGTTATCTAGAAAAAAATGTCTATCTGTGTGAACGTGGCCAGCCTAACTCCTGGACAAATTGACTTGGGAGGTTCAAATTTGGTGTGAGGGTTATTGGTGACCCTGAGACCTACCATTAAGGTTTTCGTCAAAACCGCGCATGCCCATAAGGTAGCTGTCATTGAAAAAAAATCATGTTCTTTAATGATTGGTAAAAAACGGTTCTAACGATTTTTATCAAAATCGCAGAGTGAATTACCTATTCCAAAAAAAAAAAAAAAAAAAAAAAAAAAACACCACCAGCAACTAGCGGTGTTGAACATCACACAGCTTTCAATTATATTATAATATGGACGTGGATATGAATTATTTACCGTTTTTATATTTTTATCCTTCATTTAGAAAAAATTGTAAGTTTGACGATATCTTTTACGATAGTTCTTTTATGGGTCTTTAAAAAAATGCTTTTGTTCTTTTGTTGAAGGCATTCGTTTTTTAACTAAAGTTTTAAAGAAGTTCTCAGTAAAAATTTAAATAATTTTAATTGGCATTTAGGAAATATATATTTCACTTATCAAATTCATAATATCAAGTATAATATATCAATAATTAAAGGAGCAGTTAATTTCTTTAACAAGTATAGTAATACATGAAAAAAATTAATTGCAGAAAAAAAATCTGATGAAAGTTACCAACAAAGTGTCTTTTTAATTACTATTAATTTGATAATATATTAGTAAGAATTAAAGTTATTTTTGAAGGTTATATGCATTGCAGCAAAGAAATTTTGCGCACGAATTATGAATTTTTTGTGTTATCAAGACGTCTCCTTAAGAATTACCCAGTAATTAAAAAAAAAAAAAAAAAAAAAAAAAAAGCTTAATTTAAAGAGTTTATCCCTGAAAATTTAGATAAGAGAAAAACGAAATTGGTCGAATTTTGTAAAAAAATAAATGTTCTACATATTTTTCATTTTTTATTTCGTTCTTATTTCTTTACTAATAAAAATGTGGCAAGTCGTAAATAAAAGAAAACGTATTGAAAGATTCATTCTGTTCGGTAGTCAATTTTCTCAGCTGAATCTAGGAATTATCAGTCACTTTTACCATGAAAAATTTCCCCAATCCCGCCAGAGGGAGAATTAAAAAAAAAAAAAAAAAAAAAAAAAAAAAAGACTTAGCCAAAACTTTTTTATAATTATTATATTATCCCTTCTAATAAGTGAAACTGAGGGGAGGAGAGAAAACGACCGTTGATGAGTTATATTCAAGCAAAGAGAACTCTGTGTTGAAGGCATTCGATTTTCAACTTTTTATGCCATTAAAGCATTTTCACGGAAATTTTGGAGGTGGGAAAGTTTAGAATACCTTAAGAGGCATAATCACAGCGATTTTTTTAGACCATGGCCAACCACCTACCCGCACACTAAATTTGAACATTGTAGGTTAATTTGTTCGGGAGTTATGCTGACCCCTCACAGAAATTTTTTCTCGATCACTTTTTTTTTAAATCAGGATGTTCTAAAACGTGGAGAAATACACAAAAAAAAAAAAATCATATATATTTTTTTTTTTTGGGAGGACCGAATGCTATACTTTCATTTCCCTATGTATACATATGGATAATTGAAAGTAATACAAAAACGCAAACAGTAAATTACTTCAATCTATTTTAAAATTGAAACCAGAGTGGTATCGAGTGAGTGAAAATTTTCCATGTCCCTAGTATGCAATTAAAATATTGATATTTCAAAGGTGAATGAACACAATGTTTCATTTCTAACATTAATAAAATCAGTATTAATATTTACTAAGTAATTAAGTAAATTTTTTCTAATTGTAATTTTTCCCTTATGAATTCAGATTTAGTTTTTGATATGATTATTTAAAATCGATACAACGTGATAGCAGTTTATTATAAATGCAATTTAAAAAAAAATAATCTTTAATTTAGTAACGGATATGTATCCTACAAATTTTATAATTTCATAAAAGTTTTATGTGCCAGTTTTTTTAAACAGTAAATATTTGTAAATACAAAATATTTTATGCATTTATGAAAATTATTTAACTATTTTTTCATTTGAATCAACGACACTACATGCATACAAATACGTTTTTTTTTAACAAAACTATGAAGATTCACAAGTATTTCTTCTCTTCAGAGTTCTAGTAAATTTATTAGAATTCTGAAATTGATTCTTCGGAAATTTCTACCGAAGACTTTTAATAAAAAAGCACATTAAATTTCAAAGTGAACTAAAGTTGTTTGTCCTCTAGGTCCTTTTAATGGTTTCTTCAAATAGCCAATCTCGATAACTTCGAAGGGAAATTCAATACAAGATAGAATTCTAAGTGCCTTTTATTTGTACGAGCTTGTTCTTCAGCTGAATTGCCTAATTACAACGCAAGGGGGAGCTCAACCTTTTCATGAATATGCATTCGAGTTTCTTTCTTTCTCGGCAGGGAAGCTTTTTCATTGCAGAGTTGCATATTGATGAACTTTTATGCTCTCTTCCGGTTTCTCAGAGAAGTCCTTGACAGAGATGTGAATAGAAATTTCAGATGGATGTACTTTATGACTTGTTTCCTTTTGCTGTTACCTGTTTCGAACAGTAATGGAAATAAACGGAATTGAGAAGGGGGAAAAAAAAGAAGAAAGTGTTCATTCTGTTTCGGAAATAGAATGAAGTTTCCGAACTGTAGGATTTTTTTATGGTTCCGACAAGGCCGTTTCCGTGTCACTGCTGGCGTAATCAGAATGTTGTTTTCATTGAAGTAACTATCGTCGTTGTTTGAAAATGAGGAACGCTAAATCTTTCAGAATTATCTCTCTTCTAATATTACACCTATTTTTAAATCTTCGAAACAAAAAAAAATGTTTTATTAAACGAGATTGCTTACATAACATAAATCTGGTTCTATTTTATTTTACTTAAATAAACTAAATTTAGCTAAAATTTACTTAAATTTTGGATTAAAATTATTCATGACATATATTATATTATTTATAAAAAAATATCTTAAAATGGCAAATAAAAATTAAGAAATTTATAAAACGAAAACAAACAACTACGCATCTGCCATAACAATCTCCGCATGATTTATTTCGGCTTCCAAACTTATCTCACAAATTATTTTGATTAATTGAAATTGATAACTATGTTTACGGAAACATGAACAGGTTTGTCCATTTCTTTTCTCATCACACCATTCCGCTCAAATAATGTCTATCGAGGTATTTACGACTTTTTGTTTTTCGAACGACGTCCAGAAGTCACTCCTTTTAATGGCTCTCCACATTGAAGAAGTCATCGATGATAATCTACAAGGGAACTAAATAAGCTCCGAAGTTGATTAAAATAAAGATCAAGAGTCGCTTTACATAAGAAAATATTCTGATGGACTAATCACATCATCGAAAGAGATCAGCGTCAGGCCGTCGCTAATTAACATACTGGCGAGTAATGCTTAGCCAAGTGAGGAAAGTAATCTCGAATCAAAAACTAGTGGAGGGTGAGGGGAGGGGGAATTCAAAGAATAAAAGAAAAGCATTTATCGCTAAGCCGAGACATTTCTGGGCGAATATAATTAATTACCAAGTATAATGACTAAGCTGGAGAGCATGATGTCAAGATGAAGATGATACGCTACAGATCCCGTTCAACAAAAGCTATCCAAAGTCGGCGCAATTACGACACTGTTATTTATTCTTCAGCGTGCGAGATTTTGGACTGATGCGAAACATTCACATTGGGTGTAGTTGTGGATGAGTACTGGGTCAACGACTCCCAGCATTGACCAGATTGGGGCGCGCTCTTCTTTGGTGTGTGTTTGTTATGGGCTTGCAGAATGCCATTGTTGTATATCTTGAGCGAAATGTACTTTTTTGAAGAATGATTCATCTGCGAGGAATGCGATACAATCTGTTTGCTAACTGATGACAACAGAGGTTGGATAACACCATCTGCCACCATTTAGAGGTGAACTGGAGTTAAAGTACAGCTCCAATGCTGGATTTCCAACAGGCTAATTTGATACGGCTGCCAATCCATTTGCCTGTACCATAGACAGAATGTAATATGTTCCAAATCACATTACCTGCCAAAATTTTGCTTAAAATCTTACTAAGTTTGTATCATATATAACAATACAAATGATTGGCGAGATTTTAAGGGATACTTACATAAACTGTTCTGTTTTGTCCAAAAATCATCCAGCAGAAAATTACGCAACTTGAAGGAATAATTAAGTGAAGATTTCTTTCTATAAACATATCAAAATTAACTTGTTAATTTGGCCCTCTATTTCAGTAGCTTCATATTTTGGACAAAAAAAAAAAAAAAAAAAAAAAAAAAAAAAAAAAAACACCCTTAACCTGCCAATATTTCAATTTTATTTTCGAATTAAAATGTCATCAAGTGAGTGTTAGAGTAAAGAGCAATTATTCTTTTTGTGACCGATTAAAAAATTCCGGCGTTTGGAAGCAATATTCTGGACTTCTTATGGGCAAAAAATTATTTTATTTGGTTCATTAGGAGGTGAAAGGCAGATGACTTTTTTTTGGTAGGACTTCCAACTCTGATGTGCATTTTGTGCCAAGAGTTGTTTACATTAAATTGCGCAAATTTTGGCAACCATAATTGCTTACATTTGCTAGTAAAAAAATAGCGCACCTGTCATCATTTGTACCAATTCAAAGATAAAGAACGATTCTGTGACTTGTATTTTAAAATCTGTGAATTGTAATTGTTTGATAATAATCAGAAAAGTAAGGTGTTCTTGACATTTGGCAGTTTCCTATATTGCGCAGAGTGTTCCGTTTGGTTAATTCTTTTGACTGTGGTACTTCTCGGTCCTGTGATAGAATGGCTTATAAGTGAGAGTATGACCGTACCTTTCTTACTATTTAAATATTGCTCGTGCAATTAAAGGAAGTCAAATACGTCAGTTTCAATGAATAAGAAAAACATTTAGAACGTTTCCTTTGTGATGTATGTAATGACCAATTAAAATTTTTCAAAAACTTTTGAAATGAAATTTAAATAATTTTCAGTTGTTTTTGTAACAGCTTTACGTGACTCTGAGGAGAAGGATATCTCGACCCCCCCCCTCTCCACACACAACACATTCAGACAACTCTTTGTTTTTATGGGTTAAATTTAAAAAAATAATAATAATAGTAATAAACCGCATGATCATCCAGTATTTTGAGTCAAGATTTTTGAAAAGTACAGAAATATTTAAACATCAATGTGTGAAATTCTGTTTTATGTTATATTCTGGATAAGTAGTGGATTTTTCATAGAATAATATCCAATCCCTTCTGTTATGGAACTTAAACGACTTAAAAAAATTGGTAAAATATCACATTTGTACATTCGTACTTAAAGGATGTGAATGAATATTCAGAAGAAAGAATCATAAAGTAATATTTTATGCAAAATTTGGAGTAGTAAAATTGTCTTGTAGCTGACTTTGATAATCGAACATTATTAATTTATAATTTTACGGCAATACTGATGGTTCTTATGAACATCGTTATTGGGAGTGAGGATTCTTCGATTGGAAACACTCGTAACCCAACACACCTTAAAAGTAAATTCAAATGTGGTCATTCTATTATAAAATCCTACAGTAAGTGTTTTATTTGTTCTGCTTATGTCCGTTGACTGTGATGTCTCATGCATAAAGTCTATTATTATAATCCAAAATAAAATCGTTTGGAGACATAAGCATGCATTTTTATTTCACTAGAATAATATCCTTTTTCTTTACGTAAAAAGTCTTGGATTCTTTAGAAAATGGAAGATTTTGAGTATTTCACTCCACACTGAGAATTCTCTGATTGTAAGAAAAGAAAACTTAAGAATATCAGGTAAGATTAACGAACTTTTATCCTCTTAGCATAATTGACGAATCTGCTAACGAATACTAACAACTGATTAAATTTCTTGTGTTTTGTTGCTTTTTTTTATTTTTTACAAAAAAGAAAAAATACCCGGAAGCAGTCAACTTTACCTAAGATATGATAGAATAAAATGAGTAATTTAGGATATTGTGTCATAATTTGAGCTTCAGCTCTATTATTTTTCACTTCCGCGAAATAGAATAAAAGCTGCTTTTAAGTTGAAAGCCTCAGACATATGCACTCAGAGAAAAATAAACTGCATAGCATGAAATCCAACCAGCAACTTTTATATTTAAATGTGCTCAAGAAATGGAACGATAATCCCATTGAAGTCGTTACTTCTGGGCGTGTGTATGTAGTTTGATCACGAAACCCTACTTCGAAAGAAATTTAAGATAGACAGACATTTTATGAACTTGAATATGTTTAGTATTTTAATGCTGTTAAGTACGTTAAAGAAGTAATGACTTATGCTTGATGCATAAATCCAATTGGAACAATATATGGGAAAGATAAATGTGTCTGAAGATAGTGTATAAAGAATGCCTAACAGTTTCTATAAAATGTCGTTTTAAAAATCAATACAATATTTGTCTTTGGATTGAGCCTTAAGGGGACTTGGTACCCTTCAAACTTTTTTTTTTTATTTAAGCCTTTAAAATTATAATTTTTGCATATTTGGAAGTATTACTAAGTAAAAACTAAATTTAATTAAAAAAAAAAAAAGTCACATAATGCTCTAAATTTTCAAAATTTTAATTAAAAAAAAAGTTACATAATGCTCTAAATTTTCAAAATTTTAATTAAAAAAAAAGTCACATAATGCTCTAAATTTTCAAAATTTTAATTAAAAAAAAATTAAATGCTCTAAATTTTCAAAATTTTAATTTAAAAAAAATATCGTAAAATTTTAAATTCTATCTTCTTTTCATTTTTCAATATTGTTTCCTTATTTTTTAATTTTTTAAAAATTTTCTTAGTAATATGCTCTAACTTTTTAGGCAACGGATTTATAATAAATAAAATAGTTTTCGAGAAAAACAATGATTACTGAACCTATAGGTAAAAAAAGCGTAAAAAACGGGTATTTTTCAACATTTAAATTTGAAAAAAAAAAGTTTTTATTTTATTCCAAAATCCATGCCTATTTTTGTCAAATAGAAATGCGTTCGAAACATCAAAAGAGCTATTGCAGCAATGCTAAATTCTCAATAAAAATATAGTTCTTCTGCAATTGTAGTTATAGCATCACCTCAAAAACTTGCCAGAATAAGGAAATGGTTTCAAAGTATAAACATGCAAAATATAGAAATTGATATTTTAAATATTATTTGTGAAAACAAGGGGTACCAAGTCCCCTTAAAATTATTGGAATTATACATGATTTTCCAAAAAGGTTGCTTCAGGGTTTATATTTTAAAACATGTTCTTGCAATAGCAACCGGAAGTCAATTTGTGCTTCCATGTTCCATGAGAATAAACTGTAATGTGTAATTATCCCCCCACTCCCCTTATCCAACATGCCACCCTCAGTCATGTTTGATATATTCCCACTGAAAAAAATATGTCAAGAAACTAATCATTGTCCTAACCTTTGAAAATTAAAAAAAAATTACATATTTATGTTGTTTTGAAATTAACTCTGATGGAATAAAGTCCAACATTGCAGTTTAATTTTCCTGGTCAAATAATTTCAAGTAACTGAAGCTAATTTTTTTTCTTCAAACTTTAAATTAAAAAAAACTATGGATGTGGAACATCGCACAACTTTTAATTACACTGTATTACTGATGTGGTGGATTTTGTCATTTATCGTTTTTATATTTCATCATACATTTAGAAGAAATGGCCAGTTTGGCCATACATACATATACATATATATATATATATATATATATATATATATATATATATATATATATATATATATATATATATATATATATATATATATATATATATATATATATATATATATATATATATATATATATATATATATATATATATATATATATATATATATATATATATATATATATATATATATATATATATATATATATATATATATATATATATATATATATATATATATATATATATATATATATATATATATATATATATATATATATATATACATATATATACATATATATATATATATACATATATATACATATATATATATATATATACATATATATATATACATATATATATATATACATATATATATATATATATATATATATATATATATATATATATATACATATATATACATATATATATATATATATATATATATATATATATATATATATATATATATATATATATATATATATATATATATATATATATATATATATATATATATATATATATATACATATATATACATATATATACATATATATATATATATATACATATATATATATATATACATATATATATATATATATATATATATATATATATATATATATATATATATATATATATATATATATATATATATATATATATATATATATATATATATATATATATATATATATATATATATATATATATATATATATATATATATATATATATATATATATATATATATATATATATATATATATATATATATATATATATATATATAAACATGGTGCTTTTAGCGATATACTTTTCGATAATTCATATATTATGCTCTCTTATAAGTGAAACTGAGGAGAGAAGAAAAAACGATCGTTGGTGAGCTATGTTCAAGCAAAGAGCACATTGTGTTGAAGGCATTCGTTTTTTAACTTTTTGCTCCGTTAAGCATTTTTATGGAAATTTCGGAGGTGAGGATATTTAGAACACCTTAAAAGGCATTACCACAGAGATTTTGATTGAACTCGTTATCACCGTTTTTTAGCAATAATTGAAAAATATGGCAGCTACCTTATGCGCATGCGCGATTTTGATGAAAAACTTAACATGTCCAAACTTAACATGACTCCATGGCCACCACCAATCCACACACCAAATTTGAACATCGTAGGTCGATTTATTCGGGAGCTATGCTGACCACATGCACACATACACTCGGACAGACATTTTTTCTAGATCACTTTTTTGAATTCAGGATGTTCCAAAACGTAGAGAAATGCAAAAGAATGGCATTTTTTCTTTTTGACCGAATCCTATACTTTCCCTATGTATACAAATGGGTAATTGAAAGTAAAAAGAGCTGAATAGATTTGTCCCTCGAAAGTGAAATTGTTTCGTCACGCAAGGTATTACCCTCCTCGCTTCTCTACATCATGGTCCACACGTTGGACACCATCCCTCCCTCCTCTATCTGCTCGTGATATAATTTATGTAAGTCTCCATAGTAGGATTACATAAAATTTAACAGGAAGTTTCACTAATTTAATACGCGACCGTAAGAATGCTTCCATTATATTTAAACTACGCATAATTGTAACACAATTGAGGGACTGAAAAGCAAAGGGGTCTAAGTGACTTTTCTTGACTTTCGAGAAAATACACTTTAAAGTTTCTTATTTATATTAAATTCTAGGAAAACTAGTGATATCTTCTTTCCAGAGGTTAGTATTTGGACAACAAATAATTTTCCTTCAAATTTAATATAAATAAAGAACTTAAAAGTGTATTTTCTCAAAAGTTAAGAAAAGTCACTTGGACCTCTTTGCTTCTCAGGCCCTCAATTATAACTTGATGGAGTGCAAATATTGTTATCGAAATAGTACTCGTTGGATATTCGGTGACAAGTGCACTACTCAGGTTTGTTGCCATACTCACAATTTAAGTGAAATTATCGTTTTAAGAAAATCACCCCCCCCCCCCCCCTCAAACTCACAGAGTTTTGTTGTTGTCGTCAACATTAACAGTGGGATGTTTCTATCATTAAATTACGCATAATTTTATATTCTTTGTAGAGGGACCTGATGTACAACTATGCAAATGCACGTAAAAGCGGCATTTTAGTGACTGTCACAATTGAACGTAATTAGTTAAGTAAGTTATAGCACATAAAATCAAAAGGAACAAAATTCGATACAAAACTTTGGAAAAGCAGACGCATATAAAAGAAACCAATCAAAAAAGTATACAATACATTTCAAAACAAACGCATCAGTCCTATTTTAAATTCTAATCACTGACCATCAATGTTTTGTTCAATGATATAACACAGCTCTCCCAATAATGTGACTTGTTATTTTACATCAACAAGTAAAAGTGACGTTGTAAGCATTCATTCATGGAAAGCAAATAATGGGAAACACAGCTGCATACTTATGCAAATAAATTACCAGTCAATTTACAATGTATATATAGGCATTGTATTTTTTAGCGACATTTGGTTTGTTAGTTTTCCGAGTAAAAAATATCAATAACTGCGACTGAAAAAAAACAACATTTTTACATATTTAAACTTGATGGCCTTTGTTAGATTTACATACATTTTCCATTTTAATGTATTGCACATAATGAAATTTTATTGACTTATTTTTCATTTTAATCCATATAATGAAAGTTAAATTTTTTATTTTACATTTTAGTGATTAACGATATTTCCATTTTATGTATACATTTTCAAATTTACAGGGTGATCATAATTAAAGTTCACAGAAATAGAAGCGTCAGGATCCTGTAGTATCCAACAAACGATTAAATTTTGTATTGGTATAATGAGATTAATAATGAGAAAAAACTGAGAAAAAAAATTAAAGAAAATTTAAATAATAATTAAAATAATAAAAACATTTAAACATATAATAAATAACATTAATTATAATAAATAAGATTAATAATAAAAAATAATAATAAAAAATAATAGTAATAATAATGTAACCCATAAAACAAAAGTTTTTAATATAAATCCTTTATACACATTGCCAATTTTTATATTCATTAACACGGCGCCGATTCTGTAAACAGCGTGTGCTTGGTGTTTGCAGCTAATTTTAAATATCAAAAACATTTCAATCAGTAAAATCTTCGGCAAACTATACGTTTCAAAATTATTCATTAAAAATGAACGTGAATATATGTACTCACATCCGAATACTTTTTATTTATTCTGATTAAAATAATTTTATTATTTATTTATTAAAACAATTTTGCAAAAGGGCAGAGTTTCTTCGATGTTCGGTTAAATACTATTTTAGCGCGATTGGATGACGGCAAGTTGGTTTATTAATAATCCACAAAAGCGACTTTTTAGTGACAGTTACAGTCCCAAAATTTGATAGAATGTCTTGTCAACGACATCGAATCTATCTGCCAAGTTCCAATCAGATTGGATGATGGCAAGATAGTTAATTAGGCCTCTGCAGATTTGGCCGCCATCGACAAACATACACACAAAATATAAGTTAATATAAAGGATTTAAAAATAAAGGTAATAATAAATAAATAAATAAATAAATAAATAAATTTTGGTAAATGACTCTTTAAGTACAATAACGGTAAAACAAGAATTTGTACACTGATGTTATTATTTTCTTTTTTCAAATATCAATTACCTGTGATCTCAGTAGTACGTATACAAAATTTTATTAAGATCTTTTAATTACTACATTTTACAGACAGCTTTAAGCAGTAGAAAGTAGAACACCTTATAAGTATTTAAAATGTTAATTTTTAAAAATTTTTGTTTTCCAAACACGGATGAATAGGAATTATCTAGTATATTTTTCAAATATGAATGTTCAAAATTTAATATATATATATATATATATATATATATATATATATATATATATATAAATTTTAATTATATTTTGAATAAATAACAAGCATCATTATTCTGGTTTGCTGTTATTGTGTTCTTTATATGCCAGGACAATGATGAAATTGATGTAATTAGAAGCTGGCATATTCTATTTAAAAATTTTAAAGTTAATTTATATATTTTCTAAAAAATAACTTTATCATGTATTCTATATAGCAATATATTATATAAAATTTTTCCTACACATTTAGTATTTTTTTATAGAATTAATGCAAAAAAAAAAAAAATGGTATTAACTGAGTAATTATTTACATAGCTTATTAAAGAAATAAAAGTTATTGGAATAGGTGCAAAAAATAGAGTGCAGCTGCCTTCTGTAGTTAAAATATTGAGTGAAATGCAATATGCCAGGACAATGATGCTTTGATCAGTGACATGCATTTTAGTAATTTTTTAAATAAGAAAAACTAATGAAATTATTTTCCATTGTATAAAACACTTTATTATAAATGCATTAGATTAATTGTTGTTTGAAAATTAGTTTTATTATTAATTTATTTGACATTTATAACAGATGGGTCTAGTGACAAACCAGGATAATGATTTTTAGACGTTTGATATATATTTAGATACATTTAAGATAAGAAAAATTAACATATTATTGGTGAAAAAATTAGCCAGGAACACGAAAAAGTTATTAAAAGGCAATTCATTATTTTCGTACTAGTTTTTAAAGTGGTATAATGTTGTGACATGCATTTATCTTGTTTTGGGAGAATGACCCATGCATAAAAGTATACTTCTGAAAATATATAGTAAAATGATAAAAAAGTGTTATGTTTATAAAATAAAGTGAGTTATGATAGAAAAAAAAAATAATTATTACAATATTACTTATTAATATATTAACAAGTAGGCAAAGCCTTTTTCCTATTAAATTTAAAATATGTTCAATTAAATTTCTGACTACAAAGTGAAATTCAAGTTAAGTCATTGCATATATTCTAAATTAAAATGTAAAATTAATTTAATCTTGGTAATGTGATGTGCTTACGATGCGACACACACAAAGTTGTTCTGATCATATAAATATTTCTATATAAAAAAAAGTATTTAAATACTTTATTACTTCCTTTAATAAAAATAAGTTGCTTTGGGGTATTTTTATAATTTATCAATTTTTTTTGGCACCTCATTTATTTCCTGATAAAATCTAGTCTACCTTTTTCACGATAAGATCGGAAAAGACCCGCTTCTTATTATGCATATTACTAAAATTACATCTTTAATGAAATGGGTTTCAAAACAAATTTTGAGCTGGGATGGATAATCAGATATATATTATGACAAATCTGCGATAGTGAACTGAATATTTTTATTACAAGAAAATGATTCTTTAAAACAAATTTTACTGATTTTCGGCCTTTAATATCCGTTAATATAATTTTAATTATTTTATATATAACAAAAAATATTATATATATAAGTATTTAAGTAACAATACGTAACGTATGTATTTTTGTTCAAATATTATATTTATGATTGACAAATATAGTTTAACTAAATAAAATCGAGAAAAAACAAAATTTCATAGTATATGTTATTTGCAAGTTAGAAGCATGCGTTTTTTAATTTTATAGTCTATTTTAAACTAATAATATGTGTTCTTATAATTTTCAGCAACATGTTGGAACAAACATAGGGAATATTCGTGCCAATTTAAATCAAATAGTAAAAATTATTTTATAAACAAAATATGTTACCAGACAAATTTTTAATTTTTTTATAATAATAATATGTTTTAAAGCTTAGGGTTTGTGAAAGTGAAAGTTTCTCATTGGTTCATTCACATTGACCTTGGAGGAGGTCAGTATGCTTCTTCAACTGGCTCTCCTCGAGTGAACCATGCCTCAAGTTTAATAGTTCAAAGACGAATGAGATTTATGCTCCGTAATTCAGAGAAGGAATAGATATCACACAGAATGCGATTTTAATGAGTTTCCTGAAGGGACAAAAAATCCCAGAGGCAATTAAGAAACATGTTGTTGAATTTATAAGAATAAAACACAAGTAACGACTTAAATTGGAGCTAAAACTTATGAGAAAAATTACAAAATTGTAAAAACAACGCGCGCTTGTTTAATTGGTAATTGGATACCTTTTTCAATGCATCTACTGGTCTGTCTAAGTACCGTGAACTTATAAAAGTATTGGAAGAAAATACATGGTTTACTAAATTTACTATAAGAATTAAATTAAGAATGGCGTTAAATTGAGTGAGAGAAATGGAGGTGATTGAGAAAATTGAGTGAAACAGGTTAAGTTGATCCCGCGTGGTATCAGTACCTCCCCCCCCCCTCCCCATAAACCATCTAGTTACTTTTTCCGCCATAGCCACTTTGTCGGGTTCTCTATGAGTAAAAAAGAAGGAATAATGTAAAACTTAAAAACTCACCTCACATCTCCTTGCGGCGTCTTCAATAGCTTGATAGCAAAGAGAAACTGAATACAACACACGAACAAGCAACACAGGTCCAATGATATAGTCAACGTGCTCAATGCCACCGAAACTTGATATACTGTGGCATATTCTTCCGAAGTCACTACAATACGTTTTGGTGGGACTTTGGTGGCACTGACGGCAGACTTCATCAAAGTCCTTTCTGGAGACATCTGCTCAAGTGTCTGAACAGCGCTCATCATGGGCCCTAACTTTTGCAGAAAAAACAAAGCCAAGAAGGACATCATGAGACTGAGAATGCACAGAAGTGCCAAAGACGCCAGCATCTGGTAAATTCCATGCCTGTCGTCATCTTCGCTCGGGGCTTCTTTCAGAGTTATGTTAGGAGTCCTTCTGGATGCGTCCAAGACAGAACCAGGATGTATGCTTGTCCTGGTTGTATCCAGCAAAGGCTTGGTGGTGGCGTTGCTATTAAGAGTGATATTGGCTACGCCTGGCGATGCTATGAGGCTGGCATTCTGAGGGTTCACGTGCAGAGGAGTTGAGCTGTGGCCTACCATCGAGACCGGGGTTGCTGAAATGATTGCACCGTGGTGGTGGTGTTTGTGATGGGATGATGCCGCACTGAGAGTGCTGATGTTAAGTCTTTGGTTTACACCTCCATTTAGTTTGTGTGTAGATGGCGTCGGCGAAGTGGATGGTTCTACACTCAATGTCGACATTATGGAAAACATACCAGTTTGTTCATCATTACTTCTGCAAAGAAAGGGTTCTGAAATCACCGGTAAAAATCAGTACTGGTGAAATTTAAGTAACACTACTAGAAAGTTTTCTAAGTTCTAAGAGAAAGTTGGTTTCTTTATTTTACCCTCTCACTTTTCGGCTCACCGATCAAAATCAATCACGTTCACTTCTCGAAAAAAGTAATTTTTCTTGAGAATGCGATTCACGTCCCGAAAGGATCGGGGTTTTGACATCCCGACATGTTTGTTTATCCTTTCAGTAGCAATGACACGGAATATACATGTCGAAAACTCGTTTATCACAATTATGATCACTAAAGTATGACAGGTGGTTCAACACCTGAGGGTAACAGCGAAAAAAAGATGAGGCAGAGCAAATTGACTCACCAACTAAAGAAGTCTAAAAAAAATAATAATAAAAAAAGCTAAAAGTTTCAGTTATTCAAGAAAGTGAAACTCCTCCAAAAAAGTGTAATGAACATAGATGCAGCCAGTTTGACGAACTGGAAAAGGCAGATGGTATCACGATTTCGCCCCGTCACGAGCAGCTTTAGTGAATCGAGTCCTGCACGTTCTCGGGGTCTTTTTATGTGCTCAGGAGCAAAGCACCGGTGCACGCTTCACCTTTTTCATACGTACGGCTTCTATTATAAATCTCCTTCGAAGCTTTACTAAGTTTGAGAGCTCTTCTGAATTGTAGGGCTTCGGCTTTTCTGGTGGATTACCTCGCAGGGGAAAAAACTACCTAGGTTTCAGGCATCCAGCCGTGAAAGCTTTCAACACACACTCTGTCATGGAGTAAGTTCATATCCGTTGAAAAAGACACTTTAGGATAGCTTAGGAAAGTATTTAGGCGCGATCTGCTGAATTGGGCATTACTTTGACGGAGTACATTGGAGTAATTGCATAAAAAATTCTTTATCCAAGAACTATATGATTAGCATCAGAGATCAGAGATATAAAGAAATTTCTTTTTAAATGAGATTATTAACGGTCATTCCATCGAGGGTAAGCAAGATGAGCATTTTTAGCTGATTTCATCAGAGGTAAGGGGAACACCTGTAATTCTTCACAAAAGCACATAAAATGGTATCTCCAAAAATTAAATAAATGAGCAGCATTTCAAAAGTGTTCCGCTATAAAAACTTAAAATACTGTCATATTAAAAAAAGCTTTATTGATACAACATTACGAAATATAAGGCATATTTTTCTGCTATCGTAGCACAATTTCGAATGATTTCCATACTTGCATTCCATGTATCATTTCAGAACCACCTTTCTGCCAGACATTGCTTATACTCGCAAGTGAAAATAACTTGAAATCGAAGGCGTGCTGTTATTCTTGGGCTATTTTAAGATATCATGACGTACTTCAAGTGGTCACATCCAAAGACAGATAAAATTCTGCTCTGGAAGCAAAATAGAGATTGTTTTTATTTCCTACCAAAACTGTTTGATGAGCCGCGTAAATATTATGCTAGGTGATGTATAAACTAACTGAGAAAAGACACATTATTTCTGGGAGCATTTCCTTAATCACACTTCACATCCCAATAACTGGTTTCTTTAGAAAAAATCTCGGACTGGAAAAAACAAATAAAGGACGAAAAAAGAAAGGGCGAGCTAGAGTGTTATAAGAATCATCATAACATTATCCTGAAATAGGTAGGTGGAGCAACAAGCTTCTTAGATTCCTAATTTATCGTTGACCCTTAACGTGTTATCTCGTACACTGTAAAGCGGCACTCCAAATCGCTTTTAAAGACACGAACCTTTCAAGCTCTAAATCTTCAAAAGGCGGGGGAGGATCTTAAAAAAAAAATCCTCAAAGATCTTTGGCTATTTTGAAAAGCACAATATAGGTTAGGGTATATTGTGACACAAGTATCATATCTTTCTCAACAATGAGGAAAGAATTTTGTTAGTTTTTCCCTGACGCTGTTTTTCACCTCATATCTTGAGCATCTTCCTGTTGATTTTTTATAATTTAGCTGTCATTGAATTGCTCAAAACGATGAAAATTAGAAAACAATTGTCCAATGCAATGTCATGATCTATTTTCAAAAGGCTTTCAGTATACTTTCTAATATATTTTATGCTAAAATAAACAACCCTATGTTGGATTGTGTGACTAGAATTTTTTTTTATTTACCAAATTTAGTAAGAAACTGACGTATTGCAGACATTTCTATCTTGTGTATTCGTCCCATTATTTAAACTTTTCATTCTGAGAATATATTTTGAACTAGCATTCTTTTATTTCATAATCATATAATGCTAGAAATATATCTGTTTTCGTGAATGATACGATTTGTGACGGGTAAATAAAACTGCATTCTGCATCTATATTTAGATCTCCACGCATTTTAAGTAAGATAACAACAAAGTTGAATCAATAATCAATGAAGCAAATTGAAACAAACTACACATATTTTCAAACAAATAAATATTGCGGAATTAAAATTTCAAATTGAACTAGTTTAAGCAGTTAAATGCTTGTCAATAGATGACAAAAAACCGCCACTAATCTTCTATGCAAAGAAAATTCCATGCTAAACCAGTTCAATTAGCTTCCAGTCTCTGCTTTTCTCAAGCAATAAAGAGTACCTAATTCCATAAGTTGTCTATGCAAATAAAATAATGAGGAATTCCAAAAAATCTTTTCAAACACATAAACACAGCGGAATCGACGTCGCCTTCAACTAACTTTGAGTATCCGAGTTGACGAAATGGAACAATTCCACAAATCTTCTATGCAAACAAAATCCGAATTAGCCTTGCCTTCGACCAACTTGAAGTCGCTGTCTTCTTCAGAATGCAACTAATTGCATAGATCTTCTATCCTTTCGCAACATGTTTGTTGCTGCACCTCCTTGGGTGGCTCGAGTAGCAGTCGGGGGATCGGGCACAGAACTGAGATGGGAGGATTCGTGCGGTAAGGTGCGGTCGGGTCAGAAGTCAATGGGCGCGGGTCTTGTCCGTGCATCTTGTCTTCCCGTGGCTCTATCCCGAGAGCGGTGAGTTTGGTCAGAAGTCTGTGATTCCGTGGGTGTGTTGATGAGTTGTAACTCCGAGGAATGTGGCTTTTCATAGAGAAGCTGAGTCCTCTGCTAGGTGAATCTGTAAGAGATAGAAATCACAATGAGAGTCTTGTGAAAGTGGACGTGATACTTTTATTAGTGTTGGAGGAAATGTGTTCTTTGTTTGTGTGCTTTGGTTTATATTTAGTTGTAACTGTAGTTATTTAACGTTTTTATGCATTTTGAGGCAAATGTATTCGTAACACAAACCTAAAATAAAGTATTCCATATACACTCGGAGAGATCTAGTTCGTAAAAAAAAACACAGCGTTAATCTAAACGAACTCTCCAATGGTTAACGGATAATTCATGGCCAATCATTGTGTGTTTTGTGAAGATGTTTGATTTGGGTTCTTATTTTAAAACGTAGTTGCAGATATAGTAAAGTCTTTTATGAATTTGTTGCATAGCGAAACGAGTAACAAGGGTTCATTCCAAGGTTACATTTGAAGGGTATATGGAATAGAGGCGAATAAAAAAAAGTAAAAAAATGAATAAAAATAAAACAGCTATAACGCCCCAGTACAGCTAAACTTTTCCAACCGATTTCTTTTGCTCTAACAACTTTTTACACAGGGAGAGTTCTGGGGCGAGTCTTCCAGTGTAAACGTACTTGGTAGTGAAGAGTGGAGAAAAGTGGGGAAAATGAAATAGATCTGTGCTTGTAGCCCTTTTTACACGGGGAGAGTTCAAGAGCGAGTCATTGGTAAAGTCCCGTGTAAACACATTTGGTAGTGTAGAGTAGAGAGTATTGGGAAGAATATAATAGATACGCACATGTGCGTAATACACACTGCCAATTTTTTCCTTAAACCAATTCGCATCACCCAGTTTGGCGCCATCTGATGATCTAAATAATTACTAAAAAATTAGCTAAAATGATCATTGGGTACTTGTACAGTAAGCAAAAAAAAAAAAAAAAAAAAAAAATCCGAACGATGGCTCTCTCTTCGGTTCTAATTATCGTAGAATCTTGCGATTTGCACCAAAATATTTTGTTTACGATTTTCTATATGTCTGATGCAATTTTTTTTAGGCGACTGTATATTAAGTGAATTTAACTATATCTTTAAAAATTTCACTACAAACCCTTATTTTTTATGATTTCATTTGATTTAGAATACCTCGTTTACCCGAGATATCAAATTTCAGCTCATTATGTTGAGAAACACGTCACTTAAGAGCGAAAATGTTTTGGATGATCTTGAGGGCCAATTTCCTTGTCGTGGGGAAGAATCGAACGTTGTGCATGATTCAAGATGTAATCTACTTCGCGGTCCCTTAAAGTGAGCTTTTTTATATTTTTGCTAAAATATCGAGAACCAAAAGCAAAAATGGAATGCAAAAAATTCTGGGAGGGTTTTTGACCATGATAATTCTAAGAGGAGCAAAAAAAAAAAAAAAAAAAAAAAAAAAGTTTATATTTAAATTTTTTTAAAACTTGCTTTATTAGTTAATTATTAAAGAACTGTTCAATACAAAAGTTGCATGTTATTTATGTTTGACCTTAAACAAACTATCATTGAAATAAAAATTGCTAAAATATATTAAATATATAAGAATTTATGGCCAAAACAACAAATTTTCTTTTTAACATTAATATATATATATTTTTTCACATCATTTAAATTACTAACCACTCATTGGAAAATTATAAAATTTGGTATTTAAACGTTTTTATGGATTCTAAATCTAAATATGGTATAATATTATGGGGTTACCATTGAACTTTTTAAAGTTTGGTTTAGTTTTAATATGTAGATGACCCCTCATGATAAAAAAAATTTAATACAATTAATAAAGACCTTCCACAATTTACAACGACACTTGAATTTTGTTATTTCATCTATTAGATTACAAGATATAGCCACCGTTCAGATTTTTTTTTTTTTTTGTTGTTGTTGTTGTTGCTTACTGTACTTTTCTTGTTTCGTTAAAATGAAGTTGTCTAAAGAAAAAACTAGTGAATTAGTTCACATTTATCAATATGAATTAATTCACTAGTATATGAAATTTTCATATGAATCACTATTTATATGAAATTTGAATATCAGGATTTGCCCTAATTTCAATATTTGTGACGTGTGACAAGCGATGAAAGCAAAAGAATTGTTAGCAAAAGAAAAATATTGTTACGAATTTTTGTATATTTGTAAATATTTCGTAGTGTAATTTTGTAAATAGGAAAATTTATGTACATTTCGCATAAGGCAGTGCAATAGTTCGTCTTAACTTGGCTTCCTTGCAGTGTGTCTATTAATGCTTGATAACGAGTTTTACAGAGATAACGCTGGGAAGCGAGGTTTACAAGAAGCAGGGCATTTAACATTATGGTAATGGCAATCTCGCCAAATCGGCGACGATTTTGGCGACTAATTTTTGTTACTAAATTTGGCGAGAAATCGCCAAATGTCACCAAACTGGCGACCATTTGGCGACATTTTAGGTCCCCATGTACATATATAGGACTTTTCGACTACGATCTGGAAAGTTCTCCAAATATCTACCTCTAGAAGTTTCAAGAAGGTTCGCCGACTCCCCTATATAAGCCCGAATTGAGTTAGTTGAGTCAGTTAGTTGACTGAAATTACTGAGTTAGTTGAGATACTGAGTGGAGTTACTGACTTGGTTGTCTGTCAGCGAACATCCAGAGAGTTCCGAAAGCAAACTGTATTGCATTGTCTTTTGCGGTGATTTAGCAGTTGTGTGTCAAGTTTAACTGTTGTTTGTGCTCTATTGTTGTGTATAGAGCTGTATTGAGTCTACTAGAACGGGAAGTTCTGGAGTTGTAAAGGAATCTGTGAAGAGTTATATTGGAATAAATTTCTGCAAGTTTTGATCTGCTTTGGCTTTAATTCTTTCGAACCCATACACACAACAATATGAATTGAAAACTAAGTGAAATTTTTTTTATCATTGCTTCAAATATATCGAGCAATATGATAAAATGTAAAAAAATTTAATTTATTAGCATATGCTCTTAATTAAGTAACTTAGAAGCAAAAGTACGCGCAATAATAGAAATGTATCATTTAAATAATAAAGACAGAGAAGTTACATTTAATTTTATATACAAAGTCCATACACGTTAATTTATTGTAAACACTTCATTTTCTAGTGAAGAATGTGTCTAATGTCAACTGCTTTGATTTTTCCTTCACCACTTGCTTTCTACAAAATATCACTGAACGAAAATTAATCAACTGCATCTAAAATCTTGACTAATTTTCAACATGTAACTACAATTATATCACATTAGATACAAATTAATAAGGAAAGTACCTCTCTTGGCCAGATTTTCAATTCAAATTACTTAATGGCATTTAAGTTTCAGTGCCATTTTTTTACATGATAAAGCTGCTTTCCGTCATTATCCAAGAAACTATCATTGAATGATTCCTATGGTGACAAAAGATGCAAAAGTAAAATATATTTAAATGAAAAGGTGTGAGTGATGGCTAAAAAAAATATGTTTTAAAAATCATTATGTTTTACTTACAGCTCTAGAGCCTCATAATTTAGAAACATATGAAAATTACCAGGTCGCGATAGATGGTATATAAACTTTGAATATAAAATTTCCATGCTTGTCACGTCTGTCATTCTAATAAGGAATCAAAAAGGCCTTTGAATACTAGATATATAATTCGCATCCTTCGAATTTTCAATCTTCATTAAAATCACATTTATTTTTGTACTGACAGATTCTTGTCTATAAAATTTCCTCAAAAAATTAGCTGTCAAAATATGTGGCGTAATTTTGTTTTTCAATACCTAAATACTTTCTTTTATATTGATATGATAATTTTACTGAATGCATTCAGCTCTTTTAAACGTGCTAAGGTTTAAATTATAATACTGTTACAAATTTCTGTATATTTGTATACATTTCGTAGTATTAATTATGTAAAAAGGAAAATTTATGTACACTTTGCATAAGGCAGTGCAAGAGTTCTTTGTCTTCGCTTTCCTGCAATGCGTCTCTTAATGCTTGAAAACGAGTTCTACAGGGATCATGCTGGAAAACGAGTTTTACAAGGAGCAGGCCATTTAACATAAGGGTTGATGGAAATCTCGCCAAATTGGCGAGATAGAGCCAAGTTGGCGACTAATTTTGGTCACAAAATTTGGCGATAAATCGCCAAATGTCACCAAACTTGGCGACCATTTGGCGATGTTTTCGGTCCCCATGTACCTGTATAGGGCTTTTCGACTACGATCTGGAAAGTTCTCCAAATTTCTATTTCTGGAAGTTTCGCGAAGATTGGCCTTTCCAATATAAGGCAAGCCAAGAGATCGGGGGAGTTAGCTGAGTTACTGAATGAGTGGAGTTACTGAGTTAGTTGTCTCTCAGAGAGCGTTCAGAGAACTGTATTGCAAAAGTGAACTGGTATTGCATTGTCTTTTGCGTTGATTTTAGCAGTTGTTTATCTGGTTTTTAACTTCTGTTTTGTGCTCTATTGTTGTGTAAAGAGCTGTATTGAGTCTACTAGAACGAGAAGTTCTGGAGTTGTAAAGGAATCTGTGAAAAGTTATATCGGAATAAATTTCTGCAAGTTTTGATCTGCTTTGGCTTCAAATCTTTCGAACCCATCCAGGCAACAATACTATTGACGCCAGTGAACATGTTTTGTCGTAAAACAGCCTCTATTTCTGGAAGCACAATTTTAAATTATCTAAACACTTTACCACGACTACTTTATTATATACTACCTGTGTTAGTAGGCGTTACATATAACATGGTTACGGATAAACATTAAATAGAGACTTACATTTTAAAAATATTGAAAAAGTAATTAGTTTTAAAAATAATAAAATTATATGCTTGCGGCAACACTTTTTTAGTAACATAAACTAATTCGAAACACATAATTCGTATAAGGGATCAATAAAACAACCATATTTAAATTGTTTCAGTAGATCCAAAGTTATAACCACAAACCATTTCACTTCTTTTCCCGATTCCCTCTCAATCACAACCATCGGAATGTAATCTTGTTACCAATAATCTGGATTGTTACCAAGTTACCTACAGAAAAAACATGGTTGAAATTGGTTCAATAAATCTCAATTGTGGATAATTTGTGTTCACGATAATCTGGGTTGATCAAAATATATATATATAGAAAAACCCGGTTCCAATTATTTGTTCCATAGTTATCACCCAAATATCTTGTATTCAGGGTTATTGAAAATACAGCAAAGATGGACGGAAGGACATAGAATCAGGATATAAACGGTTTCGAAAAATGAGGGTCACCAAATTCGGCCGGTAAACCATTGAAAAACCCAGATTACCCTTTTAAGGTTACGTTTCTTAATCCATCGATAAGAGAACATAAAACAACTTCTTGAGACTACGTTTTGCATGTTTGAATAGTCGACAAAGCAAGAGAAGCTCTATCAAAGCAGAACCTGAACTTCTAGTGATGCGACATTTTGAGTGCGTTCAGATTAAGTCTTAATTCCTTGCAGAAGTATTACATGATCCACAGATCTACAAATGTTTTGCTATAAATTAAATAAAGTTAAAAATATATGTAAACGTAGTATTTTTTGTAGAACCTTTCTTTCGGAGGAAGGATAGATTTTTCAAGACAATATACTGTTACGAATTTTTGTATATTTGTAAATATTTCGTAGTGTTAATTTTGTAAATAGGAAAATTTATGTACATTCCACATAAGGCAGTGCAATAGTTCGTCTTTAGTTTGCTTCCCCACAATGTGTGTCTTAATGCTTGATAACGAGTTTTACAGAGATAACGCTGGGAAGCGAGTTTTACAAGGAGCAGGGCATTTAACATTATGGTAATAGCAATCTCGCCAAATTGGCGAGAAATCGTTAAACTTGGTGACCATTTGGCGACATTTTCGGTCCCCATGTACCTGTATAGGACTTTTCGACTACGATCTGGAAAGTTCTCCAAATATCTACCTCTAGAAGATTCGCGAAGGTATTGACTCCTATATAAGACCGGCCGTGAGTGGAGTTGGTTGGTTAGTCAGTTAGTTGACTGAGTTGAGTCAGTTAGTTGACTGGAATTACTGAGTTGAGATACTGAGTCTCAGTGAGCATTCAGAGTAGTTCTAAAGCGAACTGTATTGCATTGTCTTTTGCGGTGATTTAGCAGTTGTGTGTCAAGTTTAACTGCTGTTTGTGCTCTATTGTTGTGTATAGAGCTGTATTGAGTCTACTAGAACGAGAAGTTCTGGAGTTGCAAGAGAATCTGCGAAGAGTTATATTGGAATAAATTTCTGCAAGTTTTGATCTGCTTTGGCTTCCAATCTTTCGAACCCATCCACGCAACAATACTGGACACTGGAATCACCAAAAAGGACGTTTTTTGTTTTCTTTGCATGTTTTTTGTGCATGCTTTCTTACGTCACATATTTTTTTCTATTTTTCTTCATGTTGGAAAGCTGAAATATATGCATTTTTTAATGAAAAATCCCTAACGCCAAGTTTGAAATTTTATTTCTCTTCAACTATACCACCTAATGCTAAAAGCATGAGTGAAAATGTTTAAAATATATTGATAAACAACTTCAAATTTTTCCTTCGTGTTCGTTAAAATATTGTGTCGCGAGGAGCATTTTGAAAAAAGTTGAATTTTCTTATTATTTTAATGCATTTTTCTCAATAATTTACTACCTATTTTAAATTATTTACTCAAATTTTGTTGTTGTGTTATGTTTGTGCCAAATTTTATATAATTCTAAGCAAAACTAAAGAATTTTGGAAAAAGTGTCCCATGTCCCTTTAAAATCAATAAATTCAGCTTAAGAGATTAATTTTAGAGATAGAGGGAGATTTAATTGAAGAGATTAAAGTAAAATTTGAGAGAGAAAGGGCATCTAAGTGTCCTAAACAAAAACCCATAAACTCAATTAATTACAAGCAAAATAATTAACCACAAATGAAGATTAGAGAAATATCATTTAAAATGAAAGCTGATGATATTTGAGGTATCCCCTAATTGGTGTTGTCACTTCACAAATGACTCTTAAAGCAAAAAACGTAGGGAAAAAATTAAGTTTGACGTAGTCATATTTTGTTATTAAATTTTTTAATCATTTGTACAGTTTATTGGAAATCTCATTCCCACCACCTCCAACTTAATTCTGGGTACGTCCTTGATGCCAAAATAACTTAAGTAAGATGCTGTATCATTTTCTGAATTATTTAGACTCTTAGAAGTTTAGACGCAAATGATGCTTCCATTTTTCTCAGGCCAATTTCCGAGCTGAATATGTATTGACATTGGCCGTTAATGTTTCTAGAAACAGAAATAGAGTTGGCGATTTGAAACAACGCTCCTATTCTTCCTCTAATGGCCCGTAGAGCACAAACACATCTTCCATTTTGTTACACTCAGACTTCCCAACGATCCATTCTTCTCTTCTTGCAGGAACCCTCCAATTAGTATTCACTCCATTGTTGCACGTGAGAAATTCGCGATTGGGAAGCATTTCTGTTGCAGCATCACGTTGCCTCTTGACAAGAGGTTTAGAATGTCAAGGGCGTGGCAACGAATTCTTCAACTGACTCCATGGAACACACCTGACGTTCTTTTTTTATTTATTCATTCCTTGCTTTTTTTTTTTTTTTTTTTTTCAAAGGTTATGGAACGACCTAGTTTGCTTCTTTGCATATCGAGGCAGTATCATTTTCACTCTCGATTACCAGCAGAGATTAAAAAAGAAGAAGAAGGGGAAGGGGGGGGGGGGGGATATGAACGCTTTTGGCAAGGCACGAAAACGGGAAAAGTTCAATGATTTCTTTCTCAAACTGTCTGATTTATTGCATCTTGTAAATGCCGAGATTTTAATCGATTCTGCCGAAATGGAAGAGAGGTTTCCTATTACTCCAATTTAAATATAATTAAGTTGCATGATTACGAAGACTAAGAAGAGAACATATTTCTCTGTGACGCTTGATGTGTATTTTGTATCATTCACTGTCATGATTATAAGAAATTGCGGTTTGGAGTGGATCAGTATTTTGATGGAATAAACGATATATTAATGCCTAAAATATGAATAATAACTCAACGTACGTAGCTTAGAAGAAAAGGGGATAGCATTCAAATTAGCGATGTTTTATTGTGTATTCAAAATATTTGAAATAAGGATGAAAATAGACTATATTTTTATTTATCTTATTGGTTGTACTGGATGGCCATAATTAAGCTCCACTTCTTTTAGAGAAAACTAGAGCATATTCTAATGTGTGAGTTTAAAATCGCTCACATCAAAGTTTAATAGGCCATAATTCCGTGAAAACTCTTTGAGTTTCGATTTCCACCTGGTAGATTGGTGGTGTAGATAGTTCCGAATGTGCCTCAATCTGGTATCAGTGATCTTGTGCTCAGAAACTTTACACGTGAAGCGTTTGTTGTTCAAGGAAGCGGCATGGTGTTTTGTCAGGAACAGCGAAGAGTTGGAGTGTGTTATTTTACTCGAAAATCATATTCTCACGTCATAGAAGAGTTTCTCAAGAAAAATCTTGACGCAGCAGTATCGAATAATTCAACGGGTGACAGGATTAGTTAACCGTTTCAGGGTAGCTGGATCAGTAGTTGAATGAGAAAGGTCCGGTAGGACCTTTATTTTGGATTATGAAAAACTAAGAGAAGTTGAAAAGAAGTTTTTGCGTTCGCCGAATTGTACACACACGATTAATGAGCTGAAAACGAACATTACAACAATCATTTCTAACATCAATACTGACATGCTCCGTCTCACGAAATCTGGTCGAACGAATACGCTTTTCGATTCGCGAAAGACGTCATTTCGAACATTTATAGTAGCAACTAAATATTCTCCGCTAAAATTAAAAACTAGCATTTATACTACTCTCTGTGATAATTTTCTTTTATTTAAATTCTCAAACTGTGGCTTTTACGGGCAGATACACTTTGATGTGCTCAAGCTGTATCTTCGTAAGATTTAAGATAGAGATACTATTGAGATCACGGGAAAATGATATTTGAAGAAAAAATAAACAGCAATTGAGATTTTTATCAACAGGGGAGATGTGACAACTAAGGTAAGTAAATTTTTAAAGGTTAATAAATTTATGACTCAAGTTATAAACCAAAAAGAAAACTATCCAATACATTACATGTATGACATTATATTTCATTTATAGGCAATACATGACATATATGGCAATATATGACTTATATATGAGACATATGGTGATATATATGGCGCATGGCACACATAGATAACACATAGATAGAGATATATGGCAAACTTGCAAACATATGATGTATGCCAATATATGACATGTTTGACTATATATTGCAATATAATACGTACGGCAATATATGACATATATGATGTATGGCAATGTAGGATAATATAAATCCGAACTGCCAATATATGACATACATGCAAATGACGAAACAGTGGCCTGTATTATAGAGTAAATGAAAGTTTTGCGATGTTTCACACCTTTAGTTTTATTGCCAACCTTAAATAGTTTTGAAATTATTGGAAAATAATAATGTTTATGGACTTAAGAAATATTCCACTAAGAATTAGGATTATTTTCTCAAAACTTTATTATTTTGGTCTTGCTCAATATATTTTAGTCACGGCAACTTTAGTTTATTTTTGTATTTTTACAAAGTACCCTGTCACAATTTTTTAAACTTATATCAATTATGTTCTGGTAAACTTATGCGACTTCTCTGCAGTCTGAACAAAAACGTTGCACAAAAACTAAGCATTTCCATTTCAATGCTTGGAACAATTTTCAGCTAATGATGTGGGAATTTTGAAACAAACTATTTCGCCACGTATGTAATGCATGTTTTTGTAACAATGGAGGCATCGTTTGAAAAGAATTCGACTCTTTTGAACAAGAAACTGAAATTCTTAATCGAGGCTTCTTTAAAACTCCATAAATCGCATGGTTTTCACTTCCGCTTAGAAAAGAATGCAAGCAACACTAAACTTAGAGCTTTTAGATGACGAAATTTTCGGGTTTTAGTTAGCGTTTAAAGCATTTTACTTAAAGATTTTTTTTTTTTTTTTTTTGAAAGTGCACAAAAAATTGTGCATGCTATAAATTTATATTAAATTAGGAACACTGCCGTGACTTTGCTCGTTAAAACTCGTAATGTAATGAGAATCGAAATGTTACGAGTTTAAAAATTTAATTTTAAAGCAGAGATATTTTTTATAGAGCATGATTTCTTTAATAAATATCTTGCAATTTTCAAAGAATTAAATCTGCGATATTCCACACAGTAATCTACGCATTCGAAAATCGTTTTTAAGAAGATATTAAGAATACACATTCCTTACTCCTCATGTCCAATTTGTTCTTACCCTTCTTCAGGAACCAAACTTGGACAAAGTACCTTTCTGTCTAAACGAAATAATTGATTGTGAATGCGACTTCTGAATCACGCTTCTACATATATTTCTATTATTTATGGTACGATAGGTACAGTTACCAAGCATATACAATTTGGCGACATGTAATCACCGAAATTTTATTCTGTTAAAATTCACGAAGTATAAAAACACAAACTCGATAATTTTTTTTTTTCATTTCTATAAAAAAAAAATGTCGCCAAATTATCGAAAAGACGTGTCACCGAATATCCAAGTTCCAATCCAATATCTCCATTTAGAGCCAAGATGAGAACTACCCATAAAATTCTAAAGCAGTTTCGATGTTAACTTCCCACTTCCAAATGAATTTTACAAATTCCTTCTAATCTTATCGAGACCACCAACTTGATATAAGATACATGCATTTGGGCAATTCTCTGGCTGACGCACGGGACATTTTGGCTCTTTTTTCTTCTCGCAGAAGTATAAAATTAAGACGAATCTAATAGTTATGTTTTCATTTTATATCACCTTACTTGGTGATAAAGTTATATGGAAAAATAATTATTTTAACTAGGTCATAAATACATATTTGGCCTAGTTATAATATTTTTTTTTTCCATATAACTTTGTCCCCAAGTAGTGCTATGTAAAACAAAAGCATAATTGCTAGATTGATAATAATTTTAGAATTCTAATTTTTTATGAGTAGAAAAAAGAGATAAAATATCTCACGCTTACAGCAGAATTGCCTATTTATTATTTAGGTTGTCGGAAATAAACAAACATGTAAACTTATTTTTATTTTAATTACACCCAAGAACTTTAAGGCGTGACGTCATTTTTACTATGAATATAAATTTGTATAATTTCAGTTTTTAGTTTAGTTTAAATGGCAACAATGCTTTTTTTTTTCTGTTGTTCTTTTTTAACTGTTTCAGAATCAGCCATTTTTTAGTTGCCTTTGTGAGAGTTTGATTAATAGAAATGTCGAATATTAAACTCGTTAATTATTGTGTCTGATCTTGATTTTGACATAATAGACTACGACACAGAAGTAATGAAAATTAGTCGGAATTTAAGACATAGGTAGTTAATTGTTGTTGATTTTCTTCCGTAAATGATATACGATTGTTATACTCTAAGGAACATCGTTAGATAAACATGTATGTGGGGGATGATTTGCTGGAGGTCTTTCAAGGAGAAATTGCACAGCACTTGCGACTCGAATTGGGGAAATTCGAAAAACTGATAACTGACGCAAGACTTTAACAATCGCCATTGCGTTTCTCACTTTGAAAACAAATCCCATACAATATGATTCGATCCCGAGACCTCTCATAGGGTAGGCGATAATCCTGCCACTGAGCCATGAGTCTGGCTATCTAATTAGGAAGAAAAGAAAATACAGCCGGAGTTACTTCGTAACGAGGATTCAGATTACCAGATAATATGTGTTATTCGAAAAGATGACCTTCACGTGTGTGAGTTGCTCTCTCGGAAAGAAAACATTTGAGAATGAAATCAGTAACGGACCATTAACTTGAAGAGACATTTGTTACTTTATGTAAGACTAGCTGAAGTTCTTGGTGTTGTCCGGTATACCCGCAGAATTCATGGTTGGACCGCTTCATAGTGATAAAAATTTGAAATGCTTGGATAAAGGGGGAGAAAAAATCAGTCTAAGCAGTTGCCGATTTTCCCAAAGCTCGCAACATTAACTTGTAAATGCTTGTTGATTAAATTTTTTATAATAACTGACCTTAAAATTTTGCTTCGGTAGACAATTTGTTGACTGGAAAAGTAGAATTTTGCTTTGTTATCAGCCATATCGTCAACTCTGATTTAAATAGATAGTAGACGAACACGGCGAGGCGCCGCGTCGTCTGGCGATTTTGTTTGTTGAAAGGATAGGGTTCCGTTTGTTTCCTAATAATATAAAAAAATATACTAGTTTTCAAAATTGATTGATGGGAGTAAACTTAATCACAGTTGAAAATGGTTTACCGATGAGGTTCATTTGCATTTGCACTGATTAGTCAGTAAGCAAAACAGGTGAATATGGGGTGCTGAAAACCCGACTGGCAAAACCACAGCATTCTGCAAAACTGACCGTTTAGATTGCATCGTTTAGTAAAGGGAACATAAGGCATTTTCCACGAGAAAAATGATGATCACATTCCACTATATTCAGTTATTAAAACAATTCGTTGCACAAAATTCAATATTGTAAACTAACTTTACAAACCAGGGTATTTAAAATTCCACACTTGTCTATTCAACATAGCACTTGTCTCTTTTTTCTGTCTCTCGCAGTTTCGAAGTTCTATCATTTTGAAGTTAGGGGAGTCCTTTCTGAAAGACAGTGTGTAAATAGATATTTTTGAATGCAAATTTCATTCAGTCAAGTCATCTTTTTTTTAGCTGATTACCGGAGAACTTCGGATCGGCACATTTTAAACGGACAATAAAAGTATTTTCACTTGATGAAGACAGTTTACCGTCCGAGAGGCGACTGCAATTTTTGGACCCCATCGAACATCATTCTGAATTTTGTATAGAAATTGGAGAAAAGTGAGTAGATTACGAATCCACTGGTCTACCGTGGCAAAAATGGCCGAAACTGATCAAAAATCGACTTGGAATGAGTTGAACTAAAATCCGATTGCCAAATATGTCATAACTTGCCAAAAAGAGAACAATCTTCTTCGTCTGGCAACCCACTGCATTTTGATTTTCAATGAGAAAAAGCGCAAACGATTTCTGATCACTGGCTCGGAAAACTTGTATTTTTTAAAAGTAAGCCAAATTGGCGACATCAGTTACGTCATCAGTGACGTAATGTTTATTGCCAATTTGGCTCATTTGTGAAAGATGCAAGTAAGCCATAGCCACACATCCGAATCGTCTGCAACCTTCTTAATTGAAAATTAAAGAGTGAGGCTTACCAAATAAAAAAAAAATGCTCATTATTTGGCAACTTACGGCGCATTTTGCAATTGGATTTAGTTCAACTTATTAAAAGCCAATTTTTGACCAGTTTTGGCTATTTTTGCCAAGGCAGACCAGTGGATTCGTAATCTACTCACTTTTTCCAACATCTATAAAAAATTCAGAATGATGTTCGATGGAGTCCAAAAATTGCAGTCGCCTTTCAGTCTATTAGAGACATCCCAAATCCGGGTTAATGAATTATAAAACATTGTGTGACTTAGTATGGGTAAATGCAGCAAAAAATGGAACAGTACATATTCTGTTCATAGAAATATGAAAGCACATAATCATATGCCCTTTCTATTATCAGTCTAGCATTCAAATTGAACTAGACATAAATTGAACTTAAGCACAGCATTCAGCATTATTTGGAGTTAGGCTTCTGTCATCATCCCAGAAATGAAACCAACTCACATTCGATTTCTTTCCGGACATAATTCGAAGAGCTGCGTGATTTGCGTCGTCATGAATGGAATCCGTTTCAAAATGTCTACGATAAGTGTATTTTTTCGATTTAATCAGTGCATTTTTTTTTCCGATTAACTTTTCATTTCATTTTTTACCCTGGGCCATAAGCCCAAGGGTATTGTTTTCAATTGGTCAAAAGTGTGGTCTGGTGTCCGTCCCAACTTAATGTTTGGGCGTGATCAGAAAAGGCATTGTGTGGGCATGCGCCTGCTAAGCCGGCTTGTATCAAAAGAGAAGAAAAAAAACCTTTGTAATGGACTTGGACTTTAGGGCCAGGGAAAACTGTACATCGGCCCTAAGCCGATCATCATTACTTTTTATAGTAATTTAAATCCTTTATATTTACTTCGGTTTTGTACGTTTATATGTTCGCAAATCTGTGGCGGGCTAATTAACCTACTTGTCAATAGGGTTGGGCGATGTATCGATACATTGTCTAAAACCGGTGTGAAATCAACATCGTCAAACCGGTGTCACTATTTTCCGTAAACCGATACATCACGATCTTTTTTGACGAGAGCGCGGTACACTCATTGCCTAGCACTTCAAGGACGAAAAACCGATGATGCCACAATTCATGCGCGGTGTTTCTAAAATAATATAGAAACGTATTGAAACAGTCGACACCGTGCCGTTTGAGACACGATTCTTCACCAGATCGCAGTAATCCTCCCTGCATATGCGCGGTGTATCCAAGACTGTATAGAAACGTAGTGTAACAGCTACACCGCGCCTTTTGAGACGATTTCCATTTGCTTTTGCTGTATCGGCATCTTGGTAATCGTATCCGGTATGTGCGATGTTTCCATGATTGAATAGAAACAAAACGCCACAGATGGCATCGCGCACTTAATCACTTATATAATCATGAGTTGAGAGAACAAAAAAGATGTTCAAACAATAAAAGGAATACTTCTTTCATCGAATCTTAATCACTTAAAATAAAGTTGGAAAAAAGTTCAAATTTCAAGGAAAAAAAAGCACGTATGACATGTTGAAATTATAATTCAATTTTACGATGTATTTTTTTTTTTTTTTTTTTGTAGGTCTAGCGTTTATTTCCTATTTTGTTTTTACAGCTGAGTATTGAAATTACGAGGTGGTTTTCAGGCGCCAGATAGTCTAGTAATATTGGAGATTCGATGAAAGAAGTATTCCTTTTATTGTTTGAACATTTCTTTTGTTGTTCTCTCAACTCATGAAAAACGTTTTGATTTTTATTTAATTTGTCATCAGATAAAAGACCTTGATATTCTATTTTTGGAATTCAATTGAGTATTTCCTAAACTTTTTGTGTTTCATTTTTGATTTTTTTTTCTCTAACTTTTAAGAAATAAAATATTACATTTTTGTATTTTTAAATCTTTTACATTAACTTCAGGATTTTTTTTATCTAACATTTTTACCCTTTGAGAGCTTTGCTTTATTTATTAACTCAAGGGATTGCGATATTCTTGCGTGGTAATTTATGTCTAGTTCTTACCCAGTTAAGATAATCAGGTTGTTTATTACTATGATGGTTTGTTATATCTGCCAAAGTCAGTATGAACTAGCGCATGGACGGATCACAGTTGTTTCTCTAATTTGATGATTGCTTAAATACTTATAAACGATTTTTTTCCCGTTTACGTTGAAGGATTTTCTCTTCTGTAAGTAAATAAATGTTTTATATATATATATATATATATATATATATATATATATATATATATATATATATATATATATATATATATATATATATATATATATATATATATATATATATAAAACATATAAAAATAAAATATAAAAATAAATTAGATTTTTTTGGCACAAAATTAAGATCATTAAAATTTTAAATGTTATGCATTAATTTTATTTTTATTGTTTAATAGTTATATTGTATATAGTAAGTAATACAATATTCCTTATAAAGTATGTTTTTAATTTAATAATTAAGAATATCCCATAACTAAAGAAACATGTGCACCGCCAGGAAGTGCAATTGTCCTCGCCCCCCCCCCCCCTTCCCCTCTCCTTCCGTGGATAACAACAAAGTAAAATTTCATTAAGATATAGAAATTGAAAAATCCGGATTAAACCAAAAAAAAAAAAAAAAAAAAAAAAAATGAAAAAAAATAACCGGCTTATAACCCTTGGGTGCTTTGTGTATCCCTCTGAAAGTAATTCGGTCGCTGCTCATGTTATTTAAAATAAACTTCCATACATGAATTCAATAAAATGTTGCAAAGCTAAGTAAGCATAACTTTCGGCTACATAGCGTGTTATGAAAACGTTGTTTTATAGTATTTTCTAAAATAAAATATAGTTAACATCGTGATGTATCGTAACATCGCGATATTTGCTTCCCGATATATCGTGATGCAGAAACGTTAACATAGCCCAAGCCTACTTGTCAATCGAGTTGAAACCTGGCAGATATGTTCATTGTCAATGAGAATGCCTTCTGCTAAGTTTTGAGGGCTGCCACTTTAAGGCCGCTTTTACACACACGCTTCTAATATCACAACTGAGGACTAATTAACCTACTTGACGTTACTCAATCGAGCTGAAGTTGTCGATGACAATGCATTCTATTAAGTTTTGGGGCAAAAAAAGATGGTTAACTTACAGAAATATGGCTTTTTTCGTAGTGGTCAAGCCCTATGAAAACTGGACATGATTTACTTGACTTGACTTAAATCTACGCTACAAGAGGCGCATGCAGCCACGAGCATAGCCTTCCATCTTATCCGGTCTAGTGCTGCTGTCCTGGTTGTTCCCCAGCTTGACCACCCAAGAAAATTCCGTTCTTTTACCATCATTTGACCCCAGGTGTATTTTGGGCGTCCTCTTTTTCTTCTTCCATCAGGTGCCCAAGTAAGGACAACGCGTGTTGGGTCTGATGGAGGCATCCGTAAAACGAAAACTTGCCATAGATTGTGTAACTTGACATAAAAGTTGCCTCTGTATACAAAAGATTTATGGTAGAAACTTTGTTTTTATAGATTAATTTTTTTTCTATGTCAAAGAGTTCAAAACATTTATTTGAAAAGGCATTCCTCAAGAGAAATCCCATAAGACAAAATCCCAAATGGCGTCTTTTATTTAATAATGCTACCACATTAAATGCTTGGTTAGTTTATCTTCCCAACCTCACTCTTTTTCTCAAGATTCACTCAAGTCGACAATTCCCATGCGACTTGATCTTTTCCCACGAATCTAGTGGAGTGTGCCGAATTCGTAACCTCTTTCTATTTTCAAGGGATCAGTGGTGAAAGATAGTCTAACGCTACCAACAAATTCAAAAATTCAACCAGAAGCAGCTGAATTTTGAACCTCCTTTTCAAAACGTAGTGGAACGCCGTTCCCCCTCCGCTCTATACTTGGAAACCAGACCGGGAATCAACCTTCGTGCAGAATGTGACAGGAACGAGACAAATGAGAGCACCGGCGGAACGTTGAGCTCGCACTGTTGTTGGAAAAAAGGAATAGGAAAGGATCTACATCAGGATATGCAACGAAGCATGGTAGTGGTTGAACAAAAGGGACCGTTTAAAAACCATGAAATGCATTTGGGACTTCTTTTCCCGGTTGCACAGCGGTATTGGCCAATGTTGGAAACATGCGTTCTGGGAAGATTGGGCAGTTCATGCCGAAACTCGAGCAACGTCCCAAAATACGTGATTTAAAAAGAAAAAAAAAAATATCAAAATCTATTTTTTACCCATCCGTCTTTTCTTACAACACAATATTTCAATTTTAAAACCCTAAATCAACATTTCAAAACTTCCTGTATATTTTACCCATCACTAGGCGAGATTGGCCAAGATCCGTGGCAACGGTCAGTCTACAACGGTCCACATCGGGATGGGTTAGTGTCGAGCCAATATTGGGCTTCGGATTTGTGCTACTGGGGTTAGTATTTCTTCGTACCCGGAGTTTCGAAACTGAATATTTGTATGCAGAAGCACGCTCAGCAGTAACACAAGAACACTGGCTATTATCGCTCCTTACTGGCCAATCCCGATATGGTACGTTGTAAACCGGCAGTTGTTAGAGACATTTGACAATCTCCCTCAATGCTGGATGTTTAAAATATACTGGAAGTTTTGAAATGTTGTTGCATAATTTTAAAATTGAAATATTTTATTAATAAGAAAGGATGGGTTGGTTGGTTGTTTTCAGATTATCTGGCGCCGTCAGCAACACGAGGGCTATAATAAGAAAGGATGGGAAACAAAAAAATATGTTTTGAGATATTTTTTGACAAGTTTTATTTAAAAAAAAATCTTATATTGAGTAGACAATGTTTTGTTTCATTTTTTACTGTTAACATTTATAAATTAGTTACGATACATTTTTTTTTCTCTACTTCAGTGGAACCACCTGTTGAAAAAAGCACAAAATCGTTCCAATTATTTAAATTTTCATTTTAGAATTTAAAAAATTACGATTGCATTTAAATTAGTATCAAAATTGAATATCTCATTATTACGTATATTTGATAATTTGAAACACTTTAAAATAATATTTCGGCAATACATTAGTTTCTGAAAAATATTGCGTACAGTGGGAAAAAAAATAAATTAGAAGAAGATTTAGACGATCACTCTTTTGCGTTTAGTGGTTTTGAAACGATCCCTAAACAACGTTCTGGGTCGAGTAGTTTTTTTTTGGACGTCTTTTTTGCGTTAGTTTGACGCTCTCCTACACATTTTCGTCTCGTGCTGTTTGGTTTCCGTGAGTTGGTCAATGAGAGACGTAGGTTTGGATTAGGGTCTTTTAAAAGTAAAAGAAATTCGTCCATTCTAACTAATTTCCAAAATAGGAGTGAGATGTAAACATGTCGAAAAGTCAACAGGAAACGAAACGCGGAGGTCAGTTTGCAAAAAAAACCTTGCCACCATTTTCTTTCTTTTTTGTTGGGCAGTTTTTCTGTCGTAGTAAGATTTTCCAAAACTGTTGTAGTAAGAGATATACTGACAGTGGCGATTGAGTACCAAAAAATATCAAAAGTGGTTGTATGGGATGCGGAAAATTAGAACATTGATCATTATGACGATTTAGCACAATACCGAGTGTTATTACTCAAATAATAGTTCGTACTCACTGGTACATAATTTATTGACGACGACGCCTCACACACTTAACTACACACACAGGACATATTTCGTATATCGTGAGTAATTTAAACGTAAAATAATCGTATATTAATTAGATTTAGAATAAATGTAATCCAAAGCAAATCCAAAATGTTCTGTTCTGTTGCCAGATTCACCAAACATAAATACAATACAAAGCGTAAGTGCAAAATGTTAAACGAGTGGCAACACCTGGTCTCCTGACACGTATAATCGTTAAGAAGCAACCTATCTACCAGTAAACAGCTATGCATTTTAAAAGAACCTGCTAACTAAAATGGTCAGCAAGAAAGAAATTGTTAAATGTAATGTTTGTCGCCATGCGGCAGTGTTTAATTCCTTTAGGGTACCTATGCACAATGAACTAAATTGAGATTATTGGGAAGAATTTCCATAGGTAATCAGTACAACGTGTCAACATCCAGTTGTTTTGAGGAGATTTTGTTGCGTTTGTTATATTCGAGATGAGTAAGATACGGTCAGTAGATATTTTAGCGTGAATAATCATATCGTCGTCCTGAGCCCAAAATGGACTAAGAAACAACATCGTTTAATTCACGTACGACTCTTTGTACTGAAAATTACAATAAATATTCGGAGTACAGACCCTCGTACGCATTAAAACATACAAACGGCATTTCCTCTAATCAAGCTGAGAATAAAAAAAGAATGTTCAAAATGCTTCTCTACTACAAAGCTGCTCTACGAAAAATGCTATTCCACTACAAAGTGGCTACGAATAGCAGAAACTCCAGATTTACGATTAACAATGCGTCTACAATAAAATAATTGAAAATATGAATGTGATACGTCAATAATATAGTTAATTTATTTCTTCTCGATGAATAATGACACTAAATTAAAAAAAAAAAAATCTGTCTCCAATCTATACTCCTTGAAACAGGAGAAAAAAGATCACATTCACGCGCACTTTCCAAAACCGCGCTTCCCGACTCAACAGCAGTGAAAGCACAAGCTTTTGCTGTTCAAAAAACCGGAGCTGCATTTACAGTAGCTTAGTCCAAAGCATCAACATCCCACGCGAGCTTTTTACAAATGAAATGACGTCGTATAAAACTCTAGAACCTATCTAATGAATCAATGAATGAACCTAACTGTTGCCACTACTTCGAAGCTTGCATTTGCGGTAATGTACACAATTTTTACATTAACAAATATCTATACTCGAAAGTGACTGCAGAACTAAAATAGACAATTACCAAATTGCAATTCACCAAAAAATTCTTCACATAGCACACAATTATTTATAAATTTTCGATCGTTACAATAAGATTTAGTAAACCACTGTTAAGCACAAGTATCACATCTAAAATTTCCTTCGATTTCATTATACGCTGAAGCAAAAGTTTTTTATCGATATAATTTGTGTTTTTAAGTTTAAAGTACAAATTCTCTGCCAATGTTGATTGAACATCTTCATCTAATTTTTTTTTTTTTTAAATTCCACTCTACCAAACAACTTTTGTGATACAACACCCGCAAATGTGAACAACATTAATTATTTTTTTTCTCCCTTGAATTGATCTTCAACCAATAGTTCAGTGACATCTCTTCCGCTGACCCTACCCCATCTTCTCCAAAACATGGTCACGTGATGACGACCGGAAGAGCTTTTTCAACTCACGAACCCCCCCCCCCCCCCGTCATTTTCCTGAAAAAAAGAATAAATAAATGATTAATTCGTTTGAGGGGGGGGGGGGAGGGAATTGGACAGAAGAGTAGAGTAATGATGAGAAGAAAGGAAAGGAAACGAAATTTCGCTCTACCTCATAACTGTGCACATCACGCGAAAGATGTCAATGTTTGTTTATTGCTTCCTTTTTATCCAAATCGGATTGAGGCTGTATAAAAAGACTTGTACTCAAGGCTGTTTACTATCTGAAGCCGTGAATGAATGAACCTTATTTGCAGGATCATTTTGTTAGATTGAGAGGTGAGAAAAAGTTCTTGTTTCCCTAATTGTTTTTGATTGTTTTGTAGTCAATATTTCAGATTTATCATCTCAGTCTAAAATTCACGAATAAATCAAACATATTTTTGCATGTTCTTCGTAACCGTCGAGATAAAACGTCGTTTCGAAATTAAATTCGTGACAGATATCAAAGAAAATATATCAGAATTATCCTATTACCAAAATCTTTCAGTAGTTTGTTATGGATAGAAACAAAGACTATTTGTGCGCAATTAATATCATATCAAATGCGGGTGAATTTTGTTTATACAAGTATACAGGGAAGTTTACATTTGTGTTAAAATTGATGTTTTTTAAAAAGGAAAAATTTTAATTGGAAATGTGCATGATCATGTTCATTGTTTTAAAAAATAAAATTTACTTCAATTATTTCTTCACAAAATATAAATTTATATAAATTTATTGGCAAGGGTTAAACTACATAAGTATAATTTTATATGATACACTAATTAATTATCTATCTAAAATGTAATTACCTTGACAATAACAAATATTAAATTTGCAACAATCAAATAAATATGTTAAAAGTTTGATTGAATATCGGTAAGTGGGATTGGGGGGGGGGGGAGGGGATGTTAAATGATTATGAAACACTGTACACACTTAAAAATATGACATATATACAAAAAAAATTCTTTAAAAGAAAGGAATGGAGCGAAAGTATTTATGTTTAGGTAAAAACATCGGAATTATAACGCATATTCTAGTTAGGATAATGCGAAAGAAGAAGTTACACATTTTTTTAAGAAACTAAACAGTTAAGAAAAGAGTTTTCCTGTCTGTCGTCAAGTATAAAAAACAAAATGATCTTAAACTTTGCCACGATGGAATTGAGTACCTTTAAAACCTAAGTACTAGATGGTTATCTTTTAGTTTCTAGATCAGCGGTCGGCAGATTGTGACTCCGGAGCCGCATGTGGCTCTTCTCATAGATATTTGCGGCTCTTCGAGTTTTAAATCATTCAACTTAAAAATAATGCAATGAATGGTAATAAATGTGTGCTTTGTTTGGGTTTAAAATTAGCTTTCATTATAACATAGTTTCAAACCCGATAAAAAAGGAAAATGCGACGAAACACAGAGATGAGTGGAATGGTTTGATAACACTGTTCTCAAATACAAACTTAAAATTAGCATCCACATGGCAGCTTCTCAGTCGAAACGTGGAACATTTTGAATGCGTAATAACAGTACACACAGCATGCGTCACAGTCTCAGTTTCATTTCATCGAGCTTTTGTTGACGTTCGTTGTTCTCTCCTCTTTCACAATAAAATTTCGCGGTTGCCCGCGAAGTTGAAACGTCTTTTGTCTTTGCTTTTGATGAACTATATTGGGAAAAAACGGCCTCAACTTCGTCTAAAAGGAAGAGAGTGCATAAAAGTCTGCCAGCTCGTTCAGGATTATTTAGCTTATGGAATAGAGAACACTTTTCATACATTACTGTTTTATGGTTTACGCTTTTTATGACGAAATTTCAATTTACAAATTTAAATGAAACTAAATGGTATTTCTTGTATCTGGCAAACTAAATGTCGTTTCTTTGTTTCAATTAATGCACTGAAATTGAAGATGTTACTTTAACGCTACTGCTCGTGAGTTGACAATTACGAGCAACAACATTACCTTCAAGTTGACTTTTTGTTTACCTACAATTTATTGTTTTAGCTGTGATCTAGTTAACTTGATCCCGTTTATACAGTGGCATATTTATTCAAACCCTCAGAGTACACAAACCAATTAAGTAGGGCGATGGGTTTACGTCTCTATCAAGGACAGTAATTCAGATTCGTGTAACATGAAGAAAGTTTCCCTTCAAACCTCTTTTTTTCAAAAAGCCATTGGATGTCTTACTGAAATGTTAATTAACAGTTATATGTATTAACTTTCTGAACAAGTGAATAATTTAAAATTCAAAACTCATATTGAACTTTTTTCCGATGAATTTTGCCAGTCTTTCTAATTTTATATTCAAACGCTCGGAGGAAGGGAGAAGGAGGGGGTGGGGGGGTGGGGGGAGAGATGCGGATACTCCCTTAACTTCCTTGCGGAGTCCATGCTTGGTGTTTATGTCACATTGTTCGTTCTTTAAGTTAAGAAAAAGAAGTCTTGCGTTAATCAAACGGTTATATCTCACAGTCTTCCTAAAACTAAAATATATGCGCACTGTAAAAGATATGTATTTCAAGTTCAATCAATGGTTATTGACCCAGGACCTTATTTCTCATTAAGGTCTGCAAGGTTCGTGTCTAGGGCCCCTCAAATTTTGGGGGTCCGCAAAATGTTTGAAATTTTCTGTATTATTATGTAACCATCGACGTTTTGTTTAATATTCTTGATTAATGCCAAAAAGTATGATAATGTATTTTAATAACTCATTAGTTATTAAAAATATTACTATCTTGACATTTATTTAATCAAGAGGGTAAACAAGATTTTCATTAATATTTAAATAACACCAATAATCGTCGTGGGAGGTCTCGTTTGCTATGTTATGACTATAGAAATCAGTTTTCTAAATCGAGCCCTAGTTATACCTTAGAGTAAAATTATGGTATCATTGTTACATTTACTGTAGAAGTTGAAGGAGGAAGAAACTTGGAACTTGGAGGAGGAAGAATTAAATGGGGCTTCACGTAATTCCCGATTTCTTCTCAATAACATTTGTTTCAACAGTTGACAGTTGTTTTTAATTTTTTTTTGTTTGCACTTCATTTTCTGATACGTTATATAGGGTAACGAAAGTATTGCCAGGGCCTGATCCTCGCCTAGGCCCACAAGGCCCCGGCCTTGGGCCCATGATTTTAGGGGGCCCCGAAATAATCTGTAAACCATATTTGTTTCACAAAAGCTATGTGAATATCTTTTATAATCTGTATAAAATAATTTTTACATAAAAATCATTTCGTATTGATCTTGAATCGCCTTTAGTTTCCCAGAGTGTATTTATTCAAATAAACCGTTTAAAAGCGTGAAACACAAGTTTTTCTGAAAGATAGAGGGGAAAAAAATTGAAAGGATGTCTTGGCGAATTTATAGGGAGATCCACTCCCTATAAATTCCACTGTCCACTCTGAAGTTGTGAATAATGCTGCAGATATTGCCGTCCCGGATATACACATTGTTATAGTGAAATGCAATGTTATACATAACAAAGTTTTTCCTTTTTTGAATTATAAATTTGATTGTTTGAAATTTGTTTCTTTATTTGTGATAAAAAAAACAACTTTTAGAAAACAATATTAACATTAATTCATCAACTTTTTCTATATTTCATGTTAATTCATTTGACTTTGCGTCAAGCCCATTTCCAATAAATCACGCGTTTGAAAAAGGCGCCCCTGAATGTGTCCGGGCCTTGGGCCCCAACTTGTCATGATCAGGCTCTGAGTATTGCATCATTATAGTAGTTTTGTTAAAATGGTGAAAGGGCAAACAAAAGCATAAAAAAAGGTTTAGAACACTATTGGGAATCCATAATTCCAACACATATTTCCGTCTGGAGAATCCTGAAAGTGAACACGCGAACTATTTATAAAATATTCAGTGGTAAAAACAGCGTTCCGACATAGTGATTTTTTCTGCAGCAGAACCTCAGATTTTGTGTTCCTCAATTAAAGAATTCAAACTTTCTTTTGGCGAACTAACCTATAAATTCCGCAAGAACGTATCATCTATTTGCAAATAATCATGACCGTCATTCTAACCGCCAATTCTGAATAAAAAAAATATTTCTAAGTTAAATTAGTATCAGACCTTTCAATCATGTAGGAGTGTTCAAAGCTGTTGCTCAACCAATTATTTAAAAAATAATAAAATAACGATCAGAAGGCGCACGCCAGACAACGGCCCTAGAAGAAAACACATTCACTTTCGGCTCCAATGGTTCAGCCCATTTGTGGCACACGTGTTTCAATTTCCGCAGCTGTTTACCAGCAACGCAAGCCATATGTCAAATCACTAATAGAAGTTATACGTGAATCGCGTGCATTTGACAGTGAGGTCAGTGGAACGTTACAGTTGGTAAATATTGAATGCCCATTGTATTCTTAATCCCACGTAATTGTCACAAAGTCAGAAGCTGGTATCAGCACGCGATCTTGATATAAAGGTGTTGTGCCAAATGATTGGTGAAAGTTAGGAGTAAATTGTCAACAGAAGACTAGACGACAGCAAATGTAGAAGGTACAGGATTGCTCCTTGAAAAGATTGTCTAATTCGCAGCGTACTGTAATTATTAAGTTCACTAAGAATGGTGGAGGGTTTTTTCCTAGCAACAGTTAACAGTAGCTATTTACTCAAGCTTTATTACTGAGCTTATTTACTCAATTTGATGGGAAAATATTGAGTAGGATCATTTTATCAACATTTAAGAAGTAATTCCCAATAGGTGTGTTTCTTCACGAGTTTGACAAATAAATAAATTCTCAAATGTTAGTAGCAAAAACTCACACACAAATTAAATTTTGTTAAGAAATCACTAAAGTAGCTTTTGGAAAAAATTTCGTATGCTTTGAGGCAAGTATTCTTAGCAAGGAATGTGACGAGAAATATTGTTGTATTAAGATTAAGGCGGAAAAAATACTAAATACTCTAAAACAACTGATATTTTAAATTTTGCGCTTTGTTTAGAAAACTGGCGAACAATAAAACTTCTTTAACGGAATTTTTGAAAAGCCTGTTCCCTCCTCTGAACACCAAAAACTTTGTATTTTACGTACATGAGTGTTTTCAAATGACAAGAGATGAGAACTTTGAGGTAGAGATACAAAGAAAGACATTTTGCCATAATATGAAGATTTTGAATGCTTCTATGGTATCGATACTTATCAAGTATTCGGTATGGCTTGTTAAAAAGGAGTTTTTCTTTTTTTGATATTGTTTTCAAAGTACAAATTTTTATTAGTTTCAAATGAGTTTAACAAGTCAACACAAGGGTAAAAATGATTCAAGTACACAGTTGCGATGCAGTTTTTAATTTTGTAATTATTTAAATAATTTATTATTTTGTAATTACGTCATATAATTTCTAATATATTATGACCTCTATTTTAAGAATAATCATTTTACTGTCATATGGCCTATTAAACCCTACTAATCAATCAAGAAGAACCATTCAAAAAGTATAAAGAATTGCCTACCAATGGAAATCGTATTTGTTTAAGAGAATTATTACTTCGTGATGCAGATTCAATGGCAACAGACAGACCTGTCTCCAGAGAATTATGATTATTCCTATCAGATTTAAAGTACAATTTTCGTTAATGTATGGGTATAGTCAGTTGTTTATATTCGTGATTCCAACGATCGCATGTATATATGAAGTTATAATAGGCTATCACTAATAAAGTATTAACAGTATTTGACGTTTCCTAATAATATTTTCAATTCAAATCAAAAGGAATACTTGCAAATGGCCTTCTCGTTTGTTTTTGGCGTAAAGTTCTCCGATAGTTTATTCAGGCATATTTCGCTAGAGGCAAGAACGATTGCCAAAATGACGGACAGACTTATAACGTAAAACTTACAGGCTGTCACGACTGCTCTGATACACAATTTTTACCAATTAGTATCCTTTTGTTCTCGTCTCGCCCTAGGCTGGCCTATCCAAGGCACGATCAGAAAAGCCATTGCACTCAGGAGGTAGGTGGCGTTTTACTTTCGGCAGGTGTAAAAACAAGCTAGGATTTGAGAAAGAAAGCCTAGACATAGACATGATGCTAAATATAACACACACTTGAATGTCATCTAGCCAGATGCGAGAGCGCTGGTGAGATAGACGAGGGGCTTTAACGAGGGATGAATTTTTTTCTGGGAAGACAGGTGAGAGCTCTTACAGTTGAAGTGAAATCGACATTTTTGAGCATTAAGATAATTTGAAGTTCGTTTTTTTTTGTTTTTCTTTTTACTCCTAGCATAAGATCTAACAAAAATCATTCATGATACAGGTCAAATTATTTGGAGCAGTAGGCTAAGGCTGCGATGATCATTTTCTGAACGAATTCAATGCTTTTCTCTTCACTCGAAAAAAAATCTTAGTTCATTCAAGTAAGAAAAAATATGGTTTGAAAAAAAAAAGGCTGTAATGACTTCATCAATTCCGAATAGATGGCTCTGGCCTAATTGAAGGAATACGTTTCAGTCATGTTTTTTTTAGGGACTTCCTATAGATCGAAACGACAATTGAACAGAACAGCGGACTGTTTGGTGTGGTAAAAAGATGCAAGAACGAGAACGTTTTTAAACTAAAAAACGGACTGTTGGGTGTTGCTTAATTATGTAAGAACGTTTAAAAAAAAAAAAAAAAAAAAAACTGTGAACGATTGTGTGTTGTTATCAAGAATTTAAAATTGATGAACATGTGTGTTTTTGTAGAATCTAGTATGTGTGTTGTTGTAGAAACAAGTCTGCGGGATAACATATATTTGGGCTCCAAATTCAATATTTTGTTTGGTACAATTTTTGTGACATTTTCACTAAACTTTTTAAAACTAAATAATGACATTCATTTCCGATTGCAGAAATTGTATTGTTCTTTGACAAACACGGCTTCAATGTTCTCTTATTGGCGTGGTAGGGTTAGAGAGAGAAGTATGCGCGATAAGGTTTAGACCTCGATATCTAATCGTAGTTCAAAATTACAAAGCCTATTTGGTTGTGATAAGCCCTTCATAGTTATAGAAATAGTAAGCCGGAGACATGTAAACAAAACTAAACCAAACATGATTTTATGGCGAAAGCTTAAAAGCAAGGCAAAATCTGACAAATCAATAGTAGACAACCGTCTAAAGTATTCGACTAGAGATTTTATTTCTTCTAGATGAAATCAAAAGCTTCAAATTACAAAGGTCTGAAGACATTTGATTTAAGACAGCATTTGGCCGATTTACAACTGTCGATTTCAAAGAATCATTCAACTGGTGATACAGAAGGTTTATACAATGTATTACAGGTAGCTGTAGGGAGCGTCGCATAGAATTCATACGCCGTGTCAAGGTGTGCCAAAGAGCATTTTCAAGGCGTGCCATACATTATAAAACGAAAACGCGTTCCTGGGCTTCAAACTCCTATCATTGACATAACAGTGACACTCATCAGGTTGGAGTTTTAGAGCAAACAATTTATACTCTAATTTTCTTTCTTTCTTTCCACGTCTGGTGACAGTTTGAAACTCGATTCCTGCAGAAATATGAGCACGGCACGTCAGAACTTTGCATTACTCGTTTTTCAAGAGAGCGCACTTCAGCTTTTACTTCTTCGCTTGCATTTGCATCTTTTGCATATCCAGTGTATTCTGGTTTGACACGGTCGTTTTCAATTTGCGAATTTATTCTTTCTTGATCGTTCTCTTGCCGGTATATAAATTGCTATTTTGCCTTTTTTTTTCTCTTTTTCTTCTTCTTCTGCTACATTCCGATGTTCAAAATGAAACTGAACATTTTTTCTATGCTCTTGGTTATCCGTAATGTAAGTACTATTTTCTATTCACAGATGAACACTTAAAAAAATTAACAACCGAAAATTGATGTGCATGGGAACATTATCATTTCAAGACTGAGAATAAGTTTGCAGAAATTTGATTGAATGTCAAGAGCGAAATACGATTTTGTCCATCTCTCTAAGCCCAGTATATGAGATAAACTCTAAAAAAAGGAAAATCCTTTTTTTTTTTTCTCTCAGAATTCTACCACATATTTCCAGCTTTTCCTGTCATTTTAAGAATATTTTTATTTGTTTTCTTGGCAACTTCGAGGTTTTTTTTTTTTTCCTTCCTTCTTTCTCCCCATTTCCAGGAGCGAGGCAGTTTTTCAACTATTATTTTCACTATTATAAGATACATTTCATACAGAGCTAAACTTAGTAAATATGTCAGTTCTTGTCAAGCCATAAACCATACATAAGAAATCCATGTGATCATTGGTGTATGCTTGTTTCTGCATTAGGTTTTTTTCTCCAACTTGCAAGTCACTACGGGTATTGAAAACTTTTATGGTCTCTATGGTTACATAAAAATCTCAAATGAAATCCTAAATACGGGTAATTTAAAATTCGCTCGAAACGGTGTTTCAAATTGCAACGTAGCAGAAACTAAATTCGTCAAATTTTAGTCTATAAATTTGATATACAAGGTGATTTGATTATCTATTTCCCGATATTTCACTTTCCAGAAACTCTTTACGTTTGATTTCCCGCACGGAAAGTCTTAAATATTTTCCATATCTTAAAATAGTGGAAATACATTGAATAATATTTTTTTTCTTTTTCTAATCGCAATATCCTCTCATGACAATTGTTTCAATCATAGGCTGGCGCCGTCAGGAAAGTGCAAGGGAGGTGCACTTGCACTCCCCTGGATTTTGAAAATTAAAAATAATCTAGTGAAAAGTTGTATTCACTGAAAATAAAAGTTTAATATAGATTTTAAAATATTTTATGGATCAGAAATGTTAGTACATATCCATTAATTAAATTTTTACTAATATGTATAGTGGAAACATCACGGTTACAACTCAAAATTAACCGCTTTACATCCTCTTGGGTGCCCCATCTGCACTTTTCAGAAAATATTTCTGCCGTTTTTTTAATTTTTTTTCCATTAATTAAATTTTTACTAATATGTATAGTGGAAACATCACGGTTACAACTCAAAATTAACCGCTTTACATCCTCTTGGGTGCCCCCCATCTGCACTCTTCAGAAAATAATTCTGCCGTTTTTTTAAATTTTTTTCCAATAATTAAATTTTTACTAATATGTAAAGTGGAAACATCACGGTTACAACTCAAAATTAAACGCTTTACATCTTCTTGGGTGCCCCATCTGCACTCTTCAGAAAATAATTCTGCCGTTTTTTTAATTTTTTTTCCATTAATTAAATTTTTACTAATATGTATAGTGGAAACATCACGGTTACAACTCTAAATTAACCGCTTTACATCTTCTTGAGTGCCCCCCATCTGCACTCTTCAGAAAATAATTCTGCCGTTTTTTTTTATTTTTTTTCCATTAATTAAATTTTTACTAATATGTATAGTGGAAACATCACGGTTACAACTCTAAATTAACCGCTTTACATCCTCTTGAGTGCCCCCCATCTGCACTCTTCAGAAAATAATTCTGCCGTTTTTTTAATTTTTTTTCCAATAATTAAATTTTTACTAATATGTATAGTGGAAACATCACGGTTACAACTCAAAATTAACCGCTTTACATCCTCTTGGGTGCCCCCCATCTGCACTCTTCAGAAAATAATTCTGCCGTTTTTTTAATTTTTTTTCCAATAATTAAATTTTTACTAATATGTATAGTGGAAACATCACGGTTACAACTCAAAATTAACCGCTTTACATCCTCTTGGGTGCCCCCCATCTGTACTCTTCAGAAAATAATTCTGCCGTTTTTTAAATTTTTTTTCCAATAATTAAATTTTTACTAATATGTATAGTGGAAACATCACGGTTACAACTCAAAATTAACCGCTTTACATCTTCTTGGGTGCCCCATCTGCACTCTTCAGAAAATAATTCTGCCGTTTTTTTAATTTTTTTCCAATAATTAAATTTTTACTAATATGTATAGTGGAAACATCACGGTTACAACTCTAAATTAACCGCTTTACATCCTCTTGAGTGCCCCCCATCTGCACTCTTCAGAAAATAATTCTGCCGTTTTTTTCATTTTTTTTCCAATAATTAAATTTTTACTAATATTTATAGTGGAAACATCACGGTTACAACTCAAAATTAACCACTTTACATCCTCTTGGGTGCCCCCCATCTGTACTCTTCAGAAAATAATTCTGCCGTTTTTTTAATTTTTTTTCCAATAATTAAATTTTTACTAATATGTATAGTGGAAACATCACGGTCACAACTCAAAATTAACCGCTTTACATCTTCTTGGGTGCCCCATCTGCACTCTTAAGAAAATAATTCTGCCGTTTTTTTAATTTTTTTTCCATTAACTAAATTTTTACTAATATGTATAGTGGAAACATCACGGTTACAACTCAAAATTAACCGCTTTACATCCTCTTGGGTGCCCCATCTGCACTTTTCAGAAAATAATTCTGCCGTTTTTTTAATTTTTTTTCCATTAATTAAATTTTTACTAATATGTATAGTGGAAACATCACGGTTACAACTCAAAATTAACCGCTTTACATCTTCTTGGGTGCCCCATCTGCACTCTTCAGAAAATAATTCTGCCGTTTTTTTAATTTTTTTTCCAATAATTAAATTTTTACTAATATGTATAGTGGAAACATCACGGTTACAACTCAAAATTAACCGCTTTACATCCTCTTGGGTGCCCCCCATCTGCACTCTTCAGAAAATAATTCTGCCGTTTTTTTAATTTTTTTTCCAATAATTAAATTTTTACTAATATGTATAGTGGAAACATCACGGTTACAACTCAAAATTAAACGCTTTACATCTTCTTGGGTGCCCCATCTGCACTCTTCAGAAAATAATTCTGCCGTTTTTTTAATTTTTTTTCCATTAATTAAATTTTTACTAATATGTATAGTGGAAACATCACGGTTACAACTCTAAATTAACCGCTTTACATCCTCTTGAGTGCCCCCATCTGCACTCTTCAGAAAATAATTCTGCCGTTTTTTTAATTTTTTTTCCAATAATTAAATTTTTACTAATATGTATAGTGGAAACATCACGGTTACAACTCAAAATTAACCGCTTTACATCCTCTTGGGTGCCCCCCATCTGCACTCTTCAGAAAATAATTCTGCCGTTTTTTTAATTTTTTTTCCAATAATTAAATTTTTACTAATATGTATAGTGGAAACATCACGGTTACAACTCTAAATTAACCGCTTTACATCCTCTTGAGTGCCCCCCATCTGCACTCTTCAGAAAATAATTCTGCCGTTTTTTTAATTTTTTTTCCAATAATTAAATTTTTACTAATATTTATAGTGGAAACATCACGGTTACAACTCAAAATTAACCACTTTACATCCTCTTGGGTGCCCCCCATCTGTACTCTTCAGAAAATAATTCTGCCGTTTTTTTAATTTTTTTTCCAATAATTAAATTTTTACTAATATGTATAGTGGAAACATCACGGTCACAACTCAAAATTAACCGCTTTACATCTTCTTGGGTGCCCCATCTGCACTCTTAAGAAAATAATTCTGCCGTTTTTTTAATTTTTTTTCCATTAACTAAATTTTTACTAATATGTATAGTGGAAACATCACGGTTACAACTCAAAATTAACCGCTTTACATCCTCTTGGGTGCCCCATCTGCACTTTTCAGAAAATAATTCTGCCGTTTTTTTAATTTTTTTTCCATTAATTAAATTTTTACTAATATGTATAGTGGAAACATCACGGTTACAACTCAAAATTAACCGCTTTACATCTTCTTGGGTGCCCCATCTGCACTCTTCAGAAAATAATTCTGCCGTTTTTTTAATTTTTTTTCCAATAATTAAATTTTTACTAATATGTATAGTGGAAACATCACGGTTACAACTCAAAATTAACCGCTTTACATCCTCTTGGGTGCCCCCCATCTGCACTCTTCAGAAAATAATTCTGCCGTTTTTTTAATTTTTTTTCCAATAATTAAATTTTTACTAATATGTATAGTGGAAACATCACGGTTACAACTCAAAATTAAACGCTTTACATCTTCTTGGGTGCCCCATCTGCACTCTTCAGAAAATAATTCTGCCGTTTTTTTAATTTTTTTTCCATTAATTAAATTTTTACTAATATGTATAGTGGAAACATCACGGTTACAACTCTAAATTAACCGCTTTACATCCTCTTGAGTGCCCCCATCTGCACTCTTCAGAAAATAATTCTGCCGTTTTTTTAATTTTTTTTCCAATAATTAAATTTTTACTAATATGTATAGTGGAAACATCACGGTTACAACTCAAAATTAACCGCTTTACATCCTCTTGGGTGCCCCCCATCTGCACTCTTCAGAAAATAATTCTGCCGTTTTTTTAATTTTTTTTTCCAATAATTAAATTTTTACTAATATGTATAGTGGAAACATCACGGTTACAACTCAAAATTAAACGCTTTACATCTTCTTGGGTGCCCCATCTGCACTCTGAAGAAAATAATTCTGCCGTTTTTTTAATTTTTTTTCCATTAATTAAATTTTTACTAATATGTATAGTGGAAACATCACGGTTACAACTCTAAATTAACCGCTTTACATCCTCTTGAGTGCCCCCCCCCCCCCATCTGCACTCTTCAGAAAATAATTCTGCCGTTTTTTTAATTTTTTTTCCAATAATTAAATTTTTACTAATATTTATAGTGGAAACATCACGGTTACAACTCAAAATTAACCGCTTTACATCCTCTTGGGTGCCCCCCATCTGTACTCTTCAGAAAATAATTCTGCCGTTTTTTTAATTTTTTTTCCAATAATTAAATTTTTACTAATATGTATAGTGGAAACATCACGGTTACAACTCAAAATTAACCGCTTTACATCTTCTTGGGTGCCCCACCTGCACTCTTAAGAAAATAATTCTGCCGTTTTTTTAATTTTTTTTCCATTAACTAAATTTTTACTAATATGTATAGTGGAAACATCACGATTACAACTCAAAATTAACCGCTTTACATCCTCTTGGGTGCCCCATCTGCACTCTTAAGAAAATAATTCTGCCGTTTTTTTAATTTTCTTTCCAATAATTAAATTTTTACTAATATGTATAGTGGAAACATCACGGTTACAACTCAAAATTAACCGCTTTACATCCTCTTGGGTGCCCCCCAACTGCACTCTTCAGAAAATAATTCTGCCGTTTTTTTTAATTTTTTTTCCATTAATTAAATTTTTACTAATATGTATAGTGGAAACATCACGGTTACAACTCAAAATTAACCGCTTTACAACTTCTTGGGTGCCCCATCTGCACTCTTCAGAAAATAATTCTGCCGTTTTTTTTAATTTTTTTTCCATTAATTAAATTTTTACTAATATGTATAGTGGAAACATCACGGTTACAACTCTAAATTAACCGCTTTACATCTTCTTGAGTGCCCCCCATCTGCACTCTTCAGAAAATAATTCTCCTGTTTTTTTTAATTTTTTTTCCAATAATTAAATTTTTACTAATATGTATAGTGGAAACATCACGGTTACAACTCAAAATTAACCGCTTTACATCTTCTTGGGTGCCCCATCTGCACTCTTAAGAAAATAATTCTGCCGTTTTTTTTAATTTCTTTCCAATAATTAAATTTTTACTAATATGTATAGTGGAAACATCACGGTTACAACTCAAAATTAACCGCTTTACATCCTCTTGGGTGCCCCATCTGCACTCTTAAGAAAATAATTCTGTCGTTTCTTTAATTTACTTTCCAATAATTAAATTTTTACTAATATGTATAGTGGAAACATCACGGTTACAACTCAAAATTAACCGCTTTACAACTTCTTGGGTGCCCCATCTGCACTCTTCAGAAAATAATTCTCCTGTTTTTTTTAATTTTTTTTCCAATAATTAAATTTTTACTAATATGTATAGTGGAAACATCACGGTTACAACTCAAAATTAACCGCTTTACATCTTCTTGGGTGGCCCATCTGCACTCTTAAGAAAATAATTCTGCCGTTTTTTTAATTTTTTTTCCATTAACTAAATTTTTACTAATATGTATAGTGGAAACATCATGGTTACAACTCAAAATTAACCGCTTTACATCCTCTTGGGTGCCCCCCATCTGCACTCTTCAGAAAATAATTCTGCCGTTTTTTTTAATTTCTTTCCAATAATTAAATTTTTACTAATATGTATAGTGGAAACATCACGGTTACAACTCAAAATTAACCGCTTTACATCCTCTTGGGTGCCCCCCCACCTGCACTCTTCAGAAAATAATTCTGCCGTTTTTTTAATTTTTTTTCCAATAATTAAATTTTTACTAATATGTATAGTGGAAACATCACGGTTACAACTCAAAATTAAACGCTTTACATCTTTTTGGGTGCCCCATCTGCACTCTGAAGAAAATAATTCTGCCTTTTTTTTAATTTTTTTTCCAATAATTAAATTTTTACTAATATGTATAGTGGAAACATCACGGTTACAACTCAAAATTAACCGCTTTACAACTTCTTGGGTGCCCCATCTGCACTCTGAAGAAAATAATTCTGCCGTTTTTTTAATTTTTTTTTCCATTAATTAAATTTTTACTAATATGTATAGTGGAAACATCACGGTTACAACTCAAAATTAACCGCTTTACATCTTCTTGGGTGCCCCATCTGCACTCTTCAGAAAATAATTCTGCCGTTTTTTTAATTTTTTTTTCCATTAATTAAATTTTTACTAATATGTATAGTGGAAACATCACGGTTACAACTCAAAATTAACCGCTTTACATCTTCTTGGGTGCCCCATCTGCACTCTTCAGAAAATAATTCTGCCGTTTTTTTAATTTTTTTTCCAATAATTAAATTTTTACTAATATGTATAGTGGAAACATCACGGTTACAACTCTAAATTAACCGCTTTACATCCTCTTGAGTGCCCCCCATCTGCACTCTTCAGAAAATAATTCTGCCGTTTTTTTCATTTTTTTTCCAATAATTAAATTTTTACTAATATTTATAGTGGAAACATCACGGTTACAACTCAAAATTAACCACTTTACATCCTCTTGGGTGCCCCCCATCTGTACTCTTCAGAAAATAATTCTGCCGTTTTTTTAATTTTTTTTCCAATAATTAAATTTTTACTAATATGTATAGTGGAAACATCACGGTCACAACTCAAAATTAACCGCTTTACATCTTCTTGGGTGCCCCATCTGCACTCTTAAGAAAATAATTCTGCCGTTTTTTTAATTTTTTTTCCATTAACTAAATTTTTACTAATATGTATAGTGGAAACATCACGGTTACAACTCAAAATTAACCGCTTTACATCCTCTTGGGTGCCCCATCTGCACTTTTCAGAAAATAATTCTGCCGTTTTTTTAATTTTTTTTCCATTAATTAAATTTTTACTAATATGTATAGTGGAAACATCACGGTTACAACTCAAAATTAACCGCTTTACATCTTCTTGGGTGCCCCATCTGCACTCTTCAGAAAATAATTCTGCCGTTTTTTTAATTTTTTTTCCAATAATTAAATTTTTACTAATATGTATAGTGGAAACATCACGGTTACAACTCAAAATTAACCGCTTTACATCCTCTTGGGTGCCCCCCATCTGCACTCTTCAGAAAATAATTCTGCCGTTTTTTTAATTTTTTTTCCAATAATTAAATTTTTACTAATATGTATAGTGGAAACATCACGGTTACAACTCAAAATTAAACGCTTTACATCTTCTTGGGTGCCCCATCTGCACTCTTCAGAAAATAATTCTGCCGTTTTTTTAATTTTTTTTCCATTAATTAAATTTTTACTAATATGTATAGTGGAAACATCACGGTTACAACTCTAAATTAACCGCTTTACATCCTCTTGAGTGCCCCCATCTGCACTCTTCAGAAAATAATTCTGCCGTTTTTTTAATTTTTTTTCCAATAATTAAATTTTTACTAATATGTATAGTGGAAACATCACGGTTACAACTCAAAATTAACCGCTTTACATCCTCTTGGGTGCCCCCCATCTGCACTCTTCAGAAAATAATTCTGCCGTTTTTTTAATTTTTTTTCCAATAATTAAATTTTTACTAATATGTATAGTGGAAACATCACGGTTACAACTCTAAATTAACCGCTTTACATCCTCTTGAGTGCCCCCCATCTGCACTCTTCAGAAAATAATTCTGCCGTTTTTTTAATTTTTTTTCCAATAATTAAATTTTTACTAATATTTATAGTGGAAACATCACGGTTACAACTCAAAATTAACCACTTTACATCCTCTTGGGTGCCCCCCATCTGTACTCTTCAGAAAATAATTCTGCCGTTTTTTTAATTTTTTTTCCAATAATTAAATTTTTACTAATATGTATAGTGGAAACATCACGGTCACAACTCAAAATTAACCGCTTTACATCTTCTTGGGTGCCCCATCTGCACTCTTAAGAAAATAATTCTGCCGTTTTTTTAATTTTTTTTCCATTAACTAAATTTTTACTAATATGTATAGTGGAAACATCACGGTTACAACTCAAAATTAACCGCTTTACATCCTCTTGGGTGCCCCATCTGCACTTTTCAGAAAATAATTCTGCCGTTTTTTTAATTTTTTTTCCATTAATTAAATTTTTACTAATATGTATAGTGGAAACATCACGGTTACAACTCAAAATTAACCGCTTTACATCTTCTTGGGTGCCCCATCTGCACTCTTCAGAAAATAATTCTGCCGTTTTTTTAATTTTTTTTCCAATAATTAAATTTTTACCAATATGTATAGTGGAAACATCACGGTTACAACTCAAAATTAACCGCTTTACATCCTCTTGGGTGCCCCCCATCTGCACTCTTCAGAAAATAATTCTGCCGTTTTTTTAATTTTTTTTCCAATAATTAAATTTTTACTAATATGTATAGTGGAAACATCACGGTTACAACTCAAAATTAAACGCTTTACATCTTCTTGGGTGCCCCATCTGCACTCTTCAGAAAATAATTCTGCCGTTTTTTTAATTTTTTTTCCATTAATTAAATTTTTACTAATATGTATAGTGGAAACATCACGGTTACAACTCTAAATTAACCGCTTTACATCCTCTTGAGTGCCCCCATCTGCACTCTTCAGAAAATAATTCTGCCGTTTTTTTAATTTTTTTTCCAATAATTAAATTTTTACTAATATGTATAGTGGAAACATCACGGTTACAACTCAAAATTAACCGCTTTACATCCTCTTGGGTGCCCCCCATCTGCACTCTTCAGAAAATAATTCTGCCGTTTTTTTAATTTTTTTTTCCAATAATTAAATTTTTACTAATATGTATAGTGGAAACATCACGGTTACAACTCAAAATTAAACGCTTTACATCTTCTTGGGTGCCCCATCTGCACTCTGAAGAAAATAATTCTGCCGTTTTTTTAATTTTTTTTCCATTAATTAAATTTTTACTAATATGTATAGTGGAAACATCACGGTTACAACTCTAAATTAACCGCTTTACATCCTCTTGAGTGCCCCCCCCCCCCCATCTGCACTCTTCAGAAAATAATTCTGCCGTTTTTTTAATTTTTTTTCCAATAATTAAATTTTTACTAATATTTATAGTGGAAACATCACGGTTACAACTCAAAATTAACCGCTTTACATCCTCTTGGGTGCCCCCCATCTGTACTCTTCAGAAAATAATTCTGCCGTTTTTTTAATTTTTTTTCCAATAATTAAATTTTTACTAATATGTATAGTGGAAACATCACGGTTACAACTCAAAATTAACCGCTTTACATCTTCTTGGGTGCCCCACCTGCACTCTTAAGAAAATAATTCTGCCGTTTTTTTAATTTTTTTTCCATTAACTAAATTTTTACTAATATGTATAGTGGAAACATCACGATTACAACTCAAAATTAACCGCTTTACATCCTCTTGGGTGCCCCATCTGCACTCTTAAGAAAATAATTCTGCCGTTTTTTTAATTTTCTTTCCAATAATTAAATTTTTACTAATATGTATAGTGGAAACATCACGGTTACAACTCAAAATTAACCGCTTTACATCCTCTTGGGTGCCCCCCAACTGCACTCTTCAGAAAATAATTCTGCCGTTTTTTTTAATTTTTTTTCCATTAATTAAATTTTTACTAATATGTATAGTGGAAACATCACGGTTACAACTCAAAATTAACCGCTTTACAACTTCTTGGGTGCCCCATCTGCACTCTTCAGAAAATAATTCTGCCGTTTTTTTTAATTTTTTTTCCATTAATTAAATTTTTACTAATATGTATAGTGGAAACATCACGGTTACAACTCTAAATTAACCGCTTTACATCTTCTTGAGTGCCCCCCATCTGCACTCTTCAGAAAATAATTCTCCTGTTTTTTTTAATTTTTTTTCCAATAATTAAATTTTTACTAATATGTATAGTGGAAACATCACGGTTACAACTCAAAATTAACCGCTTTACATCTTCTTGGGTGCCCCATCTGCACTCTTAAGAAAATAATTCTGCCGTTTTTTTAATTTTTTTTCCATTAACTAAATTTTTACTAATATGTATAGTGGAAACATCACGGTTACAACTCAAAATTAACCGCTTTACATCCTCTTGGGTGCCCCCCATCTGCACTCTTCAGAAGATAATTCTGCCGTTTTTTTTAATTTCTTTCCAATAATTAAATTTTTACTAATATGTATAGTGGAAACATCACGGTTACAACTCAAAATTAACCGCTTTACATCCTCTTGGGTGCCCCATCTGCACTCTTAAGAAAATAATTCTGTCGTTTCTTTAATTTACTTTCCAATAATTAAATTTTTACTAATATGTATAGTGGAAACATCACGGTTACAACTCAAAATTAACCGCTTTACAACTTCTTGGGTGCCCCATCTGCACTCTTCAGAAAATAATTCTGCCGTTTTTTTTTTAATTTTTTTTCCATTAATTAAATTTTTACTAATATGTATAGTGGAAACATCACGGTTACAACTCTAAATTAACCGCTTTACATCTTCTTGAGTGCCCCCCATCTGCACTCTTCAGAAAATAATTCTCCTGTTTTTTTTAATTTTTTTTCCAATAATTAAATTTTTACTAATATGTATAGTGGAAACATCACGGTTACAACTCAAAATTAACCGCTTTACATCTTCTTGGGTGCCCCATCTGCACTCTTAAGAAAATAATTCTGCTGTTTTTTTAATTTTTTTTCCATTAACTAAATTTTTACTAATATGTATAGTGGAAACATCATGGTTACAACTCAAAATTAACCGCTTTACATCCTCTTGGGTGCCCCCCATCTGCACTCTTCAGAAAATAATTCTGCCGTTTTTTTTAATTTCTTTCCAATAATTAAATTTTTACTAATATGTATAGTGGAAACATCACGGTTACAACTCAAAATTAACCGCTTTACATCCTCTTGGGTGCCCCCCCACCTGCACTCTTCAGAAAATAATTCTGCCGTTTTTTTAATTTTTTTTCCAATAATTAAATTTTTACTAATATGTATAGTGGAAACATCACGGTTACAACTCAAAATTAAACGCTTTACATCTTTTTGGGTGCCCCATCTGCACTCTGAAGAAAATAATTCTGCCTTTTTTTTAATTTTTTTTCCAATAATTAAATTTTTACTAATATGTATAGTGGAAACATCACGGTTACAACTCAAAATTAACCGCTTTACAACTTCTTGGGTGCCCCATCTGCACTCTGAAGAAAATAATTCTGCCGTTTTTTTAATTTTTTTTTCCATTAATTAAATTTTTACTAATATGTATAGTGGAAACATCACGGTTACAACTCAAAATTAACCGCTTTACATCTTCTTGGGTGCCCCATCTGCACTCTTCAGAAAATAATTCTGCCGTTTTTTTAATTTTTTTTCCAATAATTAAATTTTTACTAATATGTATAGTGGAAACATTACGGTTACAACTCAAAATTAACCGCTTTACATCCTCTTGGGTGCCCCCCATCTGCACTCTTCAGAAAATAATTCTGCCGTTTTTTAATAATTTTTTGTTTTCCGCTCTAATATTATTTTCATAAGAAATTAATAATTTCTGTTATAGTAATTTCAGAATAGCAAGTTAACAAATTAATTCTATGGAATTAATTTTGTACGCACGGAACATTTTGGCTCTGTTTTTTATTCGTTAACAGATTATAATTTAAAAATTATGATGAATCTTAAGTGTTATTTTTTTGTTTTATAAAACATTAGTTTGTTACGAAGTAAAATAGAAAAATAATTGTTTCAATTAATTATTTAAGAATAGCAAGTTAACAAATTAATTCTATGGAATTAATTTTGTACGCACGGAATATTTTGGCTCTGTTTTTTATTCGTAAACAGATTATAATTTAAAAATTATGATGAATCTAAGTGTTATGTTTTTGTTTTATATAACATTAGTTTGTTGCGAAGTTAAATAGAAAAATAATTAGCTCAACTATTTCAAATATGCATCTTATAACACTGACGTCCCGTGCGTCGTTGGCTTATAAATGTGTATTTGACCTAGTTAAATTAATTATTTTTCCATGTAACTTTGTCACAAACTAATTTTTTTCTAAAGTAGAAACATAACAACCAGATTCATCATAACAGATAATAATAGATTCATTTAACAAGAACACAACAACTAAATTCATCATAATTTTGAAATTCTAATCCAGTTGCGAGAAGAAAGAGAAGTGAAAAAGTCACTTGCGCCATCTAGAGAAATGCCCCTATGCTTTTGAACAAAGATATTTGTCTTGAATCACACATCAAAATCCAATGTTATCCAAGCAAAACAATCGTTTTAAATTTTATTTGTTTTTAATACTATGTTCAATTATAGCCAACTAGAAACTAGGTCAAATGGACGATTATTTTAATATGCGTACTTTGAGATAAATAGTGTAAAACATCACACATAAATAAAGCTTCAACACATGCAGGGAAAACATAATATGTATTCTTCATTTCGACAAAAAAAAAAAAAAAAAAAAAAATCAGAATAATAGCTGTGAAAAATAAATCTGAAGAATATGTTGAATTTTTTTTCATAGGGTATATGAGTTACGACAATTGTTTTATATGCATTATTTTATTTTAACAAATAAGGAACCAGACACAGATTTCAAGAACATAAAAAATTAGAGTTGCGTCTATGCTGACTATTTATAAAACTGCATTGGTTTCGTTTTAATATAGTAACAATTATACTAATTGTCTTATCACGCTATCATCAGATTAAATAACCGTCTTGATCAAAATACATTTAATTAATAGGAGAAAAGAGAATTCACTCATTTTTTATTGATAGAATGCAACTGAAAAAGAGTTATTTTTATAGTCCGAAAATAGCTGCCTCCAGAATAACGAGGGATAAATAGTTTTCGTTCTGTTATATTAAGATCATTACTTATTAAGTGATGCTTTATTGTTTCTAATAATGGTACAAGAAATTTATCATGAAAATTTAATGCTTTTGTCATTTTCGTTTAGAATAATTGTAGTCGCTAAAAATATTTTATCGCTAAATCGTAGTTTTAGCTATGAGTATGAAATTGATACGAATTTCTTTTAACATATGAATTTATTTTAACGTATGTATTTATTGAAAATTTTTATGTTGTTTTCAATATCAGTTAATTTTTTTTAATACTTATAATAAATGGAGGGTGTATAAAAGTAAGTAGGAAGTGTTTTTGTAATTCAAAATTTACAATGTAATTTTAGATATTTTAAACACCTATATATCTGTGAAAGATAGAGATACAATACCTTTCTGAAACTAATTCTAATGAACAATAATACATATCTTTATTAACTATTTATTTTCTCTTTTAACCTTTGATATTATAAATCGACTTATTTTAACTTGAAATTAAAACATAAGTTATTATAGTAAAATTGTACTTGTCATATTATATATAGTTATACTAACAATGTATTGTTAAAAATAAATGCATCTTACAATCAGCACTCAGCAATTTATTTATCCTCATACCTTAATCAATCAGCACTCAAATTTGTTTGTTTTTGTTTACCGTCATTGATTTCCATCTATTAATCTGAACAAAATTCCACGACAAAATAACCACATATTATAATGCAAAGCCTCTTAGTTATGCTTAGTTTTTTAATTAACATTTTACTATCAATAGTTAGTCCTATAAAAGTATTAGCAATCTAATCAATTAATGCTTTAACCAAGAATGAACTTTTATTTTATCAGAAGATAAATTTAATTAAAAGCTTTTTTAAGAGATTAAAATAACTTATCTGAATTAGCAGGGTACAGGATCGGACATTTCTCAACATTGCTATTCAAAATCATTTTCATACAATCAGACAAGTATCAAGACAAATTTCTCTTGCGACATACATTTCTTTATTATGGTATTCAGAATTTCAAAATGAAATTAAAGATAGAATAAAACAAAAAATATTGTAAACTTATTGGCTGTATTTTTTTTTTTTTTTTTCAATACTTGAAAAGAAAAAAAAAAGAAAAAAGAAAGAAAAAAAAAAAAAAAAAAAAAACTTCATTAAAATGTTTGCACCTCTGTATGAGCTAAAACTTCTGATTAAAATGCATTTTTCAGTTATCCATCAATCAATCATACCCCATCAATCAAAATTCTTCATTCACTTTTAACAAGGCTTAATTTTTTTTTACTTATCTCAACCCGACCTTAAAAACATCCGACTTTATTAATTCATATATTTTTTAAATTTTTTTCTTATTGAATTTTGCAGCATGAACTACATAAAGGCGACTGTCTGAAAAAGCAATAAAAATTTCCGATCACCTGATTACAATACGTTAATTTAATCTCTTAAAAAAGCTTTAATTAAATTTTCTTCTGATAAAATAATAGTTCATTCTTGGTTAAAGCATTAATTGATTAGATTGCTAATACTTTTACAGGACTAACTATGGATAGTAAAATGTTAATTAATAAAGGCTTTACATTATAATATGTGGTTATTTTATTGTGGAATTTTGGGCAGATTAATAGATGGAAATCAATGACGGTAAACAAAACAAAAAAAATTTGAGTGCTGATTGATTGAGGTGTGAGGACAAATGAATTGCTGAGTGCTGATTGTGAGATGCTGATTGATTGTGTGATAATGATTGTTGAGCATGATAAAAGAGGAAGTCAATTTGTGATTAAAGAAAAATTAAAATTACCACAACTTCAATGTATAACAAATAATAAAGTTAATATAAAAAAACAACTTTAATTTGAGTTAGTCTTATATGGTGTTCATTTACTTATAGCAAATCCAAATCCTGTTGGGAAACAGTGCTGAACTCTTTTAACATTCCTTATAAAATGTCTTATGTGTAATGTTTTTATCAGTTTATGGCTGGAAAACATAGAACAGAAATTTGTGACAATGAAAACTATTGAATTCGTGAGATTTCCGACATTTTTTTAACTCACAGATGGTTATGCATGTATATATGCGTCATTTGATCGTCAGTTTTTTAAATTTATGAATAAAATTTAAAATAAAATATATTTTCAATATTTTTATTAGGATCATAGTTTATAACCTATCTAAAACTAAATAAATAAAAAATAATTATATATATATATATATATATATATATATATATATATATATATATATATATATATATATATATATATATATATATATATATATATATATATATATATATATATATATATATATATATATATATATATATATATATATATATATATATATATATATATATATATATATATATATATATATATATATTTCAATAAGAAATATAAGTTGAAAATTATTACAGGGAAAACAATTGAATTGTAGAATTTTGACCATTCTCTGGACCGTCAGAAGGTTTTAATATGCATTACTTAGCCTTATATAACGTAGTATACCTTACATTACTTAGGTTTTTATAATAATGCAATTACGACGTTGTGATAATCAGGGAAAGGCATTCCCACTTTCTGTGTTTAAAAGTAATTAGTGTTTTTTGTAAGTTAGCAAAGTATTTCTGAACATTTCAGTATTAAAGCAATTTTCTATGAACTCCTTCAATTTTATTTTATTTGTATAATTTTGATAAGTTAAAACATCGTATTAGTGAGTATATTCATTCGTTTGTGCATGTGTTTGTGGCGTGCAAAATCTTCGATGAACAAATTAACCCATTTGCTGTCATCCGAACGAGCTGATATTGGCAGATAGACTCGTTGTCGATGCAATGCCTTCTTCAAGCATAAGGAGATACAATGGATATTTTCTTTGTAGTAGTCACTATGAACTATATTGGATACAAGCGTAAAATAGATAAAACAGGTAAATTTATCCATAGATTTTTCAACTTCAAGTGTCACTTATGTCTTCAGTAATGATATTTACTCTTAATTGTGTACATAAACATATAAGTCAAATTTATTTTGTGTATTTTATACTGTACTTATTTCACTTCAAATGATTTTTTTTGAATTTTTTTTTTGACAATTCTCTGTAAGGTACTTACGGTCATTATTTCGAATAAACTTCTTTGCAAATATATGTAAATCCATTATAGTAAATACCTTTAAGTTATTTTAATTTTCGATTTAGCTATCTTATTTTAGTAGAAGATATTAATGGATAAAGTTATGATTAATTAATAAATCTCGACTGTGACGTTTTAAACGGCAATACGTTTCCGGAGACCACTAATAGCATTCACGATGTCTTGTGCATATAAATGAATGAGAAATCTTTTAATTGAGGAAGTCGTGCTGCCTTGGCAATGAACTTGAAAGAACTAATAATCGGATAAATTATTTTGGTTTCTTCAGTAGACGATGTTTTAGAAATTTTACATGATTGCTTCGCTATTGGCTTAGCATTCAATAACTCAAATGACATAGACTTAAAACTTTAAATAAACCTCAGGTAATTTGCAAACAGGAATTTTCGATTCGGGAATTTTAAAACTACTGTATGCATTTGTTTCCCTTTTTTTTCTTTATTTAAAATATTAAATTCTATTTCTGGACTGTGTTTTTTTAAGTGACGATTCCTTTTTCTCCTTTTATACATAATCAAAATTGATAAATGGTATACTAATTCAAAGGCTAAAACCTTAACTTCTGATAAATAATTTATATTTTATACACATTATTTTATTTGTTTACTTACATATTAAAGTTAAAAAATCAGAATTTTTTTGGTAAGTTATTATTACTACAGTAAATGGCTGCTCTATAGAAAAGAGAAAATTGTAATTTAAGCACGTTAAAGAAACCTAAGGAATCTTATATTTCTCAGCAAAAGAATACAATATAATGAATTTTCAAAAAGTAATTCTTCTAAGAAATGTTAATTACACAGACTGCGCATGAGATATTAGTTATATATAAATTAGCATATAATTTATCGAGTTTCTTAATATTACAACAAAGCAACACTTGCTCTTAACGAGTGAGAAGGGGGAGGGAGTATTTGTTTCTTTTGTAATTAATATTTTGTGAATAATTCTTATTGAGAAAAAAAAAAAAAAAATCACTTTTTTTTTTATCAAGGAAGATATTTTATACATTTTTTTAGAGCTGAATATATATTGGTAACAATGCTTAATTTTACCGAAAGAAGTTTTTTGTTACAAATGTATAATATATACTATATTATTTTATGGACCTGCTTTGGAGTCTTATGAAGAGAATATGAGCTTCAAGTTTGGATCATGACTATCATTTTCACCCTTATGAACAAGCTTTTGAATATTTTTATATTCTACTAAAAACAAACTCTACCATGCGTACTTATTGAAGCAAACTTTAAAACTTGATAAAACAAGAAATAAATCATAATTGAACAAAAAGCGCCGTGTTAATCCAAGCGAACTAGCACCTTGATGAATTCTTTTTCACAGCCAAATTTCAATTTCATCAGAAAATATAAAAATTAAAAAAAAAAAAAATGATCAAAATGAAAATGTGAAGAGTCAGGCGGAAAATGAAGAGAAAAGATACTGAGGTATATAGGTATCTTCGGATTGCGCCAATTGGCTAACCACTAAAATTACCTCTTAGAAAATACACAAATGACATCAAAATCCATTCAGTTACGATTTCATGATAAAATAAGGATAACACATTATTCACTTACTAACAAAACAAACTACAGTAACCTCCGTGTTTTCTCCTCCGGGAAGAGAAGAGAGAGGGAAGCAAAAGTACAAAGCTTACACAACTACAAAAGAAGTCATCCCACAACAGGCACGATTCCCAGCAAGGTCGGTCCAGCCATAAGAGAAATCAATGTCCTGAAACTATCCCCCAATGATATACAATATTCTTTTTAAAATCCCCCACCCCATTTAAATTCAGTACATCCACTGGCAAACAAGAGTAATCAATGCACTAAATCAACAAGCAAACAAATCTATTCATCAAGCACTCGACAGGCAAACAATTTCATTCATCAAGCACCCTATTGTTGAAATAATGTTTTCTCCTTTCTGTATTAAACTGGGAATTCACCAATTTAAAATCACGACCTCTCGTTCTATTGTCTGCTATACATTCAAAAACCCAGTCTCATTCTATTTAATAATTTTGAAGAAATGAATTAAATACCCTTTTGTTCTGCTCTCTTGCAGTGTGTAAATATCCCCCCCCCCCTTTTTTTTCTTTTCTGAAATCTATCACTATTCGATTGATGCAAAACACTGAATTATCTTTCACGCATAAGCACTTGAAATCGTCTTCTACAAACAATCACGTGCAGTTATCTTTTACAAACAAGCCCTTGAAAATCTTAACCGAATTCTTTCAATGCTTATTGTACAGAGTCATATTAGTGATGGAACTTCAAAGTTCCACAGCAATCATCCATAAAGTACATTTTAAGAACATAAGTATATTTTAAGAACATTTTTTTCGTATCTAAATGTCTTTCTGTTCATTTTTAAGCAACACTACTTTCTGGAAATTAATGCTGACAGAACAATAAAATAAGTGTATAAGTATACAATAGAGAACTTTTTGTTCAAACGAAGTAATAAACAAAAAGAATAAATATAACTAAAATAACCAAACGAAGTTGTAACTTAAAAAATAATCATTTATTGAATATGCGATTAAAACAACTACCCTAGTACATTAATAAATGCTACACTTCAAAGGGAAAACTTTATGATTAGAGATTATGAGAGAAAAGTTTAAGTTATATATATCTTTTTGCGTGCATGTTGCAAAATTGCACCACTGTGCGCAAACACTGTACCATATAATTAATAATATTAAACTTTTATGCTTTCAGTTTTCAACGTATATTCACATGGTACATCTATAACTACATATTTACATACTGCCTGTAACTTTTTGCACTATAAACTGTATGTTGTGTAATTATGCTAATTTTGAAAAATTAATTGTCTTGGTATATTATGTAATATGCAATTTTGGTGTTTCTATATTGTATTCTACAAATCCTGTATCTTCTATCCGGTTATTCATCAATTTATATATTTTCTGTTATGTATGCAAATTCTCTCTCTTTATAATATATATATATATATATATATATATATATATATATATATATATATTATTCGACCAACCCTGTAGGGGCTTGAGCCTGTTGTTGGTCTTAAAATTTGTATTTGTACATTTTCAGTGCGTTATGAAAGCAAGTTATGAATTCTGAATTAAAAAAAAAGTATTATAGAAACGTTTAAAAATAACGGTTTGGCTTTCAAAAATGTCATTGTTTACATATTTAAATTCAACTAAACATAAAAAAAAAATATTACATTTGTAAAACATTTTCAATTTTCCTTTTATGCTGAATTCTAAACATTCATATTCAACTCTAAAAAATATCCAAGCGCCTCCGCAGTATTGTCAACTTTCCCGCTTCGACACATTGACCGAATTCAAACTTCCGAAACCAACACATAAATATCCAACACAACCCGACTGTTCAAAACTCCGCTCGACAACAAACAATCGGAAACCTACACAACACCACCACAAGTCTACAAAGAAGAAAAACATATTCAAAACATACTCACCATTCTCTGGGCAGCCCTCTCTTTTACAAACATCCGGGCAAGAGTGAAAAATCCGCGGAAAACACTTTCCGTTACAACGACTGTGATCGGAAAACCAACTAAACCGGTGTGAGCTCCAACATTACCTAGCAAGAACTGAAGTTCTACCAGATGCGTCGCTTTCCAACCAAGACGGACGAGTCATTTGAATTTTTTCCCCCCTCGCGGGCTATTTTCCCCTACTCGGACGAGCTTACACTGACTTTTTTCCCCCCTCCAGCGGTCATTTTGTTCGGAAGAGATATCGGTTTAATTTGCAACTTTTGCAAGTACTTATGACCAGTATCCCATTTATTGCTCTACGATACGGAATGTTGAAAAAACTTAAAAGGTTTTTTAACCTACTTATATTTTGTAATTGAAAATTTGCGAGAAACGCTTTTAAAGCACCAGTCATAGTATTATTTACTCTTACTTAAAGGTGATGAAAAGTCGCTTATGTAAATTTTTACTTTTTGGAATTGAATTTTTTTGGGGGGGAGGAGGGAGAGGCTTCAAACTTGCAGTTTTATGTAATATTTGTAGGTGTAACTACACTGTCACTCATAAAGAATGGGACACTTCAGAAGTTCCAAAATAGTCATTGGCAGAGAGATTTAAAATGGAACTGGAATAGAATTTGCAAAACAACTTTGGGCAATTCTCTGCTGAACGTACCTGCATTTTGTTCTACTCGTAAACAAATTAGAATTCTAAATTTTTGATGAACCTGGTAGTTATGTTATTATTTTATGCAATACTAGTTGGTGCGAAAGTTATATTGAAAAATAATAATTTTATGAGGTCAAATATACATTTAAAAGCCACTGACGCACGGGACACTAATTATTTTCAATAGTTAAAATAATTATTTTTCAATATAACCTTACCACCAACTAGTATTGCATAAAACAAAAACATAACTATTAGATTCATCATAATTTTAGAATTTCAATTTGTTTAAGAGTAGAAAAATAGAGCCAAAATGTCCCGTGCGTCAGCCAAATAATTGCCCATTACAGGCTTGATAATTACTACAAAAAATTACAATTTTTTTTTAATAAAAATATATGAACTTGTTAAAAACCCAATTCATAAATTTGATGGTACGCTTCATTGAATTAATGAACATAATACTAATAAAAATCTAAATAAAATCAATATTTTGTTGTACTCCTTTTTACATAAATTATAATAATCAAGGTATTTCTCTGATATCCAAATAGTATTCGATCAATCAAACATGAATTTTGTTTGTTGTGGTAGAACTAGATAAAATTCAATAATAATTCGCATTTCGAATTCACGTTATAAATATAGCAGAAACATGTTTTAGCTATGTTTCTTTAGGTAGTCCGTGAATTTCAGAAAACTAATATCAGTGCCATGTTAATAATGCTCCAAACAAATGCACTAAAAGTTCCAACTATTGGTACACTAAGATTCAGTTTTCCATTGCATTTACATTAGGCTTGCACAAGTACTCAATTTATATTGTTTTCTTTACTCTGTAAATAGGTGGTTTGATAAATATTCAGAGAATTTATAGAATAAGAAATTCTTTTTTTTTCTCTCTCACAATGATAAATTTTCACAAAAAATCATTTGAAATCAGTAATGTAAAACACACATTTACATGATGTGAAAGGAAAGAGATGATTTTTTTTTTTTACTTTCTGGAAAGGAAAGGGATATATTTATTAGAGGAAATAACCTAAAACCAAAGTATGCAAATGTAGACCAATATCTTTTAAGGAGGGGAGAGTTCTTTTTTTTTTTGTACAAAAGAGTTAAGTCAAGAAACTTTAATAATACAAAAACATGAACTTTTCCGAAGGATAGGTTTATGTAGTGTAGTAGAGCAGTGGATAAAACCATTTTTTATCAGTGATAAGAGGGGTTAAAATATTTTAAAGTTAGCAACATATAAAAATATAACCCACTTTTCATGCATGGGATGGGTGGAAGTTAACTCAAATTTATCTTTTAGAGAAATGATAGAGCTTTGAAGAAAACATTCTTTAAAGTTAGTAAGTTGAATTGCAGAAATATTTACAAAAGTAATGCGAAATTAGGTAACGAAAAGAGGCCTAAATTGAATGGTCCTTCCCATAAATCTAGATTTAAATATTTATTTAATTACTTATGAAGTAATAAGTTCTGAGAGAAAATTATTTAAATTCGAGGATAAAAGAAAAACCAATTACATTGAAAGTCGATTATAATTGTGATATAGTTTGAGTTTTCACTTCATAAATGACTATAATTGACTGAAATATAAAAAAGAAAGTTAAGAATGATAAGTTCGTCTTTTTTACTAAAAAATTTCAATTGATTGTACAATTTACCGTGTACGTATCCCTTTTCAAAGCAATATCCGTTAACTTTTACATCTATGTAAATGCAAACGAATTAAAAGAAGAAAAAAAACCTCTTTTTAGTATGATTATTAACAAAAAAAAAAAAAAAAAAAAAAAAAATAGACAATATTTGATAAAAAAAAAATTCAATACTTGGAGTGGAAAAATTTAGAATTTGCTTTTACTTCCTAAATTAATGCAAAAAAACCTACAAATGTTACTCCACTCTTTTCACATCTAAATTTTTAAAATATTCCAGGGATATTCAAAATCCATATAATTTCACTTTTTATTCAAAAATCAAGAAGGATTTTTTTCATTTAATTTGCATATTATTATTACTGAATAAAAAAAAAGTTCATTTTTTTTTTCTTCTTTCTTAAAATACTTATAGAGCATTTTTACGTTTGTTCCGGAAGATATTCTTCACTTTTGAGAAATAGTATTTATTAAAATGGATCTATACATGACAATGTTGAAGTACAGCGCACTCCAAAATGTATAATAGCACGTGACCAACCAGAACAATTCCTTTATAATCATTCAAGTAGCTAATCAGAGGCTGAGTGGCCAAACATTTCGCGATCTTTGACATCCTCAAAAGGTTTATAATATATTCCAATTTCTGTAAAAGACAAAGCCACCCAGAATTCAAATGTTATAAGACCATCATCATAAGGTGTAATACAGGCTTTCAACCTTCTTTTCTATATGATCAGTATGAACTTGTTACCTTGCATATTCACCCCGAAATGCTATACCCCTATCTCCAAATGTAATATATAAATATATTGTGGTTCAATAAAACTTTGAGTAAAGGAGTAAATAGTAAATAATAAAAAGTTACCCAGGTAGCACAGCGGTATTGGCCAATGTTGGAAACAGGCGTTCTTGGAAGATTGTCCAATCCTTGACGAAACTCGAGCATCGTTCCAAAAATACGCGCTTTTTAAAAAAATAAACGTATCAAAAACATCACAAAACATATTTTTTACTCCTCCGTCCTTTCTTATAAAAACAAACTTCAATTTTACAACTCTACATCTACATTTCAAAACTTATAGAATATTTTACCCAGCACTGAGCGAGATGGGGCATGATCTGTAGCGACAGTCTACAGCTCTCTACACCAGGATCCGCCAAAGTTGAACGAGATTGGACAAGATCTGTAGCGACAGTCTACAACTCTCTACATCAGGATCGGCCAAAGTTGAGCGAGATTGGACAAGATCTGTAGCGACAGTCTACAACTCTCTATATCAGTATCGGCCAAAGTTGAACGAGATTGGACAAGATCTGTAGCGACAGTCTACAACTCTCTACATCAGGATCGGCCAAAGTTGAACGAGATTGGACAAGATCTGTAGCGACAGTCTACAACTCTCTACATCAGGATCGGCCAAAGTTGAGCGAGATTGGACAAGATCTGTAGCGACAGTCTACAACTCTCTACATCAGGATCGGCCAAAGTTGAACGAGATTGGACAAGATCTGTAGCGACAGTCTACAACTCTCTACATCAGGATCGGCCAAAGTTGAGCGAGATTGGACAAGATCTGTAGCGACAGTCTACAACTCTCTACATCAGGATCGGCCAAAGTTGAACGAGATTGGACAAGATCTGTAGCGACAGTCTACAACTCTCTACATCAGGATCGGCCAAAGTTGAGCGAGATTGGACAAGATCTGTAGCGACAGTCTACAACTCTCTACATCAGGATCGGCCAAAGTTGAACGAGATTGGACAAGATCTGTAGCGACAGTCTACAACTCTCTACATCAGGATCGGCCAAAGTTGAGCGAGATTGGACAAGATCTGTAGCGACAGTCTACAACTCTCTACATCAGGATCGGCCAAAGTTGAACGAGATTGGACAAGATCTGTAGCGACAGTCTACAACTCTCTACATCAGGATCGGCCAAAGTTGAGCGAGATTGGACAAGATCTGTAGCGACAGTCTACAACTCTCTACATCAGGATCGGCCAAAGTTGAACGAGATTGGACAAGATCTGTAGCGACAGTCTACAACTCTCTACATCAGGATCGGCCAAAGTTGAGCGAGATTGGACAAGATCTGTAGCGACAGTCTACAACTCTCTACATCAGGATCGGCCAAAGTTGAGCGAGATTGGACAAGATCTGTAGCGACAGTCTACAACTCTCTATATCAGTATCGGCCAAAGTTGAGCGATATTGGCCAGCTTGCTACGGGGTACATGTTTCAATAAAATTATAAAAGATATATAGGACTCGTGCCTTTTCAAAATCACGTTCTTAACTTTCTTTCTATTTCAGGTTCTATCCAGAAAATTTTTAAGAAATATTTCCTCGATCATTGTTTTATATTTGAGATTTTGTTTTTCAAGTCTACAATGAAGACCTTTGTGCATAGAGTTCAGTCTATTGTCTTCTTAGATTCATCGAAAGCTGATCAAATAAACTGCACTCAAAGCAATTAACTTGTTGGGAAGGAATAACCATTATTAGGCAATGTTCAATTTATCAATTACGCTATTTATGTGGGACGAAACTGTTTTCTAATTTCGAGATTATAATAATTTTTTTCCTTTCTATAATTTTTTTGCCATTGCCTACATTAATTTCAAAACCCTCGTTCTCCAAACTTGCACTTAATATAATCCCACATACAGGGTGGTCATAAAGAAACTTTGCCGATATATGGAATTCAATCGGTCATTACGTTCAACAGATGGAGATGAGATTTCAGGAATAATTATTCAGATGTATTAGCTCGAGATTCTGTGAATGGCAACCAAATGGCGCTCATGGTTACGGTTATAGTTACAGAAACTCTAAATTTTTGAATGGCGACACCTACTTTCTCCTGTCACTAAATGCTCAGCGCATGAAAAAACCCAAAAAGAGTGTTGGAACGGTGCGTGTATAACAAAAAACAGACGCGTTATGCACACACAAAAACAGGTGTACAAACGGCCAACAGAAACACGATCGAGGCACATGGAGGAAATTTTCACATGGAAAACCCATAAAATTACATGTGATGGAACCCATGTGAGCTTTAGCCTCTCTCATATGCAAATTTCCACCGTGAGCCCCGATTGCGTTTTTGTTGGCCGTTCGCTGAGCGTTTTTTGTGCGTACATAACACGTCCGTTTTTTGTGATACACGCACCGTTACAACTCTTTTTTATTGTTTTCCCATGCGCTGAGCATTTTGCGACAGGAAAAAGTAGGTGTTGCCTTTCGAAAATTTCAAGTTTCAGTAACTATAACCGTAACTGTGAGCGCCATTTTGTCTACATTTACAGAATCCCGAGCTCATATCTCTGAATTACATGAAATCTCATTTCGATCTATTGAACGGAACTGTTGCTAGAGGTCCATATATCAGCAAAGTTTCAATATCTAAGTTTACTAGCTGAATACTCGTGCTTTGCTACGAAATTTAATCACGTGCATTTTAACAATCAAAAGACATAAAAGCGTTCGACATTTCAAACATTTGATCCCTTTTCGACTCCTGAAAATTGGTTGGTCAAAATCGGAATTCCTTATTTTATCTATGCTTGTCCTTTTTGATATTTGTTCCAAATTTCATAATTGTGGCTAAATTGGAAGTGGAATATTGGGATATTCCTCGTTTGGAACGTTTTGACCCCTTAAAATTGGTTAATCGAGATCGAAAAAGCTTATTTTTTCTATGTTTGTCCGTGTTGTCATTTGTGCCAAGTATCAGAGTTGTGATTATATAGGAGTGACACTTTTGAATATCCTTCGTTCGGAACATTTGACCCCTTAAAGTTGGTAAATCGCAATCGGAATAGTTTACTTTTTCTATGTTTGCTATCATTGACATTTGTACTAATTCTCAGTTTTGTGATTATACAGGAAGTGGGAGAATTACTGATGAGTGAGTGAGTCAGTCAGTCAGTGAGGACTTTACCTTTTATAGAGATATAATAAATTTAAATAAATGGTGTTGCAAATATTTCCACATTTGTTTACTTAGTATGCTGACAAATATTCGCTACTGTCATCATTGTGCATACAATCTTTTACGTGCTTACAATCTAAATAAAATACTTCTATTAAATACAAATCCACCAAAATACAGTTCAGAATTTAAATATCATGAAAAACACCACGACCAAAAACATAAGGTGAAATACCATGCATCAGATATACATGCATTACTCTGCAAATAGTTCAGTTCGTTAAAAGTTTTACAAACTTGCCGTGTGAAATATTTGCTTGAAGGTCGAATCACATCTCATAACCTCACTAAATAAATAGCCTGACCATAATCATCAATTGCTAAAATTCCCAAAACAAAAGCGATTCCATTCTTTGCCAAATGAGCTTTCTTGTCGTAAGCTAATTATTTCAAGCGACCGAGTAATCTTTGCCTCGTTTAACAGACCTCACGTAACACACATGTAACAATTATTTAAACCGTTGGAACCTTTTTGCCCTTGTATTAAGGTCAACCGTTGATAAGACTTGGCTAATCACCAGTGGCCAAATACCGTTATATTCCTTTTGTGCCACCAAAAGAGCAACCAATACAAAAGCTTTTGTATAGCAGTCAGAAGATCGTTAACTCGGTCTCCAATACACTCTTGCCTGCCAACTTATCAATTAAGGGATTATTCTTTCTTGAATGCATTATAAGGAATGTTTATTGGCGTCCTCGTTAGCCTCTACAGAGCAGATGAAGTATTCCCTCTCCCCCCCCCCCCCTTCTTCTTCTAGACTACAGTAAGGATAAAAAAATGCATTTCAACGATATCCTATTATCTAGAACATGTGTGAACCAGTGAGGCCTACTATTTTTATCGAAACCTATTGAAGAAGGGATAATTAGTCAAGGAAACCAGATTCATTAATTTGGGGAATTCCCAGGCATTGTGGTTAATTGCACGCCTGCATGTGTTAAAATAACGTTCGGTTTAGAATTGGCTGTTGGACTGAACCTGACAAAGTAGATTCAAGCGCATCTTAAAATAAGTGTGCGCAGTTAATGAGGTTTAAAAATCCTTTATTTTAACTTCGATTTTGTGTGTGTGTTTGAAGATGGCGGACAAATATGTGGAAGACTAATTTACCCCCTTGCCATCATCCAATCAGGCTGAAATTTGGCAGATAGATTTGATATTGACGACGACAATGCATTCTATCAAATTTTGGGGGCTGTCACTCACTAAAAGGTCGCTTTCATGGAATACTAATAAACTAATTTGCAGTCATCCAATCTCACTGAAATAGAATTTAACCGATCATTGAAGAAATTCTTTCCTGTTGCCAAAATTGTTTAATAAATAAATAAATAAATAAATAAATAAATAAATAAATAAATAAATAAATAAATAAATAAATAAATAAACAAACAAACAAACAAACAAACAAACAAACAAACAAACAAACAAACAAACAAACAAATAAATAAATAAATAAATAAAATTGCTTTAATCAGAATAAATAAAAGATATTTGGAGGTGAGTATATAATTCACATTCATTTTTAAATTAAACAATTTTGAAAAGTAGTTTAACGCATATTTTGCCAATAAAGATATTTTTAATACTTAAAATTATAGATGCAAACACCAAACACACGCTGACAAAATAAACGACCCTATATTAATGAATATAAAAATTGGCAATACCTATAAAGGATTTATATTAAATACTTTTGTTTATGGGTTATATTATTTGTACTTGTTTTTAAAAATAAATTGAGTTTTTTAACACCATCAAAATTAAGTCATCATACAAAAGAACACCTTGGAAAATGTGCTGTGTTTTAAAAACATTGAATACGAAAAGAGGAAGCACTTACTTACAGAACAAAAGGGAAAACAGACCAAATTACAGTTCTGTTTTATTTTTATTCTATTAATTACAAAAACCGCAGAAGCGTGTGAAAAGTATGAAGATTAATTTAAAGCTCCAACGAAGGAGAACGAGAGAAAAAAAAAAGTTCCAAGTTCCTTCTTTTTCCTCTTTTATTTTTTAATTTCTATTTTATAAAAACTTTTTATTTTATATGTAAGTAAAACTCTTTATATTTCGATGCTGGATAAGATAAGACTTCCAAAACTATTAGTTTCGAATATCTGACGAAAAAGTATGCATTAAAATATTCTTTTTAACAAATACAATTTATTTATATTTATTTTATAGTTGACCAAAAAGTATGGTAGACTAAGGTGTCCTAAAAACGATTTTTATTGGATGGATTTCTTTTATTATCAACACCAGTAAGAACTACAAAAATTGCTTTAAAAAATTACAAAAATATTCTGAGATTTTCACCAAAATAAGAATACTTTACTATACTAATTACTATAAAGTTCATTTAGGGAAATGTCTATTACACCTTAGATCAAATCACGTTTAGTAATAAAATAAACACTTTATCTTTAAAAATTAATTGGATGATAACGATTTTAAATTTAGAAAAGTAAATTCTCATATTGATTGTGTTCAATATTATAAAATACAATACAATATGATTCATACATTTAATTTAAACTATTTTTTAAATTAAATACTTTGATTCCAAACATGGTTTATTATAAATGTAAATAATCCATAATCTTTAGAATAAGTAAAGAACCTTTAGAAGATCTGAAAAGATGTTAAGTATCCTTAAAGATCTGAAAATTAAGATAAACAACTTGGTTTGCTTCCTTGATTTCCCTTGTCGTTAAAATGTTCCTAAATAGTCTAAGTCAAATTTTTAAATGCTTTGTATTTTGGTTAATTTTAAAGACAGATTGTTTGCTTAATTCTAAAAAAATATCGTGATTTGTCCTCAGGAACACTTTTGAAGTTTATCTTTTTTTCCCACAGTGCAATAGGCATATAAAAATAAAAAATTAAAAAAAAATCTGTAATTTTTAGAAAATTTGTCTCATTTTGATTTCCTGCCCTTTTATAATTTCTTACCTTATTTTGAGCCTTTTTTCAATTTATACTGGTGACCCATCTTTTATAAAAGAAATAAATCATGTTACAACCATTTTAGGCCGGCCACATTGTACTGAATATACAGAATAGCCACTTCCGTAGTCTTTCATTTATATGTGAAGGGCGAATTTCACAAAAGTTACCTATTCAATTATATAGCAGAATGAGCCAGTTTAATTTAAATGTACTAATTTCATCTATATTGCGACAATATGCAACTGAAACCCTTTAGGCGTCATAATTCTTCATTGAAAACTGTACAGTAGATTAACTTCTAAATAGTATTGAAAGAGTAATAAATTTTAGGAAAAGTTTTTGAAATTTTAAAGGAAGAAAAACTAGGAGAGCGAAACATCGCACAAGTTTCAATTACACCATATTTCTGGTCACTGCATATAAAGTTGACATGGAATGATGCAATTTAGAGCTTTTGTTTTTATATTTATATCAACGCGATATTCTTGGCGATAATCATTGCATTGCCCCTCTCCCCCCCCCCCAAAAAAAAAGAAGTACCACCAAAATGACACACACACACACACACACACACACACACACACACACACACACACACACACACACACACACACACACACACACACACACACACACACACACACACACACACACACACACACACACACACACACACACACACACACACACACACACACACATTTTTTCTAGGCCACTTTTTGCGAACTCAGCAGGTTCCAAAACGTGCAGAAGTGCAAAAAAAAATAAAAAAAAAAATATATAATAATAATAATAAAAAAAACAATAAAAAAAAATCGATTTCTTTTTTACCGAATGCAATACTTTTATTACCTATATTTTACATAGTTTATACTAATTGAAAGTAATAAATATACAAACTATCCACAATTGTACTATAACTATCAAAATCTGTAAAAAAATAAGTAAATAAAAACACTGGTCAGAATAACCAGAAATTTATATCAAAACATATTTTACATATTACAAATCTACATCAAAGAATTTAAAAATCATAATTTTTAAACGGTCTGAGATGACTAACACTCATTAAAAAAAAGAAATTTGACTATTTTAGAATTCTATGGGTAGGTAATCTAATAAATAGGCAATTCTGACTCTGTAAGTAATTTTTATAAATCTGTAAGTGTCCTAGTACAAAATATACTCTTCTGGTTACAGTAAATGTTACTAGAATCGTGGAATGGTAAAAACCGAATGCATAAGACTACATCGAGATTATTACCACTTCGCAAACTCTTGGAGTTCCATGCATCAATCAAATTTTTGTTGTAAACAATGAATATAAACCACATTTGAAAACAAGAAAAAACTTTCTTTGGTAAGAGGAATTTTTTAGAAAATCCTTCAGTTTACTTTTCCCGCCTGAAACGTTATAGTACAGTAAAGCAACTTTTACAGAAAAGTTCGCAGAACGCGATTCCTGGAAGTCTGTTTCCCTACTTTTCTTCGTTTGTAACTTTATGATGAAATTACTAAAATTCAAACACTTTTTTTTTTATTTAAACATAAATTAAAATTTCATCTTTTCATTTAATTCTATTCAGGTGACCTGTCATTTTCCTTGTTGGTTAAAGAAGTTAACAACTGAGAAAAAACTATTTTAATCTTTGAAAGACATTCATTTTTAAACTTTATACGTCTTTAACCCATTTTTACGAAGATTATGTTATCGGATATAGAGAAAATCTCAAAAATCATTATCAAAACTAATTTTATCCAAATCGCCAGAACAAGTTTTTTTTAAATTTATTTTTTTATTTTAAAGCTGTTTGAAAAAGACCAAATGGAACAGTCATTTTAGAACAATCAATGTTTGAACAAACTTATGTTAAGCAACTATAGTCGTGTTGCAAATAATCTTGCTGCTGCCCGTTCAAAAGCGGATCTAAGTGTCATTACGGAGGGGGAGGAACATTTTTTAGTTTTGGGCTGTTTATAAAAAATGTGTTGTTTCTAAGTTATATTGCTGTACCATGGGATTCCAAAAAGATAATTTCCCATGTATTTAATAAAACAAGTTTATATCTAAACTACAAAATTGTTATAATTTTTTTATTTTTTATAACAAGCAACTTTTTAAAAACAAAAAGTGCATAGTAAAAGAATTCTAAGACTTTTGTGTCGGTTTTTGTACGAAAACGTTCTTCCAAAACATATACCAAATTTCATATTTTCCTTGAAGTGCATATTGCTATTGAGAAAATTTCTACTTCCATGTTCCGTGATCATCAAGAATTAAAACAAATTTGTCTGAAATATTTTGTAGAGCACTTTAATGTCTTGCTTTGTCCTCGACTTTTTCATCTCCAATTTTTAGGATGATCAGTACGGATTCATCAAATCTTGATTGACTACATCCACAGCCTGAGAGAAGAGCGCGTTAAAGTGTAAAAACCATCTAGTACATTTGGTTTTATTTTTAATTCATATCTTTCGCATGTTCATTCACTTATTATGTATATAAATTAAATAATTGTGTTACTTTAAATAATTGTTTTAATTAGTGTTAGCTTTTGTTTATTACACTCATGATTAACAACACATAAAATATTTTTTGCCGTCTTTATTTTTTTTCCTTCTTTTTTTTAACTCTGAATAACGGAGGGGGCGATCGCCCCGCCACCCTTCGCTGTATCCGCCATTGCGCCGTTACTATGAGTCGCGGGAAAAATTAAATATGCGTTTGTGATTGGCTGAACAAATAATTTGCCTAGGATACCATAGGAAGGGTGAGCGATGAGCGATAGGCGACAGAGCGATTGAGCGGCGCCGCCGTCGCTTGTGTTTGTTTACATTGTTTTCAACTGAAGCATGGGGCCGTCAAGCTATAATAAGCATGAGGGCCTAGGCCAACGTTTGCCACTAGCGTTTAGAAGCGGGACGTATGACTTATGTTGGAGCTTTTCGCCGGCTGGATACACCAATATACGTATCTTTTATTGTTATCTAACTGGAAATAAATGTTGATTTTTTTTTTTTAAACTACAATTATTATTTGATTTTTTTTCTCCAAATAATTAAAAAATAATTTTCATTATCCGAAAATAAGTGAATATTTCTTTTGTTTCAACGGGCAATGGGACTTGATCTAGCTTTTAATAAAAGTATTTAAACTGTACTTTCAGATTACTCCGTTTTAGTTGATATCAATTATGAGACGATGGCGGTCGAAAATCGTTTAGTTTATTTTATGATAGAGTCATTGTCTGTCGCTGTATTTATTGCAGCCAAGCTTAATAAATTGTCCAAATGAGTTTCAGTTAAGTTATTCCTGTATTTATTCTTGATGAAAACCAGCATGCTGAAAGCTTCTTCAAATAGTTTCTTCGGGCACGTAGTGGAGAACTCTGTTCTACTTACTAGTTAACTCATACTATTTTGGATAAATTACAATTAAAAAAGTCCTTACCGTAAAATGTGATTTTTTTTTTTTTTTTTTTTTTTTTAAATCTTCTGGGTTGGCAGCGGGCTGCAGAAAAATCTGTCGAGGGCCACGTTGTGGCTAACGCTGTTTTAACCATTATTAATTTAATCTTTTCATATAACTTAACTCTCAAAACAAAGGTATCAGAATCCAGTGGCGGCTCGTGCACTACAGCCAGTACAGCCGGGCTGCATCTAAATTTATTAGTTCAAAACGGAAATTATTTATTTTACTATTTTCTAAAATAAAGATCCATTTCTACGGTAAAAAAAAAATCCGATAAATGGCAATCTTCTTGCCTGAATAATTCACGAGAAAAAACCCGCTTCCAAACAAAGTGATCTTCCTCCGAACACAGCAGCCTTGTTTCCTAAAACGTGTTTCGGGCAGCCATGTTACCATGGTAACCAAAGAAAAGCAATAGAAGCCTTCTCTCTACGCAATGTAATAGCGGTGCTACCGATCAAGTATTATTTCTAACTTCGGCTGCCCTTGAGAATTCGTTGAGCTGATTGGCTCAGCATATGAGAATCTGCGTGGGTGTTACCAAAACAGCGCCATTTAATGAGGACATCATTGACTGATTCGCAAGTTTAAAGGAAAGGAGGATTGATTTTGTTTTCAAAAAATAAATAAGTGTTTTCTTTCTCATCTTATTCATTTTATAAAAATTGAAAGGAAATTTTGAGTAAAGTTTGAGTTTTAAAAATTACTAAGATTGAAGACTTAAGTGTTCATGAATGATTGTGAAAAGTGTGTGGTATGGGGGGTGGTGGGGAAGCATGTTTCCGGTTGCACTAGCATTTTAGATCACGGGCCGCCACTGTCAGAATGGCATGTATCGCAATGCTTCATTGAAACGCATAAAAATATTTTCTTAATTGTCCTGAACTTTTTTTATTAAAATTTACTATATTAATTATTAGAAAAATTAAAAAACGAACTTTATGCTTTTGTTAAATATAAGCACACTAGCATTAAATACAAACTAATGTAATAAAAAGAAAGCATAAAAACAAATAGGAACAAAGAAACCGGTGTAGTGTAAATTTACTTATTCTGTGTTCCTTGATTGCACTTACTTACATTTTGAAAATGTACAGTTTGAAAGTATTTAATTGTTGTCCTGTTTAATAAATTTAACAATGCACTCTTTAGGAAAGTTATTTTAGGAGTATAGATGGCAGTCTAAATGTGTAGTAAAATTAAATTTTATTCAAACTTGAATTTTTTAGTGCGACCATTTTCAAAGTCCTTGGGAAATAAGCGTAACATATTTTCTCTGCCATTATTTAAATTTCAGTGAAATGTAGACATGACGTTACAAATGTATTCAAGTAATGTTATTTAATTTATCAAAGCTAATTTATAATTACGCCTCACAAAAAGCAGTACGCTATTTCTCATTTATTCAAGAACCAGCGAACAATTTCAAGCTTTTGATTTACTGATAACCAATTGGATCGATAAGAATTACAAGCTCAAATTGGGTAATTTTTGGGAAATATTATTAAGTTGGAGAAGAATCCCAATTGAAATTTGGCAATGAATCTTGTATGGAAGGGGGAAACTAAGATATAAATACTTTTTGATACAACATATTTGTAAAATCATTATTTGGTCTAATTCGGAATCAACAATACTAAATTTTGAATCCAAATCTAAAATAGCAAGATTAACTCAACAACAATGCTCAGCAATTTCCTCCAGGGACGGATTTAGAGATCACATGGGGGGTGCGATATGACCGTGGTTTTTGTACAGTGACGGTGATAGTTTGCCCATTTTTAGGGGGGGAGGATATTAATTAGTACGATATTACAAAGGCTCAATGAAAGATTAAAAAAATAAATAAAAAAAAATTGAGGTTTCGACCACCCTTTTTTGTCCCCTATGTAACTAATCTTCCCTAAAAAATGTATTGGAAAATTAAATTATAAATATTTAATATTTTTTATTAGATAAGGAATATTTAAGAACACATTAAAATGATCGCATGTAGATCTGACGAAGTGTAAGAGTTCGATTTCTGTGAAAATGAAACTTTTTTTTAATACAAGTTAAATTACTAATGTTTTCAACATCATAAATCCTTTAATGCGCAATAATATATTCTTTCCACATTTTCGACTTACCAAAGTAACAGAATTCCAAATAAACTTTGTTTGGAAAATATGTAATAATTAAACTAGCGTTCTTTAGATCTACCCAGAACCTGTAGAAATTGATAAATCTTTATGAAACTTTCTATTCGTACTGCTGAGGAAATGTTCTCAAAACATTATCCTATGAATGTTGAAATGAAAACTTTAAAAAATAAGTGTTCAAATTTTCGCAAGTGACGCTTCAAGGACAGCAATATATTTAAAACTTGGATAGATTTCACTTTAAGGAATAGCCTCTGTAAAGCTATCAACAAGCCCTTCTCCCTTAAAGTTTCATATTTCCATATAATTACGAAAATTCTCTAAACAGGTGGAGTTTAATTATGGCTACCCTGTACTTTAAAAATATTAAAATTTTGCAATTAGTCAAAGAGTCTTATAATCTATAATAATAAAACAAGCTGTGTGTCTGTCTGTCTGTGGCTCTGTGGATCTATAGAAACCTACTTAAAATTAGAGTAGAGCTCTGAAATTTTCAGTATAAGTAGTTTTGACCTTCTAATTTTATGCAATACAAACAGAATGTGAAAATTTTAATCAGTTCTTTTTTAATTTTTTTTTTAATTAATTAATATATATGTTACAAAACAATATTTAATATGGCTACAGCTCTGAAATTTTCAACGTAAGTAGTTTTGGCCTTTTAATCGGACTTTTAAAAAACAGAAATTTAAATTTTTATTTGGTTCTTTTTTAATAATTTTTTTTAATTAATTAATAAACATTTTACAAAACGATTACTAATAGGGCTACAGCTCTGAAATTTTCAACATAAGTAGTTTTGGCCTTTTAATTGGACTTTTAAAAAACAGAATTTTAAATTTTTATTTTGTTCTTTTTTAATTAATTTTTTTAATTAATTAACAAACATTTTACAAAATGACTACTAATTGGGCTACAGGTTTGAAATTTTCAACATAAGTAGTTTTGGACTTCTAATTGTATACATCAAAAACAGAACGTTAAAATTTTAATTAGTTCTGTTTTTTATTTAATTTTTTTAATTAATTAATGAATATGTTACAAAACGATATTTAATAGGGCTACAGATCTGAAATTTTCAACATAAGTAGTTTTGGCCTTTTAATTGGACTTTTAAAAAACAGAATTTAAAATTTTTATTTTGTTCATTTTTAATTAATTAATTTATGTATTACAAAACGATTTCAAATAGGGCTACAGCTTTGAAATTTTCAACATAAATAGTTGTGGCCTTCTAATTGGATTTTTGAAGAACATATTTTTTTTTTAATTAATTAATAAATATTTTACAAAATGATTTGTAATTGGGCTACATTTCTGAAATTTTCAACACAAGTAGTTATGGCCTTCTAATTGGACTGACAAAAAGAATGTTAAAATTTTAATTCGTTTTTCAATGAATTTTTTCACAAAAAGCGACTTCGAATAGTCCTAGATCTCTGAAAGTTTCAACATACGTAGTTTTAACCTCAAATTTTGCTTACCACAAACACGTGGTAAAATAATCTTAAAGGGGTGTTGTATTAATGTATTAGCGGGGAATTTTTTTTCTTGGAAAGGAAGAGGCTTCCAATATTAAGTCTTTACGTAGTAATTAGATTTTAGTGAGTGAAGCGAGCTTTTGCTTACGCAGCAATGAACCTTTCAGAGAGCGAAGCGAGCCTATGCTTGCATAGCAATGAACCTTTTAACGAGTGAAATAAGTCTGTGTTTATGTGTCTATGAACTTTTCAGCGAACGAAGCGAGCTTCAATTTTGCGTAGCGATGAACCTTCCTGTGAGCGAAGCGCCAAAAACTGTTCTATACACGAATTACAGTTTACGCAATGCGAGGCCTCACAGCTAGCTAAAATATTGCACATGTTAAAATTTCGTAGCGAAGCACGGGTATTTAGCTAGTTTCTCATATAAATATTACAATAAATCCAGTAGGTAAAATTAAAATAATAATAATGATGCTCATATAACCATAGGACTTGATCTTTCATCACAAGTGGCATCTCATATCGGTTATGTATTGTATCTTATATTAGACAAATTAGTCTAACAAATATACTATAAAGGTTGAGTCACATACACAAAAATACTTTTGAAGTTAAAGCAAATATTTAAATAATCATATTTGAAGATTTCATAATAATTTAATTAAATTATTTGAAAGTTATCGGTATTTCTCTTAATATTTCAGTCAATTATGGGTATTGTAATAATCAATTCATATAAAAGAATTTTAGCTCTTGCTTAGCAGAGCTGTTGGAAAACAAAGTATTTTGGAACCCATAGTGTTTAAGGGTTATAGGTTTTTCATCATTCAGTCTGATCAGACCAGTTCGTTTACAAACGTAAACATTGAGTGGACTAGGTTGAGTTGTTTATAGTTACTTCTAGGAAAGTTAACTTATTTATTATATGCAAATTTATGTGTCTGTTTTAACTGCAACTGTTCATGTAGAGAATGATATATATAGGCAAGTGTTTTGTGTACACTTTCTCTTTTTTTCGTATCTTGCATGTCACTGTATTAGTGATAAATCACTAAGCATGTAATTGTCATCTGTAAATATTTTCATCTGGGTTAAAGATCAGCCTTTCATTTATAGTGTTTTGTTCTCACCTTCTTAACTCTAATTTAAATGCACGTTTAGTTTAGTTTGGACATCAAATTAATGGAAATTGCCAAAGGTTTTGAATGCGCAATATTAATTATAAGGTTTTATTATATTGACCAGTTTAACAGTTTTATATTTAATCACTTGATACTCTTTGCTCATTGAATAGCAATAAATGTGGTATCAGATATTTTCTGATGGTACAAGACGGCTGTACTGCAACATGAACATCGTTAAATCAAGATCTTGAGTAGGAAACATCTTCCAGGAGGTCTTTCAAGGGGAAAATGCACTTCATATGCATCTTAAATGGAAAAACCCCCAGAAAATTATCACAAAGCAGCTCGATAATCGACACAAAAATATTAGTCGCAATTGTTAAAGTGTCTACTCAATTTGAAAAAAGAATAAATTTATTTTTTATATAATATAAGTAAATAATTTTAATTGGCATTTTCAAATCGCTTGCTTGATTTTGCATCTTAAAGGGTGCAGGTTCATGAATGAGATAATATCCTATATTTTCATGAAGTTTTATTCTAGCAACAGTAGTTAGGCTCTCCTTATCTAAATTTTGCAAAACTACAACTATACTACATTTTACATTTATAATAACAAAAACAATTGTTTGTCATTAATAGAGCATTATACAATGAGTTATTCCAATAAAACCAGCTTATTTTTAAAATAATCAATTTTTTTATTGTAATCTATTAATTTATTGATGGTATTGGATCGAGAGTTACGTTAATAATTGCCTACAATACTAAATATCTGTGTGTAGGACAAATCACTAATTCTGATAATTCGGATTGAATTGAAATATTCACACATTTTTCGGAAAAAAAAAAAAAAAAAAGAAGCTAATATCTAAACAAAAGCAAATAATTTTAGAATAAAGAAAAATCTTATAATAAATCCGATAATAAAATCGTAAAATAAAGAGTACAATGAAAAAAATCTTACCATGGCTATATAGTATTGCTGTCAATTATCTTCCTCTGTCACACCGATTGAAGCCACAAATTATCAAAGACTAGTCATCAAAGACTCAAACACAAGAATGGACAATTCCCGCATTTGTTAAACATTTTTTTTATTCCATTCTAAATGTTTCGAAAAGGCCATACACACAAAAATTTCTGCTCATTGCTCTTGTGCTTGTTAGTTTTGGCGGGAAAAACGTTGTATTCGGCTCGAATTGAATGTGACGTCACTTGATCTGAAACAACTGAAAGTTTCTTGCAAGTCACGCCAACCTGTATGGGATATGGCGTCTACCAAACTAACGCCAACTATTTGGCAGAAACCTTACGATAACCATAGAAACGGAAGGGTGATTTGACGTCACAGCTATAGCGAATCGTTTTGATTGGATTGCAATCGGGCGAGCTTGTGGCGCAAATTCTTTTCTTAATATTTAAATAACTAATATTTTTAAGGAACTTTTATTTGAATACTTGGAATCAGGAAGAAACTCTTCATAAATATAAATTAATTTCAATCGTTTTTTTTTTTTTTTTTTTTTTTTTTTTGAATGCGGAAATTGTTCATTGACTATTCCATCTCAGAGTATTTCAGTAATTTGATAAATGTCATGTGCAAGGGATTAACCCCTCAAGTTTTACGGCTTTCTGTCTGTCTCAAATTCAAGGTTCCTCCACCAAAGAAGGGGTCTTTTTGTTTCCCTCCCCCAAGGTGTCTGTAAAAACTAAAATCTTTTGGAGAGAAGGAGCGGCTATATAAATCTCTTGGTCATTTTAATTTTGCAATAGCTCCTTGATCGGAATTGTTTGTTCTTAAAATATTCTGTTCAACTGCAATAATACTATAGTATCGATTTTTTCAATTTTTTTTTTAATTATGAATTCAATCATTTTATTTTTCAAATATGAGTAAGATACTTTTTAGTTATTTACGTGAATGTTTTTTTTTTTTTTTTTTTTTTTGTACATAGAATAAAGTTTCGGGTGTGCGATGCTTCAAAGATATTAATCATTTATTACTAATTGTCCTTTTATCAAAAAGTACACTTGCAGAAAAAACTGCAAGCAAAAAAGTCTCAGTCTTTCGTTCCACCTTCGACTCACAGATAAGAAAATCGCAACGAAATCGAGGAATTTTGTATTTTGAGAACCACACAACAGGTAAAGATTTCTAGGCCTCTCCCCGTCCTCCTCAATCTGGTGTCTTCTATGGACAAAGAAAAAGATGTTCGGTTTCTGACTTAATATAAATATCTATATTAATAAGGTGTGAAAATAGGCAGAAAAAGATTTACTGTGTTTACTGATTTTGATCAATCTGGATATTAAGTAAAAAATACAGTTAAAAAAAAAATAATGATTTTTTTTTTTTTTTTTTAACATTGTAGTGAGGTCTTGTGGCCCTAATCCTTAAAGAAACAAAGATACAAATTCGCATACAAGGCGACTTAACTGAATAACTACATATAAAGAATGGAGTACGCCAAGGGGATGCACTGACTTGTCTCTTGTTTAATATAGCTCTAGAAAAGGTTATTAGAGGCTCAATAAAATAAACACCAAAGGAAATATTTTTAGTAGGTCAGTCCAAATATTGGCTTATTCAGATGATATTACTATAGTGGGCCGTACCACCCAAGCTTTAAAACAAGCCTTAGACATTATGCATGGCATTAGAACAAAATGCATGGCATTAGAACAAAATGCAAAAACAATAAATTTATCAGTAAATGAAAAAAAAGAGAAAGTCTTGCTGAAGTTTAGATCCTCAAACCAGACATCTGGAAATCGGCGAAAGTTTGAAAAAAGTAAATAGTTTTACTTATTTAGGAGCAGAATTTAACAATAAAAATTATCTAACTTCAGAAATTCATAAACGAATGACAAATGCAAATAGATGTTTCTACAGTCTAAAAAAATATATGAAGTCCAGTTTTCTAAAATTAAGATCTAAATTTCTTTCATACAAAACTCGAATAAGATCTGTGTGTTAACATACGCATTTAAAACATTGGCGTTGACCTCAAGGGATGAGGAAGCAATGGCAATTTTCGAAAGAAAAGTCCTACGAAATATTTGTGGTGAAATTTAAATAGATAGATCATGGTGAAGGCGAACAAATTCAGAACTATATAAAATCTTTAAAGAGCCTAATGTGACCAAATTCATTAAAATTCAAGGAATTAAATGACTGTACATCTGGTTAGAATGCAGGAAGACCGGAACAGCAGAAAATTATTTCTAGCCAAGCCTGTAGGAACAAGACGAAGAGGCAGACCTCGTCTTAGGTGGAAAGACTATGTCGAAAAGGACTTCAATGTTTTGAGGGCCGGGAATCGGAGGACAGTCGCTAAACGAAAAGACACCAGGAAGAAACTCCTCCAAAAAGCCAGGGGCCCATCCAGAGCTGTCGTGCCAGTGAAGAAGGTGCGAGGTGGAAACTCTCATTTAAAAATAATTTAGACGACATTCTTTATGGGGGTGCTGTCACACCCTACCCTAGTGGCGGCCCGTGATCGAAAATGCTAGTGCAGCTGGAAACATGCAGCTGGAAACATCCTCACACCCCTCTCTTTTCACAAGTATTCATGAATGCTAAGTCTTTAATCTTAATAATCTTTAATACTAAAACTCGAATCAAAGTTTCCTTTCAATTTTTATAAAATGAATAAGATGAGAAAGAAAATGCTTACTTATTTTTTGAAAACAAAATCAATCCTCCTTTCTTTTAAACTTGCGAATCAATGATGTCGTCATAAAATGGCGCTGTTTTGGTAACACCCACGCAGATTCTCATATGCTGAGCCAATAAGCTCATCGAATTCTCAAGGGCAGCCGAAGTTCGAAATAATACTTGATCGGCAGCATCGCTATTACAATGCGTAGAGGGAAGGCTTCTATCGCTTTCCATTGGTTACCATGGCAACATGGCTGCCCGAAACACGTTTCAGAAAACACGGCTGCTGTGTTCGGAGGAAGATCACTTTGATTGGAAGCGGATTTTTTTCTACTGAATTATTCAGGCAAGAATATTGCTGTTTATTGGATTTTTTTTCGCTTACCGTAGAAATGAATCTTCATTTTAGAAAATTATAAAATAAATAATTTTAGTTTTGAACTAATAAATTTAGATGCAACCCGGCTGTAGTGCACGATCCGCCACTGCCCTCCCCTAAATTCGCCCCTGGTTTCCTCTGTTTCTTTTGTTATTTTCCAAGTTAGATTGGCGTTATAGGAACTAAGTTGTGCAGCATGAAATCATCAGATAAAATAATGATGAAGTATTTCCATCATTGGGAAAATTAGTTCCAGAATTGTTCAGTTGTTATCATTGAGTTTTTCTCATTAATGGAACTGACTATTTCACACATTCCGGGGGAAAATGACTGAGAAACAACACAGGTAACAAGTGAGGACGTTTGCTGGATCTAAAAAATGTATATTCTGTAAGAGTTCATTGTCGAACGGAAGACGTGTCTTCAATTCTTTACAAAAGTTAATCAAAGACACTTGTTGTCTTTGATTAACTGAATAATCTTTAGTTCCTGAATAATCTTAGGGCAGGTTGTACTTTTTTCCCAACTCGTATTTTCTTTCCATCTGCCAACGCTCCTGGGCCGACCAAACGGTATAGTGGTTAGCGTGCTAGCTTCCAGACCACGAGGTTGCGGGTTCGAGTCCCGTGTTAGGCATGGGTGTTTGTAAATGTATGTTGGCTTGTCTAATGACGAATGTTTCGGCGCATTATAACCCGCGTGTTGCTGACGGCGCCAGATAATCTGAATACAACCAACCAACCAACCTGCCAACGCTCCTGGGGAACTGAATTGAAAATATGAGAGTAAGAAGAACTATTTAACAAAAAAAAAAAAAAAAAAAGAAGAAAAAAAAAAAAGGAATGCAGAAACATTACTTGAAAGCAGACACAAATCGTGGAAATACAACGTCCTATGAGGGACTGGTGGAATATGTACCCCGATAGCCTGCAAACTATTGCCAGATGCCGGATACTTGGAAAAGTCACGTGGCGATTTTAAAATCTGGCAACGCTGTTCATCTATCATTACGTCATTGTTTACTTATTCGAAGTGAAATGCCTGTTCCGTTTTTGTACACACATTAAATTTGAAAGAAGAAATAAAATAAAAGATTAAATGGGTGCTGTGTCATCCAGCTTGAACCGTGAATCGGAAATTAACCCTGAAGTATCAAACTCAAGTGTAACAGTTTCTGAATCTGAAACATATTTCATGGATGGATTTGGTGACGCCGATTTTTCAAAATTAGACGACTTACTTATAGATATTTTATCTTTTGTTTCAACAAAAGATTTAATTTTTAATTGCCGATCAGTGTGTAGAAAGTGGAAAGATATTATTGACGGACACAGTGTATGGAAAATAAAATGCCAGAGAAAAAACAAATTTATTCCTGCTCTCACCTTTAACAAAATACCCGAACATTATTATGAAAAGATTTACATTCATAATCCATATGGGAGAAATCTTTTAAATAATCCATATGGAGAAGGTAGGAATAAAGGTTCTTGGCTATTACAAAACATACTAGGACTGAATGTAACAAAAGATGTAAAGGTTAAGATATATTGTACGAGACCCCTTGGCGACTTTAAAAAAATAATCGCCAAATTGAAAATGACGTCATATAGCTGTATCGCCAAATCCAAAATGGCCTCAAAATTGCTTTCATATCCTTTCCTCCAATAGGGTTGCCAAAAGGCAATTTATCAGAGTTGCCATTTTAAAACTGTAATCGTCAAATGGGAAAAACCGCGCCAAGCTGCCGCGTACAGTAAACCTGATCTGATGCAAATAATTTGGTCAAAATTCCAAGTCCGGCATGGATTATACGTCAAGGTGATTTTTGCCAAAAAATGACAGCCCCGCCATTTTTTTTAATGACAAGTGCTCTGCCTATAGTTGCTATAATTTGGCGCCGTTTTATGTAAACTATTCTTGGTGCAGAAACTGTACTGGACGTGAAATTTTAACCCATAATTTTTGTTGATATTTTGGTTATAGACTGAGAGGCAATTGCAAGTTTAGGTACTTCATCAAATATTATTCTGAATTTTGTATAGAGTGTATACAAATGCTAGTAGATCATGAATTCACCATCGATATAGTTAAACAACTGGATAGACTGCTTAAAGCTGGGATAATGAAGCCGTTGCCAGATGCAATTGGTGGGATAAAAAATACGGATTGCCGAGGATTGAAAATAAAATTTTGGGTTATACACAGCAGAAATGTCAATAGTAGACCTTAATTAGTAATAATGTGCAAAAAAATATACTTTACAAGGTTTTTCGCATCCCTATTCAACTATAATCATCCCACCAGCTTCGCAATCCCAGCACGTTTTTCTCTTTGCATTGACAATGGAGCAGCCTATCCAGTTGTTTTATCTATATTGATGGAATTCACTCGTCTGCTGGGGCAAAAATGGACGAAATTATTAAAAAATCGCCTTTGAATGATTTGAACTAAGCACGATTGCCAAACATGTCATAACTTGTCAACTAAAATATAACCTATAAAAACTGAGTTTTTAAATTTTTTTTTTACATGTATTGTCAATTTTTATAATCATTAACACAGTGCGGACATCAAAAACATTCCCATCAGTAAAATGTGTGGCAAATGTTTCAAAATTTATTTATTAAAATCTAATGTGAACGTCATCCAAATATCATTTATTTTTTTCATATTGAAGTAATTTTATTATTTATTTATTAAAAAAAATTTGGGGCTACATGAAAGAGTTTCAAAAATGATCAATTCAATGCTTTTTTAATGCAATTGAATGATGGCAAGTTGGTTTATTAGTATTCTGTCTAAGCAACCTTTTAGTGACAGTAACATCCGCAAAATTTTATAGAATGCATTGTCATTGACATCTAACCTATCTGCCTAGTTTCAGCCTGATTGGATGACAGAAAGGAGGTTAATTAAGCCTCTGCAAATTCCTCGCCCATCAACAAACATTCAAAAGCGAAGTTAATATAAAGGATTTAAAAATAAACAGCCTTTTAGTCAGCCAAATTGACTATATATATTTCGTCATCAGTGATATAATATTTGTTGCCAACTTGGCTCGTTTTTAAAAGATAGAAGTATTTATTGCCTCAAAATAAATATCGTCTGCACTCTTCCTCGTTGAAAATTAAAGCGCAATGCGATACCACATAAAAAAGAATGCTCATTATTTAGCAAACTTCCATCAGATAAAAAAATAATGTTCATTATTTTGTCAAGTTATGACATATTTGGCCTTTGGATTTAGTTCAACTCATTAAAAGTCAATTTTCAAATAGTTTTAGCTATTATTGCACTGGCAGACCAATATATTCATAACGTACCACCATTTCTCAACATTCTATACAAAATTGAGAATGATGTTTGATGTGGTATCTAAACTTGCAGATGCCTCTCGTATTAAAAGCTTCAATTTTCCTTATTTTCTTTTAGTCTGCTCATGACTTTATAATGGAACAATTTTTTTTCATTATTGGGTTTTATAATTCGTGTTGTTTCTACTGGACATCTTGTGGTATTTTCAACTGGATGCGAAATGATCGAATAACATGTACTTTTCTTTGGATACCTGATAAAAGCTTTTGACAGTGTCTTAAATATAATAAAAATCAACTCGATTTTTGCCGCATCCCCACTCTTAAGAAAGCATATTAGATATGTGTAAAAAAATTGTAATGCATTTTTTTACACATATGCTGTAAGCTATAGTATATTATTAGTAGTAAAAACTAAATAACCTTCTTGAACTTGTTCAATTGCTTCAGCATTGGTTAACCATTTGTAGTATTGCACATACTTCATATTGAGCTGCATTGTAATTATCCTAGTTATTTAAATTTTAGTATCTACTACTGTTATTAGTAATTATAAGAATTACCTCAATAATTTGTACTCTCTTTAGATGGCCTGAACCAATGGCAGGTGATACGGAGTCCTGGTGACGGCTTTCGTATTGAGAGTCCACCTCAGGGTGCTGATCCTGTACCATCTGAAGTTGGTAAGTATCGTTATTTATTTTTCCTTTCTGTGTGGAAACACCTTAACATTGTCTCTGAACACTTCTTTTCTCAATACTAGTTTGTTAATTTGCAACTTAACAAAAAAAGAGTTATACTAAATTAAAGAACTTTTAGGGATCCACATGGCCATTTCAATTCATTTGCACTTTAAAAAATAAAATGTTAAGGAAGGCAACTACTTATATTGAAGAAAAAAAAAAATAACCTCTGACCAACCGATTTTTTAGACACTGACCGGCCTGGTGATTGCACTGGACAACCTATGGCCAGTACACCACTGCTGGCATTTGCCCTATAGTTTCACGTGACACCAACATTAGGGTGATTCGAAATTTTTTATTTTTGAAACGCATGAGGTAAAAAAAGTTGTTGCATATCTTGATAGGAAAAACTTTAAAATAATTTTTGGAAAAAAATAATATCTTCCTATCGTGCATTCACCTCAAAGTTTGGAGAAAATACAAAAAATAACTATTTTTCCTAATGTTTAAAAAATTTCTTAGCGTTAATTATTTGAAAAACAATAGCTTGCAATGTGTAGCAAAAGGGTGGTATAACACAGAAAAACACTATTCTATGCATTTTTAAAACATATATTAATAATTAAAATAACACAAAAGTAAAATTTTTTGTAAAAAATAATGAATTTTCTGTAAAATGGGCACTAATGTTATTTTTTACATTTAAAAAAAAAATTATGCTTTTATTTGATTAACTTTTTCTCTAGCTTTCTATCCCAATGATGCACTTTGAATCATTATGGGCATTATGGATCTTTAAAAAAAAGGTGTGACCCTAACGTCTTTGACATCAGAACCACCCACTTTTTGTCTTGTCTCTCTACATAAGCGTTCCACAGCTTGTGAGTGACAAGGAAACAAGTTGAAGTCTGATTTCAGTGGCCCCTAGTAGTACAGAAACGCTGGCCAATTTTACCAGACATAGGCCAATCCCGATGTGGAAGGTTGTGAACCGGTCGTTGGAAACAATATAGCCAATCTCACCCAATTCTGTATAAAATAAAGAAGAAGTTTTGAAATGTCAATGTACAGTTTTAAAATTGGGATATTGTATTTATGAGAAACAAAACTGTGGTGGTTTTGATATGTTTGTTTGTTGAAAAATCATGTATTTTGAAACTATTCTCGGCCAGAATCAGCCAATCTTCCCCTGTTTCCTCCAATACAGCTGTGCTACGTCAGATGCACCAGTCTTTACTAACAAGTATTTGTTTGTTACTTTCCTTAACAAAGGAGAAATCCTATTAACAAGCATTCCAATTAATTATGTCTACGTAATCAGTAACAGTCATTTTAGAACCCAATGCCCCAGTTCTCTTACATATCTCCTTTCGTACAAAATCATTGCAAAATCAAATTTTTTGGATGAGGGAAGGAAGCATTTCATTCAACAACCAAGTTTAAAACTTCCAGTAAATATTTAGGGAGGTATCGATACAATCAAATTGCCTCATATATGATCTTAGGTCATTCAGAATTTTTTTTTTTTTAAATTCAAAATCAATGAGGCACATAACAATTTAAAATAAATAATACCTCTTGCTTTAGTTCATCTGATAGTTTACGTTCACTCTCATATAGTCTAAGTACTCTTTTTTCTTTTGTTAGCCATCTGGAGTGTGACAGGGGATTGGGTTTGCGAGCTGCCAAGTCGTTGGCCTGAAAAATTTCGCTCGGATGCAGTCTGATTGAAGTTTGAAGATTTTTTTTAACAGTAAGGCGCCTGCCGCACCCGCAAGGAGAATGCAGGAAGGGAAACTCAAAAATTTCAAAATTCTCTGACATTTTCCTGATTTTTCTAGAAGAGTTTAATTCCCTGACATTTTTCTGATTTTCCTGGTTCTGTCAACTCATGAATCTATGTCTTGGATTAATGGATTTTAACGGCATATATGCACATGATTTCAAAATTTCAAGAAAGGGAAGGGAGATTTTCACTGATTTAGAAATTTCGGTATATATTCGGTAGAAGGTGGCCTTTTAACTAGTTTATTTAGTTGCCTCATCACGCTGTAAGAAAGTTAAATTTATTGGGCAGCAGTCCATGACGTACTTATTTATTCAATATAAATGATGATAATATAAAATTATTTTAAATAAATAGTTTATTCAGATATGCAAAAAAAGTTGGCAAAGGCGGAAAAAAATTAACAATTGGCAATCATTTTGTAGGTGATAAAATATCGCCATTGATCCATTTTATACTGCCAAGTGCACTTTTTAAAATTATTTCTTGATTTTAGAGGCTTTGCGGTGTGTGGTGAGTTTGTCTTCTATTTATGTATTCTTAGAGCTACTAGTATTCTAAGTTTTATAATTGTAGCCGCAATAGAAATGCATTAGAATTGAGATTCAAATTTGTCGAACATTGCCCCATTTAGGGGATTCGGAGGGGGAAAATCTCGATTTTTAGATTTTTTCTTTTGTTTACATGCTAAAACTTACAAGCATTCCAAATCTCATAGTTCTAGCTCTGCTAGAAGTACTGTAGTAATTTGATGAGCAGTGAGTGAGTTTTGGGTGGATTTCAAAATATGTCGTTTTCTGCTGTTTTCGAGTATGATTATCTCGACAACCAATATAATTGGAGACTTGAAACTTAGGGGTCTTACTAAAGTGGTTAGCAGTTACATGTAAAAAAAAATTCAGCTTTCAGGCATACTGTAATACGCAGATATGAGAGGTCAAAATACTGCTGAGTGGCTTTCGGTAAAAGATGGTTGGCAGTGAACTTGGAGGGTGTACTATCTTCTAGATGATATATATTTATCTAATAACACTGAATATGATTTAGTCTTTGATAATCTTTAGGAATTGTAACTTCTAGGATGAAAGATTATTAAGAACAAGATTCTGAGAGATTGAGGCACTTAACATTAGGAGGGGGATTCACACACCCTCCGATTTTCGCCAAAAATTACCAGTTGCTACTATCCTTATTAGATGATCAAATCTGAAATTATTTGTTCCTTAGTTGTACCGCTCAAATTCTATGAACTGTCAAAGATCACCTTTAAAAATTTAAAAATTAGTGTTTTTGTTACACATGAAAACTATTTTTATCCGTATAAAACTTCACAAGCAACTTGCCACCTGCATTTCTTCTGTAATGGAATGTACTAGAATAGATCTTTATGAAACATATAAAAAGTTCATGGCAAGTCAATTGCTCAAGGTCATGAAATGTACAGGTTTCCATGTTTTTTACTATTTTCAAGCCTGAATTATATCTTGCGCGTTTGATTTGCCACTGCTAACAAGGTGTCATTTTATTAATACATAAAACATTGAGGCAAGTTGAACTCGTTGGAAGTTATTTGGTGTCAAAATCGAAAAATCTCCGAATTTGACCCAAATTTGAGCTTGTTCTGGTAATTTTTAAGCAACTAGTAATTTTTTGGGGAAAATCAGAGATGGTGTGAATCAGGGGTGGCTCAACTTCTCAGAATCTTGCTCTTAATTTTTTAGTAGATATTTCATTTTTATTATTTACGATACAATTTATGTGGGTCTTTATTACTTTTAGGTGTACAGTCCTGCTTTGCCACCACTTTTTTAGATTGTTCCAAGTATCAGCTTATTGATTTGCTTGCATTAGGCATTTCTCAAGAAATATTGCAGTTGAAGACAACTAAAATTGAGATTGGTGAATGGTATATCAGTTTTTTGAAAATTTTTAATATTTTGTTTTGTAAATGAAATGTAGAGACTATTAGTTTTTTTAATGCATAATACCAAAAGTACTAGAACTAGGTATGACATTTTTTTTGTTACGTTAAAATACTTAAAATTTCAAACTGTTTCAAAATTTTAACTCTATTTATGATGTTCCATTTTTGAATCTTCCTCTAAATGAGTCCCGTTTAACTTCAATCTGGGACATGAAATACAAATGATAGGTCGCAATCTAAAAACATAATAGAGTTAATTTTTTTTAAAGGCGTAGAATTGCCACGAGGATTATTTTTATGTTTTTTTATTAATTTACTTTTTAGTAACGAACACATAATTCTTTTAAAGTTGCGAAACTTCAAAATTCTACTCTTTCCTTAGGTTTTTTTATAAAGTGTTTCACGTAAGTATTTATAAAAAAAACTAATTAAGATGGAATGCAGAGAGGCCAACTTTTCTATGCTATTACCGCGATTACAATGCTTTCGCTGATGTAATTGTCACTATTGTATCATTCTCGTATTCACTCTTTGTAATGCATGAGTAAGTATTAGTCATAGGCAAGCCTTAAAAAAAATTAAAAATCCGTAAAAGTTTGTGTTGGCATCTCTGCAATTGTTGTCTTGTTTTTTCTGTTATGCATGTTGATTTCCTTTAAAAAAAGCCTAATATTTTTATTAGTTGTTTCCTCATACTCGTATACATTTCAGGTATGCCGCCCGATTTGATTGTGCTTCTGAATATCTATTAAATGTTTCCTTATTGGATAAAGGCTATAATAAAGAGGATGGAGAGATCACTGTGAAACTCCATACAATAGATGACTTCGAATTTTATTACAGAGAAGAGCAATGGGTTGGAAAAGAGTGGCATAAGGTCGGTTTTGCTTTTTTAGATAGTTTTAAGTTGGTAATATTTTAACTTTAATAGTCTGTTATGTAATATAGGGTAATGTAAGTATAGCATTGGGGTAGTTCTACTGTACTAATCCCAAGTTTCATATTTCTATTCAAAATAGTTTAAAAAAGATATAAAGTGTTGGTTGTGTGTCGTGAAATTAAATTCATTTTAATTTGCAAGATTTATGAAAGAAAGTCTGCAGTTCTAGCATAATACTTTTTATTCTGATGGACAATAATTAGGCTGCTAGGCAAAATCATTCCACCAAAAGCCAGTTTTCCCTCTTTTGAATTATTTTCAGTGGTCACAGGATCAATACGATCACATATTTTGTCGCTTTAATTTCGTGTTAGATGTTCAGAAACACCTAACTGAACGGATTTGAAAAAAAGTCAACGATTACATTCAGTGTTTTTTAAATTCTTTATATTAACGCGATTTGGTTTGCTTGTGCGAGATTGGGGGACATGTCTGCGGAGGCCTAATTAATCCACTTGCCGTCCTCCAATCGGACTGAAACGTGTCAGGTAGGTTATATGTCGATGACAATGCATTCTAACAAATTTTGGGGAATGTCACTTTCACTAAAAGGCCGATTTTACATACGCTTCGCAAAGCGTATAAATGAACTTGCCACCATCCATTCGCTTTGAAATTTGACAGATAGATTCATTGTTGTAAGGTTGCATTATATAAAGTTTTGGAGACTGTCACTGTCATTAAAAGGCCCTTTTACATATGCCTATGAATATACCTACAACCTGGGAAAGGGGAATACGTATTGGATCGATTGACATTACTATATACACAGATGGCTATAAAATCGACAACTTCTTTAGAGCCGGGGTATACAGTATTAAACCTAATTTTAATATCTCTATACAGTTAGGAGAATTTTGCACTGTTTTCCAGGCAGAAATTATGCCAATTCAAGTTTGTGCCCAAGAACTCGTTACCTGTAGAACAAGACGCAAATGCATTGCTATCTGTTCAGATAGTTAAGCAGCACTGAAAGCACTTGAAAACGGGTTTATATATTCTAAACTTGTGCTTGACTGTAAACTTGCTCTGAATGAACTAGGCAGGAATTACAAAGTTACGTTGTTTTGGGTTCCTGGATATCGTGGGATTCTTGGTAATGAACATACTGATGAATTGGACAAGCTTGGATCCTCTAATAAGCCTCTTGAGCCACCACCATTTGTCCCAGTACCAAGATCAGAGGATCAATTAAATCAAGTCTTAATAAAGAAATGGATCTAGCATGGAAGAAGTCTCAGGGTATGAGACAATCCAAACACTTTTTTAAAAGGAATCTCGAACCAAACACAAAGATTTATACTGGGACTGGACAGAAAGTCCTGTAGAATCATGATTGGTTTGTTAATCGGTCACTGTCTTAGGATCCATCTTAAAACAATAAAAGTTATTAAAAATAACCTATGCAGGGGCTGTGGAAACTCAACTGAAACAGTAGAGCATCTCTTTGGTAAATACCAATTATTCATGGGCATTAGGCTTAAAACCTGTGGAGTTATCGACATCCAGTCTAATGACTTTTGTAACGTTCCCCTTTCAGACTGTTTGGCCTTTTGTAAGGCCACTGCTCTGTTTAACATGCCATAGGCAGTCTTCTTATTAGTAAGATTTTAGAGAGATACAATGGGCCAACAGGCCTAAGTACACATGGCTTTGCCCCTCTCTTTTCAATATAATCTAATCTACCTACTACCTGATATCCAGTCGAACTGAACTTGGCTAGTATACTCGTTCTCGATGACATTGCTTTCTATCGAGTCTTGGGCTGCTGTGCAAATGCCGCTTTTACACATGTTTCTATTGCCTTACGTCAGATTTATCAGCCTCTATTCAAGTTCTATTATCCAAATACCAAGCTTTAATTCAAACATGTTTAATTTGGCAATATTTAGTGACTGAAACCGTCTTCTATTAAGGTTGACGAGGCAAAATCTTTGAAGGGCTGATTAACCCACTTTTTGCCATCCAGTCGATCTGAATTTTAGCAAATAGACTTTTGTGGATGACAAAATATTCAATCATGTTTTGGAGGCAAAAAAAAGTTAGTAAATAATTCGGAATGGATCTTTTGTGCTTAGTGGTCAAGCCTTATAAAAACTTAATCTAAGCTCAAGAAGTTTCAACTGTACATAAAAATTATAAATACATATAAAGGATTTATATTAAACACTTTATTTTTTATAGGTTATATTATTTATTCCCCTCATTACCAATTCCGAATCCTCTGAAAATTTTTCGTATGTTAGTTAATCCAAATATTTTATCTCTAATGAAGTATGATCATGTTAGGTGGGTATTTAGTGTTTATTAGTTAATAAATCTAGACTTTAGCACAAAAGTAGCTATGATTCCAAGTAACTTGGAAGATAAAATTGCTCCACCAATGAAGAAGGTAGAAGGGGGAAAATACAAACGAAATTTGGGATTGTTAAAAAAAGTTATAAGGAAACAAAACCGAAAATTAAGGACCCAAGATGAAAAATAAGAACATATGAAAAATAAGTAGTTCTTAAGGACTTTTAAGTACCTTATGAACCCTGTTATATAGTGTTACTTTGTTTTTAAATCCTTTGTATTAACTTCAATTTTGTTTGTTTGTGCATGTGGCTGCCAGGCAAATCTGCGGAAGCCTAATTAATCCACTTGCCGTCATCTGATTGGGTTTAAACTTAGCAGATAGGTTCAGTGTCGAGGACAATACTTTCTATCAAGTTTTGGGGACTGTCACTAAAAGATCACTTTACACATGTTTCTATAATCGTTTTGTAATACTAATAAATCTCATTTAACTGATCATTATTGAAACTCTTTTCTGTTGGCAGAATCATTTTAATTAGCATTAATTTAACTGTGGTTCAGTCGATTCACAGTTGCATAGTATACAAACAAAACGGGATAATACAAACGAAACATATTTAGATGTGAATGCATAAATTAAATTTATTTTTAATAAATAAATTTTGAAACATAGTTTGCTGCATATTTTGCTGATAGAGATGTTTTTAATATTTAAAATTAGATGCAAACATGAAGCACACGCTGATAACAGAATCGGCACTATGCTTATGTTAATGAATGTAAGAATTTGGCAACATATATAAAGGATTTATGTATATATATATATATATATATATATATATATATATATATATATATATATATATATATATATATATATATATATATATATATATATATTAAAATCTTTGTTTTCATGAGTTATACTATTACAACTAAATATAAGGGAATTGAAAACCATTTTTGTGTAATGAGCTTATTTGTCTGCATATTAACAGCATGCTATATATCTACTGAATAGTTCCCACCACATTATTTATTGGCATGAGAACAAGACTAGCCATATTCCAAGGGGAATTTCATGAAAAAGAAATCTACATTTGCTGTTTTGTAACCTTTTTGGACTTCGATTTCCTGAACACATAACCCTTTTTTTGACTATCTCCTATTGATGAGTCAGTGGCGGATCCAGGATTTTCCTGAGGGAGGGGTGCAACAATTTGCCGTGTCTTAGTCAGGACGAAATTGAATATTTAAAAAAAGTTTTTTTTAAAGAAACCCAAGCAGTGTTTAAAAAATATATTTCAAGATCATCCATATCCATTGATTGACCCCCCCCCCCTCCCCACCTCATTCGTCACATCTCCGACTTGATAGCTTAGCGTAGAGTGGTTAACACTGTCCTTTTGTTTTTTCATTAACTATTTTATTTAATAAAAAAATTGTATTCAAAATGTACCGTACATATTGAACATTTTAGCAAGCTACATTTCCGGAGGTATCGATTATACTGAAAAAATTACAATGAAAGCGGGAACTTACACCTTTTATTTATGACTAACTGACTAAGTATAAACCTTACATTCTACTTACATCAAACTGGGAAATCAGTAATTGTACATCAAAATTTAACCTATTCATAAAATATTAATGCAGTGAGCTTAATAAGTAAAAATACGTAGTTTTACTGAATAATCCATAGCTACTCGAGTATTCTAAAGTATGTAGGGAAAAATTGTTTTCCAAAGAGAATGTTTTACTAATAATTATAAGTAATATTTTCAATAAGGCAATAGAAACAAATACAATTTAATTATTGATCAGTTATTACAAAACAAATCCCAGTTTCAAAGTCTCTATTGCCAATAGTTATACTTGCACATATGAAAAAGTCTAATGATAAAATTAAATGAAAAAGTCCAGTGATAAAATTTGACATTATATAATATCGTAAAAAATAAGCCTCCCTCCTCCCCCCCCCCCCCCAAAAAAAATAATCACTAAAATAAGTAGATCTTCCTGCTTCCCGTGGGCACCCACCGAGTACTGCTACTTTACACAGATAATACTTTTTACAAAACTGTTTGCAAGTCTATTTCTTCTAAAAAATTGGCATACCTTTCCACTGTGGTGTTGCAAAGGAGGATTTTTAATCTGAATTCAAACATGGCGCTTATTTACAAGCTGAAACACAAGCATGAGTTGGGCGAGTTCTTATGCAGTTTATAAACAACCTTCTTCCTTTCTATCAAAACTAAGTTTAGCCAATTACCATGTCCAGCTGAATGAAGGTAGCAATTTCCGAGGAGGGAGGGTAACCCAAATGGTCAACCTCTCATCCTTTCCCCCCCAGTTGGCGTTGAACATTACGCAAGTGAGAGTCAAAATCTCTTCCTCCCAGCCGACAGAAAAAGGTATCTTTGATCCTGGAGGACGGGAAGAATATTTATTGATAATTCGATCCCAGGATACTTTTAACAGAAAGGGATGTGTTTTGAAGTGTCGTGAAGATGTATTCAAGATCAAGGGGGTGAAGGTTTGAATGCTTTTACAGTCTTTCAACGTCCGTTTGAATGAGAAAGGAGAAGGCTATAAAAAGAACTTTGATTCAAAAATAAGCTCTTTTTTTTCTGTTTTTTTCGGAAATTAGATGAAGGTCGAAATATGTTTGTTACGTGAACTTATTTAAAAAAAATATAGACTCAAGCTGAGGGAGGGGCGCACCCCCCTGGCTGGATCCGCCATTGTGATGAGTCTTGTTTCTATAGTGACTGCTGACCATTCAAACTTTTGGTGGGAGCTTTTCTCCTGTTAATAGACATTCAATACTTATTTCAAAAGATATAATAAAGTTAATTATGATTTGATTGATTTTAGACAGTGATTACACATTAGCTTATTCACAAATGTACTTTTATTTATTGTTCTTTCTATAACATATTCAAGTTAATAGTATTTTTGGATATTTTGTGAGAATTTTCATAAATAAAAATGAAGTCCTATTTTTAATCAATAGATCACCCACACTTTTGAACATGTTGCCGATGCAAGATATGTCTTCTTTCAACACAGTGGCCGAGATAAGCAATATTGGGCTGGTCATTATGGAAGCAAAATGACTGGAGCTTTTGTGAAAGTTATTGTTTAGTGGAGAAGAAATGTCTTTATGCAATGCATAAAGCCTTTGATTTTCAAACAAATTTTTATTTGTCTTTCATTTCGTTTGTTAAAAAAAAAAATCCTTTTGTGATGCATAGAAGCTAGTCTTGTGATATACTTAATAAGGATTCAAAACGTTTGTTAAATATCAATATTTTTTTTTATCTATCTTAACTCTGAAATATTTATAAGTTGTGTTATATTTCAGTTATTAGCATATGATTTAATGCGTAATATTTAAGTTTGAGTTTTAAGTTAATTTTTACCACTAGTACCCCAAAGGTTTACAATAATTATTTTTAAGTTTAAATAATTTAAAGTAGTTGAAAGAATTTTGCAGAGGGTACAGCAAGTTTTCTAAAAAAAATTAGGTAGGAATTTTATGATTAATTCCAAAAATTTCAGGAACATTTTTGGGATAATTCCAAAAAAATTTTAGCGATAAGGGTCAAAATTGTGAAACAGGCCAAAACGTGTCCCAAATGTTTTTTTATATGAAATTAAAGAAAATGGTAAAGGAAAATAAAAGAAATACAAATCTGATGATTCTTTTTATTAAAAAACTTGAAAAAGTAGGAGGATGAAGCAAATAATTTGATAAAAAAATAGTTTTCAATTTCGAAAATGTCATATCAGTGACTGTCCCCAGTGAGTATTATTTGCATTGTATGCGACTATTATTTTAATTTCTTTTTCAAATTTTTGCTAATTACTAACTCTGAATATTCTATAACTGTAAGAAACAACCTTTTCTGTAAAAACTAGTCTTGTTTTTTATTTATTCAGTCTCTTTACTGTGTCCCCGAATCTTGCGTCATTTCGATGACGTCACCATTTTTCATTGCAAAACCGTAACTATCCAACGTAAACAGCTGAACTTCTCGCATTTTAGTACAAAACTAGTAATTCGCACATGATCATGTTAAGGAAAGTTGATATAAATTTATTTATCACATTAAAATCGATTAACTCTTAACTTCGTGCATACATCTATTGTCCATCATTTCGATGTTATAATATGCTGAATCTTAAACAGCTGATGTTAATGATTACATGGACATGTGGCTTTATTTATGACTGCACATGGTCCTTGTAATGAAAACATTGATAAATTATGTAACTGCATGTTCACCGATAGCGTGATTGCATCTTAATTCTAAATTTTCATATAGAGGAAAAAAACCCTGCATATTATGCAGTATTTTAAGCCTTTGTAGTAGATTGTAATCAAGCCTTCAGAGTAGATTGGAAGACAGTTTAAATCAATAAGACTTTTGTATTATTATTTGACGAAAGTCTCAATATTATGAAACAAGACAATCAAATGGATGTTCACATCTGATATTGGTGTAATTACCAAATGAATACTATCTACTTCACTTCTGTTTTTATGGGACACAGTAATGCTTCTGATATATATATTAAAAGGTCCCCCCCCCCCAATTGTAACTAAAATTTTCTTTCATTGAAACCTAAAAAAACATTTGTATTTGTATGTACTCGATTTGAACATGCACTGTTTGCCAATAAAAAAATTTGGATTTTTTTTAATGTATTTATGTTGATAACATTCTTGAAAAGTGCTTACAAAGCCCTTGAATTTTTTTCTCCTTCAAGTGTACGAACCATGGAGAAACAAAAAATTAAGGAATATTTGGGCGAATGCGACCTCTGATTTTGGCACTATAATCCAAAGTCATTACTTTCCTATTGTGAAATCGACATATTTTAAGGTGGCAATTTCTTATTCCTTGTACAAGTTGTTGTTTAACCGTAGTAAAATATCTAACAACTAATGCATTGCATTATTCTTTCTCTTAGAAATTACGAGAAAAAAAATTACATGGATTTAATATGCTATGTGATAGTAAATAAAGGACAGTATCGGTACAATATATTTCCAAAAATTAACATGACATTATTTTCCCCAATCTTAATAATGGGCAATTATAAATATTTTTTAAGTAGATGGCTTTTTTTTAAAAGAACCATTAGCATTCTATTTTAATATTAGTTAGGCAAATATTTATTCACTATTTATCGGGAGTTGTTTAAAATGTTGTGTATAAATGTATAATTGCAAGTGTAATTAAGAATATTGTATTGTTGAATTTATTTGTTAAGCCTTGTTATGTTTTGTAACTGACTTTTAGCAATTTTCTATACTAATTTTTTTAAATAAATATTTTTTTTAAAGTAAATTAAATGTATGTTGATTTAGTAAGTACAGTAGAGTATCTCAAATCCGGAACAGCAGGGTTGGTTGTTTTCAGATTATCTGGCGCCGTCAGCAACACGAGGGCTATAATGCGCCGAAACGTTTGTCATTAGACAAACACCCATGCCTAACACAGGACTCGAACCCGCAACCTCGCTGTCTAGAAGCTAGCACGCTAACCGTTTGGTCGACCCGGAACCGCAGGGACTTCAGCGATTCCGGATTTTAGAACATATCATTATTTATACACAAAATCAATGGAATAAACTAAGAAAAAACCTTATATAACTTGATAAGGTTTTGAAAAGCATTTGTTTTAATAGTTTCGACTTTTAACTAAACTTTTCTCCTGTTTCTTGAATCCCCATTATTTCCGATTATGAAATTGTATCATTGCACTAATCCTTTTATTGCCGGGCCTAATACTTTAACGAACTGGTCCGTGTGGATTTTATCCTCAACCACTTCGTTTTCGCTGTCATCGCTTTCAGATACGGACAAACTTCCGCAAAAAAAGTGCACAGTGTGTAAAAAAAAAGTCTCCGTACGAAAGCCAAAGTTACAAATAAATTAGCATAATTTCTTCTCTTTTACTTCATATCTTCAGTAACTACTGAAATATGTTTAATTTGGTTCTTTAAAATAAATGTCTGTTTTTACAAAATGCAGCAAGTATTTCAATTGAAATATTTAGGAGATGTTGCCAAGTGCCATGCAAAAAAAGTTTCTGTACGTCCTATGAAAATTAATTCCGACGTCTTCCGCAACAGACTTGCAGTAAATTTTTAAAACTGAGGTGTACGCAAGTGTTATGAAGACATGATAGCAGCAATTTTTTAATTTTAGCTTTTAGCTGATTGTCTTAAAATGGAGTTCCTGAACCTATTCTTGAGTTGGTGATTCAGTTATGAACTTTCCATAAGCGCGGAAACCCTGTATATTTGAACAGTTTTTACCCCCAAAAAATTGGCAAAATCTTTAAGCTATTGAAGTATATAGTACAATATACTATTGAAAGACACTGTGAGCTTCAAACTTTTGAGGATAGAGTTTGATTAGGAAGATCTTCAAAGCTAAAACTCTTGCATAAAAGAAATATACTATTGTAAGGTTCAATATAATCCGCGCGTAAGTGCACCTCAAGTCGCACATGGCTTAAGAATTGATAACATTGAAGGCAATTAACAAGTGACAATTTATGTGCACTGGTTAAGACATTTTGCGTTGGAATTTCAAGATACACATACCTAGGCTTATTTCTTTCTACATTACGTAAATTGCCTACACCAGCAGCTCTCGTACACCCCCTCACCATAATGCCTCCTTCACCGTGTTTGACAGTTCCACATAAAAATTATAATTTGTTGATTTCTTTTTCTCCTGATCATAACTCGATTATCTGATCCTTGGATATTTCATTTTAATTCATCACTAAAAAAGACTTTGTAAAATCGATGCACTTTTCTCTGTTACAGGTACTTGTATAAGGCTTCTAGTCCATCCAGACCAGCTTTTTTAATAACATTTCTCATCGTTTGAGATGTTTTACTTAAAATGTTTAGAAATTCACTGTATTTCCATGACTTATGGCCATTTATTTCCACAAAATCATGACTTTCCATAAGCGCGGAAACCCTGTATATTTGAACAGTTTTTACCCAACAGACCAAATTGATGTTCAATGGAAAACTTGTAGTTGCCTCTCGGTCTCTAAGTGTACACTATTTTGCTTTTTCCTATACAGAGATTTTTCTGATGCTGTATTGTTTTTTCTTTTATGGTGCCCGGTTTGGTTTCTGACATGCTTCACACCAAAAGCAAATTATAATGTTTATTTCAATATAAAAAGAATGAAAGATGTCCACCAACAACATGAACAAATTGTCTCAAAGCAAAGCAGAAGTAGACTCGGTTTAAATATAGTTGAAGACATTTGAATGGGAATTTCCCCCAATCTAATCTTGCAAGTTTCTTTAATTTCAATGAGCCACTGATGGAGTGCACATTTTTGTTGAGAAATTGTTTTCACGATTCTTGAAATAAGGAGTTAACATTTTTATACCTGTTAAAGGAATGGCTTATTGCAATAAAATATAAGCTGCATTCGCTGTTCTATCTGTAATCTGGGTCTGTAAGCAAATCTAAAACTAGGGTTTATACAGTTTTTGAAGACTTTTTTTATGACCTTATAACATGTTAAGTATACCACTTACAAATTTTTGCCAAATAAACAATTCAAATAGAAATTAATTTATAACTTGTACAACATTTTTCCTATGTCTCAGGAAAGTCCATACACACTTGACATAAAAAGAAATGTAATTGGAAATCAGCAATTCCAAGCAACTTCACAGATAAAACTGCATTACCAATTAAAAATGGGTTCAAACCGGGGGATGGAGGAAATAAGCAAATCCAATTTGACACAGCTAGAACACTTTTTTAAAAATTTGCAATCGAGGATTTAAGATTCGAGATGAAAAATAAGGACTTTAAGGGCCCTTATATAGGGAGGACCATAAAAACACCAAAAACTAGAGGTCAAATAAGCCAAATGTTTCAGATAAGCAGACTACAAATTTAAATAAGTTTTTCCATTTACCTAAATTTTTTTTTTTTTTAAATTTGAATATGAAAGCGCATTCAAACTTTTGAGGTTAATCGAAATTTTGTATGTTAGCCGGGGGAATGACGCTAATTTTTTCTAGAATTATTTATTCAGTGTTTTGAAAGTGCATATGGTAATTGTCTGCATTTTGATTTAAAAATAGTGAAATATTACTTCTCAGGGTTCCCCACTGAGAGCATAGAATGAAAATCAATGACTTTTAAGGACCTAAATAATGTTTTTAAGGTCATTTGAAAATTTCTTTTCAGGCATCATGTCTATTTATTAATTTTTAATGAAGTATATTCTACCAAAAAAGTTATAAGTTGGTGGATGCATAATACAAATATGTCAGATAATTTTGATACAGTGCAGATAGGTGGCGGTCACGCAGGGATAGCAAGACCAAGTTGCATTTTTTAAATTTTGCAGCTGGGCACACAACATCCGCAAATATTAAGAACCTCTAAGCATTTTCAAGGACTTTTAAGCACCTCTAAGCATTTTTTTGCCTTGAAAACAAGTTAAAAAATATTAAGCACTTTTAATGACTGTGGAAACCCTGTTCTAGCTAGGGTTATAATAAGTAAAAGCATTGCATGATATTTGAGTTGTAATTTAAATGCAAATAAATGTAACACCAAGTATTAAAAAAGTATCTTTATTCTTGAAATACTAGACATAATACTTGCAAACACAAGCAGAAATTACCATATTTAGTATGAATACTGATTTTAAGAAAATTCTTCATTTGGATTAAAATATAAAACAAAGAAAATTTAAAACATCCAAAAATGAAATAAAGCAAAGTGCAGAATATAGTAGCTTTATGAAAAATGTAATTTGTTGGTGTATCATAATAAATTAATGAAAATTTCAATACAAAAAGAACAAGAATTCAAGAATATTAACAAAAATGTAGCTAGTTTAGTAATAAAAATAACTAAGTACAAACTCAATAATAAAATATCAATCAATTAAGTGCTTCAGAGAGCAAAGAATAAAAAGGATATTTAAGATAAGGTAATTGAAATTCAAAAGATTCCACAAGTAATAACTTAACGTTCACAATTAATGCTTTAAAAATACTCTAGACCTCATAAAAAATACAATAATTCATCTTATCATTCAAAAAGTTCTCGGCTAAAATTTCTAAATTAAAAAGAACATGGGAACATTTTTAACTGAATATTTTCACAAAACCACTAGACTGCATATAAGCCTTCAACTTTTGGTTTATACTTTCATTCATTTGATATTTCACAAAAACAATGGTTAAAATTAAACTTTCAAAATTATCAATGATTTAAAATGAATACAAAATGTGTAAATGTAAAATTTTTTTTAAATCCAACTAAAGAAAATGAAAGCAAATAGATTTTTTTTTAATGTGTTGAGTGATTATCAAGTTTTAGTGAAGTACAGAATTTTGGGAATTTGGAAGCAATATCTTGCAGGCAATGTATCCTGAAAATATAATCACTCTTAAATTTTTACAAGTTTAAAAACGGGTGTAATTTATACAATGCTATATCAAGTATTACTAAGAGGATGAAGCTTACATAAAAACAACTTTTGTATTGAAAAGTGTGTATAAGGCACATAAAGTTAAAAGCGTGTGGCCCAGCTTACAATAAGCTTTAGCCTACTAAAGTTCAGTGAATAAATACTGGTTGAGCAGAAAGTCTTGTAAAAATTGAAAAATTATTGCACAAAAACCATCTTACTGCATGATTTACGTTTTTCGGTAATGGTATGTATAGAATATGTTCTACAAAGCAGACACATACTGAATTTGAAAGAAGCGATCAATTTTCGCGAAAAATAAATTTAACTACTGTATTTACAAAAAGGTTACATAAATCAGTACAATAGTTTTTGTGCTATATTTTTTTTTTAAATTAGGACAATGCTTCCTGGTTACCTAACACCATTCTATTTGGTTTTTATCCACTGCAGCTAATACAAGCTTCTTTATTTTGTAATGAGCAAACCATGTCAGCCATTTGCTTTTCTTTTACAGTTTTATCATGTGAAACTCCATTCTCTTTTACTACGCCATTCACTTTTAGTGCTTTCTTGTCCACAGTGAACTGAATAGCATTTACAGCGGGCTTGCTGCGAAGATAGTACATTCCCGTTTTCAAACCCTAATTAAAAAAAAAAAAAGTTTAGCATGATCATTAAATTATTTCACAAATATATTCATTGATGGCTTATTTTTCTTCTTTAATTTCAAAAGCTAACTGAGAAAGAGAACATCTACATAGGAATTTTAGAGGATGAACTTTCTTGACGTTTTGTAGTTGACCAATAACAGGGTTCATACATAACCTAAAAGGCAAATAGTGTTTAAGGACTGTTTGATTTTGTTTTAAAGACCTCTTATAATTCACAGCGACAAAAAATGCTGCATCAATAGTGGTGGCTATATAAAGAAAAAAACTTGTTTTGATACCCAAGAATTCGAAACTAAGTAATACGAATCAAAGTTAAAAGGAATTCCGGCTATTTGTTTTATAGATCTAAAAATAAGTTAAAATAATTATTTTAACATTTTGTCAAAAAGACAATCACATCTTAAAACATGATCTTAAAAAAATATACTTACTAGGCTCCAACCATAAAAATGCATACTGGTGATTTTTCCGTAGTTTGGCTCTGCAATATGAACATTCAAAGACTGGCTTTGATCAATATAAGCACCTCTGTCTGCTGCCATCTTTAAAATGCTTTTCTGCGAAACTTCCCAAACAGTTCGATAAAGCTCTTTTAAATTAGTAGGTATGCCATCAATTTTCTAAAATAAATTACAACAATTGGAGTAGTACTACAACTACTAATAGTAAAATACCATTTTTAATATATATTAAAAAATAAATAAAAATATTTTAAGTTTCTACTTTGTCTCATTTTATTTTAGCACCAGAGATTATAAAATACAACTTCGAAAACAAAATAAATCCGTTTTAAAAGCAGGAGATGGGGAAGAAACTCTAGAAAGCAGTCAAATAAAATTTCTATATGAAAGATTAGTATTTTGTGTGAAAAATGCTAGTTTTAAATCGAATAAACTAATACTACAAAACCAAAACAGAATTAAATTATAAAAATTAAAACATGAAAAGTACTGTATGGTATTCATATTGGGGATAAGATCGTTTTATGTTTGTGCATTAAAAAAATACAGAACTGTGTATGATGCTATGTCGACTAAAAATATAAACGCATACCTGAATCGACCCATTGTTGGCAATCAATCTGTTTTTCATATTTTCATCCCAAAGATCCAAATCTGTTAAATCTTTGAGCAAGTGATGGTTTACTACCTATATTATACAAATTAAAAAAGCAATGTCAAAAATACAAAATTAAATTGATAGTAAATATCATTATAAGATTTATAAAAAAATGAATTGTCATTTACCTGAAATTCACCAGATAACACTCTTCGGGTATAAACATTACTTGTATAGGGCTCTATAGATTCATTGTTTCCAAGAATTTGAGCTGTAGATGCAGTAGGCATAGGAGCCAAAAGCAAACTGTTTCTTAAACCATGCCTAAATTATGAAGCAAAGCATGAGAATACTAAAAAAATTACAAGTGGTGAACTCATTTTATGTTGCTGAAATTGGACTATTTATTACTATAAAATATTTACAAAACTTTTTACAGACTTTACAATCCACTCATATTTTCAGATACTTTTTAAAATAATAAACAGGTTAGTGGATAATATTAAATGTATGAAAGGAGCATCACAGGCAGTTTAAATATTTTTTCTGTAGAATTCCCAGTTTTGTTATTTGATCCCGATTTCTTGGTTCCTTTTCCTATGTTATTGTTAGTATTTTCTTTTATTCTTTTAACATTTAAGTAAAAGGTTTGACAAGGCATAATCTGCAATTTAAAAATATGACTGCAACAACCATGAAGCAATTTGTCGGTAACTGAAATATTTCCTTAAAAGCACCGAAATTTACTTTTTGTTAAAAAATATCTTGTTTCTTAAATTATTATACTTCTTAAAACAGAAATTTGTTTATAAACATGTCCGGTTTTAGTTCAATTTGATAACAAAGTACCCAGTCATGAGCAAACAAGATTAATGAGCAGAAGAGTAATAGCTCCAAGATTAATTTAATTTTGTACTTCATTAAATAATTTAACTTTATAATCAATTTAAAACAAAGGCATGCTATAGAAAATATTACTGCTTTAACCCTTCTGATTAAACTGGAAATTTAATACGGGGACCCCCCCCCCCCTATTCCTATGATAAAAAATAAGTATGGGTAGGTAAAGAACAATATACTTACTTTGCAATTCTTTCTTTTAAGGCTGCCCAATCCCATTTTTCAGTAGGTGTTACATTCCACATGTCATATTGGAGTATCTGAACAAAAGTAGAATGTACATTTTCAAGTGTTCATTTAGTTTCAAGGATTTTGGAGCAGCAAAAATTGAAAATAGAAGCAGTATTAAGTAGTTTTGAATTAACTATAGAGAAAGAAAAAAAACAACAACATAGAAATTGCAGTAGTTGAGTGATCATATTCTAGTAAGATTGTCAATTTTGGAGCCAAACATTCAATTTAGGGAATGGTTTTATAATTTTTCTAAGCAGTTTATTATAGCACACAGTATTAATTTGGCAAGAAATAAAAAAAAAGTCAATTCAAGATGCATTTCAAAAAAAAAAAAGATAAGAGTAATAAAAATAGATTAGTTTAAATGAATGAATGAAATAATTTTTTGGAGACAAGACTGCAAATAAAAGGGAATTACAATCAAAAGAAATGCAATATCCATTGTGTTACAACTAAAACTACAAATGCTATTGACACATGCAATATGTCAAATGAAAGGCCTAGTCAAGATGCCTTCTACTAAAATTAGACTAAAAGTTCCAGAAATTGTGTCAAGAGCACAATTTGTAGATAGTCCAGCCAAAATTTTGTACAAATGCGTTACATAGCTTGGCAATAATGGCCGTCATATTAGAGCAACGTTAGGCCAAAATGACTATCGCAGCAACTTGAATATCTATGATAGCTCCTAGCATACAGGCACAAATCTTGCATATTACAACTTCATAGCACTCAGTGAAATCAACCACTACATCCACGTCAATATCAACATTAAGGACTAATATATCAGTGTAAATATCTGTAATAAAGGTGATTTTATCGACAAAATTAACTTACAACATAAATTTTTGCGATAGCGGTACAAATCTTCGAAATAGTAAACATTATATTGGTGTAACATTAGGCGAAAATAATCATCACAACATAAATCTCATTCATAGTGCCCACTGTAGCAGCACTAATTTTGGCATTAGCATCCATTACATCAATGTAAAGTACAGCAAAAATGAACATAATATACCAACGTAAATAATGCTGATTATCCATGGGAAGTCTGGACGTATGCATGTTTCACGGCTGTCAACACTACCAAGCAAGTATAAACCCCCTCTCCAATAGAATTTAAATGCATATTTGTATTACTCTTCTAAACAGACTGCATATGGAGTTAGGAAAATAGGTCAAGAATTAAATATGACTAGATTTTAGTAATATGTGCATAGAAGCAGTACAAAACATAATCCACCATCGTAAAAATTTTCCTTTAAGATAAAATTTACTACAATGGATTTGATAAAGGTATCTCCAATGCACAATTTTTACGTTTCTAAGAAATATTTAAATAAATCATGTTTTATCAGGAAAATTTAATATTGGGAGTATAAAACAGGAAGTCCGCTGATTATTCTTAATAAAACAGAAGTACTTCAGAATAAAAGATAAAATTAAAATTTAATCTTACTCCTTGAGAAGCAGGAGAGCCTTCATATGTTTCATACACTCCATGCTTTTCGGCTAACTCACAGCTAGCTTCCAATGCTGCATAATAGATGGTTTCAAAGATTTCGATATTCAGTTTTTGAGCTTCTGGACTTTCAAATGGATATCTCATCAAAATAAAAGCATCAGCTAAACCTTGAACTCCTATACCAATGGGCCTGTGCCTTTTATTCGAATTTTCTGCCTGCAAAAGAAAAGAAAAAAGAGCATGAACAGGGATTCAATTAAATTAAGAATGAAATGTGTTTAATTTATAGTTAAATTAGAGATGAGTCTTAGAAATAAATTTTGCCATTTATTTTTCCAATAAAACTTAGTTTAAACAATTCTTTTGCAATTATTATTTAATATAAAAAAATGAATAAAGTCACAACCAACCTCAGGAACTGGATAATAATTAATATCTATTATTTTGTTTAAGTTATAGGTAATAACTTTCGTAACTTCTTTTAGCTTTTCAAAGTCAAATTCTTGGTCTTTTACATATCTGTTTAAAGCAAGGGAGGCTAAATTGCATACAGCAACCTAGGATAAAATATATAGTTAGAAAAGTTAATATTAAATACATAGTAAAAAAGAATGAGAAAGTAAGGTTACATAAATAGGTAAAATAGTTAAAACTGCAACAGCATATTACACAAAATCAAGAATTAAAATATTTATCTATAATCACAATGAGAATATAGAAAGAATCCAATGAAAATTAATATTTAAAAAGTATGTAGGAAATGTTTAAACCTCGTCTGGAGCGGTATATTCAACAATTTCTGTACACAGGTTACTACACTGGATAGTTCCCAAGTTCTTTTGATTCGACTTGCGGTTGCAAGCATCTTTATAGAGCATGTAAGGAGTGCCCGTTTCAATTTGGGATTCTATAATTGCATACCACAGTTGTTGGGCTTTAATTTGTTTCCTGAATTTGCCTTCTTTTTCGTACCTAAAGGAAAAATACATTCAAACTTAAAACAAATTGTTAAATAAGATAGGTTTTTAAAAACTTCACTACATATTTACTTTTTCCTTGCATGAGCACACAAAGTGTTAAATAAACTGTAGTTGGAAGGTTACAAGTCCTTCACACAGGTCTTATAAATCACTGTCGGTTCTACTTTTCTCGGTTGGTTCTACTGAGAGCAGGGATTGTGAAGCATTGTCACAAACCATTGTGGAAAAAAATTCAAAACAATTTCCTCATTTTCCTAACTTAAACTATGTGTTCTCATATTGCAGAGACGTGACATTGTGTATAGGTATTAAATTTCGATGCCTTGTAAACCTTCGCCAAAACCACTTTTGTTTAAAGTTTCAGAATTCTACGCTTATTGGTAATCTTTGGAAAAAAGTGAACATATTTTTAAAAAATTAATTAAAACTTTAACTTACTGTTTGTGAAAAACAAAATAAGAAGTTGAAAAGTGGACAGCCTCTGGCAAACGACACAGAAAATGATTGTGCAATATATATTTCTTCTATCCAATATTGCCAGACAACAAGTGGACGAAAACAGAGATGCAAGTGTTGTCCGAATCTGCTTTACATACATAAAAAGAATCAGAAAAATAACAAATAACCTAAAAATCTCAAATAGCGTGAATTCAATAAAAAAAATTAAAATTAGCTAATCACCAAACCCTCAAAATCTATCGCCAGACCTGGCAGCTACGGTTCAGGCTTGATATTTTCCTGTAATTTTATTAAGCGCCAGATAACGTAAGATTTGGTGTGCGAGCCATTAGAAAATTAAAAAAAAAAAAAAAAAAAAATGATGCCGAATCGCACATAAATGTGTTTTTGTAGTAGGATACCAATTTTGGCAATCTGGTGCTGAATTTCTGTTTCTCACCCTCTCATAAAAGTTCCGTTTTGGCATGCAAAATCTCTTTCGTAAAGAATGCTGGCTCTTCTCTGAACAAATGAAATGTGCTGAGGATAAAGTGGGTTGCAATGTTTAAAAGTTTAGGGATTCCACATTTAGAAACTTAACTATAGGCATTACGTTATGTATACTTTTGTTCCAGAAACAAAAAAATGTGTATATAAAATACAAACTACCTGAAAAACCAAAATAGCACTCACTTTTCATACAGCTGCTCAAACTCTTCGCCATAACACTTGTATAGGTCTGGAGATTCATCTGGACACATCAGACTCCACATTCCATCCTTTTCCACTCGTTTCATAAATAAATCTGGTATCCACAGTGCATAAAACAAATCGCGAGCACGTTGCTCTTCTTTGCCAGTATTCTTTTTCAATTCCAAAAACTCAAATATATCAGCATGCCATGGTTCCAAATAGATAGCAAAAGCTCCAGGCCTCTAAAACAATATAAAAAACATGCAGAGTAAGACTCGGGGCCGTCACTAAAAAAACTAGACGTCCTTTTGCTGACTGAAATCAAGGCAAGTCTGGAGAAAAGGTAGAAAATATCAATTAAGGTGTTAATAAACTGTTAATTTTTTACTGAAGTAAAATTAATTTTTTACTTATGTATACTTTTATTTAATGATTAATTCATTTTAGTTAATGTTTAATTATTATTTTAACAATTTAAGATTCTCTGACATATTAATACGTAATTAATGTCAAATTTTAAGTAAATTCTTATCACATTTTATTTAAAATTCATTCAGATTTAATTAATATACCATTTAACTTTTAATTTATGAAAGATAATCCATGAAATTTCGTTTTTTTATTTATTTAATGAATAATTCAATACTACCGATTATTTTAAACACATTTTAAAATCTCTCCTACACAGAATTTTCGTAAGGAGTAAAATTTCTACCTTTTATTAACTGCTACTTTTTTTTTTTTTAAATTGTAACTAGGATATTCTTTTAGAAGCAGGTTTCACTTATTTTGTACTAAGTACAAATGATCCACTAATCATAAATAATCCAAGAAAAAGCACTGAATTGCAACCACACTTGAAGGGTAGAAAAATAAGCATCAAGACTGAAAAATATCGAAATCAGATAAATGTTCCAATTATAAATATTTCTTTATATAAATATACATCAAGCATACCTTATTTCCTCCTTGATCAACATATCGAGCTGTGTTGTTGAAAACTCTCAACATAGGAACAAGACCATTGGAAGTTCCATTGGTCTAAAATTAAAAAAAAAAAAAAAATAAACAGTGAACATACTTTTTAAATTAATAAAATGAAATCAGATATTTTTTAAATGCTAATTTAATAATAAAACTATTTGACTTTAATTAATGTTAATTGTAGTGTAAAATAGAGAAATACAATAGATTTTTAATGTCCAGAATCCACTGTACCTTCAACTAGAAAAGATCATGTTAAAAATTGGAAACTCACACCAGCAATGTAGCTTCCAGTTGCTCGTATACAATGAACATTTAGACCGATTCCACCAGCCGACTTGGAAATCAAAGCACACCTTTTTAAAGTGTCGTAGATGCCTTCTATGCTATCATCATCCATAGAAAGAAGGAAACAGCTGAAATTCCAATTAAAAGACTATTAAAATATGATATCTTGTTATGAATAATACAAACTAGACAGCAATTTATTATATTTTGTCATCAAATTAAATTATATCCTTTTTCTCTTGTAAGGTACAAGTAATATTCTCAATTAACCCTCAATAAGATCTTTAGGATTAAGATTTTTTTTTTGAAATATTGTATCAGAATAAAATAACTAAATACAAGAAAATTAATATTGTACGGTAATGTGGAAAACAAAACCGACACTATTATATACAAAAGTTTACCTTTTTGGTAGATTCCGCTGGTGGTCGCTGATTGCAGCTGTGAATCGTGAAGATGATTTTGGTTTGATCTCTGAATGCGTGAAAGTGCAGTATTTATTTGCTGTTGTAAATCGTGAAGAGGATTTTGGTTTGACCTCTCTGGATGCGTGACAGTGCAGTTTTTAGTAGCTGCTGTGGATAGTGAAGAGGATTTTGGTTTGACCTCTGGATGGCATGAAAGTGCAGTTTTTATTTGCTGCTGTAAATCGTGAAGAGGATTTTGGTTTGACCTCTGGATGCATGAAAGTACAATTTTTATTTGCTGCAGTAAATCGTGAAGAGGATTTTGGTTTGACCTCTCTGGATGCGTGACAGTGCAGTTTTTAGTAGCTGCTGTGGATAGTGAAGAGGATTTTGGTTTGACCTCTCTGGATGCGTGACAGTGCAGTTTTTAGTAGCTGCTGTGGATAGTGAAGAGGATTTTGGTTTGACCTCTGGATGGCATGAAAGTGCAGTTTTTATTTGCTGCTGTAAATCGTGAAGAGGATTTTGGTTTGACCTCTGGATGCATGAAAGTACAATTTTTATTTGCTGATGTAAGTTGTGAAGAGTATTTTGGTTTGACTTCTGTATGCGTGAAAGTGCAGTTTTTATTTGCTGCAGTAAATCCTGAAGAGGATTTTGGTTTGACCTCTCTGGATGCGTGACAGTGCAGTTTTTAGTAGCTGCTGAGGATAGTGAAGAGGATTTTGGTTTGACCTCTGGATGCATGAAAGTGCAGTTTTTATTTGCTGATGCAAGTTGTGAAGAGGATTTTGCTCTGACCTCTGGATGCGTGAAAGTGCAGTTTTTGTTTCCTGCTGTAAATCATGAAGAGGATTTTGCTTAGACCACTGGATGCGTGATATATAATATAGACGAATTTTCATTGAGCTGAATATGCGATTTTACTTAAAATGTTTAGAAATCCATAAAATTCACTGTGTTTCCATGAATTATGGCCATTTTATTCACGTACTACAGTAGGAATGAGCTTAAATACAGAAAAATTAATTTACATTTGCTCATTATTTTGTCATAACAAGCCTTCTGTAAACGAGCCCAAAAAATTAATTTCTTAATAATTATCCTTCCATGAAATATATTTAAATTTGGTTTCACCTTTAGTTTGTTTCACTAATAGATAGTACAAGTAAATGGGGAAAGTTTTACAAATGTTTTTTTCTGTAGAGCGACTTGCATACAGAACTAACAACAATGTGAATTCTTAGTTTAACACAATCTTTCATTTCAACATTAAATTCCGAAATAAAAAAAAAAATCCCCAAAAGTGCTGGTTTTCGGGTTATTCTAGATTTCTGGTTCCAACGACAAGTTTTGCACTGCATGTCAAATTGTTTTTCAAACTTTTGATGCTTTTTCGCTCCAACCCGAGGAAAAGAACTGAAAATCCATTTTTAAAGCTAAAAAAATCATAGTTATAGATGCATTGTTTTTGGATTGATTCAGAGCTTTGCAATTAATGTGGCATAGTCATAAATGAGGCTTAATGTTTTGTTTTTTTTATAAATTTTTTCTTAAAAAAATTACCACAATTCATCATAACAAAGCCATTAGAAACAGGGTTGGCCCTTTTGAAATTAGAATCCTTTTTCATTTCCTTGATGCACAGATAAATATTTTAATTAAAAAAAAAAGAAAAAAAAAGATATATTTAAGTATTAGTATTTTATCTATCCACTAATGACTAAATAATGCAAACTAACCTAGACAGCTGGGGTTTTGGTGTTCCAGAATTGAACAAAGTGGGAGATGCATGGGTAAACCATTTTTCAGACATCAAGTGGTATGTTTCGATAGCGGCGTCAATATCTTCACCGTGTATGCCAACAGAAACTCTCATCAGCATATGTTGTGGTCGCTCAACAACTAAAAATAAATAAATTCACTACGTAATATGCAAACATATTGTACTAGTTTCAAGAGGAATAAACAAGTGTTGCTATACAATACAGCATTAAAGAAAACCTAATTTTTTTTCCAAATTTGAAGCTACATTTTGAAACATGATTTGCTTTAGAAGGAAAGCGGATTCCATTGTCATTTTATACTAATAGATAACAGTACAGATTTACACAATTTAAATAGATGAAAATACAGAAATAACACAAGGGAAAGCATTTTAGGGAAAGAAAAAAAATTTATTGCTCAACATGTCGGTGTGTAAAAATTTGTATGGCACAGGACTATATGCAAGATCAAATCATGCCTTTTAAAAAAAATATTGATGAAAGAAAAATTTGTTTTGGAAAAACTATTTGATTCCAATAAATTAAATAAAACAGTTTGATATTAAATGGATATTTAAAAAATCAACTGATAATTGGATGCCGACCAGATAAATAACAAATAACCAGAGTTCATCCTAGGCATTTTTCGAGGGGCGGCGCGCCCTGCCTGCCAATTTTCTAATAAAATAGCGCCCGTCTTGCCTTTTTTTATAAAAATAGCGCCCTTCCTGCCCTTTTTCAGAAAAAATTTCACCCTGAAAGAATTCGAAAAACTTTCGTTTTTTTCCTTCCCAATAGTACGCAATATGTGGATCACCCCTACTGAAATCGGCAGTCGCGCATGCGCATTCATGTTCAAACGCGCAACGTATATATCAGGGACTGAAACCATTGAGTAGATGTCTATATAACGTGCTTCATTAGTAGGTGGATTGTAGGGCGCCGTCTTACAATTCCCCAAGTGCACATTAGTAAATTCCGATGGCCATTTCGTACGTGTTTTGATTAAGTGTATTTCGCTGGATTTTTACCATGTCTCCTTCAAAATAGTGAAGAAAGGAATTTGAAAGACTTGAATAACTTAGTTAAAGGTTTATAACTATCAAATGTTTACACTAAGAATTTAAAAAGAATATTTCCGTTTGGACACGAGTAATCGCGATGTCCTCCTGTTAAATTTAGGGGGTGTTTTTGGTAATTTGCCTGTTACCAATTAATTTCTAAACATCCGTTTCATATTTAAAATTAAACATAACAGGAATGCAACAAAAATCCCAGATTATTTCCGATTTTTTAAAAAATAGAACTTCTATTATAGCTTACATAAAGAGGCATGCAAGGCAAAAAAATCGCCGTTTTGACGCTAAATTTGATCCGATTTTGAAAATAAAAAAATGCAAAAATTTCAGGACATAGTCCAAGTTCTTTAGTCGGAATACTCCTTGTGATATCCCACAATGAATAATGTTAAATTTGGAGAAACTCTATTCTCTATCTGACAATAGCAAAACTAAAAGATGAAGTTAAAGGTTGATTCATTCAAACTTTATAAAATTTTGAAAGAGTGAAAAGTTCTTATCTTAACACATTTTCATTTACTAAAACATTCTTATCTTAATTTTACTGTATTATAAATTGATAATTTTATAAAAATTACTATTTGATGAAAATTTTACTGTGTATATTGCACTTTAATTTTAATAATTTTCTTAGTCTCATTCCAGCAGAATTAGGACTGAAGCATTTTATCAGTATTTTGATATCTTTTAAGTTTCTGAGTGAGTTTTTTATTCACGGATTTTTGCATTACAATTTTTTCTTCAGAATATTGAAAATTATTTATCGTGGTAGAAAAGTATAACAATGTTGAAATTGTGGCAGAAAACGCTTATTCTGCAATTTGCCATAAAAGTGCCCTCGTAAGCAGGAAGTGCCCTTTTTTTGGAAAATAGCCCCTTTCCCTTTTTCATTTCTAGGATGAACTCTGAATCTGAAATAACTAAATTGAAAATCACTCTAATAATCATTTAACACAAAATTTTGGAATGTCGGTACATGATAGTTTGAGCAAATGCTTTTTCACGATACAGATGTTTAATATCCTGAGCAGGGTTCCCACTCAAATCACAGAATGAAAATCAATGACTTTTCAATGACTTTTAAGGACCTAATTACTGTTTTTAAGGACCTACGAAAATTTGTTTTCAGGCATCATGTCTGTATTTAAATTTTTAATAAAGCATATTCTACCAAAAAAGTTACAAGTTCGTGGATGCGCAATACAAAAATATGTCGGAAAATTCCTATAAGGTGCAGATAAGTGGCGGTCACGCGGGAATAGCAAGTCCGAGTTGTATTTTTATAAATTTTTCAGTTGGACAACATTTGTAAAAATTAAGGACTTTTAAGGGCCTCTAAGCATTTTCAAGGACTTTTAAGCACCTCTAAGCATTTTCAAGCACATTCAAGGCCTTGAAAACAAGTTCAAAAATATTAAGCACTTTTAATGACTTTCAATGACCGTGGGAACCCTGTTAATAGCTAAAAATAGAGTTTTCATAGCGTTTAACTTTTATGAAGAAAACCATAAATTCCGCGCCACTGACAAACTTTTGGATGGCGACAAGTATATTGGTTGTTATGTGCGCTCAACGACCTTTAACGGCTAATCAGGCCGGGACCTACAGCTTAACGTGGATACCGAACCACAACGAACAACCATGCCCGACCCGGGATTCGAACCCGGCACATTTGGCATGCGAAGCCAGAGCGCTAACCCCACAGCCATCAGGTGGGTTAATTAACCGCTTGAAGATTTTGCCGCTACAGACACACAATCGAAATTAATAAAAAGGTTTTAAAAAATAGAGAATAAAAGCATGGAAAATTGGAATTTTATTGAGATTGCAATTACATCGTTGATTGTTGTTGTTGTGATGCTTGACCGGAAAACGATATTATTGTTCGGGGCATATTATCCAAAATTCCTTCCGAAATAAACTAAAGCGACCGTTGAACCCCCACCGAATTAAAAAAAAACGACTCCTTCAATGAATTTGTCATCACTGGATTTTTCTTCCTCGTGTACCCGATGCCATTCCAAAAGAGATGAATAGGGAGGGGAGCAGGTAGGACGGAAATGAACATTCTCCTTCCCAAGGCCGTCTGACTCACGCACCTGTTCGTTGGAGACCAAAGAACGCGAGATTTTTTTTTTTTATGGCACTGGGTCGCGTCACGGTTAATCACCAAAATTTAAAAATAAATCCAGATAACAAGAAGCGCGTTTCTCGACTTCTTCCAAGTCGTGAAATTAAGTAAACAGGAGGCGAAGATTCGGAAATGTTTTAATGGCAACTGATGTTTGTTTTTCATGTTCGTTTCACAGTCGTGTTGTTCATTTGTTTGGGGTGAGGTCTTTAAACTTGCTCTTTTACAGCATCTTATTCATTTCAAACACTGTGTCTTATAAATCCTTTATATTAACTTAGATTTTGTGTGGGGCTGTGTATGTAACTCGATGGTGTACGTCGATGGAGAAAAGAAAATAATTATATTATTCGTTATTAATTATAAATAAGTCGATTAGAAAAGGTCATAAACAACAATTTCTGCTCGCTACGCTTTTTCTTGCCTTAATTTGCAACGCAAGTTTGCTGCTTTATTTAGGCGGGAAAAACGACTCATTCGACTCAAAGCTAATGTGACGTCACTTGTTCCGAACTTGGCTTGAAACGCAGCAACGGAAACCAGGTTTGCAAGTTTCTCGCGCCAACCGGCACGGGATATGGCAAGTGTCTAAAAAACTCACACCAATTATTTGGCAAAAACCTCACGATAACCATAGAGAAGGAAGTTTTGACGTCACAGATATGAAGCAGCGTTTAGATCGGACTGCGATTGTACGAGAATTTCGGGCATTTTCTTTTCTTAATATTTAAATAACTAATTTTTTTTAAAAAGAACTTTAGTTTGAATATTTGAAATCAGAAAGAAATTCATTATAAATATAAACAAATTTCACTCGTTTTTAAAAAATGCGGGAATTGTCCATTGTAAAAAAAAAACAAAAACGTTTCTACCGCAACAGAGTCTCAGCCTTGAAATCAAATAATCGTTTCAATTCAAAGAAAGTAGGTGGCTATAGCCCTATAATTCTCGCAGTCGATCACCAAAATTTCGTTTCAACAAGAATTTCCACCAATCGACCATCAACAACAAAAAAACCGGTTTAACACGTATGATCCCATAGGATCATACATATTAAGCCATCGACCTTTTTGTAGTAACAAAAACAGAGTTCCCACTCAAATCACAGAATGAAAATCAATGACTTTTAAGGACCTAATTAATGTTTTTAAGGACCTTTGAAAATTCATTTCCAGGCATCATGTCTATATTTAAATTTTTAATAAAGTATATTCTACCAAAAAAGTTATAAGTTGGTGGAAGCGTAATACAAATATCTCGGAAAATTAAGATATGGTGTAGGTAAGTGGCTGTGGTCACGCGAGGATAACAAGTCTGAGGTGTATTTTTATAAATTTTGCAGTTGGGCAACATCTGTAAAAATTAAGGACTTTAAGCATTTTCAAGGACTTTTAAGCACCTCTAGGCATTTTCAAGCACTTTCAAGGCCTTGAAAACATGTTCAAAAATATTAAGCACTTTCAATGACCGTGGGAATCCTGCTGAGGCATTTTGGCATGCAAAGCAATGCTATTAAAATGATTAGCATTTATTATTTTCTTTCTTTAACAAAGGGGGCATATCCACATACAATACCGATGTAAGTTACAGTGTTCCTTTCAGTTTTTAAAAGTCATTTTACAAAGTATATATTGTTTTTACATAAATAACTTTCACTTACCTTTTCCTTCTATCTTCAGCAAATAAGATCGCTCTAAAGTCTAAAAAAAATTATAAAATTTTATATATTATTCTAACAATTATTATAACACCAAACAAAGTTAAATACATTAAATATTTCAAGAGTAATTATGTCTAATCCTATCTTCCTTTGCAAAATCGAAAAGGTAACTTTTATAAGGCAGGATTCATACATATGCTGTTTAGGTAAAAGTTCTAGGAGTTTTTCCAGTTAAAATTCTGCAAACAAATCCTTCATTCTATGCAATTCTAATTAATTAAAGTTTCTAGAGGTTTTACTTCATGACTTTACAAAAAAAAAAAAAAAAAAAAAAAGTCTGAAAATTAGTGGAGGAAGTACCTACCCTTGAATTTTTGAACAAATTAGATTGGGTTATCTGGATTAAATTTTTTTGCACACTTTTTAAAACAACATTTAAGCTTTAAACAATTCTTTTACTTACCTTAAATCCAAAATAATTGTAATTGAAATCACGGTCATAAATTATAGCGGAGTTTAGTTTCTGAAAAGAAATTATAGCTAAATTAATACAACACAATTGTAGGGAAGTATAACTAGACAAGATAAGCACAAAAACCTTACCTCAGCATTCTTCATTATGATATTATATACAGAGTCTGAAATCATTGGGGTCAATTTCCCACTTTTTTCTCCTTTCATATTATACAAATCTTCAATAACACCTTAAAAAAAATGGCACAATAAAATTTTTGAAACATTAAAAACTAATGTAGTAGGTAGTATTGGATTTCTAATAGTCCAAAAGTATATAATTTATTTATGATTAGATTTTTTTAAATTATTTGTTGTTATAAATAACTTTTTAAAATAAATCTTATAATGAAAGACTAATGAAGTTTTTATAAGTATCAACAATAAGTTTTTATAAGTATCAACAATAAGTTTTTATAAGTATCAACAATAAGTTTTTATATGTATCAACAATAAGTTTTTATAAGTATCAACAATAAGTTTTTATAAGTATCAACAATAAGTTTTTATAAGTATCAACAATAAGTTTTTATATTAACCTAATGGATTTATTAATGTTTTATAATTATTGAAAATCATTAATTAAGATTAAATTATAAGCTGCATTTTAAATTTGTTTCTGAAATAGAGGTTTTGTATTTTAATAACTTATTTCTAAACCTTAAAAATATCATTCTGTACAGCTTATTACCATATTGTATTAAAATATCCACATAAGTAGTAATTGTTTATTTACTTAGTTTAAATTATTTTCAGAAGAAATATTATTTGTTATTTGAGCATTAATTATTCTAGTTAATGTAGAATTTTATTTATAAATATGTATATAGGTAATTAGAAAAGTTTAATAAAAAAAAACAAAAAAAAACACCCAGTTTAAACCTAAAACATTTGTTTTTTTCCTAACCCTGATTTAAAATAACTGGATAAGAATACATTTGGGTGTGTAGAGAGAAATAGTGCAGCCAGAAGTTTTTCCTGAGCGAGTTTTAGGCAAATTTAGTGTGATAAAGCCATTTAATGTAGACTAAAAATAATAAAATTGTAGAAAAGCCAAAACTTCTACGGGGAAAAAAATGTGGAAGTCCACATAAACGCACAAGATTTTCATCCATGCATATTGACAAACAGCTGAATCTAATTAGAAGTAGTTTTCTCATTTTCTTTAAGCTACGAAGTATTAAAATCTTGATAAAAAAAGCTGAAACCAGTTTCCATTAAACTGTACTATGTACCTGAAGGAAGATATCAGACAGAAAGTAGCAACAATTCGGGAAGTAGTATTTCAAAAACCGGTCGGTACTATTTTGTTAGTTGGGTACCAGACAAAAACCAATAAATTGTAACCCCCCCCCCCCCTTAACTTATTCAAATATTTATAATTCCTACAACAAACCATAAACATTTTGGCTGGGCAATATATTTACATGCCATTTAAACATTTACGCTTGGCGACAATCTGGATCCTGCTAATGGAAGAGCAAGCAAAAACTTTACAGATAATATAAGTTAAATAATAAAAAATTTACAAGAAATATTTTAAAAACAAAAATTCTACTCACTACTAAATGACTTCTTGGTCTCTTTGTGCAAATTTGATATAGCGATACGTGCCGCAAGGATAGCATAATCGGGATGTTTCGTAGTCATAGTTGCAGCAGTTTCAGCAGCTAAGTTATCTAGTTCAACAGTTTTTACACCTTTGAAGATCCCACTGATTACTTTAAAGGTAACAGCAGTCTATTAAAAAATAAAGTTTTGTTCACACAACATTTTCACAAAGTAGAAAACAAAGAAAGTATCTCCAAGTAAAACTATGAAAGCAGGTGTCAATTTTAAAGTATCAGAAATTACTACATTCCAAAGAAACAAACTCTTTAATTTATTAATGATTTATTTGTAATAAAATATGCTTGTATAAATTGAAAATAAACTGTGATATATCTTACAGGATCAATATAATCTAAGTTCAGCCCATAGCAAAGTTTCTGAATCCTAGAAGTAATTTTGTCGAACATAACATTTTCTTTGCGTCCATCTGAAAAGAAAAAGAAAAACAATTCATAAGATTTTATGAGGTATTTGATCAAACATTGAAATTTTATGCATAAGTAAAACTAGAACCATTCTAGCCTTACATAAAATTATAAGCAAAACAGTCTCATTCTGGAATTTAGAACAAACTGAAGGTAACATGAATAACAAAAAGTAAATTTATGTATTGTTTGATACTAATTTAACTTAAAAATTAACTTGCAAAATCAACATCTTTCTTTAAAGAGTACTTGCATAAAAGAAGTTAAAATAAACAGACTAGAAGTAGTAGTTAAACATGAACACATTAGAAGCCAAACACCAATGCATTAGAAGTTAAACACAAACACATTAGAAGAAGTTAAACACAAACACATTAGAAGTTAAACGCAAACACATTAGAAGAAGTTAAACACAAACACATTAGAAGAAGTTAAGCACAAACACATTAGAAGTTATTTAAATAGATCAGAATTTAAAAGGCAATAGGAAGAGAAATTAAGAGAAAAGCAGAGAGTGATTTTTTTCTCATTAAATGACGATTTTACTCATGTCAGGGTGTCCAGGAGGAAGATCTGTTCATAATTCTCATTCTTTTGCACTTTTACAATAATACCAGATATAAACATTTAAAAACTAAACGCAAAGAAATTTACCAAACTAAAATTCTTGTAATTCAAGATAAATTTTCTCACAATTTCATCTCAAATGGGAGAATACCTGGAAAACTCTAAGATAGTACAACCATCAATACGAGATTGTCATGAACATAGGGTTCCCACTCAATCACAGAATGAAAATCAATGACTTTTAAGGACCTGAATTATGTTTTTAAGGACCTTTGAAAATTTGCTCTCAGGCATCGTGTCTATATATAAATTTTTAATAAAGTATATTCTACCAAAAAAGTTACAAGTTGGCGCATAAATACAAACATGTCAAGAGAATTCCGATATGGTGCGGATAAGTGGGGGTCAAGCGGGGATAGCAAGTCTGAGTTTTATTTTTATATATTTTGCAGTTAGGCAAACTACAATCACAAAAATTAAGGTCTTATAAGGACCTTAAAGCATTTTCAAGTACTTTTAAGGCAGCCTTGAAAACAAGTTAAAAAATATTAAGCACTTTTAATGACCGTGGGAATACCATCATGTTTCAAAGAGAGAGACCCTGGGTTTCACTTGTCAATTTTTCAAAAACTGATTTGGTGTCAAATGTTCGAATCGGTTTCTCCTATCCAAGAACACACTTGTTAATCTTTTATACAATTTCAGCATCAAATTAATTTTCAACACAGTGTTTTGACCCCTTTTTGAATTCAGCGATTTAATTATTCGTCACTTTAGAAAAAACCCCAAATTCTTCAACAAGACTATTCAGATTTAACGACTTTCTAAAAATTTCGCCAAGAGGGACAAACATTGTCTAGCTGCAGCGAGACCACCGTCAGAAATTTGGAAAATCGAACAAAGTAGTTTAATTTAAACTAAAAAAAAAAAAGAATTTTATTTTGTAAAACAGTTTTAGTTTGTTCTCATTAAAGAGTTTTCCTGTCTGCTACTGCAAAAAAAGTCCAAGTTACCAAAATATTTACTGCATCATCTTTTATGGTACTTAGTATGTATTATACAGTCAACCCTTTGGTTATAGTAAAAAGTTCACCCAAAAAGGTTCCCTTTGTCTGTCAACCTGGTTGGTTAAGCCAGCAGTCGAGCAGCTGACTTCACGGGAAGGCCCGGACATTGGTCAGTTCTGAACTTCCAAGGAGACTGGGGGGTAAATTTTGTTTCCAACAATAATTTCTACAACAGTCAACAAGGTAATTACGCAAGTACCTACTTCTTTAACAATCATACCTTTCAGGGTTATTGTCGCCGAATTAAATAGCCAGGATGTGCATAAAGTTTATTTTCCTCCGTTGGACACCCTGATAAATTATAGATTCAATTTTCTAATGAACCAATAATGCAATTAAAAAAATAATACTCCATGATAAACATGTGTGGATACTTCCTTCCTTTTGCCCCATGTATTTTAAAAATATTACAATTTAAAAGTAATACGTACGATGTTCGGAAAAACAGCGTTTGCTCAGAAATTGTAAAAGGAACAAAGCTAAAGAGAAAAACAATAGCAATGAAAAGAGATTTCATAATAACACGAACATTTTCAAATAACTTGTACAACTCCGTATACATAGTCTATTAGAAAAAAAAAGATTTAAATAATATAAAAGACCCAAATTTGTAGAAGAAACTAATGATAATTGAAAGTTCCGCCCTGATTTCGCTTTGAAACTCCTTAGTTATGCGTCTCAGGGGTCAACATAGTATTAAACGTTACAAAAAAATAAGCGTAACTAAACATTTAGACAGTCTTTTTTCAAAGGAATGAATAGTATAGTAATAAATAAAACAAGCTTATAGCATTGCCGGTGGTCACCCAACTAGCATCGGTAGTGTCCCCAGTAACTTTATCACCAGCAGTACGATAATATGGCAGTTTGCTTACCTCTTTTGAAGACATACATAGGTTCAGAAATATTAGGCATTTTAATAATAAGACTTAAACTTCCTAACAAGCAAAACTTTAGAAAATTAATGAGTTCCTTAAGCTTTATTTAAAAGTTTCGTATGAAAGTACGCAAACGTTGACAATAAACAGTAGTTAAAGCGCGTAATTGCGTATAAACGAATTCCCGCCAGTTGTGAATCCAAGTGCATTGGAATTATGTTTCCACAAGACCTTAAGAAATTTCTACTTTAAATGCTCTAGTGATGTCATAACTCATTATAAAGGGAAAAAAAAGTCAAAATATTGCTGTCTTTTTTTAAGATGTTTGTTCTCTTTATTTAAATCATTAGCAATTTTAGCGTATTTTAAGAGAATTATACTTTTATTTTTGACCATTTTTAACTCATTATGTGGCTTTATTGAATATATTTTTTTTATATATACGAATCATCATGTAATCAAAGTCACGGATTATTTAGAAGAAAATTTTATAGTTTTAATAACGTTTTGTTCTATCTTCAAATTTTTACAGAAGTTAAATTTTTTCCGCCTTCAATTTTTTTTTAGTTTCAGCAAGAACAGGTTGTTGAATCAAGATTTTGATTGGCTACCGCCGTTCGGAGAGAAGAAGGAGATTCCACTGTTTCTGTTTGCAGAGTTAAAAATAATAATAGCAAAGCGAAAATAATGGAGCAATGGAGGCCAAATTAGTAATATGATGAAAATAATTTTCATAAAGGTGCAAAAGTTTATTGATAAATTATTTGATTGAAGTGCTTTTATTTATGTTGCTGGATTCATGAAAATCTTATTGAAAGACAACTAAAGATTGTGAGTAGAACGCAATATTGTTTTTGTTTTGGTAATTCGTATACATAATCTAGCTATTCTTATTTTCCGATTTAATGTATTGTATATTTAGTGATCGTCTTTTTGAATAAGAAAAGACTTTGCTTTGAATTCATCTTGCATTTCAAAGATTAATATTCAAACTAGTTTTTCTTTTAATGATGTGTAGTGAACTCGTGTCATCCATTTACTTGCCCCATAAAGTTGGTCTTGTTTCATTGTTTTGTTTTCTCTTTTCTTTCGATTCGAGTTTTTAATCTTCGTTTTGTTTGTCTTTACGTTTAATGTGGAATTTCAAATCATTGTTTGAAACCATTGAACAATCTTGGCGTGTTTGTATAGGCGATTAAGTGCGATATGCCATTTTTCCCACAAGAGGCACTTTCCAACTTGTTTTGACCGGGAGGCTCCATTTTGATTTCTCTTGTGCTTTTCTAGATCTTTTGCAGCAATTGCGTTATGTTTAATGCAGCGTGGAACATTATCTTAGATGGGATCCCTCTTAGATTTATTTTATATATTCGAAAATTATTTTATATATAGTTTATATTTTTGCGAAAATTTATTTTGACATTAATGTGAAACAATTTACTAATTGTTTATTCAAGGTTTGTTACTTTAAAGAAATCCCGTTGGTTTACACCATAAAAAAATATTGATATTTTATAATACTACAAACAAAAGTGTTTTTGGAAGCAAAATTATTTTATACCTTAACTTGTATTTATTATAAAGTGCTGTATATTTGTAAAGATATCAACTATCCTTAAAGCAAAAACCATGCAACATCACAACGTAGTTGCTGCATATGAAAGAGTTGTTGCGGCCAAAAAAATAACCCATTCGGCCAACTTTTTTGTGGAAAAAAGCAGTATTTTTAAGATAAGACAGAAAAATCTCCTAACAAAAATGTGCTGATGAACACTTGTGCTTCTAAATGTTTATTTTTTAGTAGACCTGACTGTCAATGGTTTCAAAGAGATATTATATGTTTGGAACAGATATTATATGTTTGGAGCAGATATAGTATAGGATATTTGGCGATCAAAAAAATCTTCATAATCTAAATCACGATGACTAAATTAAAATATAAATAAATGAAATTAATAAAATAAATGAAGTACTGTCTAAAATATAACGTTTTTCCGGGGACTGCATTTATCCTATAAAAATATCCGCAAATAAAACTGTTCCAAAGAAATGACCTATACTATATCTGTACCATATGTTCCTTTGTAAAAGGAAAAATCTTAATTTTGGAAGTTTCAGTAAATTGGATTTTGGTTTTAAGAATTCATTTTCCAAAGTGTGTTTCGTTAGCTAAAGTGTCAATCTTTTAAACCATTGGGATTTATAGAGAATATCTTCTTTTTGAAAAGAATTTTGTTTTCACTAAATAGTTGTATATTGGGTTCATTATACTAGCGTAAAAGTTTGATCTAAATTCGTTAATATTTTTGGTTCCCCAACCCCCCTGAAAATTTGTTGAAAAGGGATTTTGTAGCTAAAAGACCCCCCCCCCCCAAAAAAAAAATACAGAATTGGCAGGATACTTTAATATTATAATTTAGATAGATTTACTTAAACATAGAAAAAGTATTTTAAATTTGCTTCACATTTTGCTGTGTACCAAGCCTTCTGAAATCGAGCCAAATTTTTTAAAAAAAGTATCCAAGTTTGAAGAATATAATATTAAAATCTAAGGTTATATAAAAATAAACTTACTAGATTTTATCGTAGTAATCCATCTATGAAAGATATTTTCATTTCCAACATCTTTATTAGGTGATTAATCATTTTCTTGTGTTCAACTTGAGCTTGTTACCATTATCATTAATGGGTTAACTAGTTAATTGAAATTCAAGTTCATTTGAAATCTTATTTTCTGACTTTGTGTTGAAACTTTTGACTAAATATCCTAATTTTAGTCTATTTTATATGAAACCATGTCGCTTCATTTCTCCGCATTCACTTTCTGATGCTTCAGAGACAAGTCGGACTCCACGTTCAACTGCTTGAGTATGATAAAGATATGTCGCCCATTCCGCTACTTTCCCGTTATTCACTGCACTCTCAATTTCATCTGTTGGGATATTACTCATAGGAGGATCATAGCGAGCAACTGTTTGTCAATTAATAAGTTCAGTGTAATCCTCTGATTTGAAGTTAAGTTTTGTCTCTTTAAATATTCTAATGTTTACGGTGTCTTTCTTTTGACTTTTAGCAATTAATTTTCGGGATGACAAAGAAAACCTGTTTCGCTGAATAATATTATCAACTATAGCTCGGATATCCGGTGCCATATATCGAGAGAACGATATAAGTCATCCATATATGATGTGCTCCTTCTGTAAAAGAGCTGTTTCTTTTTACATGAATATACTTTCATAATATACTTGGTAAGCGATATCAAATTTTCTGATGGAGTTTCTGTACCTGCATACAATCTCAAAATACGGTTTGCAGTTGTTAGCCAACTTGAGTGTGCAACAAGAAAAAGTTTTTTCATTGATAGATCGAAAGAACATGCACCAAGTGTTACAGCTAAACAAATATCACAAATATTTCTGGTCGTTGTTGAGAATCAAACTATCTATATTCGGCATATTCTCCTAACTTATTGAGACAAGTTTTTTTATAGTGAGACTAGGGGGCTCCGCCCCTGCTCGCTAACGCTCGCCAACCCCCGAAATTACATAATTAACAATAGAATTTACACAAAAAACAAAGTCATACATTAAACGCCAAAGAAATATTGGTAAAGAAAACAGATCAATTGAAGGTGCTTAACTGTTACCTGATAGGAATTCATTATCAGGGTTGCCACAACATTCAGGAATTCTAAAAAATTCCCTGATTTGACGAGAAATTTGTTCTAATTTCTACAACTTTTTCCGATGTGTATACACCCCGATAAATACAACCATTGGGGGATGCGCCTGAAAAATTCATAATAAAGAATAGAATTAACACAAAAACCAAAAAGAAATATTGGCTTTTAACCGCAATCGTTAAATAAAACAAGAACAATTAGCATTCAAACAAAAACCATATTCTGGAACGTTCTTCCCAAAAATTAAAACACGTTGTAGATAGATGGTCGATTTCAAAATAACCGAATGTTGCCAAAGTCGTAGATTAAACGCCAAAGAAATATTGGTAAAGAAAACAGATCAATTGAAGACGCTTACCTGTTACCAGAAATGAATTCATGATCAGTTTTGCCACAGCATTGAGGAATTCTAAAAAATTCCCTGATTTGACGGGAAATTTTTTCTAATTTCCAAAACTTTTTCCGATGTGTAGACACCCCGATAAAATACAACCGTTAGGGGATACGCCTGAAAAATTCATAATAAAGAATAGAATTAACACAAAAACCAAAAAGAAATATTGGCCTTTAACCGCAACCGTCAAATAAAACAAGAACAATTATTGTTCAAACAAAAACCATAAAAGAAACGCCAAAGAAATATTGGTACACACAAGCAGATTTTCTCTCTAGCTCGCCATGTAAAAAAAAGTTTTTTGATGTTGTAGCTTGCACATTTAAACAATAGAAAAAGATTTTCACACTTGAATAAAAAAAAATCATATAAACAATAGAATTTACACAAAAACCTAAGTTATAAAATTCATAATTAACAATCACTTGAAGACGCTCTGTTTATCAAAAAACATTTGCACTTATAAGAATTATGCATGTGAAAAAGAAACGAAATTCTGGAATAAAAAGAAATCATAATTAACATTAGAATTTAAACAAACACCCCTTCACACAGGCCAATTTTGCATGTATAACAATTAAACAATATAAAAAGATTTAAACACAAACCAACAATATTTTACCCCAAAACAATAGCTTATAGAACAAGATATATAACGCTAAATGCTGATTAAAAAATACAAAAGAACCCAAGGACATAAACAATAATTTTAGATTATGCAAAAACAATTAAACAATAGAAAAAGCATGTGAAAAAGATTTTTGCTCTTGAATAATAAAAATTCATAAATAACATACACACCAAAACCGTTGTCAATTAAATACACTCTGTTTATCGAAGAACGAAATTCCAGAACATTCTTCAGCATTCATTACAGCTCGTTGTAGATAGATGACCTATTTCAAAATAACCAAACGTTGCCAATTAAGAAATACAAAAGAACCCAAGGACATAAACAATAATTTTAGATTATGCAAACTTTTAAAGTGTGTTGTTAAAAAAACTAATAAAAAAATCAACCAAGTAAATGCTGACAATCAGTTTTTTAGCAGAAAGTCAATTAAAAATATGAATGAGTTTTAAACATCGTATTGGGCTTTATGCATAAAACGGGGATTCCCCATTTTGAAGGAGAAAGGATGCAGAAAAAATGGGGGGTAGTGCTATCTAAAACAGTATGTATCTAATTGATTTTTTCATCATTTAACGAAATTTTTAATTCCATCGCCTAGAGGACATTTCAAAGATTTGAACTATATTTTTTTCAATTGAAAAAGTTAATATTTCCAGTAGTTATTGCGAGAGAAGAGTAGGGGGAAAAATTTGTCCCATTGGAATACCATTACAGCCAAATTTTAAAATTTAATTAAAAAAAAACTAACAATTCAACAAAATTTTTTCTTTTGAAACTAAATGAGTGCAGAAACTACTTATTTTTCAAATTTCACGGTTCTCCTTGCACCAGAAATTGAGATACACGAGACACAAAATTTCATTCCTAACTTTTTTTTAATATAGATAGATTCTCGAAGGTTTTAATGGCTTTGCCAGTTGGCCTGGAAAATGCTTTAGGACCAACTGTGGCACCATCCAATGCACATAAGAGGTGTCGTCAAGGCAGTTTGTTAGTATGGAGCAAGCAAATGCATCATTTTAATGGTCTCCCAAGCTTCAGGTCCAGCAAACAAAAAACTCCTCCTTTGTGATGGAACAAACGTAAATGACGTTTGTTCTATCACCATCCAATTACACTAAGTTCATTCCACTTACTTCCAGAAATTGTACTGTGGACTCTTTTACAGTTTTTGCTTCTCCAGTTTTCGCAGTAACATGGCCGATATATTGTGAGCCTGGTTCTGGATGAATTGTATAATGCTCTTCCCTTCTTGAATGCAGTACATATTTCTGATCAAGTGTTCAAGGTCAAATGATGGGAATGTCTGACTTAAAGAAATAGGGGTGATAGTATTTCATTTTGAATGGTTTAGTATGAAACCTTACGTTTTTGTAAAAATTAAATATCTTTAATGACTTAACCTCCATGTGTCACTTTATATACATGCAGTGAATTAAAATTATGTTTGGGAAAGTCATAACGTATAAAATGCACATATTGTTACCTTTTTCTTACACTATATGGTCTGTTTATTTAGAGGCTAAATATGCATAAAATTTTACTTTTGGACAGTTTTCAGGTATTTTGGGACACCGTAAGATATTATTTAAAATTGAAATAATTTAGCATGTATATTAACAAACTTAAATTATATGTTTTGCACACCCTGCTGGTATTTTGCTATGGCTAGTTACTTTTTAAACTTTTAAATAAAATTTGCAGAAAAATTTCAATTTCCTAAGACTAAGTGCCTTGGGGCACCGAAAGATATCATTTAAAATTAAAATAAATCGGTGCTATGTCTATATAAAATTGCAAAATGCCAACTTTTGCACCCCCTGTCGAATCGTTTTTCCAACTTTTTAATTTTTTGCTCCATCCCTTCGTAGCCATTATTGTAGTGCTGACATCTGGTAGGAGTTGTGGAACTGGTAATGTGTTATAATGTTAATAATTAAAAAGTTAATAAAAATAATAACATTTTAACATTCTTGCTCTTCGAAGCAAAATTTAAAGTTGAATCCTACCTATGTTTTAAATTTGAGAATTTTCCAAATAGTTGAAGTTGGTTTCTATTGCCTGACAGTCAGACTAACTATTTTATTATGTACTCTTTCTCTACGGTGATTCCAGGCTTTTGGCGGTTTAAAACCATTTGTTTATTTTGTCACTGATTTGCAATAATGGAATTTTTTCCAACCTAATAGATTGTGAAGATTAGTTGAATTTAGTACATTTTGAACTCAATTTTATTTTGACCATTTTTATTTTTAGGCTCTTCCAAAGTGATGTTCTGAACTACAGCACAAATTGATGACTCAGTTGATAATTTTTATTATTTAAAAATGCATGTTTCTACCAGATCTTGCCAAGGAGGAACAATAAGTTTTGTCCATGATGCAAGTATGTGTCAATGTTGTGTGCACACTAATTTGTACTATACAATATTTCGACCTGCTTTGGCAAGACTTAAGAAACTGAACAACTGTTCATCCTCATCTGATGACTATGAAATGTGTGGTATTCTGACATTTTTGGAAGGTTGCTTGCAGTATGGCTTCATTTCTGATGATTCTAAATCAGACATTTTATCAAATGGGATTCCTCCAGATTACACTCCCTTGTTGGACAGTATTGTTAATGCTAAGAAGAACTTTAAAAGTAAATCGCCTCATAGTGCAAGTATACGCGCCTTGCTATATAAGTATAAAAAAAAAGCTGTTAAGACCAATGAAACAAAACTAAGTTTTCTAAAGCGGGATTTTGATAACTGCTTCATAGACTCTACATCTGCTCTGCCATGTAATGACGGAAAAAATGCTACAAAGACTAATGAAACAAAACGACGTGTTTCAAAACGACATTTTGATGATTGCCTCATGGATCCTGCTTCAGCCTTGTTAAATAAGCGCACAAGAACAACTCTTAAGACTAATGAAACTAAACAGAGTGCTCCAAAACGCCATCTTCGCAAATGCCTCAAAAATTCGACTCCTGCCTTGCGAAATAAACACAAAAATGCTCTTAAGACTAGTAAAACAAAACAAAGCAGTTCAAAACGGCGTTTGAATAGCTTCAAAGATCCTACTTCAGCTTTGCTCTGTGAGCATAAAAAAAAAGCTCGTAAGACTAATGTAACAAAACAAAGTTCTACTGCTGGAAAAAGAAAAAGCAAAACACCCAAACCAAAATCGAAGAAAACTGTTGCAGGTAAGTAAAAGCATTTTTACCTAAATATTTCAATTGAGTTGTTTAGTTGCAAGTATTATACAATAAATATAAACTGGATTTATTTAAAAATGTTTTTCTTGTTTATATTATATCTTGAATAACTAATTTAAATACATATACCCTGATGTCATTGATTAAGGTGCAGTCAATTTTTTAGACTTAAAAAAATTAAGAAGTAGGATGATGGCGAATGTATTAGCATTGGTAAATTTTTAATTTACATGGAAGAGTTGGCATCATTTAGAAAAGTTGGTGAAAAGTTAAAACTTTGCTAATTTAATATGGTGGCTGATTCAAAATACACAAAATGACAATCATTACTAAAAAACAACTGAAAGCATAAAGAGTATACAAATAATTAGCAATTAAGATTAAGAAATGAAAAAAAAATTACGCTGCTACCAATTAATGCCAAATTTGCTTGGCGGTATTTCCACGGAAACTAGGTATCAAATAAGAATAGTCTCATAAAAGAAAAGTTCAATGAATGAATAATGCATGCTAAATTTCTTAATGGTTAATTAATCGCTTTCCACAAAGAGCTTAAATAAAATGATCACATTATGTTATAAATTTGAAATGGCATCTCTCGTATAGCCAGGTAAGTAACGTATACTTATAATTAAGTGACTGTGCTAAATATTTTAGACAGCTTACAGCGCAGCATCGATTTATGGAAGTTACAAAAAATCCCTAAAATCTTTTGGAGATTGACAAAATTATTCACAATAATGTGCCAAACCCACAGAAAAAAGTTTTTTAAGGTTATCTGTAAACTTGGTAAAGATATTCGTAGTTGAAAACTCTATGCGACTTCAAACAGGGGCAAAGCAGTGCCCCTAGCGGCGATTTATGGAAGTTACAAAAATCATTAATAAACTAAAGGAGATAGGCAAAAACAAAAATGTTCACAATAATATGGCAAAACCACAGAAAAAGTTTCTTGAAGTTATTTGTAAATTGGCTGAGATATTCGTGGTTGAAAATATGGGCCGACTTTAAAAAGTGACTATCCTGAAATTGGAAAAACATGTTTACACATGTGATACAAAATGTGTGAAAATGGAAACACATTCTTCAATTCAAGACGAGCCTTTTTTCTAGTCCCAAATAGTCCTTGTTTTCAATCATAAAAATCTCCACCAATTTTACAGATAACTTTATGAAACTTTTTCCTGTGGTTTTATCATATTATTGTGAAATTTTTTTTAATTAGACTTTTTTGCTTATCTCCTTTATTGCCTTAATAAAAACATTGGGCATTGACTTGTTGATCTTTTCATTTTTGTGTAAATACGTAACCAACTTTCCCACACCTAATGTTTAGTACTTCCGTTGATAATGAAAAACTTGCACAAGTGAGGAAAATTAATATTTTTTGTATTTTCTAGTGTTATCCTACGAATATATTTGAGCAGTGCAGTTATTTTTTATCTTTATGCTTTCAATTAATAAAAAATTGAGCTTGAAATTAGCTGAAATCAAAGCAAAAGTCATGTGACCCAAAAACTTATAAAAAACTGTGACGTAGTTACGCTTAGATTCCGTCGAAAATCCGAGGAGGAACCTCACTCCCTCCTCGTCTAAAACAGGTTTCAGACTGTTTCGTCATCTGCGCCTTGACGTCAAGCGCAAAATGAGCTTTTTCCCGCCTAATCGGAAAGTGAAAAACTTAAATATTTTTTTTAACTATCTATCCGAGCTAAAATTTTTGAAAGAATGGTAGTATTGTTTTTCATGAATTTTCTCTACTTTTGTTTAAAAATAAAACAAAAAAAAACCTGTGAAAATTCCTCATTATACCGTCCTAGACCATCACTCCGATAGATCTTTAAAAGTTTTTTTTTTACTGTAATAGTTTATTGATTTTATTCTTTAATTATTGAATAATAGACAGTTCGATCTTCATGTGGTAGTGCAGTGGTCATAGCTAGAAGGCTGCAGAATTGCATTCTGCAAGAAATTTGTGTTTAGTTACAATTTTCAAGGAAAATTATTTTGATTTCCTTTGAATCGTAGCTTTGTTGGATACTAAGAATTGGCGAAAGAGAAATAAATAGTGGATAAAAACTATTGTTAGTTAAAAGTTTTTCTCAAAATTAGTTATGAAAAGTTATGCATTTGTATATAGATCACAATTCGTTCATTTTAGATAAGATTCCAACTAAAGGCACCTTGAAACGCAAAAGATGGTTTGTAAAACAGATGGAGACTGAAGAAAATTATGAAGATGACATTTTTGAAGATTGTCCAATCTATCAGCTTGCCAAATTTGATGAAGTAATTATTTTCATTTATTATTGAATAAATATTTAGATTTGTACTGTTTCTAATATTTTATGTGTTTAGCAGCTTGTATACTTTTTAAGGCTCAAGAATTGCTTGGTTAAACATAGATATACTTTACCTCCTACTTGTCTTCCTGAGTTTTAATGAGTTAATTGATGACTATCTTCCCAATACTCCTATTTAAATTTTTAAACTGAAGTTTTGCTTTCAGCTTTGATAGTAAATAGTAATATTTTTTCTGTAAAATATAAATAGGTAATTTGTAAAAAGTAAGCTATAAAGTTTGAGTTAAAAGTAAATTGCAAAAACACTTAGTGAATACAAGAAAGAGCAATGTATATGTAAAAAATAATTGGATGGAGAATATAAAATTCATAAGGGGACATATATACAAGACACTAACTTCAGAGTGAACAAGAGAATGGTCAAAGAAAAAACAATCTTAAAGATGGAGAAAGTGTTAAGGAGAAACAAAAGTTGTAGTGTTATTTTCTTTCATTGGTTATTTTTCTTTATGGTTCTTGTCCACTTTGATCGTTATAATTATACACTTTCAATAGTGGTAATGCAACCATTAATTCTAGAAATATCAGGGAAAGTAATGAATTTTTTTTTCATTGTGAATCCTCTTTGTCTGAGCCTCCTTGTATACGTATAACTATTTTGATTATTGGAATAATTACTGAACTATCGAACTAAGGAAATGTATTCGAAACATCAAAGAGATTTGTGTAGGAAATTGATGAATTACTAGGAAAACAATAAATTTTGTTACCACTATGTTCATTATCAAAGTTGAAAGATTCATGTCTTTGAAAATTATCAATTACATAATACATTTCAACCTCATAATTTGTTGTTGCATAATTGTAAATTAAGCCAATTTTTTTCTATTGTTTTTAGACTTCACAGAGTTCAATTGATTACTCTAATCGAGGTGGCACACCTACATGGGAGTTTAAACTCTCCCCTAGACCAGATTCCCCCCTCCCTAGTTTTGATGACGGTGACAACATCTCGGAACTAAAAATGTCCCGGTAAGTATTTTATTTGCTGTGTGTTCATTCTCTTAGCATTATTAATTATTCTTCTGTTATTTGAGGTAAACTCAGTCTGGTCGCATGTTACCTGGTTGGTAGCTTGCCCATTAGTCTTGAAAACAGTTTGCCTTTTTAAGAACATTAATGCAGAAGAGTTATTTTGGTGGTTATTTACAATGTTTGCACCTTTGGATTAATTGTATTTTTTTAAATCTTCTTACTAAACCTTTTTTTTTACAACAATTGTTGCGTAACAGACAGGTTTTCGAAAAAGCAGCAAAACTTTGTTCAAAATGTTAAATCCATAATTTGTTTTAAATAGAATAAAGAAATAAGAATTTAGTTTTCTTTCTATTTTTAAAAAAATAATTCACTAAATAAAATATCTATATTTTTGGTACTATAAATATGATAGTGTGATGTTTTTGTAAATGAAAAATTATACGAATGCTATAGATAGATTAAGTTCTTATCTATTTTTCAGTAAACCTTGCAATTAAAGACTATTGAACAATAAGTGATACATTAATGTTTTATAATTATTCAAAATTATTAAACTTTCTAAAATAAAGGTTTTGTGTTTTAAAATGTTTAAAAATATCATTTTGAACAATTTATCACCATTATACTGATGAATCTAAGAGCAATATTCCACGTATTATGGAGTCATCAATTACCATTGTGTTATACTGTATACAGGGGTCGCAGACGTCCTATATGTCCTATAAATCCTATATTTTTTAAAAAATCGGTAAAAACGTCCTATATTGTCCTATATTTTACAATTGTCCTATATATCCTATATTTCTACATTGATTCGATCTATATTTTCTTCGAATTCGTAATAACGGCGCCGTTCATAGCCATTTTTTAATATTTCGGATTCTTTGGCGCGATCGTAGGTGAAAAAGACCTGACAAAAACGATGTTTGTAATGGCGGCGCGGCGTTTCATCTCTTGTGACGTCACGTGCTGCATAACCTACAACTCAACTCTACTGGACCGGCGGGAGTTGTAAACATGTGAACATTTCCATAACAATCGGTCTTGAATTTCTGATCCGATTTCTCCACCAACGTAATAAATTAATTGGCCATAATGCAGAGAGAGATGCAACAACAAAACTCTGACTTGGGAAAAACGAATAAAAACAACTTGGGATTAACTTAAAGGACTACTAAAGAACATTTTGAGTGCTCAGTCAATAATTGATGAAGGAAACAAAAGGGTTAAGATTTACTGTATGATGTCGAATGGCGATTTTTTTATTCCGGATTCTGCGCTACGAATTGTTTACATCAAACCGCTCCAAATTATGGCAACCATAGGCAGTTAGTTATCTTGCTCTTAAAAAATGGCAGGGCTGCCATTTTTTGGCAAAAATCGCCTTGGCGCAGAATTCGTACCGGATTCGGAATATTAGCCACGATTTTTTCATAAAAGTCGCCAAAATTGAAAATTACGTCAATACGTTGTGTTGTCAAATCCAAACGATTACTAGGGTTGCTTTAAAACCAAGTACCAGGTTCCCCACATTCGGCGATAAATCTCCCACTTTTCGCCGCCAATCCAGCCGACACTGAACAGTAAATCTGAATCAACAAAAGACTGCAAACAGGGATAAAAAGAAAACACTTAAAGAAATTGGAACAGTTAAAAATGCTGGAAGCAAAAGACTCATGATTGCAAATAATGTAATTAATAAAACTTGATTTAGGGATGGAATATTGAGGCAATAATGGATCACGTATTCAGGATCAGGCGATTTCTTTTTTTTAAAGGTGTGTTTTCTATTCTCTTAAATTCAATATAACGAGTATATAAATGTATAAAGAGTTAATTTTGAAGTTCAGTAGCAACTGTGTGCAGTTATTTGATGTTTTATATTGTCCTATATTTTTTTTTAAAAAATCCTATATATTCTTATTTTGTCACTTTGACCCCTGTGTATACATTGAATTTAAAAAAATAGTTTCTCTGAATCAAGTATTAAAATTTAATTGGAATGTTTACATAAGTAGCAAAAATTGTTTATTTACTTAGTTTAAATTATTTTCAGAAGGAATAATAATAGTTATTTGAACATTAATTTTTCTAGTTAATGTCAAATTTTATTTAGAAATATGCATCTAAGTACTAATGGGAAAAGATAAAAAAAAAAAAAAAATTATTTGGTTTTTTTCCCAACCCTGCTAAATACACATTGTATTCTATTGATACAATTCAATAATAAATTTCCTTATAAAAAGATTTTCTGCCTCACCATGCAGATGCAGTTCAATCCTAACTGATCTGTAAAGTGATTAGAATGAAAGGGCAACTTCTGAAAACATCAGAATTCTTTACAAACTATGTATTGTGGTGCATGTCTAAGGATAAGGTGGGACCATGCGAAATTAGCAAGAGTGTACAGGTTGTTCAGCGAATGACTCCCTGACTTTAAAATTATATAACTCAAAAACAAAGATCGATAGAAGAATGAAACAAAAAATATAGTTTGAAAGCTGCAAAAATCTGAAAGTGAAGTTTTCAAATTGGTTACAAATGTTGCCAACAGATGGCACTGTAGTTGAAAATTCTAGAAATATGTTATAAATTTGTCCTCTGCAATCATGCTAACTTCCTTTCACGTTTAAAAAGTGGAACTGTCCTAAAACTGATAGCTATGAGCTTCAAAGCACTCTTTATTCAAAAGAACTACTGTGTGCAGCACCACCTGTAGGCTATTTGTAACTAGTTTTGAAAATTTAATATTGAATTTTTGCAGCTTTCAAAGTAACTATATTTTTTGTTTCATTATTTTATCAATTTTTGTTTTTGAGTTATCTAATTTTAAAATCAGGGAGTCCGTTGAATTTTTTTTATTTTAAAAAAGTGTTCTCTTAGATACAGGATGAGTTTGGTAAAAAGTCAAAAAACTGAAGACATAAATCAAAATTTTTTTCTGAAACACATTTGAAGCTAAATTGTGGTTTACCACGTGCATTTATGCCGACCAAACGGTATAGTGGTTAGTGTGTTAGCTTCTAGACCGCGAGGTTGCGGGTTCGAGCCCCGTGTTAGGCATGGGTATTTGTAAATGTATGTTGGCTTGTCTAATGACGAATGTTTCGGAGCATTATAGCCCTTGTGTTGCTGATGGCGCCAGATAATCTGAAAACAACCAACCAACCATGTGCATTTATAACACTGCACCATCTCTGTCTGTCCGTAAGCAAAAATGGTTCAAAATAGCGACACCTGTGCTGACATCAGGCTTGGTATTGCTCCAAAGCAAAAAAAAAAAAAAAAAACCTACCGAAATTCCAGTGAAAACGATGAAAATTGGCAAAAACTTCGAAATTTCAACTAGTCAAACAACTTTACACAATTATACAATATTGACAAACAGGCCAAATTTAATTAAACCCAGTTTTCTAAATTTTTAAGATACATTTTAAGTACTAAAAATCTTTCAATTTCAATTTTTAATCATATCATTAAGCTTATTCAATAAAGTAAAAAGCAACAAACAATTTTACATACAATTGCTGTTAAAGTAACAATTTTAAACAGATTGTTTAGAAAAATTACAATTGGGACTAATTTTAAGAATGGTTTTTATATAAAATGACATAAATATTTGAGTAACCCTGCATAGATTAAAATCAATCAACAAAATCGATCCTTAAACAGCCACTAATCTCGGCTATCGCATTAACGGAAGTCTAGACGAATGGCTACAAAATGGCATTAAAAATTTCGGTAATAGGTATGGTATTAGCGTAACCCTCGGCGAAAATGACCATCACTATAACGAAAGTAATAAAAGCAATATCGCTTACATTAACGGCAAAAATCTAGGTATCGGCAAAGATAAACATCACAACATCGTGCATATCGGCGATAGCGTCCACAATATTAGCACAAATCTCGGTAATCTCGATATTTTCTTGGTAATACTAGTGCAAATTTAGGTAATATCGGATGTTACTACAGTATGGCTTTCAGCGAAAATTACTCTCACACCAACATAAATATCAAAGTTAGATCCTAATATACCGGAGTAACTCTCAACAATAGCGCTATTGTATCGGCGTATCACTTGACAAAAATTATCATCAGAACGACGTAAATCTCGGCGATGGCACAATTCATCACGGTAATATCGACATTCTTTCGGTAACATCGGTGCAAATCTCGGATTTTACTACAGGGTAGCATTCAGCGAAAATTACCATCACATAAACATCAGCGTTAGCGCCGAATACACCGGAACAATGCTCAGCAATAACGCTGTTATATCTGCGTAATACTCCGCGAAAATAACCACTACAACAACCTAAATCCCAGCGATAACGCACGTCATAGCTACACAAATCTCAGCAGTAGCAGACATTACATCAGCTTAACGATTAGCGAAAGCAAGCACACATACCACCGTAAATAAACGATAGTTCCATGGATGTCAGACTTGAAAGCAAGCGCAATATTACTATACGTTAATCGGGTGAATTACAATTTGAGAAGAGGAAAAAAATGGCACAAAAGGATCAAATTTCGGCGTAGTTGAAAAAGTGCAAAATGCGAGTTTGAGCACCTACCTGACTAAAAAAATGCATTTCAGTAGATTTTTGCATTTGGAGCAGGAATGCGTAGTGACCCCTGAGCGGTAGGTTTTCCGCTCTTGCTGATCGGGCTACGCGATTCGGCCTTTAAAAAAGGGGATTTTTCTGTGGGCTAGAAAAAGCGGGAAAAAACGGATTTTTTTCAGAAATTATAGAAAAGCGGAATTTTCCTTGAAAAAGCGGGCTTCTTTTTTTTTCTGAATAATTAAAAAAGCCGAATTTCGCTCCATGGTGGAAAAAAACTCATCCCTGTAGATAAAACAACAATAATAACATAATAAATAATGATGCTAAGCTGTCTACGGAAAGAATAAAATGATGTCTGCAAAGTTTCTGTTCTCAAAAATTAGTTTTTCTCCTGTATGCAGGGGTCTCAGACCTGCGCCAAATACAAAAATCTGCTCCAAATGCTTTATTTTAGCCATATTTGAGCCAGAACGCGATTTTTTTTTCGCGTCGAAATTCGTTATTTTTCGCCGCTCTAATATCGCTATTGTTGAGAAATATTCCGGTATATTCGGCGCTAACGCTGATATTTACGTTGGTGTGGTATTCGTTTTCTCCGAGTGCTACGATGATTTGCGACGCTAATGCTGACATTATTGTCAAGTTTTACGTTGTTATGACGGTCATTTTCGTCGAGTCTTTTATCGATATAATAGTGCCTCGATATTACTGAGAAAATGTCGATGTTACTGCGTTGGTTTGCGACTCTGATGCAGACATATTGCAAATTATTGTGATGGTCATTTTCGTCGAGTCTTTCACCGATTAATCAGAGCTGTTGTTGAGAATTGTTCCACTTTATTCGGTGCTATTGCTGATATATTTTCATTGGTGTGACGGCCATTTTCGAAGAGTGGTGCGCTTTTGTTAACATCCGATATTACCGAATCTTGCACAAACATTACCGAGAAAATGTCAATATTACCGACATTTGTGCCGATATGTACGTTTTTGCGATGGTCATTTCTGCTGAGTCTTCAACTTACGTAATATCCTCTGTCTAGATTTTCGACGGTATTGTAAGCACTATCGCTAATATTTACTCAAGTGTGGTAGTCATTTTCGAGGAAGTTTACACTGATGTAATGTCAGTTACTGCCGAGATTTGCGACGCTGTTTGGTGACTTAAAAATATACGATATTACTGGGATTTTGCGCCGATATTACCGAGATTGCGATGGTATGGTGGGTGCTATCTCCGATATTTACGTTGGTGTTACATTCGTTTTCGCCAAGGTCTGTGATAATGTAATAGCAGATATTACCGAAATTTGCGACGCTGTTTGGTGACTTAAAAAAAACCCGACATACTGAGATTTTGCGCCGACATTACCGAGATTGCGATGGTATGGTAGGTGCTATCCAGGGACGACGGGAACGGGGGGCGTAGGGGGCGACTCGCCCCCCCAAAGTTTTAAAAAGTTGGACAGTCGGCAAATTTTTTAAAATTTTATCGAGATTTTTCTTTTTCTAAAGTCGATCCACAATAAAATCGAATTAAATGGAGGGAAAAAAAAATGGAACAAAAAATATTAAAATTATCTGAATGCAGCATGACCCGAGTTTGACGAATCGGCATTTTTACAATAGAAGTCTATTATATGGAAGTCGGTGTCTTTTTTTCCGGCTACAATGATGGACTGTGAACGCAAATATTACCATAAGTTTTTAGAAAGGCTGGTAGTCGACAAATTTCTGAAATTTCATCCCTTCTTTTAAAAATCCCTACTGACGGATATTTCCAAACATATTGAATGGAAAAAGTACAAATAACTAAACTCATTAGAATTATAAAATTGTGATCACAATGCAGCCTCAGTTGACGGTCGGCAATTTTGAATTGGAGTAAGTATATCCTTTTTGACAGGAACATTAAAATAATCTAATCATTGATATCTTCACTGACATTAGATAACTTTGATGTGTTACAGTAGATGATATACCTGTATTTGTCGCACTTCAGACAACGTCTCAAAAACCATGACATACACATTAAAAGTCATTTACATAAAGTATGTAATGTACATCATATGAATTAAAGGTTTTATACCAAATTTCAAAACACCAAAATTTTTTATACGAAAATTGACCGGCATTTTACAAAGTTATTGCAATTAATGTCAAGTAGAACTCCATAAATGATGTTATGTACAGGATGGTCATAAAGAAACTTTGCCGATATATGGATCTCTAAAGGCAGTCTCGTTCAACAGATCGAGATGAGATTTCAGGTATAGTTATTCAGAGATATGAGGTCGGAATTCTGTAAATTTCGGCAAAATGGCGCTCACGATTACCCCGGTTATAGTTACGAATAGCAACGCCTACTTTTTCCTATCGAGAAATGATCACCGCATGTGAAAACACTAAAAAGCGTTGGAATGGTACGTGTATCACAAAAAACGGACGCACAAAATTCAGATCTGCGAACTGCCAACAAAAAGACGATCGGAGCAATGGAGGCCGCTCACCAAATATTCAGCTTAGAAAACCGATTAAATTACCTGTGATGGCACTCATGTGAACTTTGGCCTCTGTCAAATGCAAATTTCCATCGTGCGCCTCAATCGCGTTTTTGTTGGCCGTTCGCAGAGCTTTTTTTTTTGGTGCGTGATTAATGCGTCCGTTTTTTGTGATACACGTACCGTTCCATCTCTCTTTAGGGTTTCCTTACGCGCTGAGCATTTTGCGACAGGAAAAAGTAGACGTCATTTGAAAATTTCGTGCATTTAACTATAACTATAACCGTGAGCACCATTTGTTGAAATTCGAAGAATCTCGAGCTCATACCTCTGAATAACTATACCTGAAATCTCATCTCGATCTGTTAAACGAAACGGAAGCTAGAGGCCCATATATCGGCAAAGTTTCTTTATGACCACCTTGTACTTCATATATTGAAAATGCATTTCCAAAATAATGCATACCACTTGGAAACTGGAAGGCGATATCGAATTTATTCTAACAAAATAATCTTTGGTTGGTTGGTTGTTTTCAGATTATCTGGCGCCGTCAGCAACGCGAGGGCTATAATGCGCCGAAACATTCGTCATTAGACAAGCCAACATACATTTACAAACACCCATGCCTAACACGGGACTCGAACCTGCAACCTCGCGGTCTAGAAAATAGCACGCTAACCACTATACCGTTTGGTCGGCAAAATAATCTTTGGAAAAGTGTTGAAAGGTTTATTGTAATACTATCTAAAATTCTTAGTGTTCCCCGTGCTCAAATAGCTGTGGACCGACGTTGTCCAATACAATCAGGTTCAGTGTATTGCAAATTGTGAGTATCCTTTTACTCCTATCCTCGATTTCTGACGCAGTTTGGCCTTTGTGTTGCCCTTGTGCCTAATAAATTTGAAAAACAACCAACCAACCTATCCTGGATTTCACCACTTTAATATTCGAAACATAGGGAAAAAATTGTCTTTCAGATAAACTAAGATTTTTTAGTCTAACTACCTTTCAAAATATTTCAAATTGGATCAATAAATCTCAAATTAGGATCATAACCATTACATGTGGGTAAGGGAAATGGGGTGGGTTGTTGGAAATTTCATGTTGACAGTAATGTTTCTCTTGCTTTGAAGATCAAATGTGCAACTTGTTCTTCCTCAAGATCGGATAACACTGTAGATTTGAATACCTCCCCCCCCCCCCACACCTTTCCCAAAAAACAACCACACATACTATTCCTTATATAGTTTGGTATGTTGTGCTAAAAATTATGGCATGTTTTTTTATATAGTATTTTGTCACTAAATTCGAAGTTCAATTAGTTGCGAATAACTTACCTTTTTGCACATAAATATTATAGTTTGGTTTAATGCTAAAGTAATCCATTTCATTTTTAATCCCGCTTAGGAAAAAAAACCTAGCATTTTCAAGTATACTTTCCTTCTTGAATAAATGATTATTGTTCAAAAAACGAGTAATATTTGCAGAAATTATTGCTGAAAAACCATACAACATCAGTGAAAAACCAAAAAAAAAAATCATTAAATTAAATCCAGCAATTTTGATAAAAATATATACTCGAAGTAACTACTTTTAAGAAGTAGGTTCCTGGATTGAATTGTTACAAAAAAATTAAGTTTTACTATTAACACACATTTCAAGAAAAATCCAAATCTTTTCTTTTTTAGTTAGGAAAATGAGTTAAAAAGTATTTAAAAATTAAATAATTAACAAATCGTTTTTAATAATAATTGTCTTTTGCAATGCAATTATAGTGTCCATAAACGCCTACATGATTATTTACAGGGAGGCGTAAGGCGACAAAAGTTTTTGTTTAATCCTTGATTTTTCGAAGATGGGAATCGGATCTCCTAATTGGCTGTTAGTTAATAATTGTTCATTAATGTTCTGTTCAAATTGATGAATTAATATCCATATATATTTTTTTCTTGTAAATTTTACCACTTTTTTTTCCACATTACTTTATTTTTCGAAACCCAGAGGGGAAGGAGTGCAAGTGCATGTTTCTTATGTCCCTGACATTGTATCTATTGTAAAAATTGCATTGCTTCGCGTAGGGAAATTTCTGTAGTAGAAATAGACAGCCAGAATTTTAAAAAGAAGAATTTTTCCAGAATTTGTTTTTTGATCAACCTTTATACAATTCATTATACAAAAGTCATCTATTTGATCAATAATTTTCATCTATTTAATTCCGTGTAAAAGTGCTAATTTTCAACCACTTTTACACGTTTAATTTTTTTTTTTTCGAAACTGCAATTTGAAAATATAAAAAAAAGTTGTATCGAAATGAAGCACTTGTACTTCTCAGTTTACTGAATTGGTTTAAGATTGTGGGGGAAAATTCTATCTATCTGCAAGGTATAAATGCCCCCCCCCCCCCCTCCTCCTCCTCTGCCCCCAAATAAAAACGCTTCCAAAAATAATCTCCTTTATTTGAAGAGGAAGGGTTAATTTACTAAAAAGAAATAAAAAATTAAATGAAGTTGAAGGAACTTTAACTATAATGTGATGGGAATTTACTTAAAATTTGACATTAACTACGTATTAATAAAATGCCATAAAATATAAAAAATTGTTTAGACGGTAATTTAAAAATAATTCAAACTAATTTCACATTAAATAAAAAAATTCACAATTAATTAAAAAAAATGCATTAACAATTAGTTTTACATTAATTAATAATTAATTTAGCAGGAATTATTCATATATTAATTAAAAATTATTTATACGTTAATTTTACATTAATAAAATTAGTTAACAATTTATTAGCACCTTAATTTATATTTTCTACATTTACACCGGACATGCCTTGATTTCAGTCGGCAAAAGGATGTCTACGCCCCCCCAACCAAAATTCTTAGCAACGGCCCTGGTGCTATCATTTACGTTGGTGTTTATTTGTTTTCGCCAAGGTCTATTGTAATATAATAGCAGCTATTGCCGAGATTTTGGACGCCGATTTGGTGACATTCGTCTCGGGTATTTCTGCTTCAAAGTCTTTTTTTTTTTTTGTGCTACAAAAGTTGCTTTTACATGCTACAATGGGCATTTTCCTTGCTACTAAACTTGTTTTTACCTGCTCCGAAAGTCATTTTTTCTGCTCCAAAACTTGATTTTACCTGCTCCAAATGTTTTTGAGTGAGTGGGATCCCTGCTATATGCAATTTTTGTTGTTGATGCTTTTGAAGGGGATTGCCTACATTTTTTCTGGTTTAGTATCTTATTTCGAAGTAACACTTTTATAGCACAATTTAGTTATGATTTATTAGGGAAATTAGAAGTTCTTATTTGCTTATAAATTATTTGAATAAAAAACAACTGTATTGCTTGCAGAAAAATTTTGCAAGGATAAAATTGTCCCAGAAAACCAGAAATATATTAGGCGCTAATCGCCGATATTTACATTGGTATTGATAATTTCCACCTAGGGTTAAGCTGTTTAAAGCAGAGATTTGCGACACCGTTTTGGTGTAATTCGTCAAGATCTCACTGATGTGATTGCCACAAGGTCCGCGTTTAGTGTCTGTGTGACGATCTGTTTCGTCTTTTAATGTGAATCGATCCACAATGATTAGAATTTTAATTTAATTTTGTGCAAGAAATTAGTTCTAATTATCCAATTTTACTGTATGTATATCCTTATTTAAAATCGTAATTTAAACTGCTATTGTATATAAATTGTTTATTTTAGCTTGAAAAATCATGTGGTAAACAATTTTATACCGTTTTTTCTTCATCCTCAAGAAAGTCTTAAAAAAGTCCTCTTTTTCTGTTTTCAAAATAACAATCTAATTCTTATTGTTCTTCGAGTGAGTTGTATACTTTAGAAAATATGGTTGGTTGTATTCGGATTATCTGGCGCCGTCAGCAACACGAGGGCTATAATGCGTTGAAACATCCGTCATTTGACAAGCCAACATACATTTACAAACACCCATGCCAATACGGGACTCGAACCCGCAACCTCGAGGTCTAGAGGCTAGCACACTAACCACTATACCGTTTGGTCGGCTTACAAAATATGGTGATAGTTAATTGGTTGCAGGAAGGGTCCTTGAAAATTTTTAGGATGAGCTTTGAAGTATATTTGAATTTTTATCAGAAATTTTTCTGGACACCCTTTAATTACAATTTTTTTTCTCAGCAAAACGTTAATTGATTTGATTAGTGTATGTTTAATTGCTGTATTAAATTGGTTGGTCTCTACAATGGTCGAGGTGTAACTTATGTGCATAATTAACTAATCATTAAATGAAACCTTTGTTTTCTTCACTACAATTTACCTTTTATTGTCAACTCCTTAAACAAAATTTCCATAATTTTTTTTCTCGAACTTTCACTCATGATGCCTACTAAACCATTCATTTGTAAGATAGAATAGTAATATATTTTAAAACAAAGCAATAGGGTAAAATTGTGCCATTAGAATATTTTAAGCTGTATCTAAATTAATATTTTTTACTTTTCCGTTTTCTTGCAATATTTATGAATTAAAGTTAATATTGTTTTTTAGAAAAGATGCTGAAGAATACCAACATCGCCGCAGGAAGCGACGAAGGGAGAGAGCTACCAAAATTGTAAGGACTCATTTTAGTTGTGTGATTTGTATTGTGTGATATTTTTCACGATTTACTGATTGTTATGAAAGCATTTGAAATACGATCATTACTAGTAGTATTGATGTGGGGTTACTAATCATTTAGAAATAAAAATATGAATGTGGATTATTATGTAATTTTATATGGTATAATGTAATATACCGATTGCATTTGCATACAAATTAAAAAAACTACCTATGCAATATATTTGACAAATATATATATTTTTTTAAATCTCGCTAATTTATGCATCTGAAACCCAACTCCCTTACATAATCCCTTTTATTTACCATTATACTCAAAAGCCAGTTTTAATTGCCGTTCTCAATATTCAACATTGGGTTTCTTGGTACTTTGCTGAAAAAAGATTGCTGATCACTGGTCTAGCTGATTCTTAAATGTCATGTTAACAAAGTTCATTCTATATGTTATTTCTAAAAGTAGATTTTTTTCCCTTTAGGTACCGCAAAGCACATCTTCTGAAGAGGTCAAGGCAGAAGATCAGAGTGCAAGCTTGGCGGAAGATCAGAGTGCAAGCTTGGCAGAAGATCGGAGTGCAAGCTTAGCGGTAGATCAGAGTGCGAGCTTAACGGTAGATCAGAGTGCAAGCTGGGCACAACCATCCTGCAGTTATGCTACACTAAAACCACCTCTGAAGGATGAGGATGATTACGATAGTGAAGAGATTCCAGACGATTACTTTAAGGACTCGGAAGACGAAAGAGATGGTTGTCCAAACTCTTAATTTTTTTTTTACATATTCTTTTGATATGTATATGAGTACTTAAGTTTTTGAGATTATTTTGGTTACCACTAAAAACACACTTCTAAGGAAATACTTCAATGTGGTATGCATTTTTTCCAAAGTGATTTTGGATGATAGACAATCTTCATGATGGACTATTGCTGTTAATATAAAAACACTTTATGATCTTGATTGAGAAATCAAGCATTAAAGAGTACATGTGAAGATACTCTTCAAGATGGACATTTGGTCAGGGGAATCGAGATGTTTGCTCTGTACATAAGCTGAATAATGTGCATTTTGGTGGAAAACTGTTATATGGATGTTAATTTTTTATATATACTCTTTTAATATGTTTAATTAACTACAATTAGTTGGATGAGGATTATTTTATATCAACATGTTATTCTAATGTTGAATTGTTTTATAATCGATAGTACGTGGTTGTGGATTTTTGTAGTATTTTAACACGTGCAGTATCTTAAGTTCTTTCATACTCATTTGCATTGTTCCATGTAACAGATTTAAGAGTTGCTTTTAAAAAAAAGCAAAGAAAATGTCAGATAAACATGGATGTTTTTGAACTGCTGTTGGAAATTGATATATATTGTAAATTAAGGTTTTTAATGCACATTTGTATAATAATTCGAGAGTTTGTGCCTGGCTTTGAAGGTTTTGGAACTTTCGAGAACCTTTGGAGCAATGCACCATAGTTTTGGACTAGTCGAACAACCACATTTGAGTAATGATTGATAATTTTGGAGAATGCTTTTTTTTATAATATTGTATGCTTTTTTATAATTTTGTATTCATTTCAAATTTGGTGAATAATTAAAAAAATCAGTGGTGTCAATATATGAAACACAGCTTCTCATCATTTTTGTTTTGAAATAACAAACTTGCTATATTAGTTTTAAAATTTGTATCTTTCTGTACAAAGTTATTAAAATAGAGCCATTTCAGAGCAATTTCATTAAAATTTAGTGCCTTGAAGCACTCTTAATTTGTTTATGGAAAATTATTTTATCTAGTTGAAATCTAAAGTATGCCCACAAAAAATTGAAAATAGTAAAAACAACATTTTTAAAATTACTTGTCTCTATAAATTTTGATATTGGAAGCCAATTGTTATGAAATCGTAAGCCAGGGATCTAATGGAGAAAAAGAAATTTTTTGTTATTACTGCAAATTTACTTGATGTGGATTGTGATTCTTTTTTACAATTAGATGAAATAGATTTTATTTTAGTGTTAATTTATTCAAATAAATTACCAAGTAATTCAATCGGCATAGATTGAATGATGACTGTACATGTGATCTATTTTTGCCCAAAGACTAATTTTTTTTGCTGCTCTTAATTAGAAATAGTGCAACTTTTAAGTGATATTTATTGTCTTGATATATTATTTATCTCTATGTATATGCATTAAAAATAAACTCGATTGATATAAATTTAAAGTGTATTTCAATGATTTTATTTAAAACTTGAAATTTTAGGTATGAAAAATAGTCCTAGGAACTAGGAATAATTTTCACTACTCTAAAAGAATGTATAGAGTTGTTCATAATTAAGTCCAACTTTGTAAAAAAGGGATGAAAGTAAGTTTTTTCTTTGTTTTTGTTAGTTAAGTTACAGAAATTTCATTTGTGCCGCTGAAAAGCTTTCATGCAGAATACACCAAAGTCTTAGCTTTTATTGGAAAATATACACTATGTTAACATATTGGCCATATTCTTAGGAAAGAACTTGTATTTGCCATCCAATTAAGGACACACACTTTGCAAGGTTAAACAATTACACATTAAGAGTGATTTTCTGTAAGCAAGGTACACTTGTAATAGTTGACATTTTTGATTTTGCTGAAATTTACACCAGATGTTCTTTATAGTGTCTTAGTAAAAAGTGAATCAGCATTTTTAGAAAAAAAAATTGTTTGCCAAGTTATAGTTGTTTTTATAGGGCGGATTAAGGTCGTTTTCTTACACTATAGCTGAAATGCGGCAAAATATAATTTACATTTAGGAAAAACTTTAGATAGGTGCCGATGATTTTTTTTCATAATTTACTTATATAATAGCAGTACTATGTTTTCCAAGTGAAAATTTCTCGGTATCTCGCTAAAGTTTGCTGGAAGGCCCCCCCCCCCCCAAAAAAAAAATTAGGGTGTCATGAGTTTAAATGTCAAATTTAAAGCTCAATATCCGCAAACTTTAAACAGGTGCCAAACTTTTTGATGTGAATTTTGTTTTAGTGTCATGTCTAGATTATTTCTGCATGAAAATAATTTTGGAAACCCTAAGAAGTTCTTCAGAAATTCATGTTAAAAACCGATTTTTTCCAAATTCGGCCATTTTTTAACGTTAAATATCTCAAAACTTTAGATTCGAATAAACATTCCATTAGTGCCAAAAGATAGCCTAATTGTCATATAACAGCATCCCATTATCTGATCCTTGGCACTATTCCCTGATTTTGTATAAATAGGAGTTATGTTATTATCAAAATATTCAAAAACTGCTAATTTCGTCTTGCATTTAAACATTTTTAATTTAACAAAATTAATTGTAAAAACTAAATATCATTAACTTTAATATTACTTATATCAGTAAATTTAATGTTATTAAGTTATATTTGATAAGTCCAGTAAATTATCAAGTTACTACTCCAATATCGTTACTAAGTGAGAATACAAAACGCGCATTGAAAAAGAAATATGAGAAAGGTATCAATATGTTTTCTCTTGCATTTGCAAATGTCATGTGCCCTGATCAAGGTGAAAATTTTCTGTCGAAAAATTGTCCCAAATGTTAGCACCAAAATCATGCTTATGAGTGCATCTAAGTTTAGTGTGCGTAAACTGAAGAATATCTTCTCTTGCTCTCAAAAACTAGTTGAACTAGCAAAATCCCTTTCTTTTGGTGATACTGAAACATTAAAAACATTCTGCATTCAAATCAAAGAACAAGAGAGCGACTTGATATGAACAAAGTTGAGCATTTTATCAACTTTGTGTTTACGGCAGGATTCATTCAAGACGTTGCATTTGGAACAACAAAGATTGCTCTTAGTAATGGAAAATACTTTGAAATTCCACATGCTGTGAGAACGATTTAGAGATCCCACATCTTATCAGCGTATGTAAATTACTGTCAAACAGTTGGTATACCCCCTCTTTCAACTAGTAGTCTGCGGAGAATTCTGGATACCTGTAAAGCAAGCCAACGTCAAAGTATTCAGTGCTTGGATACCTATATTGCGGACGGGATAAATGGATTTGAATCACTAAAAAATGTTATACAATCATGTAATGTGGATCCAGCCCAGAAAACTGAAATACAAAGAAATCTAGATAAATGCAAACACTATCTGAAGGCAGTCTATCCTATACATGTAATTAATAAAGAAAGCGAAGTTGCTAGTCACTGCAGAGTTTGGGCTTTAAGTGACGCTAATAATATAGATTTACAAGAAATATGCAAACATAATCATACACAAATCTGTGAGAGACTTCAGTCAACTTTTAAAGATATACAACAAACTGTTGTTGAGAGTAATTGCACAAACAAGAACGAGCTACAATATGAAATCCAAAATGCTGTGTTTTCAATTTTGGAATGGCATATATATTTTATGGGGGAAATCAACAAGAGTATGGTAAAAATAAGCTGGTTGATATGATTAATGGCAGTACAATTTACTGGTTCAGAGACTGGGGAATGAAAATTTTACCTCAACGTTTTTGCGAGACAATGCAAGAAAGGTTTGGGAAACGAGGTATCTCTAATCACATTGATTGTATATTTTTTTATGGGTAAAAATAGAAAACAGGAAAAGGTGACCTACGTAACACTTGCAGACAATTGCACCTAAGATATGTATGCTGTGTTATGTATTTTCAAACACGTGTTATCGCAAGTCAAGAAAGATTTCCCTGGTGTTTCCAAAATTGTTGATAGGAGTGATAATGCTGGATGCTATTCAACAATCAATGTTATTGCAGGAATTGGATTGAAAATGGGATTTGAAATTATACAGAGTGAATTTAATGAGCCACAGCGTGGCAAGGACCAATGTGATCGAGACTCAGCAGTCATCAAAAAGCACATAAAAAGCTAACTACACAGTGGACATGATAATACTTCATCTCAAGATATTTTTACATCACTTTTATCTCTTGGTGGAGTAAGGAATGGAAAGCCATCTGTTGTTGAAATTCTACATGCTGAAGGTTCGATAGACAAGAAAAATTTGAAAGGAATATCAGCATATCACTCAGCAAATCTTCAGAATGACCAGGGAATACGTTTTTGGAACCATCATGGCATTGGCCCAGGAAAACAAACAGCCATTCGAATTCAAGATGTCTATCGCAACTTAAAATTCAATACTATTCAGCCATTTCCCTTTAACTTCCCAACTGGTAAACCTCCCCAGAAGAGGAAAACGCAAACACAAGTACCAACTCTCTTCTGTCCTGAAATGGAATGTATGTCATCCTTTAAAACTGTCGAGGAATTCAACATTTATGTTTTTGATGGACAGCATACTATTGCAGAAAGCACTCCTGTAACAAAAGACAAGCTGAAGATGATGTATGTCAAGAAAATGAAGATGGAATCTAAAAATTTAACGTTGCCATCAACATCCCTGCAAGGAGCTTTCTCACAATATACATCACATACAAAAGACAGAATCTATGATTCCATGGGATGGGCTTTAAAGAAAAGGAAAAAGCATAATAAACTATCCCTGAAACAAAAGAAGTTTATATATGATGCTTTTATGAGTGGAGAACAAGGTGGAAGAAAAATTAGTCCTGAAGCTCTAGTGAAAAAAATGAAGAGTTCAGTTAATAAATATGGTGATAAAATTTTCAGTGTTGATGAGTACTTGTCCAAATACCAAATGATGTCACAATTTTCCATGTTGGCATTACACAAAAAGAAACAGACCCTACATGCTTACTTGAACAAAAAAACAAAGTAGATGTTAATATGGATATGAGCCAAGAAGAGGAAGAGATCTGTTTAGAATCTATAGTAGATGAATGCCAATACAATGAAACTTGCCAAACCATTGCTGAGATAGAGCATAATTTACAAATAGAGGAAATGTCAACTAGATACCAGCCAGAAATAGAACAATATAAGTACTAGAGTGGTTATACAAAAACTGTTGCATAAGGAAAGTAATGTGATCGGAAGATACTATTACTAAGACGCATAAAGTGAGTTTTTTTTATAAGACGGGAGTGAATTAGTAGACTAGCCTAGGCGTCCTGATATTGAAAATATCAAGAAGAGCATTATTTTATTTTTTTTGACCATTTGAAATAAGTGGAATGAAGAGAAGGATTTTCTCATATCAGAAATTTCCAAAAAGTTTGAGAACAATGTAAAAGTGAAAACTTTAGCAGCTCATATTTCACCTACTAACTTTAGACAGAAAAATAGATTCCATGTAAATAAATTGGTAACTGTTAATTTTTTTAGACGTTACAGTCAACAGATTAGCCTATACGAATGTAATTTTTAAATACCATTCATTGGTTTGTGTATGATTATTTATAAAAGTTTTTGGTACTACATTATTATTTAATATTAAAGTATTTGCTATTATGATATAGTTTAGTAGTTATTCTAAGTGTTGAGTCCTCAAAAAAACATTAAAAATTTCAAATAACTGTAATTTAGATATAAATCACATTTATTTCCTTCTGAAAGTTGAAGACTTTTCTTGTGTATTGGGCGTCTAGGAAATTTGTTACTTGCAGGGGTAGGAATTCTGCGCCAATTGCGCCAAAAGTGGTATCCTGCGCCAACCTGCTACAAAACCACATTTAAGCACAATTCTGCGCCAATTTTGCTTTAAAACTTCTTTTAAACGCGCACGCTAAAGCGCCAAAACATCTCGCGCATGTTAAATCTATGTGGAGACGAAATTACGGCAACCTCAAGGGCCGTTTTAGCACGAATTTGCAAAACATTCGATTTTTCTCCCAACAGAATGCAATATGTGAAAAATCACGTGCAATCTCTGAAATCGGCATTCACGCATGCGCATTCATGTTCAAACGCGTCTGGCACCGGGACAAATTGAAATCGCCGAGTGCTGATATCACGTGCGTTATTGCTAGATAGAATTTAAGGGGCAGCCTCAAAATTTCAGATTTCTAATTAGCACGGATGACCATTTCGTATCGTACGTACCTTGACAGGGGCGGTCCTCAGTGCAATCCTTAGTAAATTTTTAAATTGAAAAATGACTTAATTGAAAAAAAAAAAAAAATCATACAAACTGCGATTTTGCGCCCCAAGCGAAGGCTAGCAAGCCTTCGCTTGGGGCGCAAAATCGCAGTTTGTATGATTTTTTTTTTTTTCAATTAAGTCATTTTTCAATTTAAAAATTTACATTTTCAGAATTAAATCAATAAATTTGTCTTCAGAACGTGCCTGCCACCCTTCCCAAAATGAAAAATGCACCCCCTCCCCTTACCAAAACGAAAAAAGCGCCCCTTTGCCCTATCGATAAGAATTGTGATTTTTGCTTACCACCTCGCAAATCGATAGCAGTCTGGTGATACCAGTAGGATACATCTTTGAAATCAATCTACCTCAATTCTATTTCTGTTTTTACCATCATGTGTATCTTGAAAAGAAAAAATAAATGCATTTATTCTAGGAAAATTTCGTAAATTTGGGTGGGGTGCCAAAAGATCAGTTCTGTAGATTTTAATCAATCGTTTTTTAAATTGAACATTAACATATTCAGGAATAAATTTAAAAAAAAATGTGTCTCCTAAATGTGCTTCCTCCCTTTCCAAAATGAAAAATGCGCCCCCCTCTCCAAAACGAAAACAGCGCCCCTGTGCCTTATCGGAAGGAATTGTGATTTTTGTTTACCATCTCGAAAATCGCTAGCGATCTGGTGATACCAGAAGGATACATCTTTGAAATCTGTCTACCTCAATTCTATTTCTACGTTTACCATCGTGTTGTACCTTGAAAAGAAAAAATAAATGCACTTATTCTAGGAAAATTTCGTAAATTTTGGGAGGGTCGCCAAAAGATCAGTTCTGTTTTTTTTTTTTTTTTTTTAATCAGTCATTTTTTAAATTGAAAATTAACATTTTTAGGATTAAATAAAAAAAAAAAAAAAAAAAAAATGTGTCGCCCAAACGTGCTTCCTCCCTTCCTCAAATGAAAAATGCGCCCTCCCCCTCTCCAAAAGGAAAAAAGCGCCCCTGTGCCTTGTTAGTTAGAAATATGATTTTTGTCCCATTTCTTCCCGTTATGGAACCCTCGAAAAGAGCTGGCAATCTGGTGGTACCAGAAGGATACATCTTTGAAATCTCTCTACCTTCGTTCTATCACTGCTTGCTTTGAAACGCTTATCCACGTATTTTAAAAATATTTTGAATAAGGTCTGAAATGTTGTGCAAATTGCTAGTCAATATAATAATCCAATGGAACACCGTACATATTTTCAATTCTGTTTAATTTACAACAATAGCTGGCAAATTCGCAATAAATCGAATAGAACAAAGGGAAAACGTTATGGTTAATTGTCGAGTAATAATACTTTATTATTTTAAAAGGAAAAATGAGAAACACTCGCATTGGTACTTAAGGCTATGACTAAATATCAGATTGAATTTTAACTATTGCTACTGAAGTTCGCACTTAGGGCGTTCTTCACTTTGTTTAGCTTAGTCTTAACGATATTTTTCTGTAAAAAAAAGATTTTCGATGTTTTTGGTACTTGGGTCATTTTCCATTTCTAGTCTTCAATTCACGTTAATTCTACATTTTATTTTTATTCGATCATAAAAACAACATTAGTAGTTTAATTTGCTAGATGCATCGTATAACGAGTAATATATGCATGTGTCGAAATAATAATATTGATAATTTGAGTTGTTTAATATAATTAATTTTTATTATGACAAAAACAATTATTAGCATAGATATCATTTTAATTCTTTTTACAGAAAACTTATAAATTAATATGAGGAATGTTTTACATTCTTAAAGCACTATTATTGTTAATACATTTCGTATATAGATTAACTGCAGATGCAATATATATTAGTAACAGCGGCGTAGACAGGGAGCCCCCCCCCCCCCCCCGAAATGATTAAAAGTGAAAAATTTTATTCGATTTTTTAAGTATCATGATTGTATATTATTTTTATTTATCAAGTTTTATTCGTTCTTCCTGTAACTCTAACTGCCGTCTTTTAAAAACTTAACGATATTTATTTCAAACTTATGAAGAACTTCTAATGGGGGAGCTGTTCTTTTCCGACCGTTCCCAATGGCGGCCTAACCATCTCCCTCCTTGACCTTGTTGAATTAAAACCATCAAGCAGATCAGGTTCGAAGTTATGGATAACTATTAATAAAGAATTCCACAGTATTACGACGAACACATTAATTTTGACAAACATCAACCAATCTTTCGAATACGAACAGATATTATTATTTTTAGAATTACAGATATTCTTTTTAAAACTACACCAGTCTCCATGGCAATTCTCGCTTTACGATTCGTAATCGTTGCTACTCACTTGTATAAGAACATGGTAAGTAATTAATAAGTAATTTTAAAGTATTGAAAAAATATATTCGAAATTTTTATTGCAATAATATTTTAATACTTTGATAATCTACCTGATAGAAAAGTGCACAAAGAAATACCGTTTAGACAAGCATTTGCACGAGTTAACTTATTGCCAACAAACCAATGTGTAAAATGAGTTTGTATGTCGAATTGATATTTTGAAATGGGAATTTTTAAATTATAGTTTTACATATAGTAATTACAGAATAAGTTTTTAAAATAATCAGTCATTATCCTGTTGTTTTCAACTCTTTATTATCATTATTTCCATAAAACAAGAACTTTATGAATAAAACAAGATTTTTATAAATGAAACTATTGTGTCCTATAACTTTTAAAGAAAGGATTAAAATAAAATATTATTTGGTGTAATTCAGCTGTGTCTAACCCACGAAACAACTCAATTTTATTAACACTAAGAGTACAAACCAAAATGCTTACATGTGTGTTAATTATAGTGTCTGATTTGAAGCCCCGATTTTTATTTTTAATTGGACACTAACTGTTTCCCCCCCCCCCCTTCTTTTTTTTGCCCTTCTCTAAGCTAAAGTGGACTTATACGAGAATTCTTTAAAAAAAAATTCTTAGGTTAAATAAGCCATGTTGTTAAATTGGCTTGTGAGAAAATACAGAGATATGCAAATTCTTATGGATTGTCCGGAATTTTTAAGGATTTGTTTCTGAATTTTAGAAATATTTTGTGTTATTAGCAGGTTGAATCGTTATAGTGTCATTTGGTATTCTATTTATTAACATTTTAATTTAATGTGTAAAGAAAAATAACCATTTCTGAATATTACTAAAAGTTGAAGAGGGATACTTGTGATTATTAAGGAGATCACATGTCTACAAACTGAAGTTGGCACCTCAGAAATTACTAAGTATACAAACCCAAATTATTCATTTATCGTGATTTACAATTTTTGTTTCCCCCCCTCCCCCGAAAAAAATCCTGGCCACCGATTAGTAAATAGGATACTTGACAAATATATATATACGCCTGTAGTAATATAGTACTGTTATCTCTAATAAAGATGTTTAATATGTAAAAGAAAAATTACGGTAAGTTTTACACAATTTAAAGTTGATTATAAAATAGCTGAATTTCGCACGATGAGGTATTTTTGAGATTTTACAACGATCTTAGTAATGACCGAAATCCCTGTGAAAAAAGCGGCAAACCGCTTTCTGCGAAATTATAGCATGTCTGTTAAAAGTTCAATGATTGTCTTTCAAGCTGTCAAACCAGAACGAAATCCCTAAAAGGGTTTGAGCCAATGTAGAACTGCTAGATTACATAGTTGTATTAAGTAGTCAAGCTATTTTTTAAATACATCTTTTCAAAATATTAAAATAATTTTTCTATTTAGTTATATGTCAATTGTTAAAAATAGATTTGAAAATCACCATGAATATAAAAGAAAGTCTATATTTTTTTAACATGAAAACTCTCTTAGGGGATGGATATGTAGCAAAAAAAAGAAAGAAAAAAGAGTATAGTTTCTAACATTACATTGTAAGTATTTGTTAGCAGGATCGTCCTTAGCATTTGCGACGCCCTTTGCGAAACAAAACGAGGCTTTACCTTTCCCCGACTTTCCAAAAACATTCACTTACATCCTCAACTATTCTAGAGGGAAACGTTAATCCTTCAAAAACGAAAGGAATCGTTATAAATTGTAGTTGAAAAAAATATCTTTTTCTTTTTTACTCAATTTTTCAACATTTATTTTCTTTAAAATGTGTAAATTTCCTAAAAAATCTTACTCTGATGATTCCCTTTGGAGAATGAGGTAAAATTCCAGTTTCAAATATTCTAGCTAAGCTTCAAGGAACTTACCAAAAAGATAAGAACCTCCACCGTTGCAAAAATGCATGAAGATGTAACACGTTTCATTTAAAATGCAGAGGGGAGAACAACACAGAAAGGATGGGGGATCTTGGCTTGCCCCCATTTCCTAAGTGGTAGATGTAACTGTCGCCAATAGGTCGTGAGAATAGCTTACTGACCAACTTCTTAAAAAAGCATCAGACAGAGACGGCAATAAAATGTGCATGTGAAGTCTTGGCTATACGACCCTCAAACCATTGTGCAAGACTCATCAGCAGTATAAAGTTCCCTTTTTCTTGGAAGGGTTGTTCATCATCCAGTGAACTCAATTAGTACCAATACTTCAGATTGACAATATGACCATTGTAGATGGCAAAAGAGATGCCCATTTGTCCCGACTAGTTTAATGAAAATCATGCACGGCGGTCAACGGGAAGGACGGTGGGGGGTCATTTATTACCAAAGGGAAGAAATTTCTTAGAATGGCTTGGTGTCCCCATTCCTTCAACTATTTAGAAGCTGGGATACATTTCTTTGAAAGTAGAGAGGGCATTTGCTCTCTATGTGGCAAGTTTTAAAAGTAAATTTATAATTTTATTTTGTCGAACTTTGTAAGTAGAAGTATATCATGTTTTAATCTGTTCTATATATTAATTTTACTGTTTAAAAACATTAAATGAAGAACCTAAATTATAACCTCTTTGTCTTTACTTTTCATTTTAGCTTGTAAGTAAAAAATACTTGATGTTATACAACTGCTAAATTAGTTCTCTAATGCTGTAATCGTTTTCGAAATGTGCTTGCAAAAGGAGTTTCACCCACAAAACCAGGAATAATTACCATATTAATGAATAAGAAAGCAATAATTTTTCATAAATGGTTAATTCAGAATCACACATATCAAAGAATTTTAATGATTTAATTTAAATTTTCTATTTCGTTTTTAGTTGCATTTTAAAATTTAAATTACGTTCCATTTTTGACAAGTAATGTTTCATCTCCTTTTAAAGGGCTGAAACATATTTTTTTGATAAATTTACACATTCATAATATTTCTTATATAATTATAGTACTTATATGTTAAGGAACATGAATTAACCTCTTCAAACTCTTAATTTTTTTTAATAAAATTTGTGATGTATATTAGTAGAAGAGGAAACATGGATAACATATTTCAATAATATAATGTGAATTTTAAATTTCACGCTCTTTCTCTCTGCTTTTGCCGACTAATTGTCACTTTTGCGGTTTTTAAACATATCTTTAAATAACTTTAATACTTAAAAATTAATTTGCAATTTGCATAGAACATAAATCTTAAAAAATTATTGGATTCAGAACTCTAAAAATTGGAAAGAGATATTTTAATAAAATTGGGGAAGGGGGGGGGGGGGGCAGAATTGGTCTCGCTTATTGTTAAAAATTTGCTTTGACCCCCCCTGTACCTTGATTAAGTGTGTTTCGCCGTATTTTCATCACATCCTCTTGCTCTAAATAAAGAAGAAAGGAATTGGAAAGTTAAGGGTGTATAACCATCAAATGTTTTTACTAAGCATTTAAAAAGAATATATCCGCTCGGACACGCGTAATGACGATGCCTTCTATTAAATTTAGGGTTGCTTTTTGTAATTTTTACTTGTTGGCTGTTGGTAATTAACTTTTAAACGTCCGTTTTACATTTGAAATAAAGTATCATAGAAATATAATCAAAATCCCGTAATGTTTCCGATTTCAATAAAATAAAAATAATACTTTTTTTATAAGTTTATAGAACGGCATGTAGGGTAAAATCGCCATTTTGACGCAGAATTTGACCCGATTAGGAAAATAAAAAAAATACACAAAATTTTAGAACATACACAAAAATTTAGAAACATTCTTATTTTAATTTTACTGTATTGCTATTTTTGCTATAAGAATTGCTATTTTTATACAAATGAGTCTTATAATAATAAAACAAAGAGCGTGTGGATCTGTAGAAAGCTACTTAAAATAGGTGTAGAACTTAACATACAATTTTTTACATAAGTATTTGGCCTTCTGATTGTACCTTTGATAAACGGAATGTTAAAATTTTAATTAGTTCATTTTTAATTATTTTTTTTTACCAACCGACTTCAAATAGAGGTACAGCTCTGAAATTTTCAACATAAGTAGTTTTGGTCTTTTTTTAGTTGGACTTTTTAAAAACGGAATGTTAAAATTTAATTAGTTTTTTAACTAATTTTTTTAATTAATTAAAAAAAATTACAAAACGATTTCTAATAAGGCTACAGCTCGGAAATTTTCAGCATAAGTAGTTTTGACCTTCAGATTGTATATTTTACAAACAGAATGTCAAATTTTTTTAAATTTTTAATTTTTTTTTTTTTATTACGAAGTGACTCAAAATATAGGTACACCTCTGAAATTTTCAACCTATGCAGGTTTGGACTTCTAATTAGACTTTTGAAACACAGAATTTTAAAATTTTAATTTGTTTTTAATTAATATTTTTACAAAGCGACTTCTAATAGATCTAGAGCTCTGAAATTTTCAACATAAGTAGTTTTTGCCTTCTAATTTTGTTTTTCATAAACATTTGTAAAAATAATTCAGAGGGGTGATTGGGGTTGTGTTATTGTATCGACAGGCAAATTTTTTGGTTCTCGATGGGGAGGAGGCTCTAATGAACCTTCTAGAGAGTGAAGCGAGCCTGTCCTTGCATAGCAATAAATTTTCAGCGAGCTTGTGTTTGCGTAGCAATTAAACTTTTCAGCGATCTAAGCGAGCTGTGTTTGTGTTACAATGAAACTTTTAGTGTGCAAAGAGAGCTTGGTTTTGCATAGCAAACCCGTTCGTGAAGTGTCAAATGCTAATAAGTATAAATGTTTTTTTTTTTTTTTTTTTTTTTTTCTAAATTTACAAATTATATTTTTTGTTGTAATTTTATGTATATCTTATAATTTTATATTTATTAATATGTGTTTTATGTAGAAAAATTAAGTCAGATGCAATTTATTATATTTCTGCTACTAATATCTTCGAATTTTGCTGCTACATTTTCTCTTATTCTGCTCCGAAAGTTAAATTTTGCTGCTCCAACTTTTTGCGAATCTGCTCCAAATATTAAATTTTGCTGCTCCAAAATTGCTCCAAACTGGGCTTTTGCACTTCCCACCCCTGTACTTGTATAATTTTTAACAGTGAAGAAATATTTAAAAATTCACATCCATGTCTATATCCAGGATTTTTTATTTTTTGGACGGGGAGGGGGGAATGACTTCATATTCCTATGTTGGAAGAGTGAAAAAGTTCAAATTTTAGCATTTGTAGCAAAACTATTATATTTTTGGGCTGGAGGGGGGTAGGTCTTTGGGCCCCCCCCGCTAGCTACGGCTGTGCCCATGTCACAATTTGGGTATTGATTACTTCTTTTTTTATGTAATGTTAAATTCAAATTGATATAAAAATATTTTCATGGTAATAGTTTGAGATTTCTATATTTAAAATGCAACACATAATTGGCCGTTTTTGAATATTTTGATAATAACATAACTGTTATTTATAAAAAATCAGGGAATAGTGTTAAGGATCAGATAATGGGATGCTGTTATATGATAATTAGGCTATCTTTTGGCACTAATGGAATGTTTATTCGAATCTAAAGTTTTGAGATATTTAACGTTAAAAAATGGCCGAATTTGGAAAAAATCGATTTTTAACATGAATTTCTGAAGAACTTCTTAGGGTTTCCAAAATTATTTTCATGCAGAAATAATCTAGACATGACACTAAAACAAAATTAACATCAAAAAGTTTGGCACCTGTTTAAAGTTTGCGGAAATTGAGCTTTAAATTTGACATTTAAACTCATGACACCCTAATTTTTGGGGAGGCCTTCCTGCAAACTTTAGCGAGATACCAAGAAATTCTCATTTGGAAAACTTAGTACTACTATTATATAAGTAGATTATGAAAAAAAAATCATCAGTACCTATCTTAAGTTCTTCAGAAATGTAATTACATTTTGCCATGTTTCAGCTATAATGCAACAAAACGATCTTCATCCTCCCCTATAAAAACAACTGTAGCTACGCAAAAAAAAAAGTAATTTTTTTTTTCAGATGTGTAATCAGAATACATGGGGGCTTATTTGAGGCAAATTTCAGAAAAATCAAAAATGTCAACTATCACACTCCCATAGGGAGTGTACCTTGCTTACAGAAAGTCACTCTTAATATTTCCCTACATGAAGTTAAGTTAACTAAAAAAAGTAAGACGATTGTTTCACTTCAAAAAACACTTTATAAGAAATTGCTAGAAAAATTTTATTGATCCCATATATAGTAAGCAAACTAGATAAACTTACAATCTCATATTGGTATGGAATAAGTATTTTTTGCTACTACAAAACGAATTCTACTTTTCCTGGTAAAGTGCATCCAGACTGTTTAATTACTTCAGTGGCAGCATATATACCACATTTTATGCAAACATCTAACGGCTTGTGTTCAACATACTGGGCTAGAAAACCTGTAAAATATTCATTTAAGTATTAATTTGTAATGTAAATGTTTAAATGTCATATATGCTACAGTTAAAAATTGGCTGAAATATAATACTTGAAGAGTTCTTAACCCGCGAGAATGCAAGCTGGTGTGTTGCTATCGGAATATGTAGAACAACCGGGCCTCCAAAACCCTTACTTGCATGCTTTTGGGTTAAAATAATTTTTTGTTATAAAAATGCCAGTTGGCTTTAATTTGACATGCAAAAGAAAGGTTTTTATAAGCAAAATAAACGCTCATTAATTAGTATCAAAAACATGATAGTCAGTTGTAAATGCAATGAAGTTCTTTACAATATGAATACTGTAAATACAGGAGTAATTTTTTGTTTTTACAGTTATCAATATTCTATCTTTCAGCTTAACAATTCAAATATATAATAATTTCCACTCGCCGCATTCTTAGTACTTCATGCTGAAGTTAAATATTTATGTTAAATGGTTTTCAGACAACCTTAAAAGTTGGTAAAAATTATATGTAATAACCAGTGTTTTACTCAAATCACAGAATGAAAATCAATGACTTTTAAGGACCTAAATAATGTTTTTTAAGGACCTTTGAAATTTTTTTTTCAGTCATCATGTCCATATATAAGTTTTAGTAAAGTATATGTTACCTAAAAGTTACAGAAATTTTGAAAAGTTACAAAACACGGAGATAGCAAGTCTGAGTTGTATTTTTATAAATTTTGCAGTTGGGCACACAACATCTGAAAAAATTAAGGACTTTTAAGCATTTTCAAGGCCTTGAAAACAAGTTCAAAAATATTTAGCACTTTTCATGACCGTGGGAATCGTGATAACAGTGCAGAACTTTTTTAAAATTTAAGACTTTTTTTGTTCAAAATTATTTATTAAAGATTACAAATAAAGTACAAATTTTCATTAAAAAAATCACGTACCTCCAACAAAAGCATCACCAGCTCCATTAGTATCTACAATGTCTTCTGGGTTTACAGAAGTGGCAGGAAATTTCAAAATTTTCCCTCCTATTAGAAAAAAACTTATAGACTAACTAGTAATATGCATGAATAAATTGGGACATAATTTAAAAATAAATAAATTTGAACTTAGAATACTAAAATTATTACATGACTATTCAGGGTTCATACTAATTTTTAGAAAGAAAAAAAATCCCCGAGTTTTCCATCGCAGAGTTAATTATTTTTAGACACATAAATATAGTCAAACCTCGATTACACAAATTCTTCCGATAACTCAAAAAAGTATTTTTTCTTTAAGAATAACTTTCTGGAAGTCTATGTTATCAAATAATTCTGTAATTTCAATTTCTCGACTTAGGGTTACTCAAATAACACAGAAGAGTAGAATGTTTTTCCAGAGCAACAATTTTTTTTTCCATGTTTTAGGGGGGGGATTTTTCTTTTTTCCCCTGAGATTTTAAGGCTGATTTATTTTGACCGAGTTTTCCCTGAGGCGCACGAACCCTGTTACTTTTATACTGTAAATCTAAATTGTATGGAATTTAAATTGGTACACACACATTAATAATAATAGGACACTGTAAAAGCAAAGTATATGAAAAATAATTTGAAAAAGTGCTAAGCTTTTTCAAAATGCTCCTTATGCAATTAAGAGAAATAATGAGTAATTTAAAAACCTGGTTGAATGTGAATTTTACTAACTAATAAACATTTTCCTATAAAAAGGTTTAAGTTAACTCAGAATAAATTGTAACACAAGCAATTGCAGTGATAACAGTGTCAGACTTTATATTATATACATATATATATTTAACTGGAAAAGTGACAATTTTGAAAACCATTTAAAATTGCTGAATAGCATTGGAATTATTGTTTTTTTAAAGTCAGTCATGAGTATTAATTTTTTTTTTTAGCTTACATTTTTTAGCTTTCTCTACAACAAAAACTGCTTAAAGAAATCAATTTTTCAGTTTAAAATCTACTTGCAGTTGTTACTTCCACTGAGTATTAGTCGACTGAGATAAGGTAATTTTAAAGGATATAGGCTTGCTTATGTTTTTAAAACTTTCAAGGATGAAAATAGTACTTCCAAATTTAACTAACAAGAATCTTAGTTAAAAGCATTAGAAGACCTGAGTATTGACAACCAGTATCCCTTCCAAGAATGTCTTTTTCAGTCGCTTGGTTATCTGTTCCTTTAATCAGACCCTTAGAGTTGCTTGACTGTGGAGGATTAGGAATATAAACTAAAACCAAGAAAGTCGGAAGTGAAACTTAAAACAGTTCGGAGAAGGTTGTTGAAAAGCAAGATAGTAAATTTTTGTATAAAGATGTGCCACACTTATGCATGAAGAATTGGAGAAAGAAGCATTTGACCACAAATAGAGAAAAGGAAGAATTAGCACAGAATGCAGGATGGAATGACAGAAAAGGAATTGGAAACAAGGACATTCGAAGCTTTTTATTGCGTTTTATGAAACTAGGAGTAAATAAAAATAAATTTTTTTGTCTTTCAAAAGTAGCATTTCAAACAGTATACTTATTATGTTTAACTATATTTCACTTTGTTTAGTTTTATTATCAAACACCCGTAACCTTATTAATTTATTTTGGAAACTGCGGTTTCACAGCTTTTAAAATTTTTTTAAATTATACTTAACGTTCCATAAATACCATTGCTTAAGTTTGCCAAATACAAAGCTACACAAGAACAAGAAAATGAAAACATTATTACAATTCTCAAACATGGTCATATGTAAATTTTATAATGCACTCTTTTTGCTACTCATTTTGAAAATGTAGATTTTGGATAAACTTTGCACATTACAACTCTGTTAAACTGATATGATGTTTAAATCATACAAGTGATGACAGAAGAGTATGTGTTACAATTTACTCTGTGTTAATCTTAGTTTTTTTTTTTTTTCATAAAAAATATAATGCAAGAAAATTCTTCCTTTATAATTTAACAGTACTAGACAACATGAAACACAGGATTGACACTGACAGTAACTAACAAAATAAAGAAATACAATAATCACTGAAAATTATTTGAAAACACTGCAATGAAATGAAAATAAATGAATAATTTTTAGAATATATATTCTTTTTTATTTTATAAAAATTGCCCTTCAATTGTTTCTGGCTCTAAATGTCTGAGGTGTATTTACTAATGGTAGTATCCAGTAATTGCATTAGAGCACATCAATTATCTGAAACAATAGGGGATTGGGAATGTTCGGATAATGGATATTTTGGAAAACCATTTATTTACAAAAAAAAAAAAAAGGAAAAAAAAAAAAAGTGATATTAAACTTAAATCTGTTTATGTTTTGCATCATACATCTAACAAATAACTTTACATTAAGTCATAATGCATTAAAGTATGGCTAAAGTTTAGTAAGCGAAGTCTAAACTTTTGAACAGGCATTCCGGTAATCGGTGTTCTATTGTAGTTATAACCACCCAATTAATTATACAAGATTTTAAAAGCCATTTCCTCTTTACTAAAAGGTTTGTTTTATATTACGTAATTTAGATTCCATATTTTCATTTTCAAAAGAGAATTACAAGATCCATTTAAGATTAATTTTCAAAATTAGAAAAAATATTTTTAGCATGGTACATTTAACACTGGACTTCACATCAAGAAGCTTATTACAAAATTCGAGCTTGGTTGATGTTGTCTTTTTCCAAGCCAATTACATTTTATCCAAGCAAAAGAATCACACAAGGGTATTTACATAGAGGATGATTTTAATTACCTACTTATTTTAATTGTACAATATTTATCTATTAGTAATTTTTATACACATAGTAACAAACCAAAGGTAAAGGTTAACAAAAACACATTTTACACAACAAACAGAATATTCTGCAAAATACATAGCAGCAAAAAATAAATATTAGAAAAAAAAAAAAGAAAGAAAAAATCACAAAATTTTTACACTCAGTAAAATCAAATAGTCATTTGGTTTAACATAGATTTAACTTTTAAAGGCAAATGTTTATAAGTCGCCTATCGATCTAACAAAATCAGTTTAGAAATGTCTAGGGAGTTTTTAATATTTGATTACAAAAACTATTTACACAACTAAAAATTATTATACAATACAGAAAAATGCATTAAAAGTGAGAAAACTAATTTTAACAAAGAAAATCTTTATATTTACCTGTTACTGAAACTACTGGACCTTCACCTTGGGTGATAATTACTGTTCTGGATATTTTCTTATTTTCCTTTGGTAAATTGGAAATACGTACAGCGATTTCTTCTATGTCTTCAGTCTAAAAACATGCCACTTATTAATAAAAGGAAAATTTTATAACGAAAACAGATTGCCAAAAATAAAGAGACATGCAATAGCATTTAGAAATTACATATTCAGGTAAGTGTTGCTTCACATTCATTACTTTAATATTTTAAAGTAACTTTTTGAAAAAATAATGAATAGTTAAAATAATCTTATACCTAGACAAGAAATTTAGAATGTTGATATTTATATTTAAGTATACCAGAGGTAAAGGAAATTATCTCTAGTTTTATTGATTTCTGTGATTGGTAGGTAAACCACATCATCTAAAACATGTCTGTATAGCAGAGATATATCTTTTAAAAAGAATAGAAATAGCAAAGGGAAAGCAGTTTCTCAGCTTTCTCTTGCAAAATGAGGAAAAATAGCCCTTACGTCTAGGGTACAGGTATATAATTGAATTTAAATGAAAGTATAACGTATTTGAAAAATAAAAAAGTTATTAAAATGACCCAAAGAATTTTGTAATTTAGCAACCTGATCATAAAATGTGATCCCAGAGTAAGTATAAGTTATTGAGAGCTTTTCAGATTTCACACAAAGAAATGAACTTGCATATTTAATGTTTTATTAACAAGCAAATTTTAAATAGACACACATACACATTCGATAAATTGTAGTACATTAACTCCATTTGTTGCATGTAAAATATCAAGTCTGATTCAACTTGCCCATTATTCCTCCAATGACCTCAGCTATTCTTTGTTTTAGTTGATCAGTATCGTAGACAAATCCCCAAAGAAAAATTGGGAGTGTTATGTTGGGCTAAGGATCTGGCCACTTCAACCAATCCATAATTGGTGGTACCCCTTCTTGCTTGAAGAAAATTTGAGACTTATGATAATATATCTGAGGCATAGAGTCAAGGTACTCACCATTTGTTACTCTGGGCTTATTGAAGAAAAATGTTTGTTACTCTATCACTTCATTCACTGCCATTCCACACCAAACGTTAACATTTGGATCATTACATATATGTTCTCTTATTACATAAGGATTTTCCGAGACTCATTTGAAGGACAACAGGTTTTTCTAGTGAATGACTCAATTGCAGTACCCAATGTGTATTAGAACTTAAGATAAGGAATTAAATTCAATTTAAAAATTGCAAAAAAAAAAAAAAAAAAAAAAAAAAAAAAAAAAAGAACTATAGATACTTATAAATAATGTGCCATAACAAAAACATATAGTGAGCATATAATTCAAAAGAGGAGAAAAGAGTAGTGTAAAAATGCATAATGTACTTAAATTACAGATAATTGCATAACTTGTTTATCAGACTTTAAGTGTTTAACTTTAATATTGTATTTGAACACATAATAATAAATTAGAGCTTACTCCCAAATTATTTTCTTTTGAAAATGCCACAGCTTCCTGCAAAAAAGATAATAAACTAAAGTAATTCAGTGTAACAATTCAATAAACACAAAAATTATTTTTAAATTTCTAATATGAAAATTAATTTATATTATAACAAAAACTTATTATTAAAAGAGAACTAGTAATTGTAAATATACAAAAAGTTAAGTTAATAATCTAAATAGTGGAATTTGAAGTCATATATTCCATTTGAAAAAAGCTTTAATATCCTTTTTACATATCTCAGCACTTGATATGAAGCATTTATCTTAGCACTTGCTATGAAGCATTTATCTTAGCACTTGCTATGAAGCATTTATCTTAGCACTTGCTATGAAGCATTTAGAACAGCGTTAGCCACAACGCGGCCCGGATTTGGCCCGTGACAGATTTTTCTGCGGCCCGCCGACAGCACAGAAGATGAAAAAAAAAAAATTTTTACGAAATGGATTTTTTTTTACATAATTATAATTAGTACGAAATAGTATGTGCTAACTATGTAGAACAGAGTTCTCCACTACAGGGGTCGCAGACGTCCTATATGCCCTATAAATCCTATATTTTTTTTAAAATCCGCAAAAACGTCCTATATTTTACAATTGTCCTATATATCTTATATTTCTACATTGATTCGATCTATATTTTCTTCGAATTCGTAATAATGGCGCCGATCGTTGCCATTTTTTATATTTCGGATTCTTTGGCGCGATCGTAGGTGAAAAAAACCGGACAAAAGCGATGTTTGTAACAGCGGCGTTTTATCTCGTGTGATGTCACATGCTACTTAACCTACAACTCAACTCTACTGGACCGGGGGGAGTTGTAAAGTGTAAACATGTGAACTTCTCCATAGCACGCGGTCTTGGATTTCTGATTTGTTTTCGCCTCCAACGTAGTAAATTAATTGGTCATAATACACAGAGAGATGCAGCAACAAAACTCTGCCTCGAGAAAAACGGATGAAAACAACTTGTGATTAACTTGCAGGACTACTATAGAACATTTTGAGTGCTCAGTCAATAATTGATGAAGGAAACAAAAGAGTTAAGATTTACTGTATGATGTCGGATGGAGATTTTTTTGTTACAAATCCGATACGGATTCTGCGCCACGAATTGTTTACATCAAACCGCACCTAGTTATGACAACCATAGGCAGTTCTCTTGCTCTTAAAAAAAATGGCAGGGCTGCCATTTTTTGTCAATCACCGTGGCGCAGAATCAGTACCGGATTCTGAATATTAGCCACAATTTTTTCATAAAAGTCGTCAAAATTGAAAATGACATCAATACGTTGTGTTGTCAAGTCCAAACGGTCACTAGGGTTTCCGGAAAACCAAGTTCCCGGTTCGCCACATTCGGCGCTAAATCTCCCAATTTTCGCCGCCAATCCAACCGACACTGAATAATAAATCTGAACCAACAAAAGACTGCAAACAGAGATAAAAAGAAAATACTTAAAGAAATTGGAGCAGTTCAAGCAGTTATAGATGCTGGAAGCAAAAGACTCAAGATTGCAAATAATGTAATTAATAAAACTTCATTTAGGGATGGAATATTGAGACAATAACGGATGACATATTCAGGATCAGGAGATTTCTTTTTTTTAAAGTTGTGTTTTTATTCTCTTAAATGCAATATAACGCGTATATAAATGTATAACGAGTTAATTTTTAAGTTCAGTAGCAACCGTGTGCAGTTATTTGTTGTTTAAAATTGTCCTATATTTAAAAAAAAAAAAAATCCTATATATTCTTATTTTGTCACTTTGACCCCTGCCACTACGTACCCAAAGTAGCTGTATGAAGAAGCATTCAGCAAGATGGTTTTCATCAAGAATATATACACGAATGATTTAATTCAATATAATTTGGACAGTTTATTAAGATTGGCTGAAACAAATACTCCGAAAGACATCGACTCTACCATAAAATAAACTGAATGATTTCGACCGACATCATCTTACAATTGATATCGACTAAAACAGAGTAATCTAGAAGTACAGTTTAAATACTTTTATTAAAAATTAGATCAAGTCCAATTGTCCCGTTGGAACAAAAGATTAACTTCTTTTTTAGACTTTAATTTACCAATAATGAAAATTACTTTTTTTTAATTATTTGAAAAATAATCAAATATCAGTTGTAGTTTTATTACGATAAAAAAATCAATATTTTTTTCAGTTTTCAGAAATGCTATATAAAGTTAAATCGATAATAATTAAAGATGCATATATCAGTGAATCTGGCCCGCGGAAAGCTCCTACATAAGTTATACGGCCCGCCTCTAAAAGTTAGTGGCGAACGCTGATTTAGAAGTACTAGAGATAGGGCAGGTAACTAAGAAATATCTGGTGCACCATATTGGTGGCATTTGACACTGGCAGCATACATAATTTGTTTCATTTAGGTGCACATAACTATTAATTAGCAATCTCATTACCTTTCTAGAATATTGACAAATACAAATTTTTATGGATTAATTAATTTATTTTATGGCCAAAGAACATGTAATTGTATTTTGAGTTAATTGAACTACATTTTTCTTACAGAAATCTTAAAAACTGTAGTAGAATTTCTCCATAATCAATAAAAAAAAATTTAAAAAATGCAATTTTTGGGTTTCATATAGGATTCTGAACAAAATGGATTTTCTAATGAGTTAAAAGTGCCACTTTAACAATTCCAAATGTTTATAAAAAAAATAGTTAATACAAATCTTACTTGTTCATTTCCAAATAAAATATCTACATAAGGTATGGCTGCCATCATAGGCTCCTTGAAGAACTGGCAAAGAAAAGGTGCACTCAGATTCATACAAAAAGGTTTATTATTTTCACAAGCATGTTTGGCCACTTGCATTATTGAAGGAGGGCTGACAGTCAAGAAAAAACTCTGTGGGAAAAGAACAACTATTTTAGAATGTCTAATTATAAAGTATATAATATCATATAATTAAGGATATGGAGAATTGTAAAAAACAGTCGACGTTCAAGAAACCCGGACAATAGCAACAGAATGTTTTTCAATCAGCAAGAGTTTCCATTCAGTTCAGCAGTTGACCATTATGTACTACGTATGAATCTTTAATTATTTATGCTAGTTATTGTTATTTTTTAAAAGTTAAGTTTGAAAATTACAACTAAAGAATTCTTTCACACTATAGTTTAATGAATCACAGCTGAAATATTGCTGGTAGAACAGATAAAAAATCTTTTTAACACCTTGGAGTGCGAGTCATATATGAGGGGAAAGATCAATTAGAATATCATTTCTTTCTCCCATATGAGTCTAAAATTAAGTACGTAAAATTAAAATAATACAGTTATCTAGTGTCTAGACTAGTTTTTATTCGTAGCATGGTAACTACTTGATGTTGGTGACAAGCAAGCATAATGCACCCTTGCTTCAAAATTAACACAGCTTAAAATTTTTCATTTCTTAAAGTGTGAACAGAATTGCAGACTACATGGATTTGAAGTTGAATGAATGGCATAAGTCAGTTCAACTTGAACTGAATTTAAACAATCTTGTACTGTTGAACCAGTAAATGCAATCTTTGATCCTCAACACACCTTAACTCAAGATAAAAATTGTGAGTTGTGTTACTTTTAAAGTATGAGTGCAATATGTTAAGCCCAGGTAACTTATGATCATAAGTGTAGAGATTAATGATTAAGAATAAGTAAAAATATTTATTTGAAAAATATGGACTCATCATAGATATTAAAGTGCCTTTTTATAATAATTTGGAGTCGCAGCCAATGATATTTGAAAAGGACACAAATAAAAGATCTTGAAGATATATTAGTTTAAGTTATTATTAAACTATTAAGTGCTATTAATTTTTATCTATTTAGTTATTAAAATTTTAAGGTAATGTTATAAAAGCAATGATAATCTAAATGAATTACTCATTTATGACTTAGAAACTAAAAAGTTAAAGAGAGTTGAATTGGAAATGTGTGTACAAAGAGTGAAATGGTTTTTTCATTATAAGAGGAGTAAAAATGAACTTGGAAAATAGGGTAAAAAATAAGATAATAGTTTATTTGATGTCTACTTGAAATAGAATACTTTTACTTACCGTGATATAAAAGAATTTGGCCTCGTTAATGATAGATTGGTTGAATGGGCTATCAAGATGTTCTCTACTAAAACAATTTGCTGCTGAAAGATTAGCACACAAGGATCTGCAGATATAGAAAGCAATATGTCACAGAGAGTTTTAAATATTCTTTTGGATATAAAAATATTAAACAGGTCTGAAAATACCTTTTTGCAAATATTTTTGAGACTAAAATTGAAGTATCGGTCTTAGAAATATATACATTTTATAACAGTAAAAAAACAGTTAAGTTGGATACAAGAAACTTATTTTATATCAAACTTAAATAGGTTTTTCCAAGTTTTAAAAATAACTAAAATCAATCTTATACAAAACAAAGCACCTGTGAAATGACATGAAAAGTTAGCCAGAAGATTTACTTGTAAAAGACAAACAAATTTGTGTGGTATTAACTGGTAATCCTTCAAATTTAACCTTGAACTCACAAGTTCCATTTCTGATGATATAATTAGGTAGAACCATTAATGGCCTTAAGTAATTTTACACTTAGCAATTATTCAAAGTGTAATATTCAACAAAAGATATTAAATTTTTTATAAAAAATAACTGTTATCAACATTTCCACATGAAAATTTCACTCTGGAGTTACTGGTGACCTCCTTCTTGTGATTTTAGAGTTTAAAAAAGGCAAGCAATATAATTAGGGAATTATAAAATAAATTGTAAACATTTCATAGCTTGTTATGCCAAAAAGTGTTTACTCAAAATCCGGGAAAAGTTTTACGTTTTTATGAATTTAAAGTTTTTTTGAAGAACTTGTTCAACATTAAATACACTAATTTGTCATTTAAATGAAAATCTGCTTAATAAAACTATAAATACATTTGCCAACATTAAAAATTACCTTTTAGCTCCCTTATCCGTAATGACAACGGCACAAGTTCCAGTTGGTAATTTTTCATCATATTGATAAGACACCAAAACTCCTGCCTCTTTTGCTTTGGACTCCAATATTTCGCCAAAATTATCTTTCCCTATACAACCCATGAATGCAAAGATATTTGGCTTTTTCACTATCCCCTGCAACAGGATTTAAAAGTCAAAATTTTTGGTTTAGAAAACATAATTAGATCAAATACAAAATTGCTATACTACTTAAATGTAAAAAGTGTAAATAGTTATAAATTAGGAAATATTTTCTAGAATAGGTTACTTCAAAACGTTTTGGAGGACAATAGTTCATTATAAGTACAGGGTTTCTGCCAAAATAAAATGGCATAAATTTATGACTTTTCAAAACTGAAGTAAATAATACTCCATGACTCAAGTAATCAAATTATACAAATAAAATCAATAAATAATAATAACCTATATGAATTTTTCTAACACGAACATAGTAAGTAAATCAATGTACCATAAAATGATTTTTATAAAGTTTTATTTTAAATTAAGTAAAAAATCCATGTTTCAGTAACTTCCAAATCAGAAGAAAAGGAGAAAAATAATTTTCCATTCTTTGATATTTCAGTGTTAAAAAAAGCTAATCAATCTTAAATAATAAAGAAATACTTGAAAAAGAGTAAGTCAAAAGTAATAAATTATATCATCTAAAATCAAATGTTTTGATATCAACAATGTATAACAGAAGGAAGAAGATGGAAAAAAAATTTAAACCCAAGCTTATCCAAACTATTTATTTCAGTTCTCATATTATGGAATTTTTTTTTTTCACCTACAAGGCCTTACTTGTGTGATGTCACAAATTTCAAATTCAGAAATGCTTTCATTGGCAGCGATTTTTAACTGTGACTGTTGTTTCCGTCAAAATGTAAATAAAAATATAGACCAATATTCGATGAGCTGAATAGCGATCATGGCATTTATGACATCACAGTTACATGATTTTACCTAAAATGTTTAGAAATCCATGAAATTCACTATATTTCCATGACAAAACTTAACCAATGTCCAAATACATGACTTTCCATGACATTTCATGACTTTCCATATGCACTGAAACCCTGTAAGTAAGATAATGCAATCACTCAAGATTATTAAGAACTATTTCCTTGAAAGACTTGGAAATTTCAAGAAGTTAATTTATTATTAAACAAAGTAGATTGCGATAGTAACTATCAGTAAAAAGTATATTTTACCCATTCTTTACATTTACTATGCTTGGTTGGACCTTTCAGCTAAATTTTGGCATTTTAGTAAACAGGAACGTTATAGAAATGGTGAAAGATACTTTGCAAATACTTACCAACATTTTGAAAACTCAAAATTCTTCAAGTAAGAATGATTAAGTCTTGCAGACTTACTTTAAACAATATTATTATTTAATTTGAATAGAAAGTAGGAGAAATCCCATCATAGAAAATGTTGTACATGTATATTATAATTGAGAGGAAGAAGAATATACATGCTATAGATTATACAATTTTAATATCAAGTTATCCCTTTACAATCTAATTATCACTGAGCTATTATTTTATAAATCAATTTACAATTGAATGCAAAATTAATTGTAATTTTAAGGATAAAATACCTGAGCAACTCTCATTGTGTTTTGACATGCACCTCCAGCTGTGTAATCAACTTCAAAGTTATCTATCATTTCCTTATACCTAAAAGTAATTAACAGAAAAATAATTATTAATAAAGATCAAATTTTTCTAAATAGCAGTCAATCAAAGCCACATTATTTTAAAATAAGTATTAAAAATTGTGTCTTCAGGCCCTTTTGCAATTCATTAAAATGACTAGCAAGGGAGTTTAAAGATCACAAATGATTGCTAACAAATGATTATTTAAAAATGTGCAAAAATAATTTTTAATTGCCTTTTCAACATTTCACTTTATACAATCAAGAGCAAGAATCGGTTGAATTTGACATTATCTGGAGCAAGAGGCTCAGCTTCATTATCTGGTGCTAGGGCTTTGCTGCATCACTACATGATTGAAACTGTAGATTATCAGTGGAAAATACCTTACAGGAGGTATTTCAAACATCAACCTCATCAAGTAAACCTATAAACTCCTATTAGGCAGCTAATTACCATAGTCTGCAAGAGCAAAGGAGCAACTAATAAAGTTTAAAATCTTCAGAAACCAAATAGAAATAATACTATGGGTGAGAAAAGTTTAATATTTGCACAAATAAATGGTAAAGAAATTCTACTTTTTTCAACCACCGCGATGACCCACACTCCAAAGAAGTTATAAGGAAATGGTGGCCAAACAATATGCTCAGTAGATGGCCAAAATTAATAACCTATGTACTGCATATATTGGTGTCTTCCACGTTGTGATGGATACTCATTGGTAATGGGCCAATAGCATTATAACTTCTTACATTTAGTATTTTTGATGACAATATTGTGAAAAATTTACAGTTTGCCCCACTATTTTGGAAATTTACACTTCCTATCACCACCTTGGTTCCCCTGAAATCCGGTTAATGTAGTGTATAGATGTCCATGCAGGAAACCCAATGAGGCTCTTTAGAATTAAAAATTTTTGTATGCAATTTTGCACCTCTCTTGCATTGATTTCTAGTTCCCACAATAGAAAAAACTACTTTAATGTTAAGAAACTAGGAATATAATCAATGAAAGAGAGGTACAAAATTATATTGATTTTCTTTAATTCCACAGAGCCTCATTAAACTTCTTGCATAATTCTACATGCAGCAAAATGAATCAACTTCATAATAGAAAAATGCTGGGGATGTTAGTCAATAACAGGGTTGGCATGGCTTAAACCATGGTTAAAATCAAATGTTTTTTTTTCTAAAAAAAAAAAAAAAAAAAAAAAAAAAAATGTTTTTTTTACAGAATAATTTAAAATTGTATTTTTTATTTATAATTAGGTTTCTTAAATTATTTGATGTTGTAAATAACTTCTACTTTTAACCAAAAGTTTTCCATTCCAAAGATATCTTTTTCAAAAGGAATTTTACTGCGAAAGCAAGTGCAACAAACGTTGAGAGAATTTGCGAACGTTGAGAAACAAAACAAAAACAAAAACAAAAAAATTGTTTTTTTTACAGAATAATTTAAAATTGTATTTTTTATTTATTTATATTTAGGTTTCTTAAATTATTTGATGTTGTAAATAACTTCTACTTTTAACCAAAAGTTTTCCATTCCAAAGATAACTTTTTCAAAAGGAATTTTACTGCGAAAGCAAGTGCAACAAACGTTGAGAGAATTTGCGAACGTTGAGAAACAAAAAAAAACAAAAAAACAATTGGGTTTTTTACAGAATAATTTAAAATTGTATTTTTTATTTATTTATAATTAGGTTTCTTAAATTATTTGATGTTGTAAATAACTTCTACTTTTAACCAAAAGTTTTCCATTCCAAAGATATCTTTTTCAAAAGGAATTTTACTGCGAAAGCAAGTGCAACAAATGTTGAGAGAATTTGCGAACGTTGAGAAACAAACAAAAAAAACAATTGGGTTTTTCACAGAATAATTTAAAATTGTATTTTTTATTTATTTATAATTAGGTTTCTTAAATTATTTGATGTTGTAAATAACTTCTACTTTTAACCAAAAGTTTTCCATTCCAAAGATATCTTTTTCAAAAGGAATTTTACTGCGAAAGCAAGTGCAACAAACGTTGAGAGAATTTGCGAACGTTGAGAAACAAAAAAAAAAACAAAAAAAAAAAAAAAACAATTGGTTTTTTTACAGAATAATTTAAAATTGTATTTTTTATTTATTTATAATTAGGTTTCTTAAATTATTTGATGTTGTAAATAAGTTCTACTTTTAACCAAAAGTTTTCCATTCCAAAGATATCTTTTTCAAAAGGAATTTTACTGCGAAAGCAAGTGCAACGAACTTTGAGAGAATTTATTTTCTTTTGGAGTTGTAATATCAAAATTGTGTCATAGCCTGGGTTTAGAAAAAACCGCAAAACTTGGGGTTTTTTTCTTGCTCAAATGTTAAATCCTAAACTTGTATTGAAATGGAGTAAAAAAAGTAAAAGTCTCTAGTTTAATTTTTAAGTTAGTATAGTTTAGTTATCTAGTTTATCAATTTTTAAGAAAATAATTTACTAAATTAAAAATTATACAAATATTATAAACAGAATAAGTTTAAGTATTTTAAGATAAATTTTAATTTTGTAATTAAAGACTATTGAAGTTTTATAAGTATCAACAATAAATTTTTATATTACTCTAATGGATATATTAATGTATTTTAATTATTCAAAATTATTAATTAAAATTAAATTAAAGGCTTCATTTTAAATTTGTTTGTAAAATAGAGGTTTTGTGTTCAACTTATTTGTAAACCTTAAAAATATCATTTTGAAGAACTTATCACCATTACTGATGGATCTAAGAGCAATATTCCATGTATTATGTAGCAAACAAGTACTACTGTATTCATATTGTAAACATTGAATTTTCTAAATATAATATTAAAATTTAATATGATTTGAATGTCCACATAAGTAACAATGAGGAACATGCACAAGTGAGGAAAATGAATATTTTTGTATTTTCTAGTGTTATCCAACAAATATATTTGAGTAGTGCAATTACTTTTTATCTTTATCCTTTCAATTAATTAAAAATCGAGGTTGAAATTAGTTGAACTCAAAGCAAAAGTCATGTGACCGAAAACGCATAAAAACCGTGACATAGTTACGCATAGATACCATAAAAAATCCAAGGAGGAACCTCACTCCCTCCTCATCTAAAACAGGTTATTAGACTGGTTCCCCAATCACCATCTGCGCATTGACATCACACGTAAAAGTAGCTTTTTCCCTTTACCAAAACGCAAAGTGAAAAACTAATTTTTTTTTTTAACTATCTATCCGAACTCAAATTTTTGAAAGAATGGTATTGTTTTTCAGGATTTTTCTCAATTTTTATTTAAAAATAAAACCTAAAAATTCCACATTATTTATTTACTTAGTTTAAATTATTTTCAGAAGGAATATTAATTGTTATTTGAACATTCATTATTCTAGTTGATGTAAAATTTTATTTAGAAACATGTAAACGTGTAATTAGAAAAGGATTTAAAAAAAAACAGCAACTTTTTTTTCCAACCCTGGTCAATAAATAATTAAATGAAAAATATGATACAAATGATTTGTCAAAGCATAACAGATACAATAGAATAGCATTCCATCACTATGAGACATTTGGAAAAAATCTGAATTCCAATAAAAAATTTCTTCAATAAGATGACATATATTAAACCATATACCACTCAAGCATTATTTGTGTCTTAATCTTTATTACTCAATATGAGCCGAGTTTCATACCATCTGTTATTTCTGGCTATGAAGGGGGGGGGGGGGGTAAACATTTCGTAAGCGAAGGGTTTCAAAAGAACATGGATGAAATTGAAAGCGATCAATTAGTATTTACATAGAAAATTGCATGTGCAAAAGTGACTTTCGAATCGAAATAGCTTTGTGTCATTTCTGTCTTAAGAACTTAAGAATTGAGCATTTTGAAAATACTTACATAGGAATATGTTTCTCTTCAGCTAGAATTGCATCATTGGGTTTAAGGCCATACCTGAAATAAAAATAAAAATTAAACAACAGAAAATTAGAAATAGAGCCCTATTTAGATAAGGGTTCCTACTAAATTTCTGTAAGCCCATTTAAGGGACTTTTGGCACAGTTTCTTGTCTAATTGTTTAATTTCATCATTTGCAGTTTACAATGTTCTTTTTTACATTTGTTTAAGTTCAGCTGCAACCACCATTCAGATACATTTCTCAGACAAAAAAAGTTAAATTTTTCACAAAATTGCACAAGTCAATTAATTTTAAACAATTACATAAAAAATGTTATAAACAATTATTTATATCTATAGCTAACATGTAAAATTGTTTTTTAAGCTAAAATAAACAGTTTTACTCACATAACAGAAGTTAAATTTACAATTTTAAATAAGGATATTCAGTAATATTGGGCAATTGTGATTAATTTCTTGCACAAAATTAAACTAAAATTCTAATCATTTTGCACTGACTCAAACCAAATGGCGAAACTGATCTTCACACATACACTAATCACGGACATAGCGGCTATCACATCAAAGGAAATTTAGGCGAATGATACCAAAATGGCGTCGCAAATTTCAGCAATAGTTGCTAATAAAACGGCTTACATTAGAGAAACAACCAGCAAAAGTCACCATCACACCAACGTAAATATCGATGTTAGCACACAATATATCGGTGAAAATCTTTGCAATATAGGTTATTATATCAACGTAACACTCCGCGAAATTTACGATCACAACCATGTAAATTTCGGCGATAGCGACAACTAGAGAGGCGCAAAATGGAATAGTGGCTATTATATTTGTTAACAATCGAAAATTCACATCACAACAACGTCAATCGCGGCAATAGATCCCGTCTTAGTAGAGCAAATTTCAGCAATAGCAGCCCCAACATCAGATTAACGTTCAGCAAAACTAACCACTACACACCAAAGTAAATAATAGCTATAGAGGCTGGCAATCTGCATAAAAAGTGTTTATTACATAGGAGGTTTGGGGAAGTCGTAAATACGCAAGTTCTGCGGTTAATGAAATTGTAATACAGATTTGTATCGATCTCAGGAATGATCGAAATTTCATTCAAAAAAGAGCTGAAACCTGCGTTGCATCTGAACTGTACCATGTCTGACAGGTGCAATTTCTGCAATAGCGTCAGTGACTATTATATCGGTGTAACACTCAATGACAATAAGCACCATGCAACAACGAAATTTTTAGCGGTAGCACTCACCATAATCACGAGAATAACGGCCATTTCATCATCGTAACGCTCAACAAAATGGCCATCATATACCAAAGTATATAATGCCAAATGCGGGGGAAAAAGTAATCATAAGTATGCAGGTTTCTTGTTAGTCAAGAAATTTCAATGCGAATTTTTTTCGATTTCTGTCATGATCGAATTTTTGCTCAAAAAATCTGAAATCCTTGAAATTGAACCACGTTTGAAGCTTGGGAGAAAACTTCTAACGGAAGTTCAATAATGGTAAAATAGTAGAAAAACGTCAATTTTCTTTGCAATTTGTTTAAAAAAAAAAAAGAAAAAAAAAAAAAGAGAGAGAGAGAGAAAATCAGTTGTTTGGCGAAAGGAATCACATCCCTGGAGATGAATTTTCGGGACAAAATTTATGATTTGAGACCACTTTTAGGGTAAATACTGCCAAATGCGGGGGAAAAGTAATCTTAAGTATGCAGGTTTCTTGTAGGGTTCCCACTCAAATCATAGAATGAAAATCAATGACTTTTAAGCACCTAAATAATGTTTTTAAGGACCGTTGAAAATTTATTTTCAGGCCTCATGTCTACATATAAATTTTTAATAAAGTATATTCTACCAAAAAAGTTACAAGTTGGTGGATGCGTAATGCAAATATATCGGAGAATTCCGATACGGTGCAGATAAGTGATAGTCACGCGGGAATAGCAAGTCCGAGTTGAATTTTTATAAATTTTGCGGTTAGGCACACAACATCCGCAAAAATTAAGGACTTTTAAGGACCACTAAGCATTTTCAAGTACTTTCAAGGCCTTGCAAACAAGTTCATAAATATTAAGCACTTTTAATGATTTTCAATGACCGTGGGTCAGGAAATTTGCTAGGTAGTAGGAAATTGTTAGTCAGGAAATTTCAATGCGAATTTTTTTCGATTTCAGTCATGATCGAAATTTTGCTCAAAAAATCTGAAACCAAATGTTGAAAAAGTGGATTTAATATATCATATATGTGAATATTCTTTTAAATATAGTTAATTTGTGGTTGATAATCAGAAAATATTACCCATTTTTAAAAAAAAATTCTTAATTTTGGACAGAGAGTATTTGGGAGCATCTATAATTGATCATTAACTTTTTGGGCTTTTATTATGGGATTTTTAATTGAATTCAATTGTCTTTAATAACATTGAACAATCGAAAACCAAAATTTAAAGAAGTTAATTGATGTCAGCTTTTAAACAAGTCGAAGACATTTTTAATGGCTCCAGATTTAAATGATGATCCCCCTCATGTTGGAGCTAATTCCTAGTAAGATTTTTTCAGGTAGTAATTTGAAATGAAAAAATTGTTGTTTTACATAAATCAACAATGCTTGAAATCAGATTGCAAGACTGTCTTGATTAGGTATATGAAAACTGCAGTGGAACATAGGCATATTTTTAAAAATTCAGATTTTGTAAATAATTCTCTGAAAGTTTTATGTAAAATAAAAAAAATGCTACTTCTCCACTGAAAATCTAGTTCAAATTTCTCATAAATTAGTCCGAGTTATTGTCTTGGTCGGTCGAGGCAGATGCCCGCTGAGCATCTGAGGCACTCCAGGCCTCACGGAAAGGACCCGACGCTGATCCAAGACGAACCGGACATCCGATGATGCTAGGGGATTCGTAATTCTTTCTCGTAGTAGCTTGTTCTTTTTTATGTCAACGGTCGACGAAATGATACGGATATACCGCCTTTTTTCATAAAAAATCAATTGATAAATAAAAGTACTGAAACTATGACTTTTTAAGATAGAAATATTGTACTCAGTTAAGTTAAGGACATTTTAATTCAATCTGACAATCTCTAGGTCGAATAGTTTGGTCCGGATATCAAGTGTTAGCTACCCAGTCTTCCCTTCATGGAAAAAAAGAAACAAAAAAACAATAGATCGATCAATCCATATTATTATTAAAGACCACCTGCGGATCAAAACCTTTATTCAATCTAAACATGTGCATCGAAACAAGCAAAGTCAATCAACATTGTCAAGATAAAGAAACCAACTTGTTTGTTTAGCTAAATTTGGCTAAACAGGTACATTGCCTGTGCTACGAAATTGAATTTTTTAGAAAAAGGTTAGTTGATTCATACACTCAATAGAAAAGCAATTAAAACAACAAAATATACCAGTGCAAATAAGTAACATTAATTTTCTTTACTAAAAACTTTTATGCAAATTGAACTCTTTAACTTAAAACTAAAATCGGTAAAATGGTAAATTTGCTAAAACCCTACAATAATTTATACCTGCCACCATTGGAATTTTTAGCATCTCTACAATGTTTCCAAACACAAGAAACGTACTTTATCCCATACAAACGTTAAAATAAAGCATATTTCCTGAAAAAAATTAGATATAAACGTCTAATTTTCAAATTAAATTTCGGATTCTGGCTACTTAAATATTTAATTTAATCAATAAAACGTAATGAATTTCTTTGTCTCGCAAAAAGTCCTTCAAATAGACTACTTTTTCTTCTAATTACAGTTTGGTCAAACTGTCAATTTTTAAAAAATTAAATCTGGCAGCAACAATTGGCTGCAGAACCACTTATCCTTGAAATCTAGAGAATAAAAAAAATAGAGACCTTAAAATTTTACACTGTTTTCAATAAAATCCAAAATTTCCATCCAATAAATCGGGATAAACAGGGCCAAAATTACGCTTTTTTACAAAATGATTTTTTGTGTGTCCCTGACAACTTTTCGAGCTCCAGACATCTATAAATCTAGCAAAACTATAAATAAACCGTTTTATTTCGGGATTAGAGGAAAGGAGCATAAAAAACTGCCGATTTTCTCCCACTACTGCTTGTAAGCTATAAATAAATACTTCAATTGTTACCTCTGTCAATCAAAACCTAGAGAGAGCAATATGAAAATTAGAAATTCAAATTTTGTAAGGCAAAGATTGTGATTTCGTCAAAGAGAAAAAACGCAGTCTTGCAGTGACGAAATAACTTATAGTATATGAAAAAAAAAATAAAAAAAAAAAAAAAAAACGCGTATATTTAACGAAGCGGAAACGTAAAAAAAATGATCAGAATAATTTTAGCTTATGGGTCTACAAATTACTGTTTTACGGAAAAAACTCAAAAATTCGTAAAATTCAATAGCTTTAAACTTTTCTTAAAAATTGGAGAAAAAAAAAAAAAAAAAAAAAAAATTCGAAAATGTACTTTTTGCGCAATGAAATAAAATGTCCCAAAGCGAGGAAGGCTAAATAACTTTTTTTCTGTGATCATTTAGATCACAGGTTACAAGATACATGTAAAGTGATCATGTAGAAAAAAATTGGATTGCGGGTTGCCATCTCTTCACTTTTCTCCTCTAATAAACATTGATATCAAATGTGGTCTCAAAATTTTAAAATTATGAATAGGTGTTATGTTGCGATATCAACTCACTTTGAACAAACACTTTATAGAGATATGCAAAAGACTTCATCTGTTTCTATAAAGTTTCGTAAGCTGTCACTTTTGCTTAGGTTGTTTACACAATATTTTTTTATTTTTTTATTAAGGTCTACAAAATCGGCCAAGTTTAAATGATGGGCACAATAGGAAAATTTCTGTGATATGTGAATCATAAAAAATAAGACATGCAACATAAATCAGGGTTCCCACTCAAACCACAGAATGAAAATTAATGACTTTTCAGGACCTTTGAAAATTTGTTTTCCGGCATCATATCTATACATACATTTTTACTTAAGTATATTCTACCCAAAAAGTTACAATTGGCGCATGCGCAATACAAATGTGTCAGAGAATCGCCGGGATAGTAAGTCTGAGTTGTATTTTTTATTACTTTCAATTACTCATATGTAATAACATAGGATAATAAAAGTATAGGATTCGGTCAAAAAAAAAATTTCGATTTTTTTTTTTTGCATTTCTCCACGTTTTGGAACATCCTTATCTCAAAAAAGTGATATAGAAAAAATGTCGGTCTGTGTGTACGTAGTCACATAACTCCCGAACAAATTGACCTACGATGTTCAAATTTGGTGTGAAGGTTGATGATGGCCCAAGGACATACCATTAAGGTTTTCGTCAAAATCGCGCATGTGCATAAGCTGCCATTGAAAAAATCACGTTTTTCAGTAATTGCTAAAAAAAGGATAAAATAAGAATTATCGATAAGTATATCGCCAAAATTCCCTTTTTAGCAAAGTTTAAAAAAAAAAAAAAGATTTATATAAGAATTATCGCAAAAAATATAGCCAAACTGGCTATTTTTACAAAACAATGTTGGAAATAAAAAAAACGAAAATGGCACAAATCCACATCAGTAATATAGTGTAATTGAAAGTTGTGCGATGTTCCACACCCCTAGTTGAATTTGCAGTTGGTCACAAGAAATCCGAAAAAATTAAAGACTTTTAAGGACCTCTAGGTATTTTCAAGGACTTCTAAGCATTTTCAAGGCCTTGAAAACAAGTCCAAAAATATTAAGCACTTTTAATGGCCGTCAGAACCCTGTAAATGTATTAACAATATAGTTTGAACGACAGGCATAAGGAGCATATCATACGTAAAATATTAAACACTATCTGATATATAAAAAGAGGAAGAGTCGACAACTTCGAAGACACAAGTCTGACGTTTAGCATCAAAAATTTATTTCATTTCCACAACTCTAATAAACGCTGTTTAGAGATAGTTCCATCAAAGTCAAGATAAGATCTAGATTACCAATGCGATTCTTTTTTATCAACTACTGACGAAACAGGTCGTATGAGTAACAGCAAGATTAAAGATCTGTATTTTTTTTTTTTTTTTTTAATTTCTACCGTAGTATTTATTTTAAGGAAAAAAATTAAACAGAAAGTTTTCCATGATCCATAGTAGAGAGTCTGCCTCAAGAACAATGTTATCTTCAACATACCATCTGTCAAAGCTGAGTATAGGGAAAGTCTAGGATTGGTTACAGTTGAATTGAAATAAATGTTGACTGAAGCAAGAGATGAAAAATTCTATCTTGGACTGCTTTACAATATTTTTTTAAAGTGACATATCTTGATAGTCCTTTAAGATTTATTTTGATATTCAATAGTATAAGCATCTTCAGAAAACGATAAAGCCAAGAGCGTTATCTCTGGAGTTATCTATTTTTTTTTATCCTTTCCTCTTGCATTTTATCGCTCCACTTAAAAGATATTTTCATTTCCCCTATTGGGAAGGCTAGCGGTCGATGAATCTTGCTTTTTACGAGCTCTTTTAGGCAGTATTTCGTGCCATGAATTTCAGAGGTAAAAATTTCGACATTGGACATATTTGATCAGTAGAAATATGTTAATACGTAAACAGAATTGCCCTCAAAACATAATAAAGTCTTGAAAATGGACGAAATTATCGCTTTACTGGAAACTTTTTCGGAAGTATTTTAGGAGGAAGTATTCATAAAATAGAGACGGTTTGAGGCTTTTAATTTTTTTTTTTTTTTTAAACGCTTGTGCCTCATAAGAAATGGAAAAAAACAAACCCTTTTTCATAATCGAATTGAGAATAAAACCGTTGCCCCACATTAAATAATACCTATTTTTCTTCTCTATCATCTTCAGATATCGATGCTGAGTTGAGGATTAACTGAATATATATTTTGAGGTTATCTAAACCTAAAAATATTTTTGGGAATTTTTTTTTCATTTATGGACAAACAGAGGTTAAGAAAAAAGTACAAAAAAACATCTAATCAAAAATTCTCAGACCACCAACTTTACATCCCAAAACTAAGAAACATAATTGAACAATGCTTAGGGTATAATGCTACGCTCTATTTGAACTTTATTGACTTCAGTAAAGCATTTCACTCAATAATACGAGATAGATTGTAACATTTTAGAGGCATTTGGCATCCTGCAAAAGCATATTAATATTAGACTGGATTATGGAATACTAAGGAGGAAAAATTAAGATTAAGATGGAAATTATTTTTCGTCTTAGAGGATTTAGATTTTGGATTACAAAATAGAGGATTAGAAAAGTAATTGAAACAACAAAATATACCAGTGTAGAAATTAAGATGGAAATTATCTTCTGTCCTAGAGGATTTAGGTTTTGAGGCCATATTATCCTTCATTGTCTAAGATTTACAAATTTGCAAAAAAAAAGATCTTCTTGCTGAATATGCTGAAATGATTGATCTTCAAATAAATAGAACTAAAACACTATGGATAAACGGATAAACAGACCAAAAAATATACCAGTGTAGAAATTAAGATGGAAATTATCTTCTGTCTTAGAGGATTAAGATTTTGAGGCCATATTATCCTTCATCGCCTACGATTTACAAATTTGCAACAAAAAATAATAGATCTTCTTGCTGAATATGCTGAAATGATTGGTCATCAAATAAATAGAACTAGAACACTATGGATAAACGGAAAAACAGGCTACAAAATATACCAGTGTAGAAATTAACATGGCAATTATCTTCTGTCCTAGAGGATTAAGATTTTGAGGTCATATTATCCTTCATTGCCTATGATTTACAAATTTGCAACAAAAAATAATAGATCTTCTTGCTGAATATGCTGAAATGATTGGTCATCAAATAAATAGAACTAAAACACTATGGATAAATGGAAAAACAGGCTACAAAATATACCAGTGTAGAAATTAAGATAGAAATTATCTTCTGTCCTAGAGGATTAAGATTTTGAGGCCATATTATCCTTCATGGTCTAAGATTTACAAATTTGCAAAAAAAAAAAAAAAAAAAAAAAGATCTTGCTGAATATGCTGAAATGATTGGTCTTCAAATAAATAGAACTAAAACACTATGAATAAACGGAAAAACAGACAACGAAGTATTGCTCAAGAATGAAACTATTGAGAATGTGGATGTCTTTACATATCTAGGAGCAACATTAACTACTAAAGATGGAATAGATGATGATATCCAGAGCAGAATCGCCAAATCCCGTAGCAGCTTTAAAGGCTAATGTAAAATATAAAAAACACCAAACCTAGTTTTGAAGGTTAAATTAAATCTATAACAAATCAATAATAAGGTTAGTTCTCCTACGTGGATCAGGGAGGTGGAAATTTACAGAAACACAAAGAGTCTTTCAAAACAAATGTTTTAGAATAAGACCAAAGAAAGAAAGAAAAAAAAAAAAAATGGTTTGTTTCCTGTAACCCTACCTACCCTAAAATTACAATACAAAAATTTCGGATACATGGCTAGACAAACATCATCCTAAACTTAATTATGAATTTCTTTCCCTAATTTTCCTTAATTTAAGAGTAAAAAGCAGAAAATTTATTTCTGCCTGGAACATTAAAGGTTGAATAATAAATATATCCGTCCGGAAATTAGAATTAAATTTGAAACACAGCTAGTCAAAAATAGCCCAAACAGGATAGGATATAAATTGGTATAAACCAATTTTTTTTTTTTTTTAAGATTAATTTAAAATTGCATTTTTTATTTATTTATTTACAATTAAATTTTTTCAAATTATTTGATGTTGTATATATTTTTAATCAAAAGGAATTGATAGAAAATGTAACAATTATAGAATGATGGCAAATGCAAGAAAATGAAATAAAAAAATTAAATGCTGATGTATTGAAGGAAGTTTATGTATTTCTTATTGCAAAAACAACTACAGCGAATGTTGAGAGAATTTTTTCTTTTTTTGAAGTTGGACAATTGTTGCGTAATAGACAGGTTTTAGAAAAAGCAGCAAAACTTGTTTTTTTGTTCAAAATCTTAAATCCAAAATTTGTTTTAAATGGAATACAGAAATAAGAATTAAGTTTTATTTTTTAAGAAAATAATTCACTAAATGAAATATCTACATTCTTGGTAATAAAACATGATAGTGTGATTTTTTTGTAAATAAAAAATTAAACAGATAGGTAATACTGAACGATAAGTTTTAATATTAATATAATAGATATGTTAATGTTTTATAATTATTAAACTTAAATTATAGTTTTTTTTTTAAAGATTTATAGTTTAATTTTGCATTTTAAATTTGTTTCTAAAATAAAGGTTTTGTGCTTTAACAACTTATTTCTAAATCTTAAAAATATCATTTTGAACAATTTATCACTGTTACTGATGAATCTAAGAGCAATATTCCATGTATTATGTAGTAAACAATTATCACTGTATTATACTGCATACATTGAATTTAAAAAATATTATCTCTAAATAAAGTATTAAAATTATGATTTAAATATCCACATAAGTAACAACAATTATTTATTTACTTTAAATTATTTTCAAAAGGAATACTAATTGTTATTTGAATATTAATTATTCTAGTTAATGTCAAATTTATTTATAAATATGTTTTCAAGCAATTAGAAATAATTAAAAAAACCCAAAAAAACCCCACCTAGTTTAAGCAAAAAAAGACTGGTTTATTTTTTATAATTTAAAAAAAAAAAAAAAACAAAAAAAAAACCTGTTTTCTTCCCAACTCTGGTTACAAGAAACAAACCTTGATTTTTTTTCTTCTTAATGTTAAATTGCCTATTTTTTTATGTACATCTTTTCTTGGAAAGTTCTATATAAGAGTTTGAATTTTTTTTATGTAGGTTAAATAGAAATTGCATAAGATACTGAGATAGGATATAATCAGATTTTTTTTTGTTACATTTTAAACAATCTTAAAATTTTTTTTAGAAAAACTTTTTTTTTTTACAAAGATTTGTCATTTTAATAAATAATTATGAAAGTGACAGTTTTATTTTTTTAACTTTAGCGTAACCTGTAGGTTATGCAGGTAAAGAAAATCAAAGTTAAAGGTATAAGTCTAATTGATAGTTTGCTTTTTAAAACTGTACTTCTAATTTGAGTCGAGATTAAAGTAGTACATTAATAGAGGGGAAAAAGGGGGGAGGGGGAACACGAAATAAAAATCTAATTTTTAAATTTTTATTTTAAGTGTAGAGTCCCCTTATTATATGTGCTAAATTAAATATCTCACCAGTAGTTTAAACTATTGCATTATTTTCTCTGTTGCCACAGACTGCTAGGTATATAAAATGTTAACACACTCCCTGCCACTGACGAGCTGGCGCGTTAGTATGGCGCTACCTCCCATGCCGGTGACGCTCTGGGACGACGATCGAGTATGATAAGTAAACTGCTTTATTTTAGTTCGGATTTGGAGGTTGAACAATGAGGTTTTTGAGGCACGTTAGTGAAGCATTATTTTTATATTTTTAGTGCTTGGTTTTTAAATTTTGTGTTTAAATTTTTTTATGTGCATTTTTAAAAATGGCAAACAGTACAAGTATTGCAGGACCTTCACAGCCCAAGAAAAAGAAAGTAAATAAAAAACTGACTGATGCCGAAATATTAGAATTACTAGAAAAGAGTGATCTTTCTGATTATGACAGCTTAGAAGATGAAGATTACGGTTGGGATTCTACGAGCGAAATCAGAAGGAGATAGTGATGTCGCTGTGTCACTTTTTTTAAATTCGGCTTCTGAGGATGGATATATAAATTTTGGTGGCAGCAAATGTGTTAAGCTATCTTCTAGGCCGCTAAGTTCACAAGGCCTATTTCTTACTATATAGTATAAATTTATAGGAATAATGAATTAACAGTTTAAAATGCACTATGATCATAAATGCAAGAAATAATACTAGTTATTTTTCGGAAGTCATATAATTTTATTCAATAGCCTGCATTAAAACTGTTATGGAGAATTTTACTTAAACTTCTATACAGAAGTTAAAGCAAAATTACTGTACAATTTCATAATCAATGAAATCACATATAATTATTGACATGAATTCCTATTTATATTCCTCAAAATTTTAGATGCAAGTTAATATTTAAACGAAGCGAAACACATATTCTTTTTTATAAAATATTTTTTTATAAACAATTTAATACATAAATAATATACTAATTAGAACATACTAATGTGTTAAAACATTTAAACATACATCACAATTTTTTATTTTAATTTCTCTCTAACAATTATTAGTAATATAAAAAGTAAATAATGGAAGTCAAAATTCTTGAAATAAAACTTAAGACAAAATCACTTACTTATCCAAAAAACTATGATCTGTATTTGCTGATATATCAAGAAGAGGATTTCCTAAGCCCAACAGGATACCTTTTCTAAAATAGAAAAGGCTCTTTTTAAACAATACAAATCTTTAAAAGTTATCATAACAATGATATTGTATATTAGAAAGAAGTTTGCCATATTTTAAAATTTTCGTTTTAGAAATGCTTGACGTAGACATATACACATGTTGCAATTTTAATTCTAACATAAACAGCAAAATCAGGAAGAGTTAGCGAGCAAAAGTAATGTAATGAAAACTTTGGAACACCTTTTCTGCAAATTGGGAATTTTTCTGTTTTACGAAGGCTTTGTTCCAAATCATCAAATGCCAAGATTTCTAATTTATAAAAAATTATCATTGAAGTTTACTGTTGCTTTTCAGAAACATTTCTTCGGCAAAATGAATCTATAACCTTAAAAACATTTGACCAACTATCCAAAAAATAATCTGTTTGTAACCCTTATAGTGGAAACAGGACTCTAATGTAGCAGATGTATCTAGTAGATCGATTTAAAAAGTTGCAGTCTATTCTATATATATTTATAAAATAAGGATATCTTGCCACTTAGAATGGAAATTTTCAATTCATTGCACCATTTCATATTCAATAATAATAAAAAAAAAAATCTTAAAAATTGAGCTTTTGCAGACATTTACATTTAAGGGATATGTTTGTTTTAGCACAGTAGGGAAGCAAATATATTTATATAACTAAGAGATGCTTTGTTACCATTTGAGAACAATTAAATCTTTTCAAGCAAACTGCTAAATAATGGGAAATATTAAAATAATGGGAATGTTTATTTATTTACAATTATACTCTTGATGAATTTAGAGAAAAGAAATCAGTTTCGTGACATCATGGAAAAGTAGGTTAAAGATTTTGTTTTTAAATTAAAAAAAAAAAAGAAGTTTTTTTTAATGCTAAATGACAGTTGCCTTATACTATTAATTCACAGGTGCTTTACTGTTGGATGGGTATCTTGATAAAAACCACCAAAAATCAGCAATGGCTCAACTAATAACCTACAAATCATTTACAATTCCTATAATAAATCATTATAGGGTTAATGTAGCAACCATAAACATTTAGGGTTGGTGATACATTTAAAGGAGTAAATATTTAGACTTGGTGACAACTGGTAGCCTTCTAACGGAAGAGTACCAATTCATTCAACCAAGTGTAAAAGAGATTCTTGGCATGGACTATTTTTTATACGGTTACTGAATAATATTTTTGAGTAGAAATAATCAGATAAAAAAGTATTAATGGTTTACAGAAATTTACTTTTGAAGCTTAAATTGAAATTTTTCTATAGTATTGCAAAACAGTGCTTGATGTTATCGCGCCAAGTAAGTTACAAAATATCGCTCAGTGGTCATCAAATGCATCTGTAGCAACAATTTATTTAAAAAAAAAAAATCAAAAAATATTTGAAAATCGTCTGCTTACAATAAGTTTCCCATTCAAGATAGTGTGGTTAATAACACCATTGAAATAAAGTGTATTTATTTCGATTGTTTGGTTGTTTTCAGATTATCTGGCGCCGTCAGCAACACGAGGGCTATAATGAGCCGAAACATTCGTCATTAGACAAGCCAACATACATTTACAAACACCCATGCCAATACGGGACTCGAACCCGCAACCTCGCGGTCTAGAAGCCAGCACGCTAACCACTATACCGTTTGGTCGGCTGTATTTATTTCGAAACCATAGCGACAATTACCTTCGTAGAATATTGAAACTACAATTATACTTCGCGTTTAAAAATAGTTTTTGGCAGGCTTTTGATACAGTAATAATAAGCATTACAGCTTGAAAATAAAAAATGGCTATTTTGAAGTTATTAAAAATTGTAAAGATAATTTTTCATCGAATAGTTCTTCATAAGAGTCAAACATAACATATATTTTTAAATGAAATATTCGGACAAAATGCAATAGCAACTTAAGTTGAGAGAGTTGAGTTACTTACGTTAAAATTGGCTCCCCCATTTCAATAAAGAATAACACCGATGCCTAGGGATCTTATTTCAAGCTATAAACTGAACGCGCCCAAATCAAAGTGCGGAATGAAAATGCCGTTCGTGGAGGAAATCGGATGCTTTTGTTTACAAAATATAACTAGTTGTTGCCACTTTTATTAATCAATAAAATCAAAAAATTATAAAATTTTTCTTCTCTATGAGCTTTATACTTATATCATGTCATACCTATTCAGAGTTTCTTGACGTCATACTTTTGCCATGAAACTGTTTTCAGATCTTACTTGAAATAAAAATTGTGATATTTTAATAATTTTCTCTTTCTGAGATTTATTTAACTCTACTGAAAGATAATTACGTCACTAGATGTCTTTAATGTGACGACATCTTCTTTAACGACTTAACTGGACTTCATGATTTTTCAAAGTTTTTGTTGTGATTTTCTCTTCAATATATGATGAATTATTTTCCCTCTTTGTTTTGAAATACTCTGTTAAAAATGAATGACGTCCTTAGCTTTTTTCCTGACTTTTGACTTAAATCATCGATAACTTGAATCATCGGTCGAATCTTTCAACCAATCACTTGTCACCATGCACAAAGTTTACAGGCAGGGCCGTCTTCTGACGTAATTGGCAGAGAAGAAAGGCGAAAATGTATGAGGCTACAAACATTACAGATCCTGCACAGGTATTTCTGTCATTGGACAGAAAAGTCAGCTGTGTGCGTTCTGCTGTGTAATTGGCCGTTCTGCATCACCTGTTATGATCAACCAATGTATGGCCACATGCTGGCGTGTTTTGGTGGTCCGATTTTTCAGACAATGATGGGCATTTCGAAACCGCTAAAAAGCTGCCAGTTTTAATTTTGACAGATTTAACGCCGACAAATTCACTCTTCTACTTACTAAACAAATTTGTAAAGTTTTTCTTGGGGAATTCATAAAAACATTTCTGGTGAGATTCTTAAATCTGAATTTAGGATAGTAATTTACTGTAATTATATTAAATGCATGAAGTTTTTACTGTTTTAGAATTGCGATTGCTGGTTTTTAAGTAATATATGTCTTGTTACTTTTAAAACAAACTTTTTTTAGTGCACCTACTATTATCGTATTTACTACTTTAAAATATTGTTATTACCATGGTGCAGCTGAAATATTGTTCGATAGATTAAGTTATTAAAAAAAATATTGTTTGTTAGAAAGTTTTAAGTGTTTTGTAATTTTTGTTTCAGGAAACAAGATGAGGACTGCAAGTCAATTGTTATGGAGGGGTGTTATTCTCTTCTTCATTGGAATGCTATTCACTCTTGTATTGAATATTCTACAGAATCGCAGGCATATCTCAGTTAATCAACCGCAAGATGTGAATCGTGAAGAATTTTGGTCAATATGGTGGCTGCCACTTATATGTGGTTCTGGTTCAGGTAAACTTGCTGTTTCTTTTACTGCTAAATTGAGTGTATTTTCAGAATAATTTAGAAGTTACACCTGGGGATTTCTAAGAAATTTCGGCAATTTTGTTTTAAAGATTACTAGTTTAAGGACTGCATAATAGCGAGATCATATGCTAAGATCTTATTAAAGAGCACTTTGGTACCTTTTCTGTTGGAATAACTCGCCTGATGGCTGGGGGGTTAGAGCTCTTGCCTTTCATGGCCAAGGTGCTAGGTTCGAATCTTTATTAGGCATGGAGGTTCGTTATGGTTCTGAATCTACGTTAAGCTGTAGGTCCTGACTTGATAAGCCATCATTGTGCAAACAAATAGGTCATTGAGTATATTAACCAACTAATCTGTTGGAATCTGTGATGAAAAAACCTATATCTGAGTGTTATTTAGAAAGTACAATTGAAAACACTACCAGAAATTTATATTTTAATAAAATCTTTGTTTATGGTGTTGGTGAATATGTTAATGCCCAGGTTTTTTTTTTTTTTAAATAGTATTCATTGAATTAACAAGTTTCTATTCCAATTAGCCAGATTATTTCATAACAACTTCTTAAATTTTATAAAATTTTGAAACTTGGCCGTAAACGAGTAATATTTGTCTGAAAATATGCCTGACATGATTACATACTTTAATAATAGGTACTCTTTCAATAGACGTGTACCAGACAAAAATGGCCAAATTGCAACAATAACTCCTCAAATTAACAACTTTTCATTTATAGTTTCTATAATAAACCAGTATAGAGTTGTTATATATAGCAGTATAACAAACTATAATCATTTAGGCTTGATGATTGGTTTGGTTTCCGACTGTCTATTTCTGCCACTTATAAAGTGCCATATATGTCTCGTAATTTTAAATATCTTGAAGAATACAAGATCAAAATCTTCTACTGTAAACCCCTTTCTCCAACTCCACCACACCAACAAGAGGACATTGAGGCCACGACAGATTTAATGTGCACCAGCCCCCATTAGATACACACCGATATTTGGCGGACCGAGGACCAAACCCACAACCCTTCGGTCATGAGCCCGTTATTCTACCGCAAGGTTATTGGAGCCTATGGGGATACATTTACACATTATTTAAACATTTAGGCTTGGCGCCAACTGGTACCTATCCAGGGGTCTATGCAGAGAAAAATTTGGGTCCTTTTAAGGACTCTTCACAAAATTCCATATCTAAAATACAGATCCTTCACAAAATTCCATAATCAACAAAAGGATCCTTCACAAAATACCATAATCAAGAAAATGACACTTCATAAAATTCCATAATCAATAAAAGAACCCTTAACAAGATTAGATTCCATGTCCAACAAACTGACCTTTCACAAAATTCCAAGTAAAAAAAAATTAATCTTCATAATATTTCCAGTTTGAAAATGGACCAATTACAAAATTACCAAGTTTATTTTATGCCAAAAGGAAAAAACACCTCGCTTGCACGCATGTTGGTTTTAAAGAAGTGACGTCATGGACGCCAAACCATATGTTCAAAATGTATAAAATAGGACATTTTCACAAAATTAATATTTTTTCGCAAAAATAGGACCCTGTAAAAAAAACCTGGATAGACCCCTGCTATTCAATGTAAGAGTACCCAATAATATTTTAAGACTAACTTTGACAATTTATGCAATAAATTATTTATAATTTTAATTTAAAAAAAGTTTTCTTGAGCCCTCCAGTGTCTTGGTTAGCTACAGCATTGATCTCGTGACTGGATGGTCGTGGGATGGAACTAGTACACTCACATAATATTTTCACGTAGAATTAAAGGTGGTCCCGAATGTGAAATCTCTTGAGGCCACAATATCCTCTTGTTCATGTAGTGCTGATGTGAAAAAAGAGATGTCAGCACCTTGTCATTGAACCAAGTTCAAAATCACATGTAATTATAAATATTGTTTGGTACAGCACAGCATTGTCCTTACGCCAGAAAACTTATACCTTCCAAACAAAATTTTTTCGTAACATATACCATTATTGCTTCAAAAGTATCACAGCTAAGACAATTTGTTATTTGCTGATTACTTTATTAAAATTAAAATTTGGATTATTGTTCTAATTTAAAGGCAGTTGAAGAAAAAGTTCATTAGAGGATATTGATCTTTTTTTTGTTAAAAAATGTTTTGTGCCTTGTTTTGTGACTAAGAGAAAATGTGTACTTCTTTAGGAACTTCTTGTGTTTCTTAGGATAGTTATTCTTTAAATATTGACTATTTTTTTAAATTTATTTTTAATTTATATTTACCAAATAACTTTTATTTTTTAGCTTTTGTTGGTTTGATTTATCCTTGTCTGAAGCATAAAAGTGATGATTCCCAATTGAGATGCCAAGAGTGGTCGCATGTTTTAAGATGTGTCGCAATGTTTGTTGGTATAAACGAAGCCTGTACAGTATCCTTTAGTTTGTTCCATTATTATCTTTATTACAATAGTACATGGAGTTTTCATAAATTTCACTCTACACTTTCCAGGTTCCTTAAGATAAGTTTGGTCTACAGTCTTGGATCCTTTGATTTGAGTAGCAATATTTTATGCACTTAATCTAAAATGCCTCAATCCAAGGATATGTCCAAGTTTTTCTTTTGATAATGATTTGCCTCTATTCATTTTAATGATAGGCCTTTTGCAAAAACGACGTACCATTGCATACTTATGTTGTATAGCTCTGTATGTAAAATTTAGGAGCTATGCGAATTTTGCATCTGACGTCAGAAAAAAAAATAGTGGTCTTATCATTTTGTTAATGAATCGCAAAATATTTTGTTTTAAATGGAAAAATATTTTGAGTACCTGATAAAAAAAATTTCATTTTTTTAATTGTTTGCCCAATAATATACCGAATCAAAAGTTGATTAAAATTTCTCTATACGTTTTTCTCTATTTCAGCTATTTTGCAAGTGGCCCTATCACTTTGTTCATGAAATTTTTTATGTTTAATGTAATAAGCACAAACTTCATTTTAAACAAGTGTATCTTAAACTTAAGACTTCAATTTCCTTCCCTTCAATTGTTGGTTGGGGAAAATGTTTACAACAAATTTTACAATGCTTAGTTGAATTTGTATAATTATGTCCCAAGTCTTTAAAAATATTGAAATTTGGCTATGTATTTTCCCGTCGACCATCGGCAAACTTTTTGTTAGTGATAAAAAGTCATAACGGCCTGGCTTCCTCGTAAGTCTGGTTCATCTTGGACATGGCCTTTCCCTGGAAAGTCTCAGCTGCGTGAAGGATCGGGAATCCATCTAGACTGACTGTGCACTCGGACAAAGTGAATCCATATGGCTCTTTCGACCGAAATATGTGATGGTTCTCTACTAGACATTTGTGCATGCCTAATGCAAACCCAAGACAAATAGTTTACTATTCGTCTTAGGTTTGCATTATCTTATGAATTATCAAAGAGAAACAGTATTATTAAACTTGATTGGTATATTCCTTAATTGTTTGATCAGAAAGTTGATTTCCCTAGTAATATGCAACTTTCAATTTCCCTTGCTGTTTTATCGCTGGGGTTATGGTGGTATTGTGACCGAACTAAGATAGGTTTTGGAATGGGTGTTATAGTGGCTGCCTTAGCGACTTTGATAACGCAAATGCTTGTTTATCATCGAGTTTGCATGTAAGTATTGAATTTGCAGACCGTTTTAAATGGATAGATATGATTTTATTCTGTATATTTTTCCAAGTTAATTTTAAATACATTTTTATGATATTCTTAATTTGAAGTGCGCTTATATATTATTGGAAAGACCAAATGGCAATGGAAGCAGTTGAATTTTTAAAAATACTTGAAGTTTACCAAGAAATATTAATATTTAAAAAAAAAAATATATATATATATACATTTAGCTAAAACTTTAGGGATAGCTAGATGTGTTTAGAATACAAGAATTTTATAATGATCTGGATAAAAGCAATAGTGGTTTTATTTAAAATGATAACCTTATTAAATTGTTGAAACAAATTTATTATTAAAAGTTGCTTTGTAACTGTAATTCACACTAAGTCTTTCTATCGTAATGCATATCAAGTTCATATACAATGTGGTGATATTTAATGTCCAAAATTCCCTCCTGTTAAGGTTGACTACGTGTAACTAAAACTCTGTTAATTTGGAGTATATTTTTATAAACAGAAACTTTACTAAGTTGGAGAGTTAAAAGACTGAAATGGAATAAAAAATCTTTTTACTGAATATCCTAATTCTAATCTCTATTTGTGAATTTTACATAAAGTTACCATGGAAGCACTTTTCTTGTTTAAATTTAAAGCTCCTTGGGTTGAATTTCATGTTCTATTATATTGATATCTTTAAACTGATATATGACACATGTCTAAACATTTATAGTTCAGACTAAATGAATTGCAAGATGATTTTCTGTTAAATTTTGATTTTGGGAACTTATCTCGATAATTCCTTTCATTTTACAAATGTAGCTTTGCTTTGGGGTTATAATGTCAGACAAATATAGCAATTAAATACAAATTAGTGTAATGTAGAAGTTAAAGTGATGAATTACTTGTAGAAAACAAATTGCTTACTATCATTAAAAGCATTAGTTTATTCTTAAGCAATTATGTAGTACTTTTTATACATAAAGAAATTATATATTTTTATTTTCCATCTCAGCATAGTGAAAGTGTGATTGTTATTGATTACTTTTTTATATTTGTAGCTATACAGAAAGGGAATTTTCATATGTAAGATCTTGGCTTCCATGCGTTGTATTTTCTGGTGGTATCACTGTTGCAAATATTGGGAAGCAATTAGCTGTGGTGAGTGTTTATTGTCTTAATTAACTAGTGAATCAACCACTGTTGTAATATAGGTTGAGTGGTCTTGTTCAGATGAAAAAATCAACTTTTGCATGAAAATTATGTAACTCATTAATATGTTTTTTTTGGAGAAGTAGGTGCACTAATTAAGTTTTTAATGAATACTAATTAATTATCTTGGTAAATTTTAACTTGCTCTAACTTAGTAGCTTATTTAATGTTATGACAGTAATCCAGTTCTGGTTGGCCAGGAAAACATATGAAGGCCATAAAAACAGATGCTACGTTGAACAGTAGGGATTAACAGATTTACCAACTTGATATTTTCCCAGCATAATCTGTTCATTGAGGTTTATAAAAAAACCTAACTAGCACACATTCAATTTTCTATAAGCCATATTTAGTATAATAGTTCTTGTGCAATAATTTGGATTAGACTTTTTTCTCGCCCTGTAATACTTAACAAAAATATAATGTTCTCTTAAGTTATGTATATTATTCAGAGATTAAAAAAAATTAATATCAAAATAGTGAATTGATTTTTTTTTCTATTGCTAAATTTTAAAAATTACAAAAACTATATTTTGAATTTTTAAAGAGAAAGCTTTTTGATGTATACATATGAATATTTTTATTTTGAATAAATATTCAACCTCAAAATCATGTATATATTTACACAAAAAGATTGTATGTATAATTTAATGGTTTTTTTTTAGAATGACTTTACAAACAGTGAAAACAAATCACATGCTGAATGAAACCAGTAAGAAAATATAAGATTTATTTATAAAGAAGTACTTGTCATTTAGATTTGTAAAGTGGGCGAGTGCCAAGAATGAATGAAAGACGGCCGAGTAAAGAGTTGGGCTTCTGTATTGTCTGAAATGTATTTTTGAAAATGTGCTAGATTTTTAGGTTTATTATGTACAAATGATGTTATAATGTGACTTGGCATTTGTGTTTGGATGAGTAGATTCTCAAACTTATTATTCCTTAATGTTTTAGAGTTAATCAGACAAGGTTATCTTTCCCTTCTTAGAACCTCATTAGTACAAATATTTTATCATGAATGAGTATTTGCATGAGTCATTTGAGAGAGAAAATAATTCTTTGAACTTAAATCAGCTCTCAATATGCCATCTAGTTATGTATATAAAATGCATGTTATGCGTTTTACACACTGTTTTTATTAATGTTTGTATGATTGGAATTATTTCATCGAAACAAGCTTATTTTACATGTGCTTGTAAGCATTTTTAACATGTTGTAGATCTGTGATAATCTCATTTCTTTTGTGATGTTTATTTGTAAATATTGTGTCGAGTGTTATTTATTTTGTTACTTTGTTATTATGAAGCAGTAATAAGATATGAAGTAACGATTTGTATAAGATGGGTATTAATTTTTGAGATTTGTTTCCATTCCTGTATTGCGAATATTTCTTCACAATATGGGTTTAGTTGTAATATGGTGTAATGTAATTACCTCCACTGAATGTGTGCTTAAAAAGTTGTATGCAAATCAGTATCTCAGGACAATCTCTTGAATATTTACACCTTATTTATATGCTTTGAAAAACATGTAAGTGTATATCATTTTATGCATGTCATCAATGCATAAAACAAATTCAAGTATTTGACAAATAATAAATTTGGAATTGACAAAATGCAACAAAAGTTTGTTTACAGTTAAATACAATGCATAAATAATAATTTGTAATTAAATTTAGTCAATTTAAATAGTGAAATTAAAAAATTTAACTTAACTTAAACTTTGGTCTACTCTTTTACTTATAAAACTTAAAACTAGTGGTTGAATATTAAAAGTGTTGATGTTTGACGGTATAGATTTAAATGTTTCACTTTAAATTTTTGATAGTCATATAAAGTTGGTTAAAGTATTGTTATTTTATTTGTCAATACATCTATGAATAAAGTGTATGTTCTATTAAAAATAAAGAAAAGTTACACTGAAATTTTTTTTATTCAAAGTGGAATTCCTGACTGCATACAAAATAACCAATGTTAACATCTAATTACAAAGGACAGAATTTACAAAATGTCTCAAGTAAACCGAGACTAAAGAAATAGATAATTTGCATGACAAACATTTAACATAATTAGGTATGGCAAACATCTTGGCACAAAGATTTCAAATATGCACAACACTACAATCTAAGATTCCCCATGGAATTTCTTGATTAGTATGGATTAAAGCATATCAAGCTAGTATTCGCGCAGTCCCATTATCAATTTTTACATTGCTACAAAAATAAAAGTATACAGTTTCAAATGCGTTATCCATTGTGAAATATAAGCACAAAACACAAGATGCTCTAAACATACTATTCAGATATAAATGATTGAAAATGCCAGTTTTAGAAAAGATGGCAAGGCATCTAAACAACCCTTACTGACTGAAATATTTACATAATTTTTAGGTTGAAAATATATGCCACATTTAAATTTCTTAATGCTTAACATTTATCACTTTATACACATACAAAATCGATAAATGCAAATTTTAATTGTATCGGTAACTAATCAAGTAAAATATTAAATTTAAAATACTTGTATGGTAAAAGTACATTTATAGAATATAGGTTATATATAATTATTACCCTATAATTTTTAGAATATAGGTAGGTAAAAATTTGAAAGTCAAATTTTAATTGCGTTAATGCTAAAATGTCCATAACACCTTTTAATGGCTATAACAAGTTTCACGTTAAAAACAACTTGTCTTTGCAAGTGCATAGAAGAATATTGTGAAAGAATTCTGTAAAAATGGACGGAACAGTATCACAAACGCTATGATGTTTAATTGTTAATAAAATGGTAGTTTCATTGCTTGGTTTAACAAGTTGACTGACATAGGTCACAAGGGACTGATACCCAATCAATGTATTTCTTAATTCACTTTAAAACAATTGCATTTCCTTCTAAAAACAATGTAACAATTTCATTAAACTGATTTTCTACCACAGTATATCAGAAACCACAATTTACACCTACAAGTACTTGAACGGCGTCATCAATAATTTATATAAAAAAACAACGTCCAAACTTATTTAAATGCCTCTATTTCACAAGTCACTTTAAGAATAATGTACAATTTGCATAGTTAGAAACTAACTAGCTTTTACACAGTAAAAATAATTTTGAAAGAAAAAAGTCTTCCACAATTACATCTACTTTACTTTTAACAAGAACAATAGCCTTCTTCCATAATGCTGTTCGTATTATAGTTCAGTGGTCATTACAGTGCGTCGAATGGCGGATGGATTTTCTGCAGGGCCGATGCCGTTTGTGTTGTCGACATGCCACGGAGACAGCTGCGATGCATGAGAAGTTACTCTCATAATGGCTTGGACAGAGATATCACGATTGCTAGCTGAGGATACGGAGCGAGTTATGGGATTTGCTCCAGCAAATGACGTTTCCTACAAGAGAGAAGTTGACATGTTTTTTTCAGGACCTAATGCAAGCATTATGCTGAATTTAAGCATTTGCACAAAAATATAGAATATTAGACAATTTTATTTATCCCAGAAATCACTTTGAATGTTGGTTTAATAAATAAAAACTAGTTTTAAAATTTTGTTATCTCATAATAGCATCTCATGTTAGCACCTTGAATATTTTTTTTTTTTTTAAAACATGTACTACTAAACAAATTTTATAATGGACAAAAATCATTATGCTTTACTAAAGTTTATGGGTAGTATACTCAAGGGTTCCCAATGAAATCACAGAGTGAAAATGAAGGACTTTTAAGGACCTAAATAATATTTTTTAAGGACCTTTGAAAATTTGTTTTCAAGCATCACTGTATTTATATATGTGACTTTGCAGCTGTTGTTAATATCAAAATCTTACACATACAAACATTGCTGATGTTGCAATCCATTTTTCATATGCACTGTACTTTATCCAAGGATGAGAGTAATCAGAGAACAAAAAGGAGGAAATTCAAAAATTCATTACAAAAGTTTGCAAAAGGAATACACAAAAATTCAACAAAAAAGTATGCAGGAAGGATGATTCACTAATTTTAAAGATACAATGAAACTTTTCATAGTATATAATAATTACATTTCAAATGTTATGAGTTTCTGAAGTAATCTGTGAGGAAACAGGAGCTAAGAGGGAAAATCTTTTGTTTAGACATGAGAAAAAGTAAACTTTTTGCAGGAAGAACTGGTTCAGATCAGAAAAATGAAGATCCTCGAAACAGGGACAAAGAGAATGAAAAAGATTACATAAAAACCAAAAAAGGAGGAAATCTTCCAAAAGGAGAACTCTCATCCCTTTATATCCATAGCACATTAAATGTGCAATTTCCAGGCATAGTATTCATAAGTTGCTACTGCTAAAAAAAAAATCCAAACTCGCCAATAGCAAACTCTTTTGTGGTTCGCTAGAACATGCTGCTCACAAATATTCATCGCGCAGCGTATAGAGTATAACTAAAACTCTGTTTGAATTCCACTTCACCAAACAGTAAATATTAATCAAATGATGTACAAATTGTCGCACACATTTACCTGAAAATTCCGCAGATAAGTAGCGGTCTCGCGGAAATAAGCAAGCCAGAGTTGAGTTTTTATAAATATTGCAATCGGGCACTCATCACCGAAAATTAAGGCTTTTTAAGGACCTCTAAGCATTTTTCAACTACTTTTAAGGACTGGAAAACAAGTTAAAAAATATTAAGCACTTACAATGACAGTGGGGACCCTGATACTAACTGCAGGCTTGTAAAAGATATAAAATTGTACTCAAAATTAAATAAGACAAGTTAAAAAAATTTATTTGATAATTTTTTTTAAAATGAATACAATTTTTTGAATAGGAGTAAGGTGAATTTTTAATTATATAGGACAAGATACTTCTTCTTTTATAACTTATCAACAAACATTAAAGGTAATATGCTATTGTTAGAATAAATACAGTGCAATTGCTAGTAACTAAGAATACAATATAAAATAAGAACACTTCATATTCATGACAGATAAAATAGGTTTCATATCTCCACTTCTCAAAATTATAAATAAAAACACATCCTCCCAACTTACAGTCAACACACGCTGAGCCTCCTTTTTGTTTTCTTGATCTGCTTCTGCAACACCCTGCGTTTTAGCCGGGATAATCTCGGGGGTTACGTTAGTAGCAGCGAAAGAAGTGTTATCGACCAGAGGCGATTTTTTAAGGTTGTTAGTATCAGAAACAGCAGACAAGTGCATAGATTTCATTTGCTGCACTGCATCCTCAAGCAGCTTGGTTAGTTCTACCGATTTATGAGGGGGTTGTTTAAGTTGGTTAGTGGGACTGGCGCCGTTCAAATGCACAGGCTGTTCGGTGACAGGAGAAGATGGTACAGAAATAGGAGTAGTTTTAGGAGCAATTGGTGTGATTTTAGGAGCAAGAGGTAGTTTGAAAGGAATGAGGGGTGTGGCATCTTCACACAACTTGGCGTCTTGCTTTGGGGGTTCGGATGTCAAGGTCACTGTACGTGGGGGTGGGATGGGTTTGCTTGGGAGTTGGGTGGGTTGAGATACCTATTGAAGTGAAGGTATGAAAAATGAAACAAAGTATATAAAAACAAAACAGGTGTATACAAATAAAAAAATTGTTTTTGTTAGGTGTTTGGAGGAAAAAGATAATTGATTTCCCTGACAATTCCATGTCACTAGTATTATTTTTTTTTATCAGTAAAATGCACCAAACAGAACGATAAATTATACTCCAAAGTTAAATTGAATGACAAATTATTAAAAATAAGTGTGAAGAAAATTATAAAAATAAAGAAACAAAACCAAGAGATGGGATACGATTTCACTAAATTTATATTTGTAAAGTCTGAGATAATTTTATCAGCTGCACTCCAGTCATCCATTTAAAAATATATTTAATTAAGGGGCATTTATTGCTTGTTGAGTTTGTTTACTTGTCTTGTATTTACTTTTCCTTAATATTTTGTTTAAAAAAATGGTCTTTATAAATTTTTTAATAATATCACAGAATGTATATCCCCCATATCATATGTAATAATAAAGAAGTACTGTAAAAACGACTTAATTTTGTGAAATAACACAGCGCCCCAAGAGAAAACAATTTGAAATTCTGTAATATTTCTAACAATTCATCATTCGTACAATAAAGCAAATGTAAATGTATTTGGTTATACATTTTCTAAAAACTTTTAAAGTTACTTATTTGCCTGGAATATTTTTGTAATCGTTTTTTAAATTATAAGAGAAACAATAAATTCATTGATTTAATTACAATTAATGTAAAAAAAAAAAACATTTTTAGTTCTGTCTCTTATTTTTTTTTAATCATTTTTTAAATTATGAGAGAAGCAATAAATTTATTGATTTAATTACAATTTATGTAAAAAAAACAAACAATTTTAGTTCTGTCTCTTATTCTTGTGATAATCCCTGGTGTCCAAGTAACAGGAAAATATCAGGCAATTCTGATAATATTAATGGCTTTATCAGGAAATTCATTATACAACTTGCAATTAATAATTTGTAAACAATTTAAAGTTATATAATGAATTTCTTGATAAAATCATGACATTTTCAAATTCAGAGGTCTGATTCGCACTAAAATTCCTAATGTTCCTTAAATTTTTTGTTCCTCCCTAAAATTGTACCTAAATTTTTCGATAATTACTTTAAAAAATTGAAAACCCAGAAATTATCTGACTTTCCTCCAGGTGAGAAAAGTGTATTTAATTAAATCGGCATGTTTGTCAAATTAGTATAATTGTTTAATTATAAAACTGTTATTTTGCTAAACAGTTGTTTGACATCCAGTTTTTAGAAAATTGGTAGTTTTTTGCTGGTACTGAAAAAAACTTTGGAAATAATACGTCTGTGTTGGAAACTTATGTCAGCTTCAAAAGAAATATCTCCAAATAATTTTAAATTATCCCTAAAAATTCAAAAATTATCCTTAACATTTTTGGGAAATATCCCTAAAATTGGTACCTAAATTTTTTTGAAAACTCAGTGTCCCCTGCAAATCCCACAAAGCTTCCTTGTTGTTAGACACCAGGAATTAAGACGGGTTTTATAAAACCAGGGTTCATACTCATTTTCAGTAAAAAAATTCCGAGATTTTTCCAGAGTCGTGTGTTTCATTACGGAATTAATTATTTTTAGCAAGAATTTATTATTTTAGCAAACCAGATAAATATAGTTAAACCTCGATCACACAAAATCTTCCGATAACATGAAAAAAGTCTTTTCTCTTTAACCCATTGACGGTCTTATACTTATATATACGTCTTAGGATCCCCAGTTTTTCTAGCAATACACAACATTTTTAAGTTTATAAATAAAATTTAAAATAAGATATATTTTAGATATTTTTATTAGGATGATAGTCTATAACCTATCTAAAACAAAATAAATAAAAAATAATTAAAAAAAATTATGTATTTGAATTAGAAATATAATTTAAAAATTATTGCAGGGAAAACAACTGGGGATTTTCGCCCATTCCCATGACCGTCAGTGGGTTAAGAATAACTTTTTGCAAGTCTATGTCATCAAATAATTCTGTAACTTTAAGTTCTTGAGTTAAGTTTAAGCAAATCACACCGGAGAGTAGGATTTTTTTTCCAGAGTAAAAATGAGTTTTCCACGTTTTAGAGGGGAGGGGGGGGGGGGACTTTCCCCCCTCAGAATCCCCTGAGCTAAACCCTGAAAATGGTTAGAGATAATAAAAGTAGCCTAACTATGTGTATTAATTGGGCATTATATTGTCTACATAGTAAATTTATTTCATTTGTTGGCAAGCATCAGTTTCAAATTGGGAGTAGTATCCCATACTTTTTGTACAGTTCATAAAGTAAATACATAAGACTTTCTAACGATTGCTTACCACCGAGAAAGATGAAGCAACATTCTCAGGATCAGTTCCATTCTTTGACTTTGCATCCCTGAAAGTTAAAAAAATGAGATATGGCTTAATTTTGCTTCATAGTGAGGCAAAATGACTTAAATTTGCTTATTTAAAGATCAAAAGGTTCTTACTTATGAAAATGGTTAACCATTAGATTATAATTTTTAAAGAAAATATAAACAAACTTTTGAGCTGATAAAATATATATTTTAAGTACAAATTATTTGTCAATCACCAGTAAGAAAGTTTTATATGAATTGAAGAAGTAAGTCATTAAGACAATCTGCTCATTCACTGCATTAGTCTGATTATGATTAGGAAATAAGCTACATATTTGGCTGACTATAAAAAAATTTGGGTTTTTATAGTGTAAGAAAAAGGATTGCACAAAAGTTATACTGTTGCAACTATTCTGAATAAGAAATATCCTAAAGCTTAACACACTGACGGTCCAGGGAATGGGCGAAATTCCAGTTGTTTTCCCTGCAATAATTTTTAAATTATATTTCTAATTCAAATGTATAATTTTTTTAAATTATAATTTATTCATTTGTTTTAGATAGGTTATGAACTATCATTCTAATAAAAACATATAAAAATTATTTTATTCTAAATTTTAATTATAAATTTAAAAATGTCGTGTATTGCTGGAAAAACTGAGGATCAAATAACGTATATATACGTGCATGAATATGAAGTTACATCCACCAAGAGACAATTTCATTGCCATCAAATTAAATAGAATATTAAATGTTAGTGAGTTTCTTTTTTTAAGTTATTGTTGGAAAATGAGTTATTTCACTGATATAACATATAAACTGTAATAATAGATATTAATAAGTAGAGAAATGATTGATGATTCAGGATGGGTTAATATAGTAAAGCTTTTCAATATTAGGATACAAGCTAGTTTTCATTACTTATCATGCTTACTGATAGAAAACAAACATAAAAGCCTTACATTATTTTAAGCGCATGTTTTAGACAATTTTTATCACATTTCAAACCTGCTTGAACGAAATTGGGTGATACAGTCATTTCTTGTCATTGACACCAAAATACATCTTTATTCCTCAAAAATTAGTTTGAAACGTCCCTAGTGACAAATACATTCATTGACAACCAATTGATCTGACAATAACTCTTCAAGGAAGGCAGAAGTGAACAAACCAAGACTATAATTTGAGAAAATAAATTTAATTGTTAAATCTAAGAGATTGTGTTTGGTGTAACGGCTACTTTTTAATATAGAATGATTCAAAGCCCAATTGTAATTACATTATTATAATTGCAGTATACTACATACAAGTAGACATCATTTTGTTAAAATAAGGTCACAGTGCACTAAATGTCAAAATTTTAATTTGACAATAAAACACTAAAATTAAAAATGTTTACCCATTAATGTGGACAGCAGAGTTGTCAGAATCAATGTCCACTAGAAGGTTATTGTCATTTAATAAATCCACAACCAATGGTATTTTTTCTGTTGAAACTGAAAAATATAAGAAATATTTTATAAGAAGAAAACAAATGAATTCCAAACACATATGATATTGATACCAAATTTATAAGGTTAGATTGATTGCCTAAATGAAAAGGTTTAGAAAGACATACAAAATTACACATTTTTCAGCTTGAATTCACAAAGACAAAAATTAGAGCTAAAAACTTATCCTGCATTCTTATGCTAAATTATTAACTTAAAGATTTCTCCAACAAATCCAAATTTTGTAAGGAAATTAGAAAATTAAGGCAACAAAACAAACATGCTTTTAATACAAAGTTGTGATCAATATGAGAATCAAAAATAATGTTTGCAAGGATTTAAAAACATGTGCTACAACAGAAATATCATTGATTTTAAAGCATTTTTCGTTGAATTATGGAATGGAATTCGCCTCGACAGAACCTTTTATTTTACATGTCATAAATTTGTAGCATTTGTGAGTTTGGCTGGGAAATTTGACCTCAGACAGATAGACAGACAAAGCCTTTTAAGCTTCGTATTAAAAAAATTACACACACATTTTCCAACATAGGGACTACATCTCTAACACATTAATTTTATCTAAAATTGCTAACTTTAATTTCAATTACTTCTTTTTCTTTACTATACTGTATTACTTATCCTTATTTGTCAAGTTAAGAGACTCAAAGGTCTAGTTGGGGGGGGGGGGGGGGGAAAGGGAAAAAAATGAATATTTGTTGTTTTGTCTAGAGAGTTTTATTTTTGTACTTGTTACCTGTAATGGATACTTAATATTTTTGTAATAGTTTATCTATATATTTGTTTCAGTATCTTTGCGCTTGTGTACATAGTAAGGATTGCCTAATACAGAAATTACTTTACCTCTTTTGTTTTCCTCTTCCATCTTAGCTTTAAGGATATTGCATTTCATCTGATCAACAGGAATTGCTTTTGCACCACCTGATACTTTTATTTGATTATTTTTTAAAGTATTTGTATCTTTATTGATTCCAACAGAGCCTGATGCCAGGGAGCAGGATGGACCTGGTTCAATACCCTTTTTACAAAGCAGAATGTCATCCACCTCTACTGAAATAGCACAATCAGAACTATAGTTCAAATTCAAATAATTTACATTCAAAAATCGTAAATGCATACAAAACTTTTTTATATATTGCTATGGCAAACTTCAGTTTCATGTAGCCAAGTCACAGTTAGTAGTTTTCTACCTAATTTGCCTTGCATATTTTCTGATTGCTTGTATTAGAATTTTCATAATGCAAAAGGCAGAAAACCCCCGAGAATTATGTTACCAATCTGTCAATGGCTAGACTCGTTCAGCAATTAGTGATGGTATCTGCTAAATAAGCAGATAAGAGTTTTTCTTAAGTGAATAGTTATTTTGCAACAAGTATAGGTTAACTTATTGCTATAGTCCTCTTAAAAAGTTGTTTTAAATGTTATATGAATGTTTTATTGTCATTTTCCATGTGTCTTACTGTTTTAACTTCAAAATGGAACCATGTTTCATACTGAAAATTAGATAAACATTGTATAGTAATAATATAAAACTCAGCAGAAAGTTGAATTGGAAAAACATTGCAGGACAGAAAAAAAGCTATTAGAAATAATTACTTTCAGTGTTGAAAGTTCCAAAATGTGATTTTGGAACACTGTCGGAGCAGAAAAACACGACTTTAGAGCAGTTAAATGTGGTTTTGGAACAGTAAATTATTACATTGGATTAAGAAATTAAAAAAAATATTTGTGCTTTATTTAAGCACATAAAGAAAAATATATATTTTCTATTAATAAAACCAGGCCAGAGAGCAAACCTAAACCGTATGCATAAAGATTTGCTTGTGTGAAAAAATACAAGACATTTATTTTATTTTTAGAGCATCTCTGTAAAAAATATTAACAAAAATAACTATGTATTCCATAAGCATAAAGAAAAATATTTATTTTCTATTATTAAAACCAGTCAAGAAAACAGATTAAAACCAGATGCACACAGATTCATGACCTAGTTCGACAATTTGAAAACTTAGAACATAAAACTGATATTGTATTTTCAAGTGCACGAACCGTTTCCCAACCTGCACGTTGTAACTGACAAAAAACGCACTTGAAGAGCAAAATACACTCTTCAATGCTTTGTTGGCGACGTTCCAAAATAATTTGGAACAATTTCGATTAAAAATAATCACCATGTGGTTTTTGAAGCCAAAAAATGGTCTTTAGGTGCAGTTTAGCACAATTTTGACCGAAAAAAGATTTCTGCCAAAACTTTGGAGTAGGTTAATCAGTTTGGCGCACTTCAGCGCAATTGGAGCAGCTCTTACATCCCTGTACCATACACAAAAAAAGATTGTCTGTATACTCTCTTACATTCAACTTGCTTTACATTCAAGAAAGAAAGAATAAAAAATCTTATACTTGGTTTACTTTACAGTACTCTTCTGTAAGCAAGGTACCAGTTGGCGTCAAGCCTATATGTTTACACATTTAAATGACATATAAATGTACCACCAAGCCTAAATGTTTAAGGTTTATAAATGATTTGATGCTTGTTAGTTTGGATGAATATGTGGTGGTCACTTCAAAAATCCTGAAACATCCCTTCGACACTGGCGATCGCTTTTGTCAAACGATTATAGTTTTGGCCTTGCATGCTGAATGACTTAGGTTCGATTCCCGCCTGGACCTTGCATCCTTCATAAATAGATGTACGATTTGGCGGTTTTCATCTGGTACCCGGGTAACAGAATAGTACCAATTTTACTTTCAGTTCCAAATTATCAAAACTTAATCAGTATTTTATAGCTTTATAGAGCTATGTAGTATTTACCCATTCACATTACTTTTCAAAGAACTGTTTTAAAATTTTGTATCATAACTAATAATAAAAGCCGATTAACAAAATACGGCAGGATAATATAGATAATCTTCATAATAAGCATTTCAGAATTCGTTTTGCTATTTATTAAACAAGACACGAAAGCATATAATTTTAATGCCTAATTAATTTCCATTAAATTAGTGCTAAAAGGAATACCTTACCGTTTTATGTCGCAAAAACTTTCCCATGATTTGAAGCAAGATATCAAAAGGAAAAACATTCTTGAAAACATTGCATTATGTTTATGGATATGTGGAATACAGACAATAATTCTTCAGATACACACAAATACAGAAAATACTAATAACATAATTACCTTCACCATCCCCAGATTCAAGCAACTCTTTCTTCTTATTCGTCAGCGACGTCAACTCATTGTTGATTTCTGCACCCTCCACACAGTTCTTACTTTTTGTGAGAGACTTAATAAGATTGTCCAGTCTATCTTCAGCAGTCTCCTTTACGATGCCATTGGAGACCGGAGAAGAGGGCTTCGCGTCAGAGGTGGAAGGCTCAAGCGCCGATTCTTCCAATGAGGAAGACGGCCGAGCGGTCGTTGGTTTGTCGGTGTCACTTTTGGCTGTGTCCACTGAGGGTTGTGGCAAAGGAAGTGCACTAAGGGAAGAGGCAAGTGTAAGGATGGAAATAGGGAAAAATTATATTATTGCATAAATTTATACATTAATAACTGAATTTCCTTAACATGAATTTGATGAGGAAGAAATGTGTTTATGTTCCCATATCCTTTGGGGAGAACATGTTGAACAATTAACACCAAAGGTAGTTCCTATTAGATGAAATTATTGAGGTTTTACGGTATTGATTTATTGACTGGATATTTTCTTGTGTTAGATAAATAGTTTCTTTCATTTACTTATTGTTTGTCTTCATTTTTTCTCCCAACCTGTGATAGCATTGCTCTTGCGACGATAAAATCCAATCAACTCAACCTGTGATTGATCCCACTTTTTAAACTATTGTTTACCTTTTTGTGCCAACTGATCATAAAGTTGAGATGCAATTTTCCTTCATGAAGATTTTGTTAATAACACTTTGTGTTGGGTTATTTATTTTTCTGAATTTTGATTGGTCAACTGATATTTTCTGGGCATGCATTCTTCTTAGTATTATGCAAACATGTTTGCAGAGACACAGCTTACATTATGCAAATATGTTGGTTAGAGAAGAAAGTTTCTTGTGAAAGGCAGCAGAGGGTATCTGACTGCCTTGGAGTCAGGAGTTTTTGATTATGTGTTAAATAAATTTTGAGTTTTTACTTCAACCTTTTGTCCTCAGTTTTTAATTTTTCTCTACAACAGGGTTCCCACTCTTATTGAAGAAAAAAATTCAAGGACTTTCAAGGACCTTTTTAAGAAAATTCAAGGACCTTTTTAGAAAAATTTAAGGACCATAATTTTAAATACATCAGACGTAAAATTACAAAACGGAGTTTATCGGTGGTCAGGGGTATAGTGGAGTGGGAATATGAGGCAACGGCCATCCTTTACCTTTTTAGAAGGCGGAACGACATTCCCTCATCTAAAATTTCTTTTTTCTCTTTACGTAATACTGAACTCAAAGCCTAAGCAAACAAAAAAGTCATTTCGTGAGAACTTGTTTTCGTCTGGGATCCACAACTTCAGAGCTGAGCAGGCAAGTCCAAGTTTTTGTAAAACACTTGAAAAAGGCACGGCAACTCACACATGGCCATTTCTTTTTCATTAGAAATGAACTGATATATGTTTACATTTAGCTACGATTCATTCAATAGCAATTATCCTCTTCAACAAATGATCTGTATTTGTGGAAGAATTCCAGACGTCAAATTTGTATGGTTCGTCGTATATACAGTCTAAAACTTCCATACACAAATTCACGCCAAATATCTACATTTTTAAAGAACAAAACTGTGACCTAGCACATTCAGTTCTTTGCGCCCTTTCCTTGAAGAATATTTCGCCTCCTCTAATTTTAACGGGAACGCTAACCGATTTATCAACAAAAGTTATGTAACTTTTATTTTAAAAATTTTATATCACGGATTTAATAAATTATTTGTTAACCTCTCAACGTACCTAAGAAATGAATTCGTTCAAGATTAAAAAACAAATGACAGTAAATTTTTACAATCCAAAAAAGTTAAGCAAACCTGCGGTTCTGACGGAATAAACTGGTTAGTGTTAAAAATCCAGATAGGCAAGAGCAGAATGTTCATATTTTGTATTAGCTTTTAAGGTGTTTTGAGATCACGGAATTATGTATTTATATTTTGTCAGATGTTGGGAAATATTTATATTTTGTCAGATGTTGGGAAATATTTATATTTTGTCAGATGTTGGGAAATATTTATTTTATTCCCAGATATTGGGAAAATCAAACTGATAACTTGTTTGAACATGGAAAAAATATGTTCAAAATAGTATTGATTTTTAAATCCTTTATATTAACTTCGCCTTTGAATGTTTGTGAATTTGAATATGTTTAGTTCAACACATAAAATGTTGCTTGAGTGTACAGTAAAGAGACTGGCTGCAAGCGCTCCGCTATGTTGTTGTGACAGAACTGAACAGTTGTTAACTTTGTTTCACTTTAACTTGGCAGTACTGATAATGCTACATTAGCCGAATTGCAGCCCTTCACAACCCAGGGTTGCAAAGGAGTTCCAAGGCTTGCGCTAAGAGTAGAGGACTACTAAAAAAAGTAATACGTAGCAAAAATCAGTAATTTTACTAACATGTATTTTATTAAATTCCTATGAAAATAATTTTATTACAATGTTTTATAAAAAAAAAAAAAAATTGAATCTGTGGGTTCATTAATAAAAGCTGACTTAAAATAATGTTGATTAGTGCAGAAAACGCTACGATTTTAATAATTTGCACCCATACCATATAGAGCACTCTTTACCATTTTTTAAGTATTTTCTGTACCCATTTTCACTGTAAGGGGCTCCAAAACTCATTTTTGCACACATAGCATTTTACTCCTAGGCTGGTCCTGTATATTTGATTTTCCTTAATATAAAAGTGCTAATGGTTTTGCAAATGGGTATAATACATTGAAATTGGGCTGCGAAGAAGTAGGAAAACAATTCAGATGTACTTTAAAATGCAAAATTAAATTTCTTTTCGGTTTGAGAATGGGAAAGTTTTACACTTACAGTTATTTCAAAATTTATTCCAAAAATGTAGCAGCAGTTCTTAAAAATAAATTATACAGTGGCGGCAATAAGGGGAGGAAATTTCCCCGATCTTTTTTAAAATCTAGTGATTTTGATGGCAATATCATATATATTTTAGAGTTTGTTTCCTCCTCCGATTTATACCCATTTTTGACTATTATTGTCACCCAACCGTCACCACTGTCAAGATGACAAAATCGAACTGGATAAGATAAAAAACAGGAATGTCCCAAACAAATCAGGCAAGTAATGAGTCTACATTGAAATATCCCGCTTAAAATTAGAGATGATTGAGATGGTACACAAATTAATATTTTATCAAGAAATTTTAAATCGACTGATGGATTTGAATTTTTCAATTATTTTATTAATGTAGCAAATTTGGAAAGGAAGGATCTATCAAGAAAGAGGAACTTCTCTACATTTTCTTTTTGAAAAGGAGAAAAGCCATAAAACTTTTAATCAACTTCTGCAACAATCACAATCTTTTTCATTCATTTTGAAAACAGATTTCGAGGAGCTACAGAATCTGGGAATTTATCCGAACCCATTGCATGCAAGGCATCTCTGATATTTCGGATATTTTTAAAAATTTGTGTCAATAATATGTTTGAAAATGTGTTATAATCCTTTATAAAGTGTTAAACAATCTTTTAAAATGGGTTGTGCAAAGCAAATTATTTAAAATCCATATAACTTAATAGTTATTAAAGTAATATTAGCAAAATTATTTAAAGTTGTCATTTTCACTCTCCCCCCCCCCAGAAAAATATATATATTTGTTTGTAACGACGCAGCATAGCATTCCCACACCTTTTTATTTTACACTACATCACTGTTGTTGGTCACTTAAAAATTCAAGGACTTTCAAGGACCTTATCCTTTTTTCAAGGACTTTCAAGGACCGTGGGAGCCCTGTACAATTTCTATTTTAGACTAATTAAATTATAGTCTCAATTTTTAATCTCATGAGACTATATTATCTTTACGAGAACTAAGCGAGGGAAATACTGTTCCAGAATATTTTTAGATCTGTAGGTGAGGGTAGCTTGAGAATCAAGGTTGAATGCCTTTCGTAAAGTCTTTCAAGTGGACACCGCCAAATATTGCCACAGTCCCTCTATATATAGCACTTGTCGAAAGACAAGCAAAATGCACAATACATCGAGCGACATGTTAATATTTAAAAACGAGAAGTCAGAAAAAAATGGGAGACACGGCAAAAGTGTGATATATCCGAATGAGCGATGCAATGAGGGGCTGCTGTATCTCTATTGTAAATCCTTCAAAACTTTTAAATAAACTTATCATGAATGTGTAACATTGTCAGTCATCCAAGCACTACAGTGTAGCATCCACATTATATAAACATACAGATTAAAATTAAGGTAGTAGTCTGGTAACTTATGCCTATTTTCATGACTTCTTTGGAGGGTGGTTTTTTATAGGAAAATAAAAATGAATTATCTTGAATATTTAGAGTGTTTTTATTTACATATTGAAAATATAAAAAAAAATTTATTTGAAAAAATTTAATAGTTTATTACTATTATTATTGTCACTCGAAGTTGGAACCTCAAAAAAAAATGAACGTGGGTGGGTGGGCCGGATGATTTTGGCTCTTGATGTTATCTGAAATCAAATATTCTTGATTATTCTTAATCTATAGACATGTCATTCTGGTCGGAACTACTGAAGTTAAATTTCAAGGGTAAATAAAAAAATGGCGGACTTTGAAAAAAAAATCCTTTTATTTTAGCAAAGAAAGGGTTGTAAAATAAAAAGTTAGGGGTGAAAAAAATTCTCGTTAGTACCGACGAGAACTATAAGTGTGTAGAACAGCCTGTTAAAATTTGAAAGCAATCGGTTCAGTAGAAAAAAAGTTAGGACCCGGGCCGACCAGAAAAACAATGTTTTGAGAAAAACGCGTTTAATGCCTGGAACTCCAGGACTTTTCGTACCACGTTTTTTTCCTTTCCTATCCATCTTAGATGCTTACGTGTCAACGTACGATCAAATACTAACAGAGTACTGTGAATTTTAACTTAAATATACTAAAAGCGCAAACAATAGAAGGGTCCAAGCGGTTGCAGCTGCCGGTCGACCTTAAAGGTTGGACTCCGAGGAGCTCTAGGAAACTCGTTATAACTCCCGAAATATTTTGAATTTCTGTCTGAAATTTTCACAGTATATTCTCAAGACATTGTATTTTCAAATTAAGCAAAAAAAAAAAAAAAAAAATTCGATTTTTTGAACCCAAGTTACCAGACTACTACCTTAACTTACACCACAGAATGCGAGTATTGCCTAGTCATGGTAGATGTGATGTTAATATGACAAACTGACTAGCTTTTAACAAATGGATTTTGAATAAGATGTTAAGTCAGAAAAGCATGTTGAAAGAATATCAACCTACCTCAAACCTCTGTCTTCATTTCTACGTGCCTCTGCTAGAGCATCTGTTATTTCCCTGTCCCTCTCACGATCTCGTCTTCGATCGTGTGTAGGCCTGCGGGAATAGCGTTGACTCGGCCGACGATCGAATTGAACAGTCCGCCGAGCTCGGTTCTGAGTTGTTTGGTACTCAGTTTTACCACTGAAATTAAGTTGAATGAACTCATTATCAATAGAAGAAATAATACTGATTTTATAAAATAAACTTGCTCACAGATAATTTTTATTAACATTAGCTCAACACTGTAATTTCTATTGCAGGTAACCATTCATTTTTAATTGAAAAAATGTTTCATGTTCGACAGGATAAAATATCTCAAACAGCTTTTATAATAGAGTTTAAAGGTGGTAACAAATTTAAGTGAAAATATAGTCTTACATTTTGGAAAACTTCCCTCAATCAAATAAGTTAGTAATTGTTTACAAAAACTGACAAGAAAGTTTGAACATCACCAAAAATAAAGTTTGGAAAATATTGTGAAGAAAAACCTAAATTTTCAATGATTTTTGTGGAATTTTCAAAATATTACAAACTTTTCCCTGAAACTTCAAGAAATAAAATTCATTAAAAAATTTCCCATTTTTAGATTCTGTCATTACCTTGAAGCAGGATAACATTTTATAATTGTTTGATTTGTAAAATGGTATAGATTTTTGTGGTTGGTTAGTTAAGTGGATTTTTGTGGCACAAGAGCCAATGTTGGCTATGCTGCGGCAAACATTTGTTTCTTGCGAATCAAAGACATGAAGTATTATAAAACCAAAAACGGGAAGTTATAGATTTTTGTGTTTGAGCAGGAAATATATATATAGTAAGTGTACATATACAAATTACCATAAATAAAGTTTTACTAAAACAAAAATTGGGAATTTACATACTTCATGATATACATTCATAAATCAGAATTAAAAAAAAAAAAAAAAAAAAAAAAAAAGAATATTTAAATGTACATACCTGTACCTGAACCTTGATCCCATTCTAAAGAAGTTTTGTCTTGCATTTGGTCCTTTTTGCCCACCTTTTAACCGGAAGAACGCATGATGTTCAATAGCACATTTCCATAAATGTTTACATGCTTTTTGATTGTGCAACCGAAATACAAATGTGTGTTCTTGCTCTCTACCCTAGAATGGAAACATATTACAATGATCACATAAATGTAAGACATTAAATATCTGCATTTGGTTTCATGCATTACAACATAAAGCTATTTATAAGAAAAGGTAAAAAACATAATTAAAGAAGAAAAAAACATAAAATTTTAATCATAAACTACATGAATTTAACCTAACTTTAATAACATAAAATTATTAATATTTAAAAGAAAGCATATAAAAAAAAAAATTGAATTTTTTAAAATTATATTTCAGTAATTTGGCATTCAAGTGTCTGCAAAATAAAAATCATTGTCTAACATGATATGGTCTCTTTCACAGGTTTCTTGCCAAAAATAAAGCTCACAAAATTTTTATAACCTTGCAAATTAAAAAAAAATATTGTAATGAATCTGATAAATTGACCTAATATTCAAACTTAAGGATATATAAAGCTGAAATTTAAACTTAAATTGATTTTAAAATAAATAAGTTCTTACTTCATCATCATCTTCTACAACTACAAGAGTTAACTTTTTGGACTTGAAATCTAGTCTTGTAATTTTTGGCCAAAAGAATAAACCTATTTTAGTTGAATTTTCAAAGACTAGAATTCCAGTTGGCGTCAGGCCCAGAGAATACTCATTGCCATCTTTTCCCTATAAGAAATAAACATAAATCTGTAAACCTAATATTTTGAATACGCTAATGTTTAAGCGTTGCATTTAACAGTTTCCATAAAATATATACATACCAAAACTGTATGCATATCTACTCCATACATTTCAAGCCATTTGGCTTTATTCAGGTAATTAAGTTCAGCTTGAGCAGATGTTTGACCCCTGAAAAAATCATGATATTTTTTTTACTGTACACGAGGAAACATTTAACATGTTGAGTGCTGCATCAGTTATCGGTGGCTGACAATGAACTTTGCATTTAGGTTCCATCAGTCACAGTATCATACAGTCATCAGTAACTGACAGTGTAAAATATGATATAAAACTAAAAAATTTACATTCTTTTAAGTAACTACTGAAATTTAAAATTTACTTAATTTTTATTGATTACAGAATTGTACAATACGAGGAGGACTGAAGGAATTTCCTTAAAAGTGGTTGTGGCGCTCAACGTGTTAAATTTACATGGCTTGATAACACTTAAAAGATTAATGACAGCTTTGTCGAATTTTAAACAGCAAATTATTTCAGCGAGAAACTGGCATACTTTTCAAAATTCTTGGAAAAATATTAGTTTAGGTTATATTCAGATTAAGTGATTATATAAACTCAAATATGAATGTCATCAGGGTTCCCACTCAAATCACAAAATGAAAATTAATGACTTTTAAGGACCTAATTAATATTTTTAAGGACCTTTGAAAATTTGTTTTCAGGCATCATGTCTATATATAAATTTTTAACAAAGTATATTCAACCAAAAAAGTTACAAGTTGGTGGATGTGTGATACAAATATGTCGGAAAATTCCGATATGGTGCAGATAAGTGGCGGTCAAGCGGGGATAGCAAGTCCGAATTGCATTTTCAAAAATTTTGCAATTGGCCACACAACATCTGCACAAATTAAGGACTTTTAAGGACATCTAAGCATTTTCAAGCAGCTCTAAGCATTTTCAAGCACTTTCAAGGCATTGAAACAAATTAAAAAATATTAAGCATTTTTAATGACTTTCAATGACTGTGGGAACCCTGGCCATGAATTCAAAATTAAATGAAAGCAAACTTATGGACTCCCTTTTGGCTAAAGGTGTTATTTTTTTTGAAAATGTTCGTTTCTGTTATCACAGAGTGGCCACAAAATTCAGGAAAAAAAGTTCCTCGATAGATATCCAAGAAATTCCCTAATTTTACGGCTAAGATTTTTTAAATTTCAACTTTTCCAGTTGTGTAAACACCTTGATTAAGTAGAATATGTATGCCAATTTTTCAAAAATAGTTTTACGGTGGTGAAAAGTTTAAATTATTCTGCAACAAATTTTTTTTAAAGAATACTGCTACAATTTTCCGGGTAAATGGCGCCAAAATTTGGATGAACGGGAAAACGTAGTTTTAAAGCAATAATAGCAAATTTCCCTGTTTTTCATGACATTTAAAAATTTCCCCTGACATTTTCCAGACTCAGAAAGCATCATCACATTTCCCTGATTTCTAGGTTCTGTGTCACTCTGTATTATTAGGCTAGCTCAAAGGACAGATGTTTTAAATTAATATTTGTGCAAGAACAAATAATTTTTAACAGCTCAATATACTTATTATTAACATCAAGTTTATATATAGTCTGATTTTTTAAGGTCTTAAATTGGGTTGCAATAAAAGACGTATTAACAAACAGCAAAAGTCTTGTCTTGTTTGATACAGTTTTTAAGATAAAAAGCAATTCTATAACATTTTTCCTTAAGTACATTGATAAAAAGAATTTGATAAAACACCTACTTGCAAGTTTTATATGTACTTAAAATGTCAATTTCCATTTCTTCTGTTTGGTCTTCGACAAAACGGAACTCGGATACAAAGCCAGGAGTGTGTAGTGCAGGATCATAATCTCCAAGTTCAGCTAAATAAAGAATAAACATGAATAAATGAAGAGAAGAAACAATCTTCTTTATAAATTTTTTAAAGTTCTTGAGTGTGTGAAGGTAATTCATAAATTTTACTTGGAAGAGATTTGGGCATTGTACGAGTTACAAAAATGAGGAAGTGAGGAAAATAAATACTTTTTGTATTTTCTAGTGTTATCCAACGAATATATTTGAGCAATGCAATTATTTTTTATCTTTATGCTTTCAATTAATCAAAAATCGAGTTTGAAATCAAAGCAAAAGTCATGTGACCAAAAACGCATAAAAAAACCCTGACAGTTACGCAGAGATTCCGTCGAAAATCCGAGAAGGAAACTCACTACCTCCTCGTCTAAAACAGGTTTTAGACTGGTTCATCATCTGCGCATTGACATCAAACACAAAAGTAGCTTTTTCCCACCAAATCGCTAAGTGAAAAACTAAATATTTTTTTTTAACTAAATCCAAGTTTAAATTTTTGAAAGAATGGTATTGTTTTTCATGATTTTTTCTCTACTTTTATTTAAAAATAAAACGAAAAAACGTGAAAGTTCTTCATTGTAAGCATGTTGGAGTGAAGACAATAGAACAGCATGAATAAATTAGAAGTGGTAATGCTAAGATAGGTAACTGATAGTAATGAAATTTGGGAAAGAAAAAGCGGAGTAAAAACATGGATCGTTAAACCCATAGTTTGAATATTTTTATGGTATTGGTCATATTTAACAAGTTGCTAAAAAATAGCTGAACCGTTTTTCAAACAGGGTTGCCACTCTAATTAAAGACAAAATTCAAGGACTTTTAAGGACCTTTTTAAAAAAATTCAAGGACCTTTTTAGGAAAATTCAAGGATCATAAAATTACATACTTTAGATGTAAAAATACAAAACTGAGATTAATGGTGATAACTTAAAAATTCAAAAACTTGCAAGGATCTTATCTGCTATTCAAAAACTTGCAAGGACCAAATTTCATAAATTTTTTTAAGGACTTTCAAGAAGCGTGGGAACCCTGTCAAAATAAACATCTTCAAGAAATTATTTTTTAAATTTCATTATAATTACCTCATAGATTCTCATAATATTTTTTTATTATTATTGATATATAAAAAAATTCATACACATCAGCACTCCAAAAAGAATAATAATAAATATTTAAATTTCTGTAGAAATGTCACTCTATTATAACACACAGTTCTTAAGCTATATTAATTAAACATTTAAAAGATTTTGTATCCTATACCTCCTCAATATTCAAGCACAAAAAGCTAAAAGTAGAATAAGATGAAATGACAGAGTGCAGTGGAGCAAAAATTACTATGGCTTCTGCTTGAATTTCATTGTAACAGCTTGGAAATGTGGAATACTCTGGCAGATTTTTTAGCTACATAATAGCCTAGCTCTATTAAGATGAAAATAGCAATATATAATAAATGGATCTTTATAACCAAGTAAATATGTAAAGTTATGCTGTCAAGAAAAATTTCCTTTATTTCAAAGGTTATAAATGTTATGAAACTTTCTTTTATAAATACTGAAAAAAAGGCAGCGTTTAAATTTATTCTCTTAAACTTACTGGAAATTTGTAAAATCAGGATGGTATATATAGTTGAAAACATGCAATTCTGCATTCAATATGAGGAAAAAAAACTTGTTCAAATTAAGGAAGTTAACTTTTGTTCAACTAACACTAAAATAAGTACATTGGTTATAACGTCACTCACACAAATACACATCACAATCTGACTAGAGTATGTTTAATCTACTTTTGAAAACCATTTATTTAAAAGGGTAATTTAGAAAATACAAAGGGATTCTCAACATGCAGTAAGTTTTCTACTATTACTTGGTCAATGTTTACAAGTTACTACATGCCAAAACATTTACCTTCAGTATGCTGTAATCATATTCAGATTTTACATCTTTTCCTTATTCTAAGTGAAGGGCAAGGACAGTTTATATGAAAAATACATAAATAGGCAAGAATAATGCGTAGACAAAAATAGAATACTGGTACTATCTTGCAAGCAATCAACCTCATAAACATCTTACAATTATAGATTTATTCAAATTATTTAGTATATATTCTTATAAAAAACTCAATAAACAAGTTATAAATCATGAAAAATAGCATTAAAATACAAAAGCAATCAACAGTTCAAATGGAAGATTCGAGCATCTTGCAGTAAAAAATATTATAAGAAAATCTTTATAAATTACTTATATTATTTTTAGTTGACTAGTAAATTTTCTAAAATTAAACACATCAGTCTAAAATTTTCTTTAAAAAAAAGTTTTTTTTTTTTGTTTTTTTTTTTTGGTATAAACCAGGTTTTTTAAAAAAAAAATCCTTTTCTAATATATGTGTATATATTTATAAATAAAATTTGACATAAACTAAAATAATTAATGCTCAAATAACAATTAGTATTCCTTTTGAAAATAATTTAAACTAAGTAAATAAAAAATAGTTGCTACATATATCTACACAAAACCTCTATTTTAGAAACAAATTTAAAATGCAACCTATAATTTATGTTACATTACTAATTTTAAATTATTATAAAACATTAATATATCTAGTAGTTTAATATAAAACTAATTGTTGATACACTTGTAAAAACTTCCATTGTCTTTAATTACAAGATTTATTTTAAAACACATTAGAACTTATTCTATCGATAGTATTCGTATAATTTTTCATTTAGAGGATTATTTTCTTAAAAAATAATAGAAAGAAAAGTCAAGTTATTCAGTTAAAAATAGAAGTCATTTACAACTACAAATAGTTTGAAAAATCTAATTATATACAAATAAAAATACAATTTTAATTTTTTCTTTCAAAAAACCAATTTTTTTTTTTTTTAAAGAATAAAACCATTTGGTTTAAACCACACCAACCCTGACTGCAAAATAGAAAATTGAATGATTAATTATCACTAAAAAAATATAATCAATAAGCTGTTTTCAAATTTATATTAGATAAAAAGGATTCATTTGCCAGTTTAGACAAAAAAGTATATGTTTAACTTAAAAGCATCAGTAATACTACTAATTTTACATACTGATTTAGGTAACAATAATCCAATTCAAAAATAAAATAAGTTTAGTTTTTTGAAATGTAAATACAAATCACTCACACTGAAGTGCATAAGCAGAAAGCTCAACAATAGTCTGGTAAGGAGCTGGTAATCTACCACATATAAGATCTTGCTTCAGTTGTAAGAAAAATAGATACCTTAAAAAGAAGATTGAAGTTATGAACTATATTCTACAGAAAAAAAAAATATATATATATTGTTAATAGTAAAATCGTAATTCATATGATTTTATGATGAAAGGTGGTTAACACTTGGAAAAAATAAAACTCTAAAACACGCCTTTTAAAGTTTACTCGCCAACCGGCATTTAAATGTTAACAAGAGCAACTAAGCAAGTTTAGTTTTTCTTTGAGAATATAAGGAAACGAGCCAATGAAGCTTGTCGAACATATAAAACCAAATATCATGTTATAAGTTTTTCACTCTTAAAGTAAAACAGAGCATCCCACAGAGAGAGAAAGAAAAAAAAAAAAAAAAACCTTCAAGAATTCTAGTTCAATTTGTTGTTTTTGTTTCAGGATTTCCTTTGATCAACATTATTTGTGTTAGTCTGGATATATAGAGAATACATTCATTATTTTTAGCAAAAATATTTCCCAAGGGATTTTCATTGAAGTTTTCAGAAATTTTGCTTCAATAAACTAGTTGAAGACCCATTAAGAAATATATTACACCAAACAATAAAAACTTAAGACACATGGTTGCAAACAGCTTTATCTAAACCAAAAATATAGCCTTTGTACAGATTTTTTACATACGTTACAAATTCAATCTTTAAAGTTGTAATATACATTTAAAGCATTTTGTTAAATAGTATCATTATCAGATGTTTGACAAAACTTTTTAATTACTCTTATTTTACACACTAGCATAATTCTGTAAAAAACATTTACACCACAAAAATAAAATGGAAAACTAATTATAGTTGACGTATTTACAAAAAGGCCATGAAATTATTTCAATGTAGCTTAACATGTCTTAGTCTAGGTCAGGGAACGCAGTGAGTTTTCTAAATAAATTAGGTAGGTATTTGTGGGATAATTCCAAAAAAAAAAAAAATCGAGAACACTTTAGGGATTACTAAACATTTTTCGGGATAATTCCAAAAAATGTAGGGGTAATTCCAAAATTTTTGGGGATAATTTAATATGAATATTTCCAGAGGAAAAGATTTTTCTTCTGGAGGATTATCTGTTTCTTTCTGCAGGTTTTGAAAGAAAATCAGAGAATTTGAGATTTTTAAATTTTTAGGAATAATTATCAAAAAATTAAAGTACAATTTTAAGAAGAAACAAAATTTAAGGAATATTAGGGTGAATACGACCCGTGCTAGCAATATTCAATTGTGTACAAGAGGCCTCATTTGGTTCCAAGATGCACAACACATTTATTACAACACTGAAAACTTGGAATACAATAAAGATAGGCTACAAATTATATAATTGAAACAAGAAATGATCTTGACCTACCTCGTCAATTCTTCTCGTAAAGAATTTGGTTCAGATGAATAAAATTTTACTCTAATACGAAAAGTGTAAGGTGGCCCAACTAAAATATAAATAGAAAAACATTGAGCATCAAACAATTAAATTCAAAGTTGATTAGTTTTTTTGTGTAGAGGTGAAATTTGGAAACTTATATAAATATATATTAAGATTAATGCACATTCATTATCATTCATGATTCGACCATGACGTCCTTCTAGGATCAGAGGATCTAGCAGGACGTCCGTGATTACCTCTTCTTAGCTTTTACTGACCAGTTTTTGCAATCATGGTTTTCACTTTGTTCCATGCACCTCATTCCTGATTATCAAGCCTAAATGCTCTGTAAATATTGATGATCCTGCTCTTTCTCAATCTGTTGTCCAATTCTAATATTCCTGACACAGATTCCAGTGGCTTTGAATCACTTCAAAGAAACATAAAATAGTGAAATTCAAAACTCTAACCACCCCTGTGACCATTAGCTATGTTTTCAAATAATAATTTGAAGAAGTGGCCATCAGTTCCCTTCTTATCCCCAAAATGAATCTTATTTGAACCGACTTCCAGGATATTTTCACACAAATTCAATCTGCTGCGAGCTTGAATGCTACTTTCAAAATGTCTGGCTCCTGCAAAAATTCAGGCTTTATTTAGATCAAGGTGTTTTGGAGAACATGAACGAAGAGAAACAACCAAAAGCTCTCATTGAAGGAATCAAGGAAAATGAAAGTATGCCCCAGACACTTAAGATGTTATTTACTGAATAGTTGAGGCAATTTAAATTCAGCCACCATAATAAAGACGTGGAGGAAAGTTATCGATACACAGAATGTAGATTATGGACAGTCAGATGAAAGTAGCTATGAGCTTTTGGAATTAGTCATGTAACTACAAGCAGGGGGGTAGTGGAGCGGGAAAGCATGGAAACAGCGATCCTTTACCTTTTTAGAAGGAGGAATGGCACTCACTGACCAATTTTTTTTTCCACATTTGTATTTTTTTTCCTTTATATGACACTTAATGGGAAGTCAAGTAAGAAAATGAAAAAGTTCTTTCATGAGAACTATGTTTTTGTTTTCTATCCACAACTTCAGATCTGAGCAGGCAAGTTCAAGTATTTGCAAAACACTTGAAAGAGACGTGACAACCCACACATGGCCATTCCATCAACAATCCAACACATGCTTTAGACTCCATCCCCCTGTCTTTTAATGTCTCTATACTACTTCATTAGAAATGTAGTGAAGTATGTTTACATCTAACTATGATTCATCCAATGCCAATTATCATCTTCTTCAACCAATGATCTGTGTTTGTATATGAATTCCAGCAGTCAAATTTGCATGGTTCTTCATGAATACGGACTAAAACTTCCAAACATAAATTGTCCCCAACTATCTCCATTTTTAAAGAACAAAACTGTGGTCTGGCACAGGCAGTTCTTTGCGTCCTTTCCTTGAAGAATGTTTCTTGTCCTCTAATTCTAATAGGAACGCTAACCGATTTATCAACAAAAGTGAAGTAATGTTTTTATTTTTATAACACCCATTTAATAATTTAATCGTAAACCTTGCTTACTATAAGAAATGAATTCGTTCAAGAGGATAAAACTAATGACAGTAAAAGATCTGTTGTTTGGACAATCTAAAAACGTGAAGTACACCTGCGATACTCAAGGAATAAACTGGTTGGGCACTAAGAATGCAGATAGGTAAGAGTAGAACGTTGATATTTTGTACGAGCTTTTAGGATGTTTTGAGATCATGGAATTTTGCACAGAATTATATTGGCTTGCCATATATTGGGAAAATCAAACTGATACATTGTTTGAACATGACAAAATACATTCAAAACAGTATTGATTTTTTAACTATTACTTACTTAAACTCAATAAGTAAAGATAATGGAACTGGGACGCACAAGCAAGATACATGGGAGGATGCTTGCTTTCCCCTAGTTGCTTAAATTTTTATAAAAGTGGAGAAAAAGACCAAAGTCACCCCTATCGAAATGACAAACCAAACTGGATAAGAATAAAAACCAGGAATTGTCCCAAGTAAATCTATACTTCTCGCAAGTGAAGAGTCAACATTTGGATATCCCTCTTAAAATTAGAGATGATTAGGATGGTACACAAATTAACATTTTATCAAAAAATTTTAAATCGACTGATGGATTTTAATTTTTTAATTGATATTCTTTTAGTTTTAATTTCATTTTAATTAATGGAGCAAATTTTGGAAAGGAAAGGGTCTATCAAGCAGACACACATCCAGGGGGAGGTTTTTTAGGGTTAGAACCTCCCTAGGATCCCTAACATCCTGGTGTTTTGTAATGATCGAATAAGAAATTCTTAGCAATCGTAAATAATTTCAAAATAATACTTTTTAATCTACCATTATTCAGACAGACTTTGCCTACTGTAACACACTAAAGTAGCTATTACGTCCAAAAAACTTGGAAATAACGGATTTGTCAATCTCCTACCATTAAAAAATCATTAAACATTATTTTTTGTCTACCTAAGTTCAAAGTAAAAAGTCGTTTAAAAGAAATGTAAAACTTTGTATATTTCAAATGAACGTTGTTATAATTGATTTAAGGTATCGGTGCAACACGCCCTTGTATTTCAAGTGAAAATATACAGTAAAATCAGCCTGATATTGGTGTTAGTTCGTTAACCTAAAATATTACTCCTTATGTAATTGAATTTAAATAAACAAAAAAAAAAAAAAAATTTCATATTAATTTATAGTCCAGAAAATATGGGATCTAGATAAAATGTTATCCCATGTTAGATTGTTCTGTATAACTCGAAAACAGAACATTTAAAAAAAAAAAAAATATTTTGTCGTAACGTAGGTGACAGATTAAGAAACTGCAAAAATAATTATAACATGTGACAAATATGGGATGAGAAAGTTTTGCACAAAAATTATTTTTTTTACAGAGAAATACTGGAACAAACTTAGCAAGCATTTATTAGAAACTTGATAAACCTTTGTATAATAATAATAATGGTAAAATATGTAGGAGGGTAAAGTTTACTTACTTTTTACTTGTTTCTTAATTAACTTTGTTGGATCCAACCAATGCTGAAAGTTAAAAAGTAATTGCTCAAAATTTAGAAATCTTAAAAATCAAATATTCCAAGCAGTTAATACCAAATTTAACACTTTATTAAAAAAAAAAAAAAAAAAAAAAAAAAACATGGAATAATACTGTTTATAAATGTTTCATCTTGAGAAAAGCAAGATTTCTTTTTATCAAAATTTTTTTACCAGTGTCTAAGATACCACTCCTACAAGTTGAAATATCAGTATTGCAGTGCAATATAATGCATACAGAAATCTACATTTAAAATATGTTTCAAATATTAAAATCTTATTGTAAGAAAAAATCTATACCTAAAGTGAATGGAAAGATGTATAGCATAAGAGGTAAGGTGATTTTTTTCATTTGGCGAATTTGTAAGATAAATCGCAAAAATCAAAAACACAATAACTAAAACTTAAAATGTAAAATAAAATAAAGTTAAAACATAAATAATAATAAAAATTAAGCTAAAATATAAATATTAAAATTCATATTATTAAATAATTAATAAATAATTAAAATTAAAATATAACCTAAAATAAAACCAGTTGACAGAAACTACATTTATCCAGAAAAAAAAAAAATAGTCGCATGAAATCATGCCAAAGATGAATGAATTAGTATTTTACAAAATTCTAAAATTTTATAAACATATAAAAACAATTTATGAAAATCTTATCAACTAAATAGTTTGTAATTAAGTACAGGTGTTAATTTATAATTAAGTAAGTAATGCGGTTCAATTTAACATACGCTCAGGAAACAAATCATACAATAAAAGTAAACAATTTCCATAAGTTGGAGATGAACTAGAACAGGGTTCCCACTCAAATCACAGAATGAAAATCAATGACTTTTAAGAACCTAATAAATGTTTTTAAGGACCTTTGAAAATTCATTTTCAGGCATCATGTCTATATTTAAATTTTTAATAAAGTATATTCTACCAAAAAAGTTCCAAGTTGGTGGATGCGTAATACAAACATGTCGGAAATTTTTGATACGGTGCAGATAAGTGGCGGTCACGCGGGGATAGCAAGTCCGAGTTGTATTGTTATAAATTTTGCAGTTGGACAACATCTGTAAAAATTAAGGACTTTTAAGGACCTCTAAGCATTTTCAAGGACTTTTAAGCACCTCTAAGCCCTTTTAAGGCTTTGAAAACAAGCTCAAAAATACTAAGCACTTTTAATGACTTTCAATGACCGTGGGAACCCTGTAGAAGGAATACTTCCACTAACCATTGCATTCTGTTATAAACATTTTAAGCAGTGGCTTCAATCATCACAGAAGCCTTTAATCTTATATTTTATTCTGTTACATCTTCATTAAAGGATATTTAAGGAGATGTCCTAGTAAGGATCATTCCCTATACTCGCTACGTTACAATTTACAAGCCCAATACTTTCTATAACCACCTTGACACTTGACGAGTAGGTACGAAAAAGATCCCTTCATGAAATGACATAAGTTGTTTTCATTTAATGTCTATCTATTGCAAATGAAAATTAAGATAGTAAATGACAAAACCAAATGGAGCCACTGCATATGCATTGGCGTAAGGATTTTAAATATAAAATATATTAGATGCTATTTTCGAGTTTTTAATTTACGTCATTTCATTAAGTGATCATTTTCGTACCTACTCGTCAAATTTCAAGGTTTTAAACAAAGTACAGTCAAACCCCGTTAACGTGAAGTCAATGACGCCGCTGAAACTGTTCACGTTAACCGAATTTCGTGTTAAACGAATAAATTAACATTAAGTTTTAAGTGCAGAGAATTGCTTTTACAGTCAACTCGGGATAACTCGAAGTTCAAGGGATTGGCCAAATTCTCCGAGTTATCCGAAGTTCGAGTTATTGAATGTCATTTTCGATTCAAGACATAATCTTGGGACCTAATGAAAACTTTGAGATAAACGAATATTCAACTTATGAGACTTCGAGTTATAGCTAGTTGACTGTACTTTGCGTTAAACGGGATTTCATGTTAAGCGATTTCACGTTAAAGGGGTTTGACTGTAGTTTTTAAATGAACTGGGTTAGAAGGTTGTAACATACCAAGTATAGGGAATGATCCTTACAAGGACTTTCTCTTAAATAAATTGTCATCATTGATGAATAATGGAAATGACATAAAACACACCAAAGGGGAGTTGGTACCCGAAAATTTAGAAAAAATTAATTTTGAGTTTATTATGGTTCATAAAAATTTAAATTCTTCCCTTTAAAATGATACCTCATGTGTAATAATACCTCATTTAGAAGCATTTTTAATAATTTTTTTGAAGATAAAATTATGAACTATTAATCAGAGATGAGAGTGATCAGAGAGCAAAAGGGAGGAAATCCAAAAATTAGTTAAAAAGTTTACAAACGGAATGCACAAAAATTCCACCAAAAAGTATGCAGGAAGGAGGATTCAATAATTTTAAAGATACATTGAAATTTATCACACTGTATAATAATTACATTTCAAATATTAGGAGTTTCTGATGTAATCTGTGAGGAAAGGGGAGCTAAGAGGGAAAATCTTTTATTTAGACATGAGGAAAAGTATACTTTTTACAGGAAAAACTGGTTCAGATCAGAAAAATGCAAAACCTGGAAACAGGTACAAAGAGAATGAAAATATTACATAAAAAACAAAAAAGGAGGAAAACTCTCATCCCTGCTATTAATGTAAATAAACTTTTCTTTAAAATGCATTTATCTCATAATGAAATTTTTCATTACTCACGTACCTTTTCTCAGAAAATACTTGATATAGAAGACTAATTCTTTTTTCATCTCATTTAGCAGACACTTGTTATTCTACTGAAAATGGGTTTTAATTATAATGCATTTGCTTTTTTTTTTTTAAAATAAATTATTGTGTAACTCACTCAAATTTATTAAAAATCACAAGTTTTTTTTCACGAAATAAGCCAGAACAAAAAATGTTTTTAAAATAATAACAAAACCTTACTTTAGTAAATACAGATACATAAAATGAATATGAGATAAAAATTTTAAGTAGATGGCTTGAGCAGTTTCTGAGAAAAAGGTACTTGAGTAATGAAAAATGTAGTACATTACTTAACATTTTTAAAGAAAACATTACTTACATTTATAGTTCAAATTTTTTTCTTCAAAAAATTATTGAAAATACTTCTAAATGAGGTATTATTACAAATGAGGTATCATGTCAAAGGGAAAAAGTCAAATTTTAATAAACAACAATAAACTAAAAATTGACTTATTATAAATATTTGGGTACCAACACCCTTTAAAGATCAAATAAGTTGTTTACAATCCTCAAAGTAGAGTCAAAAGGGATGTACAAAAATATCTAGATTTCAAAAGTAGATGTTCTGATGTTGAACGTTTTGATTTCGATCTAGCAATTCTTACCTGTACATGATTGGCATCAGTAAACTGTAGACCAAAATAATCTTTTTCCGTAAGATCTATATGATAAAAGACCTGTTCATACAATGCGCTGCCAAGGTCTCGTTTCTGTAAATAAGAACACAAATGAGACATTGGTAAATTATTACAGGAAATTATAACGTTTTGTAAAATCACAAACTGGCTTGATCTTTTAAAGTTAATAAAACGATTTTAAGTTACGTATTAAACAAGCACATCCATACAACTTTGCAAATACTACTAATGAAAATGTTTTAAATTTATGCAAGAAAAATACTGAACAGTTAAATTATGGGTTAATGCATATTATGTTTAAGAGCTTAGAACAAACATATTATTTTATTTAGTTGATACAATTTTTTAACAGGTTAAAAATATTAAGCATAATTATCCTATAAAATGATAATAGGTATATTTAGTATATATACATTAGTTCCCAAAATTCTTGGTACAGTTAAAAAATTAGTAGAATTTTTTGTGCTGTAGCCTAGAATTGAATTTGAATATTAACTTCAATATTTTATTTTATATTCTGAATAAAACCTAATACTTTAAGTATAGAATTGTTTGATTTTTATAAAAAATATAAATTTATAGAACCAGAGAAAAAATACCAAAAATAGTGTTCCTACACTATAAATTGTTCTAATAAGTTCATTAATAAAATTAATTTCATACAATTTTTTTTTTGCATTGTGGCAACATTTAAAGAATATATTGTCTGTAATATTTGCTTTCTCAATTCATTAAAATCTATTAATTATTTAAAAAGGCTTGCAGTAGTAAAGAAACAACAAACAGCAGCATAAAACTGATTATATTTTATTGTAATAGTGGTAAATCCATTCGATGCATTGTTAATGCAAGCATGATAAGAGATTTATTGTATGGAAATTTACAAAAAATCCATGTTTGTGTTTTTTTACTTCAATTTTATCTGAGACTGTTTAAGGAATAGTCAGATCAGCTGGAATACATAAGTGTTCTGTCCGAAGAATTTTTTTTGTAAATGCTAAACACAGAAAGCTTTGCCTTTTTTCTGCAAAAGCAATGATAAATAAGAGTAGAATTTTTGGTTTCGATGGGCGCATAATTGTATGGAGAAGAAAAATAATGAATTAATCCCAAAATTTTTGTTGGAACGGTAAAGCATGTTTGTTGAAGTGTCCTTGTGTGCAGGTACTTGTCAGCACCAGGACTCAATAATTTTGTGTTTATTGATGGAATAATGAATCATGAACTCTAAATTCTGATCAATAAATTAAATTTGTAAGTTGGAACTTTGGGTATTACAAATAATTTTTTTTTTATCAAGATAATGATCTGAGCACACAGAATTCAATGTTTGCCTTCGTTGCATCTATAATTGTCCACAAAATCTAAAAACACCACCTCAGATAACAGATTTAGGAAAAAATTGGAGGTCAAAGTAAGAAGAAACGATATTAAAACGAAAAGCCAATAAAAAACAGTGTAATGATTGAAGATGAGGGGCATTGATGCAGAAATTTAAAAAAAAATCAGCGAAATCTATGCCCAATCGTTTAAAAGTTGTTGTGAATGCTAACTGATATCCTACTAAATTTTAATTTACCAAAATATTGCAATAAATACTATATGAAAAAAAGTTTTAAGTATACAAAGATTTTTGGAAGTGTACTTTTGGGAGATATTTTATGTGTTACTTTTAGATTAATGATTTTTCTACAATTTTTTTTTTTACTGTGCATTAAAATATTTTATGTAGTTTTATTAATAAGAAATTAGAGATAATTTAAAAAATTCCTAATCTGAAATATTAATTTTTGAGATGGATTAGAATGATAGCTTAATATGTGATAGAATGTAGTTTATCATGTGTTTATAATAATTTTGAATTTTTTTTCCAGTTTTTAAAATACTAGACATATCTTTCTAAAAGCAATGAGGTTTCCAGTAACAAAAGAATTTTAAAAGGAGCCATTAATAAATAAATTCAGAAAATGACATTTCAAAGCATAAAAACTTGGAAATCATATTTCAATATTTTCAGAAAGATAAATCTTTGAGAAAAAATAAAGTTAAAAGAAATATTTTACAATTTATTCAGCAGAGTACTAGTAAATATTTTTTAATGGTCTCTTGATATTTTTTTTTTTTTTATTGCTGATAAAAATCATCAACAATCTTGTATAATTCAAAACGATCTCCTTCAGTTAAATTAAAAATGTTGATGAAAATTTATTTATTGCAGAAATCCTCTTATACATAATTGCTGGAACTAAATTTTCGTATATTTCAAAGAAGAAAAAAAAAAAAAAAAAAATCAAATTTTGTTTAACACTAGAATTTGAATTTTTCTAATTTTTTTTTTTTTTAACAACACAGAAAATAAATTGTCTCTTGAAGAGTGAAGAGTCTATAATTTTGTCGTTGTAATGAAAACAAACATTTAGCTCTTTATTTTATAGTTATACCTGAAAGACATCTGGATAGTTTCTAAATTAAAACATACAAAGACCTCCATTCTATGTCACATTTTACAGCTTTCAGTGTTCAGTCTAGTAGAATTATAAGCAATTGAAAAGATAAATAAAACGATACTTTCGTACTGTTCGATAAAAACAATAAAATAAAAGTTTTACTGAAAATAACTTTTAAAAACTTATGAACACATTAATTCTGAGCAATGTATTTTCAACAGAAAATAAAAGATTAAGTGTTTTTAACAATTGCATACGATTTTTAATTTTTAATCCAGAAGAGGATGCTAGTCCTACAGGTCAACTTCCAAATTACTATTCTGACAGATTATAAAGGTTGTAATCTGCAAAAAACAGAAAAGGGGAAAAAAAAAAAAATCCCAGTTCTTGAAATAGTTTATTTAAAATCTTTGAGGGAAAAAAAACAAACTGGAGAGCCTAAACAAACCATTCGATGTTTTCCAAGCTAGTAGATACATTAGCAATCGTTATTTACAACTCCTTATGTTTGTGCAAAAATGCAAATTCGAATTTGGAATGTTTCGTAGAAATAATTATACCGGCCTTTTTCCCAAGTGATAATACAGGTTTTGAGTTTGTTTTGGGTTTTTGTCAAATAAAGCAATCAAGTAGATACCAAAAGGCTAACGTGAATGTTTGCATCTTGTAAGAAATAGAAGGAGAGATGAGTTCTTTCGGATTGGAAGATCTGAGTATGGTTTGCTATTCGCGACAACTCGCGATTTTGCCTGATTTTAGACAATATGACACACATGTATTTTTTAAAACCAAAAAGTAGCTAAAGTTATATTTATGTTTTTCTTTTGGTATTTCGAAAGCTATACCGTACAATGCCCAATTGTAGTTTGCGATTACCCATAAAACCTAATATTAAAAATGAATGTTTTTAGACCCCCCCCCCCCGGAATTTGAAAATGTGAAGAAAAGATTAACACAGATGAAAAGAGCCTTGCGTCCGATTAAAATACATTTTAAATTATACCTACTTAACTATCAATTAACACTTCATTAGAAAATCCGATAAATATTTAAAAAAAATCAAGGTTGAAACGGAAAGCTTAAGTTCTCTTGCACCCTCTTGTATAGATACTGCACCCTTTTGTAAATAATACTGCCGGCGTCCATGGATCTTTCCCAAAGATTGCGCTAATCAAATCCGACTCATATTCAAGAATCAAGACCGGGACCCACTTACAAGTTTAGGGGTCTAGGACAACAGAACATTTAGAGGCCCTTTGACAGCTTGACACTTACCAAATAATAATAATAAAAGCCACATTATTGTATAAATACATAAAATAAAATAATGAATCAACTTTAATACAAGAGTTAAAAAGCCGCAAAAAAATATAGTTTGAAAACTACTTACAGTAGTTTTTTTTTAATTTGTGATATAGATTGAAACCATAAACCATTTTAATAATTATCATTGTAAGTTCATGACGTTAATGGTGCAACAGTTTTTTACATACGTTTTCCGTTCTGTCACTTTTTCCGTTTAGCTTCCTTTTTGCTGAGTCAATAGATCAGAGATCTCTGATTGTTCTGACCATTGAAAAACAAATCCGTAATGATTATAATATCAGAACATTTCGTTTAGGAAAAAAAAAAAAAAAGAGTATTCGTAAGCGAAATCAAAGTGTAATTAGTTTACACTACAAACCGATACAAGTTTACGATTTGAATATGCAAAAGATGACTTGCATATAAACGTGCAGGAAACGTGAAATTGATTAGATTGCATAAAAAAAAAGTTTTGCAAAAAAGTAACAAAAAATTAGCATCATTAATTAGTTTTAGGGGCTCCCATAAAATTAACGTCCTGCCTTAAATCAGGTTCTGCCTTCACGAATAACACCTGATAAGTAATAACGTTTTTTTTTTTTTTTTTTTTTTTAATGTTTCGGAAGGATAACCAGACAAATGGAGAAGTAATTTCATAATACCGTTGTTTCACTTTAGAGCAAGATTATAGGTGCAATAAAAGCAAACTTCCCACATTGCTAATATTGAATTTCAAATATTTCATTTCTTTACCAACAAGAATACACATAGATTCTTTTAGAATTTATAGCCTCGAAAACTCTTAAATTTTAAAAGCCGTGTGAAAACAGCAACAATAATATTAACAACAACAAAAAAACCTTAGGAAGGATTTTTTCTTCTTAAAAAGATCTTTAACAGTTGAAAGGAATGTTTCAAAAGAGATACAGATAGGCACGGAAGGTAAACTTTTCTAATTCAGGTAAAGGTGATCCAAGCATCACGTCCTGCCGAAGATTGCCGTGAAGCGTTATTTAAAAAGAACACGAATAACCATAATAACTCCCAAGAATAATGAACGACCTTAAGCTTATGATTTTTAAATGGGGATTTAAATTCCATTCTGAACGTACCGTAGCAAAAGCAAGTCGCTAGGAAAAGGACATTCTATTGGTACCAGTTGCGCATCGCCAACCGTGTATGTCGAAGAAATATAAAAAGTGAGTGGTCATTTTTATCATCTCCCACAATAGAAGAAAAAAAATTAATATGAATGAAAGCAAGCCCGTGTCAGGTCACATAATCCATATATAGATACAATTTAATCGATTTCTTACAGAAAAAGAAATCGTAACACCATTGTTATAGTTGACAAAGTAATAATCGAAAGAAACCATAGAGTGTCAAAATGGGCGAATAAGTCCGATAACGAATAAAAAAAAAAAAAACTTTATTTTGAAATGTTGAGTTAGCATAACTCGACATAAGGTGGTTTTTCTATTTTTAATTGTTTTGAAATCCAAGACTCTGGAATTGAATATTCACCTGTTGAGTGACTATCCATTAAAAAATAAATAAAAAAATCTTGAAGTGAAATATTTTTTTAAACAGTAATGTCTGAATAAGAATTCAAACAAAACTTTTTAAATAATTCCAAAATTTTTTGGTATTCACATAAACGTTTATCAGGGTTCCCACTCAAATCACAGAATGAAAATCACTGACTTTTCAATGACTTATAAGGACCTTAAATAATGTTTTTAAGGACCTTTGAAAAATTGTTTTCAGGCATCAAGTCTATTTATAAATTTAATAAAGTATATTCTACCAAAAAAGTTACAAGTTGGTGCATGCATAATACAAATATGTCAAAGAATTCCGTTGCGGTGCGGATAAGTGGCTGTCATGCGGGGATAGCAAGTCTGAGTTGTATTTTAAAAAATTTTGCTGTTGGGCACCCAACATCATCTGCAAAAATTAAGGACTTTAAAATACCTCTAAACATTTTCAAGGACTTTTAAGCACCTTTAGGCATTTTCAAGGCCTTGAAAACAAGTTGAAAAATATTAAGCACTTTTAATGACAGTGGGAACCCTGGTTTATACAGAGTTCATCCTAGAAATGAAAAAGGGCAGGGTGCTATTTTCCAAAAAAAGGGCACTTCCTGTTTACGAGGGCACTTTTATGGCAAATTGCAGAAATACGCGTTTTCTGCCACAATTTCAATATTGATACACTTTTCTATCATGATAAATAATTTTCAATATTCTGAAGAAAAAAAATTATAATGCAAAAATCCATGAATCAAAAACTCGCTCAGAAACTTAAAAGATATCAAAAAACTGATAGAATACTTCAGTCCTAATTCTGTTGGAATGAGACTGAGAAAATTATTAAAATTAAAGTGCAATATACACAGTAAAATTTTCATCAAATAGTAATTTTTATAAAATTATCAATTTATAATACAGTAAAATTAAGATAAGAATGTTTTAGTATAATCAAAATGTGTTAAGATAAGAACTTTTCACTCTTTCAAAATTTTCTAAAGTTTGAATGAATCAACCTTAAAAAACTTCATCTCTTAGTTTTGCTATTGTCAGATAGAGAATAGAGTTTCTCCAAATTTAACATTATTCATTGTGAGATATCACAAGGAGTATTTCGACTCAAGAACTTGGACTATGTCCTGAAATTTTTGCATTTTTTTATTTTCAAAATCGGATCAAATTTAGCGTCAAAACGGCGATTTTTTTTGCCGTGCATACCGCTATTATGTAAGCTATAATAGAAGTTTTATTTTTTAAAAAATCGGAAATAATCTGGGATTTTGGTTGCATTCCTGTTATGTTTAATTTTAAATATGAAACGGATGTTTAGAAATTAATTGGTAACAGGCAAATTACCAAAAACACCCCTTAAATTTAACAGGAGGACATCACGATTACGCGTGTCCAAACGGAAATATTCTTTTTAAATTCTTAGTGTAAACATTTGACAGTTATAAACGTTTAACTAAGTTATTCAAGTCTTTCACAGGGTACGCCGCCCCTCGAAAAATGCCTAGGAGGAACTCTGGTTTATAGATTCACGTATATTTTGTAATAGAATAGATAATTTACAAGTGGACGTGATGGTAGAATTTTACAAGTACACATCCGCCAATCTGTTTTCAAATTATGATTCTTATACTTAACTTAGCGACACACGGAGGACACCTCATTAAAATTAGTTAGTTGGTTTGAGTATTGTCAAACACCTAAACAAATAAAACTTATAAACTTAAAAAGAGTTAGCAATAGAAGAAGCTTGTAAACTTTTAAAAGGTAAAAAATGGTTCATATTTGTTTTCTATAATAACTAGACTGGTTTCATTGGCAAATGAATTTAAAGTAATAAAATAAACAGTAACTTTTTCACTGAGATATGAATTTTAAATAAGTAGAATTAGTTGTAATATATAACTAATCAGATAACTTATATTATTATAACTGAAAGTTTTCTTTGCATAAAGTTTACATAAAGATGTTGAACATCACACAACTTTCAATTCATGGCATTAACATATGATACGGATTGTCGTAGTTTAACGTTCGTATTTTCATTAAAAAAACCCCTCTCCATAATTTGGCAATATTTTTAGTGATAGTTATTTTCACAAACCTCTCCGTTGGCGAGCTTAGTAAAAAAGTAGTAGCCAATTTCTAGTTCTAGCTGATAAAATTGACGAATAGAGAGATGGCATAACCTTTGTATAGGCTTATCAATAAATGTAATTAAACTAGGGGTGTGGAACATCGCACAACTTTCAATTAACTGATGTGGATTTGTGTCATTAATCGTTTTTATATTTTCATCATTCGCTTAGAAAAAATGGCCAGTTTGACGATATTTTTTGCTATAATTCTTACGTGGGTCTTAACGATAGTTGGTGAGCTGTGGTGTTCAAGCAAATAGAACTCTGCGTTGAAGTCATTCATTTTTCAACTTTTTACGCCGTTAAATCATTTTTATGAAAATTTAGGAGGTGAGGATGTTTAGAACACCTTAAGAGACATTACCACAGTGATTTTGGTCAAAATAGTTAGAGCCGTTTTTTAGCAATTACTGAAAAACATGATTTTTTCAATGACAGCTACATTATGCCCATGCGCGATTTTGACGAAAACCTTAATGGTAGGTCAAATGGCCACCACCCACTCGCACACCAAATTTGAATATCGTAGGTCAATTTGTTCGGGAGTTATGTTGACCACAGACAGAATTTTTTTCTAGATCATTTTTTTGAAATCAGGATGTTCCAAAACGTGGAGAGAGAGAGAGAAAAAAAAAAAAAAAAAAAAAAAAAAAAAAAACGATTTTCGCGGAACGACGATCATTGTTGAAAGACGTTTGTTTTTCAACTTTTTATGTTTTTTCAACATTTTAATATGAATTTCTATGACATTGATGTTGAGAACACATAGAAAGGTATTGTCAGAAAGATATTTATCGTTAAAAGTCCTTTTGTTGTAATTCCTGAAAAACCTAATTTTATCAATGACGCGCATGCGCGATTTTTTTTATGAAAATCTGTATTGCAATGTCTAATGAAATGGGCACTTGTAATGCACATCAAAATTGAAGACAGAAGCAGGCTCCATTCTAGAATTATACTGTTTACAGGCACTCCAGACAGCAAACCATTTTTTTTCTTAGGACTTTTTACTGAAACGGAGTGATCACCTATGAGAAATCGATATTATAATCCCCAATGCAAAACTTTCATTATCCTTCTCTTTTCAGCTACTTATTATCGGTAATTCAAAGTAGCAAAGAATAGCAGCAACTCTGATTTTTAAATGGAAATGTTTCTCCTTAACCAAGCCATCTCGAACAAGTTTCACCGTCGCATTTCGAGACGATCTTGCCCCAATTAAAGTAGCATATAATTCATTGTAATAATACAAGGGGAGAGGAAAAAAAAACCTCTTGAAACACAGCAATTTAACCTTTACTTAAAACTCTGATTATAATGGAAGGCAGAGTGATATCTAATATAATGGCTCATTTATCGGAAAGTTTTACTTTTAACAAATTACAGTAAAAAGTTGTACTGATTGCAGACACAGGTAAAATCTTGCAGTGGTCTCATCGTAATATTAGTAAATACGAAGACACATAACTAATTTTTACTAGAAAATATTTAAACTAAAAATTGTAGGTATAAATAGCTCCGTTCACGAAGTTTTCAATGAAAAAAAGAAGGGAAAGAAAGAAAGGAAGGAAGGTACTACACCAGTTACATGGTAATTTTCAGTTTTTTCTGTCTAGTAGACCTTATGTAATATTCTTCCAATCACATTGTTTACAATAGAACATATTGCTTTAAGAAATTATGGCATTTCGTACCATCTATAACGCAAGCCCGTTAAAGAAATGGAAAATAAAGCGTATTCCTTTATTATTAATATTTCAAAATAAGTTTCGTGATTTTTCTATTTCAGTGGCACCACCCATTGAACAAAAGATACGCAAGTTAGTCATTTTTACTTTCAATTACCCAAATGTATAATAGGAGAATGTGGGTAAAAGATTCGGTCAAAAAAATTTATATATATATATATATATATATATATATATAAATACGTACGTAGAGAAATGCTATATATATATATAGCATTTCTCTACGTTTTGGAATATCTTGATTTCAAAAAAGTGATCCAGAAAAAATGTCTGTCTGTGGGTATGTGATTACGTGATCAGCATAACTCCCGAACTAGTTGACCTACGATGTTCAAATTTGGTGTGCGGCTTGGTGATGCCACAAGGACTTACCATTAAAGTTTTCGTCAAAATCGCACATGCGCATAGGGTAGCTGCCTTTGAAAAAATCATATTTTTCAGTAATTTCTAAAAAACGGCTCCAACGATAAGGTGTTCTAAACATTCCCACCACCGAAATCCCCTTAAAAAATGCGATAAAAGCGTAAAAAGTTGAAAAACGAGTGCTTTTAACACAGAACACTCTGCCCTTGAACATCTGCCATCAACGATGGATTTTTTTTACGTTTCACTCACAAGCAAGGACAATGTAATGTCTATCGAATAAAGTAAAAATTATTATTTTTTTTTTTTTTTTGCCCGTGTAAAAATGATTAACAAAAATATCTCCAGACTGGCCATTTTTAATCAAATGAGAGAAAATAAGAAAATGGTAAATAACACATTGTTAAATTTTGCTGCAATGACCAATTTTATATAGTGTAATTGAAAGCTGAGTGATGTTCCATACCCCTAGTTTTAAATGAACATCAAATTTGTTTTAAACGGAGTAAAAAGATGTCTGTTATAGCAGCAGATATCAGCAGGCAATAAGTTTAATATTGTTTATGGGACAGAAAGATACTAGCGATAATTTTTTCGGTACGTAAATTAGTATTACAAGTACTAAATTTTCACATTACAAGTCGACCTCATCACTCAAAAAACTAGGCAATTCCAACCAGAAAACGGAACAAATTAAGGCAAGAGACAATATCTCCAAGGAGACCATACCGTGCGCAGATTCAATTTAATGCGCGCCTTCTCACCCAGTTCAAATACTATTGTTATTCTTTTGCACGGACACAGACCACTGTTCCCCTCATTCCGGCTGAGATGTCATTGGCCAAAGTCTTTTGTTTCGCCTTTCGATCGCGTAATTACTTGGGGAATAGAAAAAAAAGAAAGAAAAAAAAAGAAAATATACGAAAGAATGGAAGTCAAGGTTCGCGAAGCTCACGGTTCTCTTCCGATTTCAGTTTCGAAATCAGACACTCTTAACAACAAAGGCATTATTCGCTGGATGCCCGCGTTTCTGATGCGTACAGCATACGTTATCTCGAGAAACAATCGCAAGACTAAAGTACCTACCTGGGCGATAATATGGATTTAAAGGGGGTCAAAGGGAATTGAGGTTCAACATTTGCTATAGTCAATAAACAAATAGAGCTGCCACTAAAAGGCTGTTTCTACATATGTTTATATTGAGATACATCAGGTCCAGGTACCAATCATGTACAATTTTGCGACATTTAACGACTAAAATGATGTATGATAAAAACCTTGCAAACGTGGAGTTTTTTGACGACAAACCTTGTCATCAAAAATCCAAGTTCTATTTTGTTATCTCCATTTCAGCTTTGTGAATTTCCCATTCAGAAACCTTTCGTTTGACATACCGCACGTGTCTGTAGCATTTATAGTTTTATCTTATCAGCTACTTTCAAGATAAATGCTTTAGTATAGTGGTAAAGAATAATAAATTTTAAATTTTATTTCTAAAAGAATTGGCATCATATTTCGAGAAGGGAAAGATTTGAGATTTTTTCTATATTATACTACCTTAATTGCAATGCTTTACAACAAATGTGAGAGTTTTTATACAAGGATGATATAAAACAATATCAAAATAAGAACATACAATAGTTTCCCCAAGCCTATTTTGTAAGAAGCAGAGAGGAGAATTTATCGGCCTTTTGAAACGTGGTATTTTCGAATAGTTATCCCGTTAGAACGTATTTCTTTGTAGTTTAAATACATATTAAACATCACTAATATTTCTACTGAATGGCAAAAGCATTCTAATAATCTTGAAAACAATTGTTCTTACCATACCCAACAACAGTTCAGCATTAAAGAAAAGATTTAAGCATTGAGAAACTTAAGTACAACGAAACGTACTTTAAAAAAAAAAAAAAAAAAAAGAAAAAAAAGTATTTTCTCATCTTTTTCTCAGCACTAAAAATAACATTATATTTGTTCCTATTCATTGATAAGAATTTAGTATACGATGTATGTTACCCCTAGTTAATGTACCTGATGAAGAAAAAAAAAAAGAAAAAAAAAAAAATCAATAGCTTGATCATCAAAACATGCACTTAATTACTATATTGTTTAAGATCACTCATCATAAAAGGTGGGGAAAAAAAAAAAAAAACTTTGCCTTTGCAATTGTTTTAATTGTATAATACGGTTCAGACAGTTTTAAGTAATTTCAAGGACTCTACGGTAGAAGTTATTGTGTTTCAGAACAAGTCCTAAGTTGAAGGGTATAAACCAGAAACATTCTAATCTTATTGTATTGACAATCGCTTTTACGCCCTAAATTCTTTATAATTAAATTAATTTAACATATTACTACAACGTCCTAAATTGAATAAGCTTGCAACATAGAACTGTGACTTAATTAAATCTGCCCTTCGAAGGCGCTTAATTGATCCTTACAGGAGGCAATTCAATTGTTCTTAATGATCTAATACAAATTGCTAAAAGCTCGTGAAAGTTAGGGCAATATTTTTATTACTTAAAGGAATATATTAGTGCTCTTTCTAGAATGGCTGATACGCCAGACCATCAGGTACGGAAGACCATTAATGAAATTTAGTCTCTTCTATGTATCAATCCTATATTTCATTTGTTTACGCTCCAATAAAATCGAAATAGTTGCAGTTACGTAGTTGTTTCACAAAGGGTCTTAGGTAATTGGGAATCAAAACCTGCCTCGCAACAACCATTACTTTTTTTTAGTAAAATCATTGAAGTTTTCCTTCTTTATTGATATAGCAGTTAACACATACTTAAGTACATCCACCCAGTAGCAGAAACTTTTCTGCCAGTCTGCGACACTAATTAGAATATTAGAAAATAATCTGCAGCGTAATTTTTTTTTTTTTTTTTAAGTTTGCATAAAATACATAAGCATCTTATTTGACAATTTTACCAAAAATTCCTGTTTTACATAAACATAGAAATTTGGCAAAATAAATTAAATATTAAAACGAAATTATTTTAAAATATTGTATCTTAAATTAAAATTCTAATCATTCTGTATAAATTCAAACCAAACGGCGAAAGCGATCTTCGCACTAATCACGGGCATAACGGCCGTCACATCAGCTCAAGCCTATGCGAATGACACCAAAACGGCATCGCAATTCTCGCCGATAGCTGCTACAAAAACGACTTAAACCTAGGTGAAAATTACCACTGCCCCAATGCACATACCGATCACCTTACCAGCACAAATCTCGGCAATTACATCAAAGTAACAATCCGCAAAAACGACCATTATACCAACGTAAGTATCGGCGTTAGCGCCTTATATATCGGTAGAAATCTGGAAATTTATGCAATAGAGACGGTTACACTATCGACGTAACACTCTACGAAGTTGACTGTCACAACCACGTAAATCTCGGCGATGGTGATAATTATTGAGACGCAAACCTTCGAAGTAGTGGTTATTATATCGGCGTAACACTCGCCTAAATGGAACATCGCAACGACGTAAATATCGGCGATATTTCCCGTCTTAGCAACGTGATTTTCGGCAACAGCGGTCATTACAGCAGCGTAACTTTTAGCGAAGCTAACTACTACACACCAACGCGCGAAAGCACATAGAACTTATTATATTTCTATACAATCTCCTTGAAATCGTGCATGGAGAGCATCACGATTCCTATTCCTCTTTCATGAAATGAAGTATCGCGCATGTGCGTTGACTCAAATCACCCTACTTAGAAATCGAAATATATATATATTTTTTTTTTAAATAAAAAAGTCTGATTTGTAAAATGATCTGCAGGCTGCTGGAAAATCTGCGACGTCCGTCTCCCGTCTCGCATTTTCTGCTACCGGGTACATCCAGAATTCGCCAAAATGCGTGAACACGCATTGAAAATCAATTTCACCCCATAGAATTAACCTCATGCGTGAATTCACGCATCGACAATCATGGTTAAATTTTTAAAAATAATCGCTCATTTTATTAAATAGGAGATCATACTATCCGTTTTTCGATACCGGCTGCGCTACCTCCCTGCCCCTTTCCTTCGTAAATAGCGTATTTTCTGAAAAAAATGCAAATTTTTTGTTTACTTTCCAACAACAGTTTTCGAGGCGTTGCCGGCATTTGCCTGATAGTTTTCGCTGAACACCAACATGATGTCACCGGACGGCATATTGTTAATAGTTAGTTTAAGGCTTATGACCATTAAGTGATTTTGGTAAGCTTTTAAAAAGCATATTTCCGATCTGATTCGCGATCGTGCATGACTGTTATTGTTGTAGTTTTTAAATTTTGTCAAAAAACTTATTTTGTTTTAGTTTAAGCTAAAAAAAGTTAGTTTAAAAAATACCATTTAAAATTTAGAGATGGGGTGAAAATAACCTTTGGAAATATTTAATTGGCAAACACTGAGTAACATCGCATGTCAGGTAACAAAATGAGAAAAAGTACAGAATGTCCATAAAAGAACGTTCCATTTACAAATTTTAAAAGTATTTAATTTGTGTAATTTATGTACACAAATCTTTAATTATGAATTTAATAGTGTAAGAAAAACTAGGTTAGTTAACCTTCAATTTGATTTATGATTTGTTACAATAACTTAACTGTTATTAATGTACCATTGACAGGGATTTTCATTTATAGACACCCTATATATAGATTGATGTGACATCATTCAATTCCTCATACCTTGACTCAAACAGAAGATACAAAGACACATTTGCGCACTTTTCCAACTGCAAATTCTGACATTAAATCAACATTGCGATACACGTTACTACAACACAAATAACAGGGTTCCCACTCAAATCACAAAATGAAAATCAATGACTTTTAAGGACCTAATTAATGTTTTTAAGGACCTTTGAATTTTTTTTTCCAGGCATCATGTCTACGTATAAATTTTTTATAAAGTATATTCTACCAAAACAGTAACAAGTGTTCACATACCTAATACAAATATGTCAGAAAATACCGATACGGTGCGGATAAGTTGCGGTCAGGCGGGGATAGCAAGTCCGAGTTGTATTTCTATAAATTTTGCAGTAGGACAACATACACCGAAATTAAGGACTTTTAAGGACCTCTAAGCATTTTCAAGTACTTTCAAGGCCTTGAAAACAAGTTCAAAAATATTAAGCACTTTTAATGACTTTCAATGACCGTGGGAACCCTGAATAATAATAAATACATTTTCAGTAACAACTAAAAGTGCGCATGTACGAACATTAGAACCTGGTTCCAAGGCATAAGCGATTTGTCGATACAAACCATTAATTTGTGCCAGACAATAAGAATAAACAATGGCAGTTTTTTACAATATATAAAAGTTGACGAAAAACTCTAATCGACAGTTATTTGTTAAAAAAGGAAATCAAAATAGGCTTCAAAATTCCCATACTACGCCATACTGCTACGTCTTGTTTTTTTTACACCACTCATTTCGAAGGGAAACATGAAACCGACTCGAAGTTTGATCTCTTGACCCTACAATGGCACAGATCTCGCACAAGTTGCAGCACCCTATATACACCTACTTCTCGATGACGGAACAAGTTAGGGGAGGATAAAAATCGTAACAGTTATGTGACAATAATGCACCAGGCGAATGAAGTGGATGGACAACAAACAGCCTCAAAGGGTCGAATTTTGTGACATCGACACATTTCATCTGAAGACGTCGACCTATGCCTTATCATACTAAACAATGTTTTATTGTCTCGTTAAATTGTTAAAAAAAGATTCTGTCACATATCAAATGGACGGCCTCCCTCCAAAAATAAAGTATATTAAAACAAATTTTCGTCGACAGACATCGTTTCCATTGCACTATCACAGTATTTTATATTACTTCTGTCCTTCATAATAAAGTAGCAATTTTAACTCCAAAAGAAATTTTTAGCAATTAGATTCCAAAATTTTCATAAATTTTATAGGAATGATGTGCTCTTTTAAGAACGCTATCCTTTACTTTAATATATTTAGCTCTACAATAAAGTTTTAGAAATTATCATAGATTTTCAACAATAATTTCTTCATGATTTTTTTTAAACTATCAAATTTCCTTACTAACCACTAATACGGTTTCAAATACACGAAAATATTTTAAATTATGATTACAAAATTTGATCTCTTGTTCTAGAAAAAAAAAGTTTATACAATTCAGGGGTTTTAATTTCTTTAAATTTATATTTTGAAAGTAATTAATAGAATACGCACATGAAATCAACCTACATTTACTTTCAAAACATATTCATGTTTATTGATACTTCCTGAAATTATGCCAAGGCAATGTCCCCCCCCCCCCCCTTATTACAAAATACGATAATAAAAAAAATTAAATTTATTTGTTTAAAGATGACACATATTCGCTAAATATCCATGTAAAATATCTACATACACATGAGACTGATTCTAGAAGTTGCTTCTAGATTTTTATACCTTGCACGTCATCCTTCTACTCATGTTACCAATTTCTTAAAAAATAATAATAAAAGTAAACAAAACTAGTTAAAATAAAATAAATCTAATTTATATGATTTAAAAAAAGTCATGATCTTTTTACATCATGGATTGGTAACGCATGACGTAGAATTGGAAAACCAAATAAAGAATTCGGACGGGTTTCTACTACTACTACTAATAATAATAATAAAATTAAAAAAAAAAAACCTTCTCAACCAAAATAAGCTCAGTGCCAAAATAGCTAAAGAAATACAAATCGTAAAAAGTATGTTGCATGTGTTATAAACAATCCAATTGTAGGTGTTATTCTAATTAAGATTCAGTTTAAACGTAAGCAGTCGCGAACTCATTTGTAAATTCAGCAACATCTAAGTAGACAAAGGAAGTGGATCCCATTTAATTTGGTCGACTGCTGTTATTGTTTTATTTAGCAAATTATATACAAAACAAATATGCCTAAAAACCCCATGAAGAAGAAATTATGGTTTATTAAATAATGATAGTTTTATAAAAATAGATTTCAAATTAAAAAAAAATTATATTTGATTAAAGTTAATTTTTAGTCCTAACCAAATGGAGCGAATCAATTATCTTACCAATTCAAATATTTCAGTGGGCGCTTATCTATAGTTTAAGGAATTTTTATCAATTTGGGTGCAATTTGGACAGTTATTCTTGGATTTTAAAATTGTTATTTATTAATTGTTGAAAGTATAATCTTTTCTAAATATGATTTATTTCAAATCAAGACACTTAATTGAAATTAAAATTTTCTTATATTGAAGCCTCATCGTTAATCATAGTTTTTGCTGTAAAAAAAACTAAAAACATTTGACTTATTAATGGCAAAGGTTCAAAGATTTAAACAACAATATTATTGAGTTATTTTTATAATATTTAACTTACGCGAGGGGCTCCCAATAGCCTAGTCGGTAGAGTATCGAGCTCGTAACCGGAGGGTTGCGGGTTCTGTCCTCGGTCCGCCAAAATATCGGTGTGTACCTAATGGGGGCTGGTGCACATTAAATCTGTCGTGGCCTCAATGTCCTCTCGTTGGTGTGGTGGGGTCGGAGAGAGGGGTTTACACTAGAAGATTTCGATCTCGTATTCTTCTAGATGCTCAAAATTAAGAGACGTATTTGGCTGTGTTAAACACTTTATAAGTGGCAGAAATAGACAGTCGGTGGTTTCAAAACAAAACAAAGATCTATTCTGATATAATTGCCTTCTAACGTAATACAAAATTATACCATTAAAAGCATCCCATACATTTTTGATTAAAAAAGAAATCGAGATTAACTTAACAATACAAGGAAATATAAATATTTTAAAACTTTCTCAACTCTCTAACATATTTCTAGAAGATCCATTGATCTCTAGATAGAAGAAGACTAAATGATAGAATTTTTACTTTTAATTGCCTGACAAATATATAAGAAATCAATGGATGAAAAACGATTTCACGTTTTGAGTACAGAAAGTGTTATTTGGAGAATAGCCTGTCCGTCTGTCTGTGAACAGGGTAAGCAGTAAATTCTCGATTGTGGTACGAATGCTCCAAATTTATACAAGTCAGGCATCCAGGGCTCGATTTAGAAAAACAATTACTATAGGCAAAACATAGAAAACGGGCCTCCCCATCAACGATAGTTGATGTTATTTAAATATCATAATTAAATTTCGATTCCCATCATCTATTACCATTTCGATTAAATAAATGGTTGAGATATTAATGTTTTTAATAACTAATAAGAATAATTAAAATATATGTATGTTCATATGTTATGACATTGATCAAGTGTACTGAACAAAATATTGATATTTACATCAGAATTCAGAATTTTTCAGGCAATTTGGTGACCCCTAAAATTCGGGCACGGGCTTTACAGGCCCCGCAAGTACCCATGGTTCATATTAACAATGATTTGTCAAAATTACGCATGCACAGGAGTTACCAGCCATTGAAAAGTTTGGGGTTTTCTGCAAATGCCAAACAATTTTGATCAAAAATAAAAAAATGTGATTACAAAAAAAAATAATCAAAAATCATGATTATGCATTTTTACTAGAGGTCGGAAATATCAATCAAAATAAATATCAATACTATATAATTGCATATAAAAAAAATATTGATATATCGAAAAAATATCGATATATGATTTTTTTTTAAATTTAATTTTTAATTTTGCCAAAAACAAAGTTTTTCGGGACAAATTTCTACTTTTCATGATTGCTTTTTTGTAAAGTGAGTACTTTTTCAACTGAAATGGATCTATTACAAAAAAAAAAAAAAAAAAAAAAAAAAAAAAAAAAAAATTATATTACGCGTGATTTTAAGAAGAATTTATATAATTTTCAATAGCTTTTAAGTGTAGGGCAAAATATTGAATATTGGTGACATTTTAACTGTCTCTCAGCCAAGTTCAAACTTTAGTTTGGAAGTTTTTGAAAAGGGAATAAAGAAAATCGAAAAAACACATGGAACTACAAAACGATAATCAAAAAACTAAAAATGTTTGAAAATATCAATATATTGGTGACTTTTATTGATATTTTTTAAGAAATATCGATAAAAATATCGCCGACCTCTAATCTTTACGTATTCTAAACATTCCCACTACCCAAGTTCTTGAAAAGGGAATGATCTGAAAGGCGTTACCAAATTGAAAAACGCACATTTTTAATAATGAATATCGTTTTTCCCAACAGTCAACAGCCTTTTATATTATAATCAACAACTTTTTACAACTCTAAATCGCGAGAAAAAAATTCGTATGTGATGGAGTAATTTTAAGAAGTTTCACGGTGCAGTCCCTCAGAAATGATTGAAATCCATGTGAAAAAAGCGGAAACACTAGTTCCGCGGAATTGCAGCAAAGTTATAAAAAAGCAAATGGTAAAATAAAATAATTCATTTTTAATATTAAAGCATTGACATGCAATATGGAGTAATTGAAAGTTGTGTGACAAATTAGCTTTAAAAAAAAATATACATGCACAATATCAGTGTTTATCTATATATTTAAAATTTCTTTACTGAAACCAAAACTACATTTTGGTCATTGTCCGTGATTATACTGCAACAAGTTGTTTTTCAGGAGTTGAGGTTTTGAGTCAGGATTTGAAGTATATCTCAACGCAAAAAGAAACGCCACCCACAACTCCAGAACCACGAATTCAATGCGGTATCCGTACATAATAGCCACGCTGTTGCTATTCACATGGTAAATGTGTGAGAGAAATACTTCAGATAATAACATTATTATTTGAGTTCCGATTCAGATCGTGAAGAGGAGTCACGAAGTCTGTACAAGATGTAACCACATTTAAAACGCTTCGGTAACCATGCTTGTGCTAACAGTTTCTGCTGTGTGAATTGGAAATTCCGAGTTGCCGATCATTTTCGAGCAATTCACAGCAAACTACGCTCTAAACGTAAACGTCCAACGCTGGAAATGTAGCGTACAAAATTGACACGGCGCTAAGTTGTGTGTTGGTACGAAACCTCACTTTGCGTGACAGTAAGCTGGAACATACCTTGGAAATAGATGCTTTTCAGATGGCGATGGTTAAAATAAATTCCACAAATGTGTGCTCTTGACTATTATCTCTCTCTTTTTTTTTATGATTTCCTAACGATTCGAAACGGATGAATTTGAGGCCAAAGCAATTGCGCAATTTAAGAGTGACTCATCTTTTTCTTGCTTATAAATCTAATGCGACATGTCCGAATACAAGCACATTGTCTGCGTAAGTACTGTTTGAAAACATATGGAACTTAGTTTCTGATATTAAAAATTAGATTAAAGAGACAGTAAGTGAAGCATTTTTATAATTACTTTCAAAACTAGTTTCAGGATATTTTCTATTTCATTGACGAGGTAGAGGACAAATAATTTTTGAACTTTTATTTTTGATTTAAAGTTTTCCATTGATATGAGTACTAAAATTCAATGTATTACAGTTTTTTTATGTCTAGTTTGAAGTATATTTTAGTTGATTGTGTCTAGAATTTTGAATTTAGCCAGAAAAATATTTGACGATCACTTTTAAAGAAAATTAAAATCTTTCTGGTTGTGGTCGAATATAAAATAGAACTATGAGCATTGACCAACATAAAACATAAACGAGACTTGTATATATTTTTTTCCAAACAAATAATTTTCAATATTAAGAAGCTCGTCCATTACGGATACTTTTTTCTCCTTCAAAACCTAAAACCAACACTCCTTTCACATGCCACCATATTCATTTGAAATTAAATCTAATTTACAGAACGGTTTATTATTCTTAATACACTGACAGTGCCAAACTCGCCAACTAGACACAATTTTAGTGAAGTGAAACTTTATCAATATTTGGTTATTTCTAATATAATTCTAGATAGTTTAAATGGACCAGTTCTTGAGCAACTTGGTTTAGAATGGGTGATTTGGATCAGTTCGAAAGAGCATCAGTTGCATTTTGCATTTCATTTTTCCAGCATGACTGTCAAACGTTGTGTCAACTTTTTATAGTGTATTGTGTATATTGTATTGTATCATCCTGTAACTATTGTATATTGTGTGTATGATCCTGTAACAATTCTATATTGTATGTATGATCCTGTAACTATTGTATGCAAATTATTTTCTATTTCTATGTAAGTTTATATATATATATTTACTCGGCCAACCTTGAGCCTGTTGTTGGTCTTAAAATTTGTATTTGTATTTATTTGTAAAGATAGTCGAACATTTTTCGTTAGCAGAACATTCGCTATTTACTGTTCACATAAAAATCTTATTTTAGTATTCTACGCGTTTTCCATAATCTCAAAATCAAAGTATTTATACACTAAAGCTCATTTACATCTATTCTTAAGAGCTAAAAATAACAAAAGCTAAGCAGATTTTGAGCTTAAAAAGGCGCGAAAGCAACACCAGATCCGCAATGAGACAGCTTAGGGATAGAAACGGATGGTGTTACTTCAGAACAAACAGAACACTTAAAGGTCAAGTGTTCTCAAAGGAGAAAAGGAGGTGAAATCACTCAAGTATCCCAGTCCCGAAGATCAATCTTTCATAGAGGCATAAATTGCAGAATAATAAAAAAATAATCTATTATTCCAATCCGCTCGTGGGTCAGTATTTCTATTGTCCAAAATATATCAGAAGCAGTTCGGAAGCTTCATCTGATAGCCAGTGCTTTTGTAACAAGGACCGTTGCACCCACACATGCATAATGCCTGCTTTTGTGTAAAAGGATAACTGATGGCCCACAGAAAAACACGCCGCATCCGATTGTGTGGCGATCTATATGGAAATCATTTTACAATCGTCTCGATTGTCAAGCAGGAGAGGCAGGTATATGTAGATGAAAACAATGTATGGAAGAGTGGGTCATTACAAGATAAAATGGAAATGTTCATTGTATATGGTTACATCCTAATCATGTCCATTTGGCGCGGTTTATTCGCATGGGTCGGCTGACACGAATTGTGCAATGGGGGATTTCGAAACTTTAGAATGCGAACGCAATTCCTTAAAAAAAAAAGAAAAAAAAAAAAAAAAAAGATAAACCCTCACAAAATCTATGAAAAAGCATCCTTTGAAATTGATATTTTATAGCCATTTACGTACATTTTCAAAATGCCATGGCCATGCAAAAAGATGTCATTTTTGACATACCCAACAAGAAGAACTCACCAAGTCCTCTGTGGTTGCTATAGACTCAGGAAGTGTGGTGAGGATTTATAGCAACTAATTTTCATTGGAAAATAATAAGTCATTACATTTCAAACAATGAATTTTTTTGTTGGATCCTTCAGAAAATCATTTAAAACACTTAATACATTAATGGCATGATCCCATGCGTCTGACCCAGAAATGAAAAAAAGGAAGCAACAAACTGAAGAGTACACAAAAAATTCCTAATTGAAGGTAAAGAACAAGAATTGCATATAACAAGATTGAGATGATAGGCACTTCAATGAATGTAAAGTGCTCTAGTTACATCCATGATATGGGATAGACTGTACGCTTAAATTCCACACAGATAGAGGGTTCACACTACTTTAAAAAGTAAAAAAAATAAGTAGCTTTTGATGTTTAATTGTCTTTTAATTTTTTAAGGATATCTAATAAAATTTTAGCAAGACAAATACTCGTTTTTTGTTTTTGTTTTTTTTTACACATTACAAGAACAAAAATTGACAAATAAACAATTTGAAAAAAAAAAAAAAAAAAAAAAAAAAATGTAAATATAATTTTATTGGGCAACATTTTTTTCTACGTCTAACGAAGGACGATCCGTCCTTTAAGCAAAAAGGGAAGCGTTTCTGAAAACCTGACCAATAACAAATTTTCAATGAAGCATCATTAATCATTAATGTTTGGTTGGTTGTTTTCAGATTATCTGGCTCCGTCAGCAACACGAGGGCTATAATGCGCCGAAACATTCGTCATTAGACAAGCCAACATGCATTTACAAACACCCATGCCTAACACGGGACTCGAACCCGCAACCTCGCGGTCTAGAAGCTAGCACGCTAACCACTATACTGTTTGGTCGGCATCATTAATGTTTGATCTTTACCAATTAATGTTAACCTTTTCCAGTCAAATCAAGAACTGGTACAAATTCTAAAAAATCTTCTTGATACCTTATTCGCCAATGGATCGCACGCATATTACCCCTCGCTCGACATGCGACAGCCGTTTCATCAGCCATTATTGTGAAACATTTTTCACCTTTTTTTACAATTACGCCTTTTATACCGTTCCCACGAATTTCATATATAAAGAGATGGATAAAAAAAATTTACCTCCTCTCCCCTTGAAATGGAAGTCTAGTTATGGTCACCCACCGAGTCGGCTATTCCATTAAATTTTTTTTTTTAAATTCAATTATGGATGGGCATCAGAGAGTGGCCTTTGATCTAAGGAACAAAACTTCAGTTTTAAAAGGTTTAAACCCCAATTTAAAAGATCAGAGATATAGTCTATTGGGTATTTTATTCTTTTATCAAAAGGTGAATCGTTTTTTTTGTGTGTGTGTGCGCCAAATAATGACTTATTTTAACGTGTTGAACCGTCTTGAGCAAAAAGGAAATGTACACATTCATTCTGGGTAAGGTCAAATAGCAAGATTCCTTCACTGATCTTTCCTACAATGAGAAAACAGAAATTAAATTTTCAAAGAACAAAGGACACATCGTTTACCGATGAGTATAGGGGGTGGGATAAGACATTCCCCTTTCGGAATACCAGAAATTCTACTTTTTAACGATTATTATAACTATTATCGACTCCAATTCGAATATCAATCAATTCTGCAAGTTTTTTAGGTGGGAAACGAGTCCGGCATTCCTTTTGCAGCAATTTCTTCTCTACTTTTTCACATCAAGATTTTTTTTCTCCACTTCTACTGTCTACAGAGTTTGAGTAGGCTGATGGTGAAAAGAAATGCAGAACGAAAGTACAAATACAAGCAAATGACGTGACTTAGCGCATTTGGTCGAAATCGAAAGAAAAAGTGGTAAAGTGGAATTGCTTTCCTTCCAACAGGAAAGCAAACCAGTGGAGTGTGATATGAGATCCACTCAAGCTTAAAAATCAGACAAAGAGGAAAGTTTTTTTTTATAGTTTTTTTTATTGTTATCAAGCTTCTAGAGCTACTTCACTTTCCCATCGTCTTCCGTCGGAACACAATAACGCTCCTGGATATTTTGTTATGGAAATAGAATTTTAGCATTTTGCAGATCATTACCTTTTGATAAACTCGGCTTTTCAGCCGTTTTATAGAAACATCCAATGTTTGTAGTGACTTGCGCTCTTTTATGAAAAGTTTTATGACAAAATACAAATGCGTGGTAAGTAAATGCCATATAACTTAAAGCTGATTAACAAGTTACTAAGTTGGCATACCAGTTAAGAACCAGGTCTCCACCAGTCAATAGATGCTAGCACTAGCATCGTACAAACACTTCATTCTAGTCTCAGGAGAAGCCAGTTTATTACGCGATCAACTCTTGCTGGCGGCTCCAGTAAATCAAACATTTTCTATCACATCGACTTCCATCATCTAATCACCTGTGCCCTGCTGTGATCATCAACAACGGGCGTACTGCTTACTCAATACAGTCAACTCGCGATAGCTCGAAGTTCAAGGGACTAGCCAAACTATTCGAGTTATCCGAAGTTAGAGCTATCGGAAGTTATTTTCTATTCAAGGCATATTTCATCAGGGACATCTTTTGCTTGTTCATGTGGAGCCTGAAAGACAATATTGTGTCTTGCTTTAAACTTTTCGAACCATCCTGCACTTGATATAAAGCCTTCAACTTTTAGTGAAAGGGCAAAGTCCTTCGCTTTTTCTTTTAACATCCCCACACAAAGAGTGATTTTAGAATTATGGTTTTGATAAGTCTCAAACTATTTTAAAAGAGCAGTTTTGACACCAGGAAAGGCACATACATTCACCCATTTACACGATGAATCGAGTTTCGATGCATGTCTTCTCAAAATCGTCTTTGTTTTTCAAAATGGTTGAAAGAGTCGTCGAAGGAATTTTGTACTTTAAAGCAACGTCTTTCTTCTTAAATCGCAGATTTAGCTCAGTTTCTTTGATCAATTTAACCTTTTGAGTTAAACTGAGAGTATTCAACTTGCGTTTTAACATTATTCAAAGCCAACGTAAACCACCACCATTGATTCACACTTAAAATATGGAATGTAAAGGCAAAAGCTCGTTTACTTTTTGTGCGTGTCACTGCAAACGGATTTTTCCCGGGTAACAAGTTAAACTGTAAACATGATGCAAAGATTAAAAAAAAAAAAAAAAAAAAAAAAAAAAACACCACGTTTTTTTTTTTTTATTATTAGTATTTGGTGCGTTAGTAATGATACTAAAATTTTCACAAAAACTTCGAATTAAAAGGTGTACACTTTGAGACATGGAGATAATTTAGTGGTAAAAAACATTAATTTGTCTTGGAACCTAATGAAACCTTCGAGATAAACGAATATTCGACTTATAAGACTTCCGAGTTTTTGCGAGTTGACTGTGCAGGGTTCCCACTCAAATCACAGAATGAAAATCAGTGACTTTTAAGAGCCTAATTAATATTCTTAAGGACCTTTGATTTTTTTTTCAGGCATCATGTCTATATATAAATTTTTACTAAAGCATTTTCTACCAAAAGAGTTACAAGTTGGCGGATGCGTAATACAAATATGTCGGAAAATTCCAACACGGAGCAGATAACTAGCGGTCACGCATAGCAAGTCCGAGTTGAATTTTCATAAATTTTGCAGTTGGACAACATCTGCAAAAAATTAAGGACTTTAAAGGACCTCTAAGCATTTTCAAGGATTTTTAAGCCCCTCTAAGCATTTTCAAGGCCTTGAAAACAAGTTCAAAAATATTAAGCACTTTTAATGACTATCAATGACTGTGGGAACCCTGCTGTAGTTAGATTATTCCAGTTCTGGTAATGTATAAGTGCAAAGCTGGCATTCCGATCAAAGCGTGGCAATTACTTTCCAATCTACTTACTGGCAGGCAATCTAAGCACTGGCAACGTGTAATTTAGTTTTTATGATAGTGTGCAAGAGATTTGCAATTCCAATTCAATGTTAAACCAATAATAAGAAGAAAAAAATGGCGTCATTCAAACCGACCACCTCACAATTTAAAGACACTGTGCTGAACTGGTATATTCTCAGGAAAAAAAGAAAAACAAAATCACCCAGTATTATGTCTCAATATAATTTGGCTTTTGATTTACAGGTTTGCAAAAATAGGATGGATAAGCCGATCGTGATTTCTTTTGTATTACAAAATTTACCAGTTTAAGTTTTTTGAGAAGAGATTTTACATCGTTGGAAAGTTCTTAATTTGGGCTTTCATTTTATGTACCAATTGTTAATGCGGAGTTTTTAATAGCAAAATGTAGCAATTTGGAACTTTAATATCTCAAGTATTGGTAATTTAATAATGTTTTTTAAATGGTATGTATTTTATCCTTATAGAAATTTTCTGCAACATCTGTAAATTACCACTAATCTCTACTACAGCTTCTGGATTGCTTATTAGCGGTTTCTGCTCTGAAAGCAGATGATGTCATTTGATTACTTTCCCCCATAATGCTTTGAAATAGGTTTCCCATATACAAACAAATTTGAACTAGTTTTAGGGGAAGTTGTTAGTATAGATTTCTATAGTAATTATTAACCCTTCTTCAACTTCAAGTCAGTAACCAAGCGTGCGCTATCCTGAAGTTGTAGTAGAGATCAGTGGTAAATTACATGTTCAGACGCCATGTGATGCCAAATTACAAAATAAAATAGAAATTACAGGGTTCCCACTCTTATTGAAGAAAAAAATTCAAGGACTTTCAAGGACCTTTTTAAGAAAATTCAAGGACCTTTTTAGAAAAATTCAAGGACCATAATTTTAAATACTACATCAGATGTAAAATTACAAAATGGAGATCATCGGTGGTCAGGGATGTAGTGGAGTAGAAACACGAGGCAACGGCGATCCTTCACATTTATAGAAGGCGGAATGACGTTCCCTCATCTAAAATTTTTTTTTTCTCTTTACGTGATACTGAACTCAAAGCCAAGTAAGCAAACAAAAAAGTCATTTCGTGAGAACTTGCTTTCATCTGGGATCCACAACTTCAGAGCTGAGCAGGCAAGTTCTAGTTTTTGTAAAACACTTGAAAGAGGCGCGGCAACCCACACATGGCCATTTCTCTTTGATTAGAAATGAACTGACATGTATGTTTACATCTAGCTATGATTCATTCAATAGCAATTATCCTCTTCAACGAATGATCTGTATTTGTGGAGGAATTCCAGATGTCAAATTTGTATGGTTCGTCGTATATACAGTCTAAAACTTCCATACACAAATTCACGCCAAATATCTACATTTTTGGACTTTGAACAAGGACTTTGCGCCCTTTCCTTGAAGAATATTTCGCCTCCTCTAATTTTAACGGGAACACTAACCAATTTATCAACAAAAGTTATGTAACTTTTTTTTTAAATTTTTATATCATGGATTTAATAAATTATTTGTAAATCTCTCAATGTACCTAAGAAATGAATTCATTCAAGAGGAAAAAACAAATGACAGTAAAAGATGTTTTTTTTTCAAAAATCCAAAAAAGTTAAGCAAACATGCAGTTCTGACGGAATAAACTGGTTAGTGCTAAAAATCCAGATAGGTAAGAGCAGAATGTTGATATGGTTGTATTAGCTTTTAAGGTGTTTTGAGATCACGGCATTTATATTTTGTTTGATATTGGGAAATATTTATTTTATTCCAAGTTATTGGAAGAATCAAACAACTTGTTTGAACATGAAAAAATATGTTCAAAATAGTATTGATTTTTAAATCCTTTATATTAACTTCGCTTTTTTATGTTTGTGAATTTGAATGATTTTAGTTCAACAGATAAAATGTTGCCTGAATGTACAGTAAAGAGACTGGCTTCAAGCGCTCCGCTACATTGTTGTGACAGAACTGAACAGTTGCTAACTTTGTTTCATTTTAACTTGACAGTACTGATAATGCTACATTAGCCAAATTGCAGCCCTTCACAGCCCAGGGTTGAAAAGGGGTTCCAAAGCTTGCGCTAAGAGCAGAGGACTACTAAAAAAAGTAATACGTAGCAAAAATTAGTAATTTTAATAACATGTATTTTATTCAATTCTTATGAAAACAATTTTATCACAATTTTTATATTTTATAAAAAAAAAATGAATCCGTGGGTTCCTTAATAAAAGCTGACTTAAAATAATGTTATTTAGTGCAGAAAACGCTACGATTTTAATAGTTTGCCCCCATACCATATAGAGCACCCTTACCATTTTTAGAGTGTTTTCTATACTAATTTTCCTTGTAAGGGGCGCCAAAACTCATTCTTACACACATAGCATTTTACTCCAAGGCCGGTCCTGTATATTTGATTTTCCTTAATATAAAAGTGCTAATGTTTTTGCAAATGGGTAAAATACATCGAAATTGGGCTGCGAAGAAGTAGGAAAGCAATTCAGATGTACTACTTTAAAATGCAAAATTAAATTGCTTTTCGGTTTGAGAATGGGAAAGTTTTACAATTGCAGTTATTACAGAATTTATTCCAAAAATATAGCAGCAGTTCTTAAAAAAAAATCATACAGTGGCAGCAATAAGGGGAGGAAATTTCCCCGATCTTTTTTAAAATCTAAAAGATTTTGATGGCCACATCTCTATATATATAAGGCAAAGCCCTCACTCACTGATTCACTCACTCACTGACTCACTCATCATCACTAATATATATATAAGGCAAAGCCCTCACTCACTGATTCACTCACTCACTGACTCACTCATCACTAATTCTCCCACTTCCCACATAGTCACAACTCTGAAAATCGGCACAAATATCAACAATGGTAAAAATAGAAAAAGTAAACTATTCCGATCTCGATTAACCCACTTTAAGGGGTCGAAAAGGGGTTAAACGTTCCAAACGGGGGACATTCGAATATCCCACTTCCCACATAGTCACAACTCTGAAAATCGGCACAAATATCAACAATGGTAAAAATAGAAAAAGTAAACTATTCCGATCTCGATTAACACACTTTAAGGGGTCGAAAAGGGGTTAAACGTTCCAAACGGGGGACATTCGAAAATCCTACTTCCCACATAGTCACAACTCTGAAAATCGGCACAAATATCAACAATGGTAAAAATAGAAAAAGTAAACTATTCCGATCTCGATTAACACACTTTAAGGGGTCGAAAAGGGGTTAAACGTTCCAAACAGGGGACATTCGAAAATCCTACTTCCCACATAGTCACAACTCTGAAAATCGGCACAAATATCAACAATGGTAAACATAGAAAAAGTAAGCTATTCCGATCTCGATTAACCCACTTTAAGAGGTCAAAAAGGGGTTAAACGTTCCAAACGAGCGATATATTCGAATGTCCTACTTCTCATATTTTCACAATTCTGAAAACTGGTGTGAATATCAATAAAGACAAACGCAGAAAAAGTAAACTATTCCGATCTCCGGTGGATCAAGGGGTGGAAAAGGGGTTAAACGTTCCAAACGAGGAATATTCGAATGTACCACTTCCCATATGGTCACAACTCGGAAATTTGGTACAAATGTCAAAAAAGGTTAAACATAGAAAAAGTAAGCTATTCTGTTCTCGATTAACCAACTTTAAGGGGTCGAAAAGGGGTTAAATGTTCCAAACGAGGGATATCCGAATGTTCCTCTTCCAATGTAGTCATTTTTCTGATATTTTTTTGCAAATGTTAAAAAAATAAGTCATTCCAATAACGATTAACGAATTTTTAAGGGATGAAAAGACGACGCAACATTGAAACTATACGAGGATTAACTTAATGTCTAATTAACTTAATTCCAATACAGCTACTACTTTGAAATTTAGAACTAAGAGCAAACATAAACACAATAAACTATTCCAGTTTACAATTCACAATTATAAATTTCGTTTAAAATGTCAACAAAGGAAAGTTCCTATTTTGATAAATCAATTTGTCGGGATCGAAAAGGGAGCAAACGTCTGAAGTGTAAAATACATGAATGTCTTTTGATCGCTAAAATGCTAATGGTAAAATTTCGTAGCGCAGCACGGGTATTCAGCTAGTCATATATATTTTGCAGTTTGCTTTCTCCTCCGATTTATACCCATTTTTGACTATTATTGTCACCTAATCGTCACCACTGTTAAAAATCGAACTGGATAAGATAAAAAAAAAATAGCTCAAGCAAATCTGGCAAGTAATGAGTCTACATTGAAATATCTCGCTTAAAATTAGAGATGATTGAGATGGCACACAAATTAATATTTTATCAAGAAATTTTATTATTAATTTTTTTTTTTTTAATTTTTGAGGTGCTCATGAGCTATTTTGAGATTATTATAGTAATATTAACAAAACTATTTAAAGTTGTCATTTTTACTCCCCCCCCCCCCACACACACAGAAAAAAATATATACGTTTGTAACGATGCAACATAGACTTTTTTATTTTACATTGCACCACTGTCATTGGTCACTTAAAAATTCAAGGACTTTCAAGGACCTTATTCTTTTTTCAAGGACTTTCAAGGACCAAATTTCATAAAAAAAAATTCAAGGACTTTCCAGGACCGTGGGAACCCTGAATTAGGACCGTATAAAATAACGATTTTTTTTTTTTTAATTCATGAGGCTCAATGACATATTTCTCTATTAAAAAGTACAGAAAAAAAAGTTATTTTTGGACATCTTCACATCACATGTCGCTTCCAACATGAAATTCAGATGTTTTGCAAATAATATTAAAAAAATGAAATGCTATTTTATTGAGATATATAAAGTCAAATTGTTTTGTCATTAAAACCTCTACTTATACTAATATCTACACTAGTAAAAATAAGTTTGCGAGTCTGTCTGTGGCTCTATTGAAATTAACGTCTAATACAATTGGAACTTAGAAATTTTAAACATAAGTAGTTTCGAACCTCTAATTTTGATTCTAACAACCAGAACGTTAAAGTTTTCATTAAGTTTTTTTAAACTAAAATTTTAAAGTTTTTTCGCAATATTTCATGATTATTAGTTCCCCCAAATTCCACCAGATGACGGCACAACAAAGATTGTTGTGATGTCATTTGGTTATTCAAATGTTATTTTGCTTTTATTCTTATCACATTTGAAAGCTCTGTTGACTGTTTTATGTTTTTTATTCTTTTAAGGATTTTTTTGCGGTATATGCTTATAGTATAAGCAATTTAGACCTAAATTTAGATCAAGACCGAAATACTAATTATTAGAAAGCTATTTTTTCGGAAATACGTTCTTTAGGTTCCCCTGTACTTCCCTAAAAAAGTTCTGCATGGGGAACACACTTTAATTTTGAATAAACGTCTACTAACTTGGTTTTCGAAACAACTTTATAAATCAGCCAGATTATGATATGGAGGAGCTGTAGAGACCAAACGTTTCTATTTTGAAAGAAGAACGTAACAAATTAAAAATTTTAAAATATATTGAGTAGTAAATTTAAATATAATGTTTTAGTTAGAATGTTATCAATTATAGTAGTCTATCTAATAGTCCGAGAGGGGATTGCAAGTTCAATTTATTTCAATATTGTTACGAATTTTTGTATATTTGTAAATATTTCGTAGTGTTAATTTTGTAAATAGTAAAATTTATGTTCATCTCGCGTAAGGCAGTGCAATGGTTCGTCTTGGTTTGTTTCCCTGCAATGAATCTCTTGATGCTTGTTAACGAGTTTTACAAGAGGTAACTCTGGGAAGCGAGTTTCAAGGGGCAGGGCATTTAACATTATGGTAATGGGAATCTCGCCAAATTGGCGAGATAGAGCCAAGTTGGTGACGGTTTTGGCGACTAATTTTTGTTGCCAAGTTTGGCGAGAAATCGTTAAATGTCGCAAACGGTTGGCGACCATTTGGCGACATTTTCGGTACGTGTATAGGTACATGTATCCCATGTACTATACATGTATCGAAACGACTTTTCGACTACAATCTGGAAAGTTCTCCAAATGTCTACCTCTAGGAGTTTCAAGAAGGTTCACGTACGTTCACCTCCCCTATAAAAGCTCAGAGAGCGGGTGATGGAGTTAGTTCTTGGATTTTGAGTCACTGAGTTAGTTGACTGGAGATACTGAGCGAACTGTATTGCATTGTCTTTTTGCGGCGATTTAGCAGTTGTTGTCAAGGTTTTAAACAGCTGTTTTGTGCTCTATTATTGTGAAAAGAGCTGTATTGTGTCTACTAGAACGAGAAGTTCTGGAGCTGTAAGAGAACTGTGAAGAGTTAGTTATTTTGGAATAAATTTCTGCAAGTCTTGATCTGCTTTGGCTTCAAATCTTTCGAACCCGTCCAACGCAACAATATCATCCATTATCTCAAAAGATATACTTTTATGATATTGCGCTAAAATTAAGAAAGTAAATTTTAATAATTCTGGATAATAATTAATGAGAAAAGAGTCCTTATCAATAATCTCATCATTACAAAGTAACTTATTCCAATATCATAAAAGGCATTAAATAATATATTTTATTAAACCGTACAAAAGGTCATCTACACTTACTTGATTACCATTTGCAAGAGAGGGTTGGATAGTGTCAATGTGTTTTTATAAATATTGTGTTTACTTTCAATTTTTATGGGATTTTTTTTCTTCTTCTTTAGAACGTTATAAAATGTCCTTTTTACGCAATATTTTATATTGGAAATACACATTTTTACTGATATTTGCAGCGGGGACGAAGTGATACCTTTATCCCCGCTGTTTGAAGAGAAGGGGGGGGGGGGGGCGATCTCCTCTTTGCCCCGGTGTACTTAGCGCCTATGGAACTAACGAAAACATCAGCTCGTAGGGGAGCGAAAAATATGCTCGTAATATCCGCAGTTTAGGGACCTTACACATGTGCTTACATGTTAAATGGAAAGAATTATGAAATGGCAAAATCCTATGTAAACATTCATGTAACTTAGACTTTTAAAATCTTAGTTTATATATAGTCTAATAGGATGGAGTTAACTGACCTTCATATTATAATTACAACATTTATCAAAATTAGCGCATTTAGTATTACTTAATTTTTTATATAAGCACCCATATGTTAGCACAGGATTCGATTATTATCATCATTTGTATTTTTACATGTTTTCGAAAGTGCTGCGTTTGAAAAAGTGGTCGCTACCTTCGAAATTCCCGTGGAAATGCAATAAAGGGGTAAAAAGTTGAAAACGTATGTCTTAAACATAGAGTTTGCTTCCCTAAAGCATCGCCGAGCAACAGCTATTTCTTTTCTGTTTCACTTATAAGATAGGATAATGTAAGAATTATCGAAAAGTTTATCGTTAAATTCGCTATTTTTTGGAGTGCAAGAATAGTCCCTAGAAAATCGCGAAATTGGCATTTTTTTTTAAATAAATGAAAATATGAAAACAGTAAATAACACAAATCCAAGCTAAATTTACATGCACTGACCATTCTTATAGGGTAATTGAAAGTTGCGTAATGTTCCACACCACTAGTTTTTTATAGTTATACAGTCTCTATTCCATCGTATAGCACCAACTGCATTTTTATAGTAATGTCTGAAAGAGAGGGGCCTTATAAAAACTCCTCTCCTAACAGAAAAAAAAGAGTTTATAATTCTTCAATTCTCTTGGCCACGCTATTTAAAAGTGCAGATTTTTATTAAAATAAATTTACATTTTATTTGGTTGCTTGTATGGCATTTCCATGACGTAAGAGCTGCACGAGGACTATATTATGCCAAAACAAAATCATCTACTCTAAACAGTTATCCTCCCTGTTGAAAACGGGGAACGCGTACGAGAGAAACGTAATGAGAGAAATTCAGAAAAACTCCAAAATATACTACCCCCATTTGCAATAGCTATTGCATCACTTGAATATCCATAGCGATGTTTGCGACATAATGTTAGGGGAGAAGGTTATCATAAACTCATCTCGTAACCGAAAAAATGTTTTTACAATTCCGTTTTTTCTATTTATCAAGAATTAAGTCACTTGATATATAGCATCCCAATCTATAGCCCGCACATTTCCAACTCTAAATTTTCGCAATTGAATACGAACACAATAACTTCCCATGACCCTAAAAAAAGGCTATTCAGTTTAAAAAAGGCTCGATGGAAACAAGAAAAACTAACATAAAAAAAAAAGTTAAGTAACTGAAGGGAGAAGGGGATGGTAGGCCTTTGGTGAGCTCCCGTATAAGATTCCTAATATCTCACCCCCTATCAGCTGGTTCAAGCACCTGCCACACTTGTAAAAGGAGAACCAAGTGCAGAATTTATCGCTGTTTCGATCCCCTACTCGAAGAGACATCTGTCCTCTTTGTCAGAAGTGCCTTTGCACCTTACTTGGAATATAAACCTGTATATAGGGATACAGAAGAAGAAAAAAAAATCAAGCCTCAAAATAACAGAAATCGCTATACTACACTGAGCGCTAGGTAAGGTAAACAAACGTTTTGATCAATTGAGTTAAAAGTCCTTCTGTCAAAAGAGTGGGAAAGCATTTCGAATGCAATTAAAACCGAGGTTTAAGTTAACCAGGATTTGAATGCTGCACATTCAGGTGTAATGAACACAGCTGGAAGTTGGGCAAAGCGGTCTGGCGCTTGCTAAAACTTGCCACAAACTTAATACTACCCTACAAAATACGCAGCATATCGATGATGAAACCTATCAAATGAGGCAGGTGCAAACCAATAACATAGTACTTGTTTTGGAGATATATTTGTGCATGTAAAATTATCATTCAATAATAAGAGGAACTCAAAAGTCGCATTTTGCAATTTAGTAAAATGTTGGTAAAATGACCACTATCTGCCAAAATCACGAGGTGGCGTTGTTGTTAAGAGAAAGTCCCAGTAAGGATTATTCCCTATACTAACTAGCTATGTTACAATCTTCTAACCCAGTTAATTTAGAAACTATTTTGAATCGAAACCGAGAAATTTGGTGAATAGGTACAAAAAAAAATTAATTGGAAAGGTAAATGAATAGGTAACATAACAAGTATAGGGAATGGTCCTTGCTAGGACTTCATCTTAATCAGTTAAAGAAACAGATCACTGCGCATGCCATTTCATAGTTCTCGCCTGTTATAATTGCATAAGTCAAATGTAACTTATCTACTGTCATCAATACTTCGAGTAAATCACTTTTAAATAGGACGACATTCTCCTTTTCAGAAACTGTCCTTCGCGGAATTCAAATGTTTCATATTCTTTCGAGACACTGAAAATTTGAATAGTTTTGACTACAATCGCTTCCTCCTGTACTCTTTCTTTTCTAGACAAACTACATTATGCAAGGAACCGGGAAATGATCATCTTTATCTTGTCGACAAACATTGAAATGAGTCTCAATGTTGTATGGCATGGTTTCTTTCCGGATTCAGCCAGCACGTGGTAAAAAGAAAACATTAGACATAAAGCGGGTATTTTGTTTTTTAAAACAGCTGTATCCACCAAAACGTTTTTATTCAAAGAAAGAGGAATGCATGTACAAGGGCTGCCAGTCGTTCATTTGACCACCTTTGCGCATAAGAAAAGTAGGCCAGAGCACAGAGGGCGTTTTACGACATTCAATAAGACAAATCACATCCACAAAATATTTCTATACTACGAAAAACGATAAGCAAACATTTGAAATAGTTAACAAAAAACCATAGAAAGATTGTGATACATTTGAATTAGAGCCCAATGGCAAGTGTAGAATAAAAATAATCGATAATGTGAATTGTTTTGCATTTTCCAAAAAGAAATGTACAAGTATACCATGAACTTGATATTAAAATTATAAGTGTTAAAAGCTAGAATTTAAACTATTTTAATCTGGAATTAGTATTGTTCCAAAGTTTGTGCAAATTGAGGCCATTTCAAAACGATTATTGAAGATTGTCTTATCACAAGAAATTTAATAAAGGAAAACCTGTCAAATGCAAAAGTAGATGTTTGTTTTAATGTATATGCGTAATTTAAAGCATAATTAAAAAGTAAATATAACACGGTACTTTTAAATTCGAATAGTTGATGGCAATTTGAAATCACAAAATTATCATGGTCATATAATCTTCGAATATAGTGAAATTCGAATTTCAATGAAAGTCTGAAATGAAACACACAAAAAGTAATATTTAAAAACACAATTATAACTCATAAAATTATTTGGTAAAGACAAAATCATTGTATATTTAATTCCATATAGTATATCGATACACACCCAATTTTAAATTGAAATTCATAGATAGGAAAGCAAAATCAAAGCATAAAAAAAATCTAAATATAGGTCTTTGTCGGATCCCACACGCGATAATTTACAATAAACTTACAAGTACAAATCATCAAATCAAGTGAGGAGTGAACAAATTGCAGCTTTTAACGTAACTCTCACAGACATTACTAATTTTCAGTTCGTTTCTTTAATTTTAAATGCATCAATTCCATTTTTATATCATTCATTTCAATAGACAATATTTTTTCCAACTCGGGTAACTTTTAATGTTGCATGATGATCAAGATCAATAAGGTACAAACAACACCAATAAACAAATATTGTCAACTTCAAACCATAAATCCTTCTCAAACAGCCTTTCCGTGAATTTTAATTGACAAGGACCAAAGCAAAAGGGTGTGTTCGAACTATGGGAAACACGACAGGTCATTAAAAACGACAAAGCCACAAGTTAACGGCGACACTGATAATCCCGGGAAAAGTGAAGCTGGCTTTTGTCTCACGTGGATCAACAGCCGTACAAGTTGGCTTCAAGACCACTCAACCGTAGTTGAATCGGAATCATTGCCCAGTGACTGTCGTAGGTACACCACATGAACATAACCAGCAGGGATTTGTTGGTCAGTAGCATTATCAATTGAGTTGACAAAGGATTTCCGCTTTTGGCTTTGTGGAACATTCTAGACAAGTAATCAAATCTCTTTGATAGGTCGGGTATTCTTGGATCTCATCTCGTTTTCTTATCATACAAGGATTTATTAAAATATTACCGAGAACTGACAAATGGGTATCATGCTCGGCTACTCAAAATAAAATGTTTTTTTTAAAAACAAATGTCGTAATGATCAATTCATTATTTTTCAAACTTTACCGGATTACTTATTTATCGACTTTGTACCAACGAATGCCAAGTACCAAGCAATCGAAACTGTTTTTGATAACATGCCAACAATATCCTACAATTATAATTTAAAAATCTGTAAAACTTCTCTCCTATATAGTCATAATTGATGGAAATTAAATCTTTATTATTGCAGTATGAAATGGTGTACTGCGTTTAACCGTGCGAAAATTGGTGCCGGGTCATATATGAGATAATAAAGAGGTACATTGGGCATAGACTGATGTAGAAGACAGTCATACCTGACGTTTATCGATAAACAAATTCATCACCATACATTGGTAGAATTAGAAAGAAAACGTGAAAATCTGTAAGGGTTTCTTTTACCAATCTCCAGAAACTCGCGCCGTTAAAAAGTTTGATAGCAGATGTCACACTCAAATTATTGGGGCAAAAAAAAAGTTTATTTTTAAAGGGTACACAAAATATAAAAATTCTTTCTCTAGAAACTCCAGCGGAAAACGTTGGCAAATTCGAACAATTTTTCACCTGTAAAAGACGGAGGAATAACTTATTAGTAGAAGCACTCAGCATGCCCAATACCAGAAGATCAAATAAGAAAAGAAAAGAAAAGAAAACCTTGCAGTTTTTTTTAAGTACCGATTCCTTCAAAGGCGACTGAAGAAATGGGCCTGTTTTAATAGTGTTACGTCATCATGGAGTTGCTTATAAGAATTGACTTTTGTACTATTCGGCTTGTTCTGAATTCTGTTACGAACTGAAAAAGTGCAGACGATAATCTTTTTTTAGAATGTAAAAACGGTTATTTTATATATGTTCTTGTTCTAGTTCTAAACTTTTTGTAATTAAAGAAAGACGTGAAGGATTTTGCTCTCGTTTCTTAAGTGTGCTGGCGTTTGTTACCTTCCATAATTTGAACCTGAAAAAGGATCCAAGTGAGATCCTACATATATTTTTTGTGGCGTCCGCGACTTTTGACTTTAAAACGATTTAAAGATTGACTATGGAAGGAGAAAACACGAAACGCAAAGCGTTGAGACAATCATTCACGGTGTGTGCCAATAATGTTGAAGAGGTTTTACGAAATGATGAAACTACGGTAAACCAACTATGTCTTTTGCAAAAACAATTATTGGATAAATTTTCTCGCCTGGAAGCCGTACAGGAGAACATTGCACAAGCTCTCTTGAATGATGAAGATTTGGCGACGAATTACGATGAAGATTTTGCAAAAGCGGAAACCTACAGGGACAGATTTTGTGCGGTCTCGACACAGCTGGAATTAAAAATTAACATGAATATTGACGCATCGAAAAGTGCTAACGCGATGGAAGAAAAACGTAAATTTAAGTTACCCCGTTTGGAGTTGAAAAGATTTACAGGTGAGCCGAAGGATTTTCTAGCCTTTTGGTCGCAATTTAGCAAAATTCATAGCGATGACAATATTCCGGATGAAGATAAATTCCAGTATTTGTTACAAAGTGTAGTGCCAAAATCTAAAGCGGCGAGGCTGGTAGAAAGCTACCCGCCCACGAGAGAAAACTATTCAAAAGTTATCGTTCAACTGAAGGATAGATTCGGTCGTGATGAATTACTCGTTCAAATTTATGTACGGGACCTTCTAAGCCTGGTTATGAAAAACGCATCCGGCAAAGGAAAAGTCGACCTATCTGAACTGTATGACTTACTTGAGAGTAAGCTACTTGCTTTGGAAAGTTTGGGGCGCACGAAAGAAAAGTTTGCCGATTTTCTGGAACCCCTGGTGGAGTCCTGCCTTCCGGAACAGGTACTGCGTGCCTGGGAAAGGAGTCGATCCATTGATGAGGCATCCAGTGGAACAGCTGACGCAAGCGTGCGTTCTTTGGAAAGATTAATGTCCTTCCTTCGCTCGGAGGTGCAAAGTGAGGAGATGATCATACTTGCTCGCTCGGGACTTGGAGTGCCACAGAAGAATTTACCAAACCGCAGGGATGAGGAGCCATCTTTGCCCACAAATGCAGTCTTGATTAATGCAGGTAAGGAAGAGGGGCCAGCCAAATTTAAATGTATATTTTGTTCAAAACAAAATCACTTTAGTTCTGACTGTTTTTTGGCGCAGAAAATGTCTTTAAAGGATAAGAAGAGTATTCTTATAAAAAATAAAGCTTGTTTTAAATGTTTTAAATTAAACCATTCGGCACGATTTTGTCGAAATAAATTCATTAAATGCGGTTTTTGCGATGACAAATCCCATCAAAGTTTAATGTGTCCCAAAAAAGAGGACATTAAAGTTGAAGACATTAAAGTAGAATCTGATCCTAGTATCACAGTTATAGGCAATACGCTTTCTAATCAGTCAGAAGTATCCAATATATATTTACAAACAATTATGATTAAAATTAGTCATAAAAATAAAGAGCTGGTTTTGCGCTGCCTTCTGGACAGCGGTAGTGAAAATTCCTACATTACTCAACGGGCAATCGAAAAATTGAACTTGACACCTGTAGCAAAACAAATCATGTTACACGGTTTGTTTGGGGGGAAGCAGACGGGTCCCAAGCAACATTCCCTCTATAATGTTGAAATAAGTAGTTTAAAGGGTGACTTTTCTTGTAAAATTCCAGTTCTTTCAGAGAATAAAATTTGTGGGTGTCTACCTAAGGTTAGGAATATATTGGTACTATCAGAACTAAAAGAAAAATATATTGATGTACCTGATATTTATTCGTCACATTATGAAATCGATTTACTAATGGGAGCCGATTCTATTGGGTTAATCTTAACGGGTATGAGCATTACACTCGAATGTGGTTTAACGGCTGTTGAAACCAAGTTAGGATATACTTTAATGGGTAAAATTAAAGAAAATTTTAGGGAACATGTTGTAATGTCAGTGCCTGCTATAAGTGAAAGACAATTGTCAAAACCAGTGGTAAGTATGTTATCCACACAATTGTCCACTTTTAATATCAAAGAATTGTGGGATCTGGAAACAATAGGTATTCGAGATCCAGTGGAGAATTTAAAAGGAAACATGCGTTATGCAAAAGCAATTGAGCAATTTGAGAATAATTTAAATGTGCTTCCAGATGGTAGATATGAATTGTCCTTGCCATTTAAAACTGAAAGCAAATTACCAAGTAATAAAAGTTTAACATTGAAAAGACACAAACGAATGTGTCAAGGTATAATTGATAAGGACTGTCTTGAATCCTATGTTGCTGTATTTAAAGAATGGGAGAGGTTAAAAATCATTGAAAAGGTCCCAGATAATGAAATTAAAAATGATGGTTATTACATGCCCCATAGACCAGTGTATACACCTTCTAAAACTACTAAGATCCACCCCGTGTTTGATGCATCTGCCAGGGAAAGAAGTAAACCTTCTCTTAATGATTGCCTTCATAGAGGTCCAAATTTAATTGAACTGATACCGGATATCTTAGATAGATTTCGTGTGTACCCTATTGGCATATCAGGAGATATTGAGAAAGCTTTTCTGCAATTAAGTATAACCCCCAAACATAAAGACTTTTTAAGGTTTTTCTATCCCCATGAAAGTGAAGAAATAATTTATCGTCATTGTCGCGTGGTGTTCGGTGTCTGCTCAAGCCCATTTCTATTAGCAGCCTCAATAAAGCATTTGTTAGAGCATAGTCCCCCACAATATCGAGATTTGGTTAATAAACTGCGTCATTCCTTCTACGTAGACAATTGTGTTACCGGTGTATTCCACTCCCAGGAAGTACATCCATTTATTTCCAAGTCTGAAGAAATTATGAAAATGGGGTGTTTTAACCTCAGAGCATGGGAAAGCAATGTTAAAGGGGAGGGCGTAACTAAATCTGAAGGTGATACAAATGTATTAGGAGTTGTATGGAATTTAGACAGGGATACTCTTAGGTGTTTCATCGATAAGGAACAGTTAGGAAAAACTGAACAATTGACTAAACGGTCGATGTTATCTGCCATTCAGAGAATCTTTGATCCTATTGGCATATTAACAGCAGCTACATTGCAGCCTAAAGTTTGGTTGCAAGAAACATGGAAACTAAAATTATCATGGGATGATCCCTTACCTCCAGATTTATATAACAAATTTAATAAATGGTTCACTGATATTTCCTTGTTAGAGGGCTTAGAAATCCCCAGATATTGTGAGGCTAATTCCTCATCAGACATGCACGTTTTCGTAGATGCTTCCAAAACTGCTTTCACGGCTTGCGTTTTCTTAAGATCAAAAACACCTTTCGGAATTAAATTACATCTAATTAGAGCAAAGGCTAGGGTTGCTCCATCCAAAACTGTATCAATACCTAGGTTAGAACTCTTGGCTTGTTGCGTGGGTGCCAGATTGGCCAAATCCATTCAGAAGGCATTGGACCTGCCTGATTTGACCACTACCTTTTGGACGGATTCTATGGTAGCTTTATACTGGATAAAACATTATGGGGAATGGTCAATTTTTGTGGCAAATAGAGTAAGAGAAATAGGAGAAATTACTCCTTCTGAAAACTGGAGACACGTTCCAGGTCACTTGAATCCAGCAGATGTTCTTTCTCGTGGCTGTTCACCCAGATATCTGTTGGATTCAAAATGGTGTGAAGGCCCAGCATGGCTAATTGAGGATTCTAAAAATTGGCCTACAACTGAGATCAATTGTACAGTGAAAGAGGTCGATTCTGAAAGGAGGAAAGTTAAATTGTGTCACATTAATGTAAACAATGAGGAATGGTATTCAAATAAGTTTTCGAATTACCACTCTATTATCAGTTTGACTGCATGGATCAAGAGATTTCTTGATAACTGTCGTAAAACTCCTGAAAATAGAGCGACGGGAAAACTCTCGTGTACTGAAATTGAAAGAGCCGAAAAGGTTCTTATTCGCTCGGAACAATCAAAATTCTTCCCTGATCCAAATTGTGTACCAATAATTAACGTATTTAAGGATGATGAGGGATTGCTGCGTGTTAAGACCAGAATTACTGAGCGTAAAGATGACCATTGTTTTTTGTCACCTATCCTCCTTCCAGAAAACTGTACCTTGACTGTGAGGTTGATCCAATACTTACACCATACAAATTGTCATGCTGGTACTCAAATACTTCTCTCAATTATCAGAGAGAAATATTGGATTCTAAAAGCTAGAAAAACTGTCCGAAATATCGTTAGGAAGTGTGTGAGGTGTCGAAGGTACAGTGCAAAACCAGCTGTTACTGAACCAGTAGCTCTGCCTCCTGACCGAGTTAGGGATACTAATGTTTTTGAGGTGTTAGGTGTTGATCTGGCCGGCCCTCTCTTCCTCCAGAATGGTGAAAAAGTCTGGATTGTTCTCTATACCTGTGCAGTCTTCAGAGCAGTGCACTTGGAGCTCATAACTTCGTTGTCAACAGAGAACTTTCTGCTTTCATTTCGACGCTTTATCGCACGCAGAGGAAGACCTAAGATAGTGTATTCAGACAATGGTACTAACTTTAGGGGTGCTGTAGCTGAATTCAAAAATCTTGATTGGGAGAGTATAGAGCGGGAGACAGAAATTCAACAAATAAAGTGGAAGTTCATCCCACCCACCGCTGCATGGTGGGGAGGATGGTGGGAGAGACTTATAAGAGTGGTTAAAGATCTCTTAAAGCGTACTTTAGGAAACGCGATTTTGTCGTATGAAGAGCTTCTAACTGTTTTATGTGACTGTGAGTCTATCATAAACTCTCGCCCATTAACTTACATTTCAGAGGATTCCGAGGATCTTGTGGCAATTACGCCAGCAATGTTTTTGATGAGTAATTCTTCTCTTGATGTCACTGACTTAGATTTAAGTGATTTTGCCAAGTTTCAAAAACGAGTGAAGTTTCGGTCTAAACTTCTTAAGGATTTAAGGAGCAGGTTCCGAAAAGAGTATTTAGGTTTGTTAGTAGAAAAAAGTCAAAAACCATCATCTCGTTTCTTGACTGTTGGAGAAGTTGTGCTCATTGAGAATCCTAACAAGAAGCGTTTATATTGGCCTCTAGCCAAGGTATTGGAATTGATCCCAGGTAGAGATGGGAAAATTCGTTCTTTACGACTCAAATGTGGTAACTCAATAATAATTCGTCCTATCCAACGAGTATTTCCCTTAGAGGTACAGTCTGAAGATATTCCTGTGGCGGTCACTACCCCTTCTGATGTACCAGACGTTACTGATGATCCAGTTCAAGGTCCTGTGAATGCTGAGTCAATTCCTGATGCTTCGGCTGACGATATCCACGGGATTTCAAGATATGGGAGAAAGGTGAAACCCCCGAAGAGACTGGACTTGCTCAATGTGACTTTGTTTTTTGAGTAAATAAATACTCAAAAAAGGTGGGAGTATGTTACGTCATCATGGAGTTGCTTATAAGAATTGACTTTTGTACTATTCGGCTTGTTCTGAATTCTGTTACGAACTGAAAAAGTGCAGACGATAATCTTTTTTTAGAATGTAAAAACGGTTATTTTATATATGTTCTTGTTCTAGTTCTAAACTTTTTGTAATTAAAGAAAGACGTGAAGGATTTTGCTCTCGTTTCTTAAGTGTGCTGGCGTTTGTTACCTTCCATAATTTGAACCTGAAAAAGGATCCAAGTGAGATCCTACAAATAGCAAAGGTAAACAGAGCATCTACATCAAAGATGTGTAAAAGAAAACCGATTCCATCCAGTCAAAAGCACGTGCTGTATCTGATACCTCTTCTCCTTCTAAGTATTAATGAGCCTTCAAACATTTGAACCCGATAATAAACACCCACACGGGATATAATCACATTGGAAGGAAGTAGGACTTCCAATTATTCCGAGTTCACACTGACACTCAGTACGAGTACAAGGGGAAAAATGTTCTCAATCGAACCTGCAGTATTCAAAAGACCCACACAGCAAACATATGAACTCCTTTGTTGTCATTCCAGCGAATAATTGCATTGCCAATGCTTCAGCTGCTGCGGAAAGTACTTCACCATTTATTTCTACGACTACAGTTTCATTTCTTTCTTCTTTTTTGTAAAAGGTACACAGTCAGAAGAGAATGCGTTATTTGAAAAACAAGGACGAAGATGCATGAAGACGGAATTTCTAATTCTTACGTAAAATCTATAACAGATAAATTACAAAAATGGAACACGAAAATGCTCTATGACCATTGCATAAGCTTTTCAATCCGGAGGACTATATCGAATAGTTTCAAAGCAATTATAAAACGATTTCATGATAATAACAAACACTTTGTTTCTGAATTAGTTAAAAAATAAGTGTTGAGAAAAAATGAAAATTTATAAATTAGATGACGCCATATAAAATAATTGGTGCAGAATTGGTTTTCAATAATTAATACTGAAATTAAAGAATTTAAGCTTATTCAAACGAGATCAACTAAAAGAACTTTAATACTTATAATATAGTTTGAATTATTATTCTTTGGGTCTTCAAAATATAAAACGGAGTAAATACTCCTTTCAAGTGGTTTTGAAGGAGTTACTTCCTCCATTGCAATTTGAGCAAATTGTGATTTTTAATGTAGAGGAAAAAATGTATAAAATAGTGGTTTGAACTTAGTTGTTATTGTGGACATATTTCCTTTAGCAATACGATGAGTATTTGATTGTTAGATATTTCTTCGTCTATTGTGGCCTAAGGATGTCCTGATTACTTTTGAGAGTTTTCTTGTTAGTAATTTAAAAAGCATGCAATAAAACATTGTTTGTAAATTTCAGTTTTTTTCTTCTTTATAAATGTATTGCTATAAAGAACTATTAATTGAATTTTGAGCAATAACACTTTAATATTAATAATGAAGTTTTTTTTTAATGCAGATAGTGCAGCAGTTTAAAGAACAGTGCCATGAAAGCAAAGTTTAGTTTACGAAATATTTCACAATGCAAACTTGAAAAAAATATTGTCACATTGTTCAAATTTTTTGTCAAATTGCGGAAAGGGGGCAGAAGGGGTGATACACCTAACTCGAAATCTACTGAACCAATTTGTACCGCTTTTTTTCCCCTCCAACAGATAGCTTGACAAATCTATATTAAATCAGAAACATAAAATTATTTTTACACATTTCATATTTATGAGTGTGTTTATATTTCCATTAATTAATCAAACAATGATGGATAAAGTTTTACTTTTTAAATTTAATAACATATCCCATTTAGAATTAATATATATATATATATTTTAATATCTTAAAATTATGTCTCAAGCATTCATCCTATCCTGTAACATTTATTGCAAGGATTAGTACAAGGTACCAGGAAACTTCAGAACATGCAACCCCATTTAAAATTATATGGAATACTCAAGTAGTTAAGCTGATAATGAATGATCTGTTTTGGAGACAATTTGTTGGGGGGAAATAAACATTGCAAGTGAGCAACTTTTTCTGCTGCAGTAGACTGCATGCAGTATGTGAATTAATGACATGATAATCATGATGGGTTGTAAAGATACATTGTAACATTGTAAAGATGAGGTACTGTATGTCAATCACAAGAATAGCTCCCGCCACAAAGTCTAACAATGCCAGTTGCTGTAGAAACAAGACTAGCCCCATTTTCCATGAGAAATTTTAGTAAAGAGAGACAAAAAAGTTTGTCGAATTATAACCTTTCTGGATGCTAATATCATGCATGCACATCCCTATTCTTAATCGACGAATCTTGTTCGTGTTTATATAGCAACTGCCACCCAACAGACTATTTCACGAGAGCTATTTTCTTGATAAGCAGACAGTAATCCTATTAGGTGTGCACCGAATGGTTCGGCCGAATATCTGGATATTCGGCAGCCGAATACTTTTTTTTCCCTTCTATTTATTGCAATATTTTTTTCTATTTACGCAGAATATCACTCAATAGAAGATATGATTTTATTTTCCAATATTTTAAAAATTTCATAACTTTATAAAGCGCATTCACAGAAATTCATTCAGAGTTCATCCTAGGCATTTTTCGAGGGGCAGCGCGCCCTGCCTGCCCTTTTCCATTGAAAATAGTGCCTTTCTTGCCTTTTTCAGAAAAAATTTCATCCTGCAAGAATTCGAAAAACTCCCCCCCCCCCCTCCCCCTCCCCAATAGAACGCAATATGTGGATCACCCTTACTGAAATCGCCTGTCGCGCATGCGCATTCATGTTTAAACGCGCAACGTACAAACCAGATAAGATCCAGATGAAATCATTGATTAGATGTGGATATAATGTGCGTCATTAGTAGGTGGATTTTCAGGGGGACGTCTTACAATTTCCAAGTGCTCGTTAGTTAATATGGATGGCCATTTTATACGTGTTTTGATTAAGCGTATTTTGCCGATTTTTTACAATGCCTTCCTCAAAATGGAGAAGAAAGGAATTTGAATTGATTAAAGGTGTATAACCATCAAATGTTTACTACTAAGAATTTAAAAAAAAAAAATTTCCGTTCGGACACGTGTATCACGATGCTCTCCTGTTAAATATGTGTGTTTTTGGTAGTTTGCCTGTTACCAATTTCTAAACTTCCGTTTTATATTTAAAATCACAGGATAGCAATCAAAATAGCGGTATGCACGACAAAAAATCGCCGTTTTAACGCAGAATTTGATCCCATTTGGAAAATAAAAAAAACAGCACACAAATTGAAGAACATAGTCCAATTTTTATAGTCTGAACACTCCTTGTGATATCCCTCAGTGAATAATGTTAAATTTGGAGAAAACACTATTCTCTATCTGACAATGGCAAAACCTAACAAATGAAGTTTAAGGTTGATTCATTCAAATTTAAGAAAATTTTGCAAGGGGATAAATTGTGAAAAGTTCTTATCTTAACATTCATTACATCAAAACATTCTTATCTTAATTTTACTGTATTATAAATTAATATTTTTATAAAAATTCATATTTGACGAAAATTTTACTGTGTACATGGTTCTTTCATTTTGATAATTTTCTCAGTCTCATTCCAGCAAAAGTAGGATTGTAGCATTTTATCAGTATATCTATTGAGTTTCTGAGCGTGTTTTTGATTCACAGCTTTTTGCATTATTAATTTAAAAAAAAAAAAATCGAAAATTTAAAGTTATTTAACGTGGTGGAAAAGTAAAACAATATTGAAATAATAGCAAAAAAAACTGTTTACAAATTTTTGCAATTTGCCATAAAAATGCCCTTTTAAACAGGAGTTGCCCTTTTTTGGAAAATAGCACCCTGCGCTTTTTCATTTCTAGGATGAACTCTGATTCATTGATTTGAAAATTTTACGGAAATTTCAGTACATTCGAAAAAAAAAAAAAAAAAAAATCAAAAAATCGAAGGGGTAAAAAACGAAAAGTGGCCGGTTGATTAGTTTATTTATAAACCTCATCACACCATTTAATCGACCTGTGGTGAGTAGACATATTCAAGGTTAAAAATAACGTTATTTTTTTATTATAAGTAGTAATTAAGACAAGTTTTATCGGAAACAATACATCAGATATTCATTCGGCCGAATATACGGTATTCGGCTAGTCCATTAGCCGAATATTCTTTATTCGGCCAAAATCACTATTTGGTGCATCCCTAAATCCTATATATTCCAAAACTCATACGTAGACAAAAACTAGCTTCTATTTTCAATTTGTTGGAAGTATTTTTGTCCAACGTGTTGGAACTAGACATGGAGTAGGGAGAGGTCATCGTTTTCAGGATGTAACAATATGACTTTTGCAGGAAAAATTTAATTTTTGTTAAAATAATAAAATTTTTTTTATTAGAATTTATTAATAAAAGTTGTTGTAATAGAATTTATTAATATATTTAAAAAAAAAAAAAAAAAAACTTTTAGTTTTAATCAGGGTTGGCCAATTGGTTTAATTTCCAGGAAAAAAAAATTTAAAAGAATAATTTTAAATTGTATTTTTATTTATAATTAGATTTTTAAAATTACTTGATATTGTAACTGATGACTTCTATTTTTAACTGAACTCAATTTTTCTTCCTAATATTTTTTAAGAAAATAATTCACTAAATGAAAAAATATATGAATACCTATTATAGATGGAATAAGTTCTAATGTATTTTTAAATAAATCTTGCAATTAAAGACTTTTGAAGTTTTTATATGTATCAACAAGTTTTTATATTTAACTATAGATATATTAATGTTTTATAATAATTCAAAATTATTAAACTTAAATTATAGGCTGTATTTTAAATTTTTTCTAAAATAGAGGTCTTGTGTTTTAACAACTTATTTCTAAACATTAAAAATATCATTTTGAACAACTTATCACAATTACTGATAAATCTAAAAGCAATATAACATGTATTATGCAATATTGTATTCTATTGTATACGTTAAATTTAAAAAATAGTATCTCTGAATAAAACATTAAAACTTAATACGATTTGAATGTTCACATAAGTAGCAACAATTGTTTATTATTTAAATTATTTTCGAAATAAATAGAAATTGTTATTTAAACATAAATTATTCTAGTTTATGTCAAATTTTATTGATAAATATGCAATTAGAAAAGAATTAAAAAAAAAACAAAAAAAAAAAAAACATGGTTTAAACCAAAATAACAGTTTTTTTACCAATCCTGTTTTTAATTATTTGTCCAAGAATCACATTAATAGAAGTTAATCTGCAATAATTCACCTGAATTAGTTTAAAAATTATAAATTATGTTCAACATGTAGGATTTTTTGTAATATGTACTACTAGAAACAGAAGTTATTTTTTAGGAGGAAGGGTGGCTGCAGCATGATGTTATTGAAGGGGAGGTCAATCAAACATGACAAGGGGTGTTAAAAAACTTAAAATGTTTAAAATTTATAATTAATGTACGTCCCCTCTCATACCCACTTTTTTTATTATTTGTTTTTTGACATCTATTTCTGACTCAAAATGTCTAACCATGAAAAATTAAATTGTTTTGGAGAAATCAGTGAAGAATATTTAATGCAGGATTGATACATGGTTAAAATCGAATGCTTTTTTTTTCAGAAACCAATGGGAAAAAAGGGGTTTTTCTTTTGGACAAACTTTTACTATAGTTTCAATGTTTATAATTGAAACATAAACAATAAAATAGTTTGATTAAACAGATTTTTTGCTATGTGTTTGTCTTAAATAGAATTTCATATATGGAACAATAAAAGCTATGAAAAGAAAAATTTTGACAAAAAAAAAAAAAAAAAAAAAAAAAAAAGAAAGAAAGAAAGAAAAAAACCCTCTGGCTTAATCCAAATAAATTTGTTTATTTTTTAAATCAGTTTTTTCCTACTCTGATTTAATAGTTTAAGCATCTTCTCATTTTATTTAAAACTGTTGTTAGGTGAATTAGAAAGAGTATTTAACAGGACAGGGTTCCCACTCAAATCCCAGAATGAAAATCAATGATTTTTCAATGACTTTTAAGGATCTAATCAATGTTTTTAAGGACCTTTGACAATCTGTTTTCAGGCATCATGTCTATATATAAATTTTTAATAAAGTATATTCTGCCAAAAAAGTTAAAAATTGGTGGATACGTAATACAAATATGTCGGAAAATTCTGATACCGCAGATACGTGACGGTCACGCGGGGATAGCAAGTCCGAGTTGTATTTTTATAAATTTTGCAGTTGGCCACACACCTGCAAACATTAAGAATTTTTAACGACCTTTAAGCATTTTCAAGGACTTTTAAGCACCTCAAAGCATTTTCAAGGCTTTGAAAACAATTTCAAAAATATTAAGCACTTTTAATGACTTTCAATAACCGTGATAACCCTGCAGGATGTCAGATCTTGGGAGTGATTTCTGAAAGGGTTTTGGTCTGGACCCTCCTGTGGGTGAGACTCATCAATTAAGTTCATTTGGGAGAAACTTTTTTATAATTGGAATGGGACTTTAGCAGAGAGAGATACATAAAACCTCGGGCACTTGCAGTCCAATGACAACTCAGCGGCCTTGCTGTGATGACCATGCAACAAAACTGTGAGTAATTTTGCATAAAATGCTGCAATGTAGCTACTGTTTCTAAACCATACAAACTAATAAATTTGTTCAAGTAATCAGCAATTGTAATATGCTTAACAGAAGTGAAACTGAATCGAAGAATGATGAATAGTAATAAATATTTCATTTAAAAATTATTTAAACTTTATTTAATAGGTATTTTCTCACGCACCGTTTCTTTGAAAATCCATTATGGGTAGTACACTGGATCTTCTAAATGAATTAGATGCGGCCACTATACGATCGGCTAATTTAATATCTCTTTTATAATTGTAGGAATTTCACTTAAGGATGGATTTTCATAACATCGAAAAGTATTGCGCATTTTTAAGTGACGTTAAAAAAAATTTCCTTTTGCTAAAAATTATATTTATATTATTTTAGCTTGAAATACTCTAAAAGAGAGCGGAAACACGTTTTTGTTAAACAGGGTGACCACAAAATTCAAGAAAAAAAGTGCCCTGATCATTCCCTGAAATATTTAAAAAAAAAATTCCCTGATTTTACGGCAAACGTTTTTTTCAAATTTTCTTAACTGTACCAGATGTGTAGTCACCTTGATCAAATAGAACATGTATGCTAAAGGGATATGGAATTTTTAAAAAAATAGTTTTAGCTGTAATGAAAAGTTTAAATTATTAAGCAACATTACACTTCTAACGATTACCACCACAATTTTCCAGGAAAATAGCAACAAAATAGCAACGGATGAACGGGGAAACGTGCCTTAAGTCCAAAGAAAATTTCCCTGATTTTCGTTAAATTTTGAAAAACTCCCTGACATTTCACTGATTTTTTCCAAAATCAAAAAGTTTCTTGACATTTCCCCGATTTCCAGGTTCTGTGGCCACTTTGTTAAAATAATGTAGACGACAAAATCTTCTTCCACTTCCCACTTAAACGTTTCAAAATAATTTTCATACCTAACGTGTGTTCATAGGGTATAATGTGAGCAGAAAATTTTATAGGAAATATTGATAACTTCAACTTTGATTATTGAGTTTACATGATAGTAGCTAGTTTCTAAACAATAATTTTTTTTAATCATATCATCAGGAAACGTCGTTAAGGGTGAATATACTCTATGTGCCTATCAATGCTTGAATAAATTGTTTTGAAGCATTCCAAGAATGTTTTTAAGCTTTTCAGACAGGTTTTGTTAGAAAGAAATGAGCAAAACTTGTAGCTCTGAGGCAGAATACTTGCCTAGCATGCAAGAAGTCTCGGAATCAATTCCTCGCAAGGATGCTCCATGATTTCCAATTACAAAATGGAGATGGCACAATGGTGATTGTACCTTCTCCATTTTGTAATTGGAAATCCATCTCCATTTTGCATTGTCCAACTACCTAATTTATGATTAATTCATTCGATAAAATTTTTTCGTGTATTTCCCCCTTGAAGTACAGACATACAGCCCTTGACACTTAGATATCTCTTAATAGTCCAGATCTTGCTTGTAACTAGATTCTTGTGCTAGCTTTTGTGTAGCTCCTGAAAATATCCAATTCAATCCAAAAGAGAGTAGTTGTATAGCAATTTTATATTAAAAAACTGGGAAATATTTCTTTTTTTAACTTTCAACATATATTTTCTTAAGAATTGCAAACTATCCCAATAAATATCACATATTGCAGTTTATTGTACATCACATTTAAAAGGAGCATAACACATAACACTCATCAGTCCTTTGAAAATTTGTAGGGGACATGTTCCCCTATTCCGAGCGTTCAAACACATCTAAAACCTCAAAGTTAAGGGGTATTTGCCTTTCTGACATTCTTAAGAGGTTAGATGCTCGCTAACCTGCATGGAGCTAAATTAAGGAGAAATCTCAGGATAAGTGCTACTGTACATTTGAAAAAAGATCTCGGATTTATCAACAAAAAAATTAAATTTGTGACAATGGAGCCACCGTATCTTCATATCCAGTAACAGGCGATTTTCAGACATTATATAGGAAAAGGATATATTTAAGAATAACATTAGGACTATGAGAATTAAGAAACCTATAATTGATGGTAAAATTCTCAAAATTTTGCAGAACGACAATTTTTGGCAAATAGCGCACTCTTTATTATTGTTCTTCCATCCAACATAATGTTCAACAGTCTAAAAAGAGCTGTACCATAACAGATGACAGTTAGATAAAAATACTGAATTCTACAAATTTAAATTCAGTAAAATAGAACACCACAATAAGAAAAAAAGCCATGTCGGTTCATTGATACTTAGAGAGAAATATTCCAGTGTAAAGTTTTCGGTCAAGTAATACATGATGGCGTTTTCCCACATATTGAACAATAAAGTTGTGTATTTAGTATTTTTTTTTGTTAGTCTCGCAATCAAACGAATTTTTAGGTTTTCACTCAAATGGAATGATGATGTAACTTGAGTAAAAATTATCAAATGTACTTATGCTGGTTGAGGTCATAATGAAGATTTTCTGGTGTAGGAGATTTACACGAAGGCGACACCGAGCCAAAAAAAAACAACCCATTTAAATCAAAATCTGCATGTTGTCTTTCAAAAGAGACTATTCTACATTTGTATCTCTAATGCGAGAAAATTCACTAAATGAAGAACAATTTTGGTTGGTTGGTTGTATTCAGATTATCTGGCGCCTTCAGCAACACGAGGGCTATAATGCGCCGAAACATTTCGTCATTAGACAAGTCAACATACATTTACAAACACCCATGCCAACACTGGACTCGAACCCGCAACCTCGCGGTCCAGAAGCTAGCATGCTAACCACTATACCGTTTGGTCGGCGAAGAACAATTTTGAAAAAAGAAAAGCATAGCAGTTGTGAATATACAAAGGATAAATTAATATTCCTTCATGTACACATGCAACTTTTTTTATAACTGTGAATGAGCTTTTGACTTGTTTACATTAGGCTTGTATCTTGAAATATACCAATGCAACATAGTACTCTTAAAATTTGCCCAAAAAATTTATCTTGAAATTAAATGATTTTAATCATAATCAAAGGGAATCACGAAAAGAGTTTTGATGAGAGCATTGTAAAAATTCATGTACTTTTTATTCAATATAAAAAATATGTTTCTTAGAAATGGGTGTTGGCTTTTAAATTTTCATATTTAGAATGTGTATAGTATATATTCAACTGTGAAAATACATTATTTCACATATTTCTTTAAAACATTTATTTCACAATTTTTCACTTTCAACTATTTTTATTTTAAATACTTTAAGAGACAAAGACAATTCACACTGCAATTTTACTAAAACAATTGTTTCAATCTTGTTATGAAAAAATCAAGTGCATGAAGACAAATATAATCGCGATTACCTAGATTACGCTAAAAAGCTTGTTACTCCACACCTTTCAATGTTTGCCCAGAAGTAAAAATCTGGCGGAATACCGTACAAGAAAAATGCGAGTTTGCAATGCAAATACAGATAAGCTCGATACGACCTAGACGTAAGCTGTCAAGTCAAGAGTTGTTTATTTTGCGGAATGTTATGGCAGAGGAATTTACCGCTCTTGACTATAAACACGAACGTTTGAATAACAATTGAAAACTTTGACACAACATCGAAATTTCCAAGTCTGGTGCAATACTGCATATATATAGAACCATAATAACAATATTTTCAGCTGGCAATAAAACTGTTTGGTGAAAATAAGCATAAAATACTTACATGTACATCGACGGACAGGTCCGAGCCATCGAGTAAGATAATTTTACATGGCAAAATGTTTTTTCCAGGTTTTGTGAGCGATTTGCCATCGCTTCCACGATTTTTCCCACCTCGAGTAGAACGGTTGAATCGTTTGCTGAGAAATCGCAGCATTTTTGCACGATTTAGGAAAAACACAACAAGAGCAGATATCACAAATTCAACATAATTAAAAGTCTGTAAGGAGAATACACAATAATCCACATGTTAGAATTCCATATATCAAACGCAATTATGAAGAGAGAAAGTCATAACATTAGATAGAGGCTAACCTCGCCTTAAAGACTTTTTGATCGTCGGCCCTCGCTTTCACTTCACCTGTTTGACTACTTTACTTTTCTAGAAAATAAAATACAAAAATCACGAACTTCTTAGGTGGGATGCGCGCGCATGAATAGGGTAAGAGTATTTAGACACGGAATAACCAATGATTTGTGTTCATGCTGCCATCTATTGGATATAAATCTAACTTACCCCAGGATTTAGGGGTTTTGAAAAGATTTACCTCAGGATTTAGGAGTTTTTAAGTTCCATCGAACTTTTGATTTCGTAATCTACTAACTCTGTGAATCAAGTTCCAGAAATGAGTTGAATGCTTATTATATAACTAAAAAATTCTAGGCAATACGGTATTGTCAATACCGACATTATGTTTGGTGTTCATTTTCATTAGGACAATGAATCAACTTCTTTATCAAATTCTGTATCTAAAAATTGTTAAAATTGTTTGTGTTTTAAGGGTTTGTTTAAAAGTACTATTTATAATTTCTATAAGTACATATACTTTTTTTCAAAGACATATAAAATTTTTACAGTCTCATTTTTTCCAGTTGTTTTATGCATGGGTTAAAATATTTAAAAGTATCTGGTTACTGGATTTTTAAAGCTTCAGGATAAATTTATAAGTAGTTTTTAAGAAAATGTTCTGTTATAAATAAAAAGACACATTTCGTGATATATTTAATGCATAATAAACAATATGTGAAAAAATAAATAAAAAATACTTCTAGTGTATGCAGAAATGTTCATAAATTTAGAAAATACGAAAATTGACAAATCGATATTTTGATCATTTTTGCACACCCACCACCTTAAGTTTGTTTTAACTTTTAAGTCTTTCTGTGAAATGTATAATCTATTCTAGTTGGAAATTTGGTGAAATACCCTACTAGAAAGTAACGACTACTCTCATTTCATTAATTAGAGGACTCTGAAAGATGCCAACAGATTTTTTGTTTATTATTTAGATAAATGATTATAAAAAAAATCATTAGAGTGTCCTAATAAAAAAATTTATAAGTTCCTAAACTATTTTGTGTTAATTTTTGTTATTAGTGTAGTAGGATTTTTTTTTTTCTACGTACATAGTTCAAGTAGATGGGACTGGGAAAATACCATCAGATATAACTAACCCAGATTATAAATCACCAGTTAAACAGAAATATTTGTTAAGCAGAATGCTATTATTTTATTAAAAAAAATGTATATGAAGACTAAAATATGATTGTGTGACGGCATACGATTATTTATTATGAAGGCGCCCTCATCACCTTTTGTCCACCGCCCTCTCAAGGCACCCAGCATGGGCCTGTCTGTGGATCTATAGAAAGCTACTTAAAATTAGAGTAGAGTTCTGAAATTTTCAACATTAAGTAGTTTTGGCCATCTAATTGTACCTATGACAAACAGAATGTTTAAATTTTAATTACTTCTTTTTTAAATATTTTTTTTACAAAGTAACTTCAAATAGAGATACAGCTCCGAAATTTTCAACATAAGCAGTTATAGCCTTCTAATCGACAATTCCCGCACTTTTTAAAAACGAGTGAAATTAGTACATATTTAAGAAGAATTTCTTTCTGATTCCAAATACAGTCAACTCGCGATAACTCGAAGTTCAAGGGACTGACCAAATTCTTCGAGTTATCCGAAGTTCGAGTTATCGGAAGTCACTCGGACGTTATCTTCTATTCAAGGCATATTCTTGGGACCTAATGAAAACTTCGAGATAACCGAATATTCGACTTATGAGACTTCGAGTTATTGCGAGTTGACTGTATATAAACAAAAGTTCTTTAAAAAAATTAGTTATTTAACTATTAAGAAAAGAAAATGCCCCAAAGCCAGTCCGATCAAAACAGTCAACAAAATTCGTGACGTAAACGATCCCTGCTTTTCTATGGTTATCGTGAGGTTTGTGCCAAATACTTATCGTTAAAAAAGTTGGCGTTGGTAGACCATTGCCACATTCCGTACAGGTTGGCGTGACATGCGAGAAACTTGCAAATCTGGTTTCCACTGCTGCATTTCAAGCCAAGATGTTTGTGATATCTTTACGTCACGTTCAACGCCAACGAAATGGGTCGTTTTCTCGCCAACCTCTAACAAGGTAATATTGATCGCAAATTAAAAAAAAGAAAAAGCGCATTGAGCAAAAATTTTTATGTTTATGGCCTTTTCGGAACATTTAGAATTGAATTTAAAAAAAAAAAAAAAAAAAAAAAAAAAAAAAATGCGGGAATTGTTCATTGTAGTTTTGAAAAACAAATTTTTGAAATTTCGATTAGTTTTTTTTTTTTTTAATTTTTTTTTTTTAATTAATTAACAAATATTTTACAAAACGATTTCTAATAGGGCTACAGCTTTTAAATTTTCAACATAAGTAGTTTTGGTCTTCTAATTGTACTTTCGAAAAACATAATTTTAAATTTTTATTTTGCTTTATGATTTTTTTTTTTTTTAATTAATTAATAAATATTTTACAAAACGTTTTCTAATAGGGCCACAGCTCAGAAATTTTCAACATAAGTAGTTTTGGCCTTTTAATTACACTTTTGAAAAATAAAATTTTAAAATTTTATTTGTTGTTTTTTTAATTATTTTTTAAATTAATTAACAAATATTTTTCACAACGATTTCTAATTGGGCAACAGTTCTGAAATTTTCAACATAAGTAGTTGGTCTTCTAATTGGACTCTTGGCAAAAAGAATGCCAAAATTTTAATTTGTTTCTTAATTTCTTTTTATAACTAGTATTTTCACAAAAAGGACTTCTAATAGGCCTAGAGCTCTGAAAGTTTCAATATAAATAGTTTTTGCTTTCTAATTTTGCTTTTCACAATTTACGTGTTAAAATATTCTTAAAGGGGTTTTGGATTATTGTATTAACGGTGATTTTTGTTGTTGTTTATTCTCGACAGGGGAGGGGCTTCTAATATAAGGCTTTACGTAGTAATTATTTTTTAGTGAGTGAACCAAGCTTAAGCATACGCAGCAATGAACCTTTCAGAGAGTGAAGTAAACCTGTGCTTATGTGTCAATGCTATGGTTATCAGCGAGCAAAGCGAGCTCGATTAGGCCTGGCATTGATACATCGCCCAAGCTCCCCCCCACTCGCACAATTTTTTTATATATTACTTTTTTGAAATCAGAATGTTCCAAAACGTGGTAAAATGAAAAAAAAAAAAAAAAAAAAAAAAAAAAAATCGATTTTTTTTTTTTTACCGAATACTATACATTCATACTTTCATTACCTTATCTATAATAATAAAACAAGCTGTGTGTCTATCTGTCTGTCTGTCTATCTGTCTGTCTGTCTGTGGATCTATAGAAACCTACTTAAAATTGGAGTACAGCTCTGAAATTTTCAGCATAAGTAGTTTTTGCCTTCTAATTTTATACATCACAAACAGAATGTTAAAATTTTAATTAGTTCTTTTTTAATTAATTTTTTAATTAATTAATAAATATGTTACAAAACGATATCTAATAGGGGTACAGCTCTGAAATTTTCAACATAAGTAGTTTTGGTCTTTTAATCGGACTTTTAAAAAACGGAATTTTAAATTTTTATTTTGTTCTTTTTTAATTAATTTTTTTTAATTAATTAATAAACATTTTACAAAACCATTACTAATAGGGCTACAGCTCTGAAATTTTCAACATAAGTAGTTTTGGCCTTTTAATTGAACTTTTTAAAAACAGAATTTAAAATTTTTATTTTGTTCTTTTTTAATTAATTTTTTTAATTAATTAATAAGCATTTTACAAAACAACTACTAATCTCTATATATATAAGGCAAAGCCCTCACTCACTGATTCACTCACTCACTCACTGACTCACTCATCACTAATTCTCCCACTTCCCACATAGTCACAACTCTGAAAATCGGCACAAATATCAACAATGGTAAAAATAGAAAAAGTAAACTATTCCGATCTCGATTAACCCACTTTAAGGGGTCGAAAAGGGGTTAAACGTTCCAAACGGGGGACATTCGAATATCCCACTTCCCACATAGTCACAACTCTGAAAATCGGCACAAATATCAACAATGGTAAAAATAGAAAAAGTAAACTATTCCGATCTCGATTAACCCACTTTAAGGGGTCGAAAAGGGGTTAAACGTTCCAAACGGGGGACATTCGAATATCCCACTTCCCACATAGTCACAACTCTGAAAATCGGCACAAATATCAACAATGGTAAAAATAGAAAAAGTAAACTATTCCGATCTCGATTAACACACTTTAAGGGGTCGAAAAGGGGTTAAACGTTCCAAACGGGGGACATTCGAAAATCCTACTTCCCACATAGTCACAACTCTGAAAATCGGCACAAATATCAACAATGGTAAAAATAGAAAAAGTAAACTATTCCGATCTCGATTAACCCACTTTAAGGGGTCGAAAAGGGGTTAAACGTTCCAAACGGGGGACATTCGAATATCCCACTTCCCACATAGTCACAACTCTGAAAATCGGCACAAATATCAACAATGGTAAAAATAGAAAAAGTAAACTATTCCGATCTCGATTAACCCACTTTAAGGGGTCGAAAAGGGGTTAAACGTTCCAAACGGGGGACATTCGAATATCCCACTTCCCACATAGTCACAACTCTGAAAATCGGCACAAATATCAACAATGGTAAAAATAGAAAAAGTAAACTATTCCGATCTCGATTAACACACTTTAAGGGGTCGAAAAGGGGTTAAACGTTCCAAACGGGGGACATTCGAAAATCCTACTTCCCACATAGTCACAACTCTGAAAATCGGCACAAATATCAACAATGGTAAAAATAGAAAAAGTAAACTATTCCGATCTCGATTAACCCACTTTAAGGGGTCGAAAAGGGGTTAAACGTTCCAAACGGGGGACATTCGAATATCCCACTTCCCACATAGTCACAACTCTGAAAATCGGCACAAATATCAACAATGGTAAAAATAGAAAAAGTAAACTATTCCGATCTCGATTAACACACTTTAAGGGGTCGAAAAGGGGTTAAACGTTCCAAACGGGGGACATTCGAAAATCCTACTTCCCACATAGTCACAACTCTGAAAATCGGCACAAATATCAACAATGGTAAAAATAGAAAAAGTAAACTATTCCGATCTCGATTAACACACTTTAAGGGGTCGAAAAGGGGTTAAACGTTCCAAACGGGGGACATTCGAAAATCCTACTTCCCACATAGTCACAACTCTGAAAATCGGCACAAATATCAACAATGGTAAACATAGAAAAAGTAAGCTATTCCGATCTCGATTAACCCACTTTAAGAGGTCAAAAAGGTGTTAAACGTTCCAAACGGGGGACATTTGAAAATCCTACTTCCCACATAGTCACAACTCTGAAAATCGGCACAAATATCAACAATGGTAAACATAGAAAAAGTAAGCTATTCCGATCTCGATTAACCCACTTTAAGAGGTCAAAAAAGGGTTAAACGTTCCAAACGAGCGATATATTCGAATGTCCTACTTCTCATATTTTCACAATTCTGAAAACTGGTGTGAATATCAATAAAGACAAACGCAGAAAAAGTAAACTATTCCGATCTCCGGTGGATCAAGGGGTGGAAAAGGGGTTAAACGTTCCAAACGAGGAATATTCGAATGTACCACTTCCCATATGGTCACAACTCGGAAATTTGGTACAAATGTCAAAAAAGGTTAAACATAGAAAAAGTAAGCTATTCTGTTCTCGATTAACCAACTTTAAGGGGTCGAAAAGGGGTTAAATGTTCCAAACGAGGGATATCCGAATGTTCCTCTTCCAATGTAGTCATTTTTCTGATATTTTTTTGCAAATGTTAAAAAAATAAGTCATTCCAATAACGATTAACGAATTTTTAAGGGATGAAAAGACGACGCAACATTGAAACTATAAGAGGATTAACTTAATGTCTAATTAACTTAATTCCAATACAGCTACTACTTTGAAATTTAGAACTAAGAGCAAACATAAACACAATAAACTATTCCAGTTTACAATTCACAATTATAAATTTCGTTTAAAATGTCAACAAAGGAAAGTTCCTATTTTGATAAATCAATTTGTCGGGATCGAAAAGGGAGCAAACGTCTGAAGTGTAGAATACATGAATGTCTTTTGATCGCTAAAATGCTAATGGTAAAATTTCGTAGCGCAGCACGGGTATTCAGCTAGTAGGGCTATATATGTCTGAAATTTTCAACATACGTAGTTTTGGCTTTATAATTGTATACATCACAAACAGTACGTTAAAATTTTAATTAGTTCTTTTTTAATTAATTTTTTTAATTAATTAATAAATATGTTACAAAACGATATCTAATAGGGCTACAGATCTGAAATTTTCAACATAAGTAGTTTTGGCCTTTTAATTGGATTTTTAAAAAACAGAATTTTAAATTTTTATTTTGTTCTTTTTTAAATAATTTTTTTAATTAATTAATTTATATATAACAAAACGATTTCAAATAGGGCTGCTGCTTTGAAACTTTCAACATAAATAGTTGTGGCCTTCCAATTGGATTTTTGAAAAACATAATTTTTTATTTTTTTTAATTAATTAACAAATATTTTACAAAAGGATTTGTAATTGGGCTACATTTCTGAAATTTTCAACACAAGTAGTTTTGGCCTTCTAATTGGACTGACAAAAAGAATGTTAAAATTTTAAATTTGTTTTTCAATTAATTTTTTCACAAAAAGCGATTTCGAATAGGCCTAGATCTATGAAAGTTTTAACATAAGTAGTTTTAACCTCAAATTTTGGTTGGTTGGTTGTTTTCAGATTATCTGGCGCCGTCAGCAACACGAGGGCTATAATGCGCCGAAACATTCGTCATTAGACAAGCCAACATACATTTACAAACACCCATGCCTAACACGGGACTCGAACCCGTAACCTCGCGGTCTAGAAGCTAGCACGCTAACCACTATACCGTTTGGTCGGCCTTCAAATTTTGCTTTCCACAAACACGTGTTAAAATAATCTTAAAGGGGTGTTGTATTATTGTATTAACGGGGAATTTTTTTTTCTTAACAAGGAATAGGCTTGCAACCTTAAGTCTTTACGTAGCAATTAGATTTTAGTGAGTGAAGCGAGCTTATGCTTACGCAGCAATTAATCTTTCAGCGAGCGAAGCGAGCCTATGCTTGCATAGCAATGAACCTTTTAACAATTGAAATAAGCCTGTGTTTATGTGTCTATGAACTTTTCAGAGAACGAAGCGAGCTCGATTTTGCGTAGAGATGAACCTTCCTGCGAGCGAAGCACCAAAAACTGGGTTCTATACACTAATGATAGATTTCCGCAATGCGAGGCCTCACAGATAGCTAAAATATTGCACATGTTAAAATTTCGTAGCGAAGCACGGGTATTTAGCTAGTGAATACATATGAGTAATTGAAAGTAAAAATGTCATTATTATTTTTTTAATATTGCTTTTGGAAACAGAGTGTACTTCGAGTAACAGAGTGGAAAATATGATAGTGAAAATTAGACAAAAGAATATTAAGCCATGATTTATATGGATGAAATGTGTTATTTAATCAGATTCTTCCTTGTTCATTCAACCCCTTACATAATAGTTGTTCTGAAATGATGCAGAAAATATTTAACTTACATTAAACCAGGTTGTACGGATTTTAGTGATACATAAATTTCTTCTCATACATAATCTTACTTTTTGTTGTAAGTTGCAAATGACATGGAAAATATAAAAGTGTCTCTGTATTCAGTATTTCTCATTCTTAAAATTTGTTACGATTTCAATTTAAATCCTAAATTATTTTTGGTTTTTTTAAAATTTGGCTGACTGAAATTCTTAAATGTACAGTTTGTGTAAAACAAACAGAATAAAAACACATATTTTTGAGTGGTTGGGCTATTTATTGCTATTTTCAAATGGAGGTAAATTTATCAGAACACCATAAATAATTAGTTCGAAAGGATGTTTGGCATGCCAATATATATTCATATTCAATATCATTGTAGTCGGTATAATGGACATCATCAGGAATTAAGTACAAGTTGGGATCACAGTTTCAATTAGATTATTTTAGTCACAATCCTTGCTGAAGGGAGTGTCATATTAGGTTTTTGTCACTGACGTAGTCGATATAATAGAGAGTATCAGGACTTTAGTTGAAGTGATTTGATAGATTCACTGTCATTGTCGGTATAATGGATAGTATCAGGATATTAGTTGAAGTTGATCTCATAAATTAACTGTCGTACTGTCACTATAGTGGAATCATCAATCAGCCAGTATAGTGGAATCATAGTTGGTTTTATAAGTGTCATATTTGGTGTCAAGACTTGGGAACAATACTCTAAGAACAAAATCGCAGTTTCGGTAATATATGTCAGAAGTCCCACTGTTCTTCATAAGAGACTTCAATCAAGTAGGGAAATTTGCAGTTAAAAAATCTCTCAAAGCAGCGCTTGCAAATAATTGGTACTGGATACAAAATGGAACCTTAAAACTTGAAAATCAGAAACATGTTTACATAAACAGTCATTCCACCAACTTTTCTCCATTCCGTTCCTTCATTTTTTACCATTCCTTAAATTCCAACAACCGGACGTCCGTCCCCCGTACATTCAGCAGTCACACACAATCCATCACCAGGTGGCCAACGACGATCTCTCGATATATGGGGGGAGCAAACCACAACTGCGTCAGCCACACACAGATTTCCAGAGAGATTCTTTTCCCGGTCCATTGGCTCAATGACTAAAGCTGTACATTCACAATCCCAGTGGCGCCGGAACCAGTATGACAAGTATGGCAGCTGCCATACTAACTTTTTTTCATATAATATGTTTTCTTAAGATGATGATGGTATGATGTTTGATGTAAAAAAAAACAACTATAATTTTTTATTTAAATAATGTTTTTGATTTCAACGTGAGCTATTGAAGATACACCGGTACACATCTTGAAACATGACATCGACGCAACAATCTCATTCATGAAAGACACCCTTCTCCCCACCTCCATGCTTTCTTTTCATGATCGCGACGACGACGAGACTGGGGACACTTGTACATTCTTTCTTTTATTAAAGGGTGAGGAAAGGAGCGGGGGGAGGATCAACTGGGCATTTCTTGCCATACTTCTAAAAAATAAGTTCTGGCACCACCGCCCAATCCATAAATTCGTAGTCGACGTTCATTATGAAACAAATTGAATACGATTTAAATGAGCTTATCAGGAAATATCTGTCTAAAGTATCAGAACTTTTATTACAACACTGTATCCTCTAAAAGTCTGACAATTTCTGCAGCAACAAAGACAAGACAAAAATATAATTTTTTTTTATCAACAAATACCGTTACACTTGGTAAACATTTAACTTTGGAGGAACTTTATTTTAAGTTAAATTTCTATTCTTGTTTCTTATAAAGACAAGTTATTAAAAAAAAAAAAAAAAAATCTTTTTGAGTTCACAATTGATTTTATTTCATGAAAATATGCACATTTAGAAGCACTATTTAAATCTAAATAAACAGTTATGTTTAGAATGTTGAATTATTACTTCACTTAATCTCTTATTTCCAAATAAAAAAAAACCTATGTTACAGAATATTCATTAAAATAGCAATACATTTTGGACCCTTGTTCAATGTTAGTGTTAAGAAGTATAGATTATTTCCTTACTAGTTAATATTTTCATTATAAGGTACAAAATTATAAAATTTATCGAAATGTCGGAACTAAGGGCTAATATTTCGGTAGACAAGGTGATTTGAGAAAAAGTTTTGCAGGTCCAGGAAGAAGAAGATATGTGTTTACACAAAACATCAGCAAAAACAGCTAACTGAATTTTGCCAGTTACAGTCAGTTTTGGTCAATTTATTACTTTAAATACTTAATTATTTTAGTATGTCTTGAAAGACTTATCCTGTAAATATGAATTGATGTTATAATTACAAAACATTCTTTCAAGAAGTTGGTGAAAGAGTACCTTAATTTAGTTGAGTGAAATTATATCCGGCATATTGAAAATACGAGGTAGAGACAGTAAAATGTATATTGGGGTTTATAGTATCCTTCTCACCTATCAAGATGAATTTCCTACGGTATATATTACAAAAACCTAATGAAATAATATAACCCATAAAAACAAAGTTTTTAATATAAATCCTTTATGTGTATTACCAATTTTTATATTCATTAACACAGCGTCGATTCTGGTGCTTGGTGTTTGCACTAATTTAAAGTATCAAAAACATTTCTATCAGCAAAATGTGCTGCAAACTACGTTTCAAAATTTATTTATTAAAAATGAACGTGAATGTATGCACGCACACCCGAATATCATTTATTTATTCTGATTATAATAATTTTATTATTTATTTATTAAAAAAAATTGGCACCTGGAAAGTGTTTCTTCAGTAGTCTCTTTTAGCGCGATTGGATGACGGCAAGTTGGTTTATTAGTATTCCGTAAAAGCAATCTTTTAGTGACAGTTACAGCCCCAAAATCTGATAGAATGCATTGCCATCGACATCGAATCTACCTACCAAGTTTCAGCCCGATTGGATGTTTGCAAGGGGTGTTAATTAAGCCTCCGCAGATTCCGCCGCCATCGACACATAATATCGAAGTTAATATAAAGGATTTAAAAAGCAAAAATTCAAACTCTACAAAGAGTCCAACCATCGTTTTGACTGTCGCGTGAGTATCGCTTTTGTTAAAAGGAACGTTTTATAAATTTCCTCCAATAAAATTGTTTTTGAAATCTAAAAGTTCGTAGGGGTGTGGGTATACTTTTATCTCTTGACGCGTCAGTTTCGTCTAATTTATTGCATTTGCTCTTTCTAGCTATCCATACATAAATTCTCGTTCCTGTTACGAGGTTCTGGGATGACCCCTCCCACTTCCCGGTCATCTGGAACGTTGATATTTTTCACGAAAACTTCTTGGTCACCTGGAAGTCCAAGGAGGGGAAAATTATTAGAGCAGATAATTTGAAGACGATCGACTACCGTGTTTCAAATTAGAAATACCCCAAAAACAAAAGTTCCATTGTCTTTCGTTGAAATTCAATTTACAGAGGTAAACGATTCTGGCATTCATTTTCCAAAACGGTTCTGGCATTTGATCTGATGTTATTATACACGATGTAGTCGCTGTCCGCTTATCTCTTCAGAGGTTTTTCTTTAACTTACTTGCCATTTAAAATGTTGTTCTTCTTAGGATAGTTTTCCGATCATCTTTAATCATCTGTAAAAATGATTTACGATTTAATTTTTAATTTTTTTTTTATCGTTTGGTGTTGGCCTTGGTAGAAATGGAGTTTCGTGAGTGTAGTGATAAGAAGGTCAGTATCACTTATCTCTCACTACAACTTCTGGAAATTGCATGCTTTACATGAAGCCGAAGAAGGCTTAACATTTTCCATAGAGATCTATATCAGGTTAAAATCTGTTTGTAACCATGGGTAATTTATTACATAATATAGATTATTCCGAACAACAGTAAACTCACTATCCAGCTTCAACACAAGCTACGGTGCATACAGCTTCGGATACAGCGATAATCCAGGCACCACGAAAGTAAAAAAAAGCTCTCAGCTCCTTTCAAAGCAGCTTCTAAAATTCAACCGACTCCGCGATTCCATGCATCTGCCCTTTTTATAGCCTTGTGGCAGACATTTCAAAAAAAAAAATCCAGTCTATTAGTTACGTGACGGATACGCATCGAAATTTCACGGCTGATTTAGATGTTGTCACCTTTTCCTAAATTGTATTATCGATGCCAAAAAATAAAATAAAATAAAATAAAATAAAATAAATAAAATAACACTTTAAAAGAAATGCGTTATATTTAAATAAAGAAAATTTGTGTAACAATAAGCGATATCCAGATCAGTGATCAGTATATCTTCAATTGGACAGTGGCGGCCCGTGGTAAAAAATGCTAGTGCTGCCGGAAACATGCCACTTCCCAATAACCCCTCCCCCCCATCTCAACATCACACACTTTCCACAATCATGTACAATCCCACTTGTATTTTTTTTTTTTTTTAAATTATCATTTTGAAAATCGGATTTTTTTGTGCACTTAAAATGTACGTAATTAGTAATGATGTTCAAATGAAATTTTTTATCAGTTTTAATAAAAAATTAATTAATATTTAACTCGTTATATTTATCATATTTTTGAACAATGATTACTCGAGTTTTATAAGGAAAAAAAAAAAATTATGGTTGGAAATTGTTAATGTTATGAACCTCCATCTAGTTTCTGGAATATGCAGTTTTTATAAATAGATTTTTTTTTAACATTAAAGGGGAAAAAAAATCGCAATTTTTCTAAAAACTTTTGTTTTTAAAAATGTAGCAAATTTTTTTTTTCCTTCTCCAATCAATTTGACTGAGGTTCCAAACTTTAAAGTTTAATGCAGATTTGAATTCTGAAATCATTTTTCAAAAAGATTATATCAAACTTCATTTATCACTGTTTCAATGAATATTCACGTGCCAAAAACTCTCTTTTTTAGATAATGAGTTTAAAATAGTCAAATTAATTTTCAGAACAAAATAGTATTTCGAACTAATAAAATAACTATCTAGCCTTCAGATGGTACGATTATCTTGCAAAAATTCCATTTAGAGATTATTTTAAAGCAGAAATTCTCACGGGCAGACGAAGTCGAAAAATCTCTGATCTGGATCTACACATTGTGTGGAGGGAAGGCTCCTTGATTGGAAACGTTTTTTATCCCTCGTGCATTGTGTATTGAGGCAAGAAGTTGCCTGCTTATACATATTATTTTATTATATTTTACACTTAACATAGAGATCGGATTTTCGTTATTTGGAAATTTTTAGAAATTTACCATTGGAAATTAAGCATATGGAAATTTAATTGCATATTGTCGTGCAGCCACTCTCCTATTTCGATTACATAGTAATATTAGAGAATAATTTTCCAAACGCAATTGCTTTTTCCCTGTATTTCATTTTGTGTACATGCTCTTAAAATATGTTAATGACCACGGGTGTAAATTGGTATAAGTCACTAAATTCAATTTTTCGTATCTCCATGAATATTAATCTTACAAATTTCGATTCTTTTTTGTTTGAAATGTTTTTTCATGGGCAATATTTTTCTAAATATGAGTTGTGGGAACTGGGAACCATATAAAAATTTACAATCCGTAATTTTTATACCAACCCCTTTCCGAACTTAAAAACTATTTAGTAAAAATATTTTAACGATTTAAAACATTTCTTCAATTGGAACTATGCACCTAGGACCATCGGTATCGAAATTAAAGGTCGGCCAGGTTATACGGGGACACGCTGTATATATATATATATATATATATATATATATATATATATATATATATATATATATATATATATATATATATATATATATATATATATATATATATATATATATATATATATATATATATATATATATATATATATATATATATATATATATATATATATATATATATATATATATATATATATATATATATATATATATATATATTATACGAAATATGTTAGCTCATTTTATCATTATCTTGAACCAAGTTACCATTTTTTAGGAGCAGACAAAATAATAAAAACGTAGATTGAACACCACTAGTCGTTCAGACTCTAGCAAAAAGTGGAAGCAGAAAAAGCAAAGCAAAATTCCAGTGACTTCGGTGATTTTGAAAGTAATTTTTTCAACGCGTTTGTTCAATGTAGATAGACAGATATGTTTTTATTTCTGTAGATGAACTAGTATTTAGGCTGTTATTTCTCAGAAGTCAGTCTCAGAGCTCGTTCAACATAATAATACACTCGTATCTACAGCTTTGACATTTGGATTTTGCAAAGGAACACTGCCGAAAGTCTAAATTTCCCCATGAACGAAATACTTTTTTGTTATATGAAGAATCCCCATGTATGAAGATCATTATGGTATTTAAGCACTCGCCTCATATTCCATAATTTTGGAAAACCTGCTTTTGAAAATGAACCCCAATTAAAATGAAATGTTTCATTTCTGAATGCGGTTTGGCAGTGGTTATTCAGAAATTACTGCGGGAAGTGTATTCTTGGCACGAAATTATAAACAGACCGTTAATAAAGAAAACCCAACCCTTTCATTCTGCCTTGATGTACTCTCCCGTTTTTTGCAGTAGGAAATGAATCTAAACCTACATTGCCTCTGAGATTTTAAGGAACATTCTGGCATCTTTTAGACTTGTAGAAAACTTCATTTAGCGCTGTGATTGGATACCTTTAAGAATGTGCCGAGTGTACTGAAATGGAAGAGGATATTCGTTTGTTTGTGAAATTTTTTGCTGTATTCTTTGAATAATTTATTCATTAACCAATGCAAGGTTTTTGGAAGGCATATATTGTTTCACTTTTTAATGTATAGACAGCAAACACGGATAGCTCCTTCTAGACCAGGCAATAGGAAACGAAAAGGGAGATATTTATCGAAGGGTAATGGTAAGTTGCTTTGTATTCGTTGTTTTTATAGTAGTGAAAACATATAGTATTGTTTTTTATTCTGTTAACTATTAGCGTGCGTCTTATATGCCACTAAAAATTATTTTTTAAATTTTTAACGGGACACCTTTTAAATTATTCCTTTTGGTGAGAAAATACATGTGTAAAAATTTTTGGTAGTTTAAATAAGAATTAGGGGTTGCTACCCGGCAATTGAAATTACCACTATCATGGAAAAAAAATCAAGTTTTTTCACTTTAAAGTATAAAAATTTGAGATAGAGGAAAATCTCCATTGTCAAATTTTTTATTACATGCAATCATTAATGAACTTAATAGAAGCATATGTAGTGTTTGCAATGTACTCTGTGTACATATATTTTATTATGAAATGCTAATAATGAAACAAAACTGTGAGGTCGTTAATTTTTGTTTTCAAAAGAACTCGTGGTAATTGAAAAGTCATAGAATTTTTGTTTTTGTCTAAAGAGTAAGAACCCTGATGTACCTGTACACACTAACTACTTAACTTCTTCAAGTTTGGCCTATCACAAAATAATTTTTTTATTTGAGCAACCGTCACATGCTATTTTAATTTAGTTGGTATTTAAGTTTTAGCCCACAACTCAATGACATACATAGCTGTTGCATGACAAGTATTTTTAAAGTTTTTCTTTAAAATCTGCTTCAAATGAAAAAAATTGAAACATGGTTTCTCTTTTGGATAGAAGTTTTCTATGATTCAGTGAGGAGGATATTTGGCCTATGAGCTATATAATGACTTGTTTTCTTGTAGTAGGTTTTATCATTGAAGACAATGAAGTGTTGCTATGATGAAATTGATGATTTAGAAAACTTGTTGATAATTTAAATTAATCTCACAAATAGTGAGCAAGATTAAAATACATCAGTATGACACCAGTTTCAGTGAACAGCAGCTGATTAAAATCATTAGTAAGCAAAGAAAAACTATATGCAGATGCATCAGAAGAAAGCGAACATAAACAATGAAATGGTTGTGTTTACAATCAAGTAACAGATAAATGGTTACGATTAATGCAGCTTTACAGAGTATGGTGTAGCTTTTTTAATTACAAAATCAAGGTTGGAAATTATGAAGAGAAGGAAAAAAAATTGAAATAATGATTGTTAATGCCCACCAATTAAAGAAATATGTTCAAAATATCAACTTTAGTACTTTTTCTAATTTTAGTTCTTCAGTTAAAATTTATATGAATTACTTGGACTAAAACCCATAAAAGCTACTTGAAGCATAATATATGTAATGATTCAATAATTACTGACTGAACATTTGAGTATTCTAATAAATACATGATACACATTAATTGCAATGCTTGCGTAATGCTAAATTTGTCAGATTTTGCAGAGCTGATAGCAACCTCTCAATATAATTTGATTTCAATAAAAAAAGTGTGAATTTTTTCTCATCAAATGGAACATAATGAGAGGGTGTCCAAAAAATTAACACCTTCGAAAATAAGACGCACCCTATTAACTACACATGGGCGCCTATTTGCAAGGGGGTGTAGAACCTATAAATAGAGTGCAAGAAACTTAAACTGTTAATTTTAACTATTATTTTCTTAAAAAGTTAATTGAATTTTTAATGAAGGGTTAATTAACAGTTATACATAATTTAAAATATATATTAGCGTTTTTTTTTCTGTGAACTTTATTTTTCTTTAGATTTTCGAATGCCATATGGAGGTGCAAATTCACTCCCTTGCACCTTCCAGGCTGTACCCATGTAAATATGGTACAATTGTTTTCGGATGATTTCATGTAAAATATATTTGCATGAAATAAGAAATTGGAAATGAGATTTATTTTTGTAACATTTGTAAAATCATCAGTTTCACGTTCTTTTAGCTCTTAATCTAAAATATAGTATTGTATATTTTCTTTTATTGTACATAGACAAAGGATAAAAACAAATAATATAGCCCGTAAAAAAAGAGTTTTAAAAAAATCCTTTATATGCATTGTCAATTTTTATACGCATGAACACAGCGCCGAAATCCAAAATATTTCCATCAGCAAAATGTGCGGCAACCTACGTTTCAAAATTTATTTATTAAAAATGAACTTGAATTTACACTCTCACATTCAAAAATCATTTATTTATTCTGATTAAAGTAATTTTATTATTTATTTATTAAAAAAAATTGGCAACAGGAAAGAGTTTCAATAATGGTCGGTTCAATTACATAACCGCAAGTTGGTTTATTAGTATTCTGTAAAAGCGACCTTTTAGTGACTGTTACAGCCCCAAAATTTGATAGAATGCATTATCATCGACATCGAACCTATCTGCCAAGATTTAGCTCGAATGGATGATGGCAAGGGGGTTAATTAAGCCTCCTCAGATTTCGCCACCACCGACAAACATACAAAAACGAAGGTTAAATGAAGGATTTTAAGAAAAGAGACAATTTAAGAATACAAGAATTATCCAGTATTACTCATTTACTAATCTATTACATTTTTGTTGGAATTCTGTATTAAAAGGACAAATATTTAAATCCATGTTTTTTTTACCTTTAGATAATAAGTATATGCTAAACTATAAAGGGCGTGTCGGTTTGGGGAATATTTTGAAGTAAAGACAAAGAGCAATGCACTTTTTAGAAATAGTTTTGTCTCTGGAAAGTGTATATTTTTTTGGATTTATGTAAACAAAAGTATAAAATATTTGATTTTTCATAAAAGCGTAAGGATTCCTGGTAAATGTAGATTAAAATATTTCCTCTCATTTATAACGTTTTTCAGTTTACGTCAGATGAGATAATTCACAAATAAGTCATATACATCAGGCAATTTAAAATGTACAAAATAAAAAAAAAAGTTAAAACTGGGTAATTTATTTTTTTGAAATGAATATGAAAAGTTGCGATAGGACAAGTTTCATAATGCAAATTATCAACCAATTTTATGTATGGGCTCCACCAGGAAGTGGTAGCCCGAGATTTTGAAAGTTAAAATGTGAAGAATTAGTGGTATGATTGACTAGAAATTGAAGTATGAGATGGGTTTTAACACATTCATTGCATAAGAAATTTAATACAAAAGTATTAATTAAAATTTAATTATGATAGCTAATTGAAAAATCAAGATAAAAAAAATTTATCCGTCTTTCACCTCCTTGAAAATAATTCTGTACATCACGTGGTTTTTGAACAAAGAGGAATTAACTCCTTTTTTTTTTTATCTCACCGACCCCTCAACAGATGGCGCTAATCCAAACTGTTAATTATTTCGTACTCTTGCGCTTCCCGGAGTGGAAAAATCTTTACTGTCGCTCCCAAAAAGAGAGTGGTGAGAGGATAAGCGTCCACCGACTAGCGATTCACTATAAACAAATCGATTCCCCATTTGAGAAACATTTTTTAATCGATAAAGAAAATCACTCGGAACTCAAAAATAAATAAATCGCTCCAATTTCGTTGCCACCTGCGCTTAAAGAAAACACGTGCCACAAAGAATTAAAACTATTAATGTTTCTTTCTCCGAATGGACCGCGTGGAATTATCCAACTCCAGAAATCGATCGTCTGCGCCGGCTTTGAGCGCAGAAGTGATTCCATAGAATGCCTTTCCCGTTTGTGTTTCGTTGACAAACACTTTCCAGACTGGGCGGGAGACTGACGTGTTGAGCCTGACTTCTTGTGGTGCACCGGAAAACCGGAATGCCTGCCAGCGTGCACCATGGTGAATGCATCATCCGTTGAACAAGAGCGGGACTGTATTACTTACAACAAATCATGTATCCGCAGGAGAAGAAGCCTTTTTGTAGTTTGGAACTTTTAAAAAGATAATGTTCGAAAATATGATAAACTTTATAGCGGTTGGTGACATTTTAGAACACGCGGCTGACGTGCATGAGAGAGTTTAGTGATATAGTTCCTTTTCCCTTGATGATTATAGAACATTAGTAAATTAGATGTTGGTGACGAAAAATGCCTCCTGTGACACGAGAGCTTTATTTCGTAAGTGGAAGTTTGTTTCATATTCCTACCCCTTTTGAGACTGGCTAATTGACACCTAGAAATCTGACTACTTCTATTTCGTGTGAGTGAAGTTGGAGCTTGTGTTTCAGATGACGGAGTTTCTCTGAAATTGCCTAGTTTTTAATCTGCTCGCTCGCCGATACTCTATGGAATATATTTTGTGGCACCGAAGTAGCTCACATACGTGGAGGACTGCACTTAACAAGAAGCTTAAAGTTTGTAAAGACTGTACTCCTATATTTATCTAGACTTTGAACTTGAGAGGACCAACTTAGCCTGTTGCACATGGATTCGTCTAGCTAGAAGATTAGTTCTGGTAGCCGTGGATAGCGTCTTTCAGCAGCAGTTTTGTACTTAGAATGATTAACTAACTTTTTAGAATGCAAACCTTACATAAAGCAGCACCATCTTTGCCTTTTTTGATGCTAGTTCAAAGATATTCTTCGAGCAAGACTACAAACTTTTTGGAACTATTTTAATAATTTGTGTACTAATTCTCTTCCTTCACAATGCCCGTGAAAAGAGGCCACGTCGCTCCACAGAACATCTTCATCGACAGTATCATCCGAAAATTTGATAACCTGAGTAAGTAATTTATTATTTCATATCTATTAACTGTAATTGTACTATTTGTGCACACTTTAATTTTCATTGATGAAGGCCATAGATGTAAAATGAGTTTCCGTTATCCCCAAGACCATTTTATTTGATATTAAAATTCGAAAACAATTATGAATTGATTTACAGTTGATAATTTTAACATGATTTTGGATGCGAATCACGCATCATAATTTTATTTAGGTATATTACGGGAATTTTCTTTATTTTTTAACTAGATAGTTTGAATATTTGCAAAATTTAGACTTGAATAAGGTTTTGTGAAAAACCGATGGATTTTAAGTAATTTATTTTCAATCATAATGCCTTCGTAGCAAACTTCTTATTTTTTTTAGTTTTTTTAAGCTCTCAAAAGGAAATATGGTTCGTATTTATATAAACCTTAATTAACTGATTCGTTGACTTCACTTTGCCAATCCATTGTAAAATATGTTTCTAATATTCATGATTCTAATATACATAGCTACATATTCGAATTCTTTCATGTTTATGGTAAAACAAGTTGGTTATTTAAAATAATGTTGCCAGTTTACAAGAGTCGTATTGTATTTATACTTTGTTGAATTGCTATTATGAATTATGAAACTGCTAAAATAATAATATTTCAATCGATCGTATTATAATTGTTAAAGGAATGTCAATGTTTATCTACTCTTACGCAGTTTATTCAGTTTAAATTAACTATTATTGTTTACGGAAAGAAAATATAAGTTTTAAACTTTGAAGTTGAATATTTTAGGGTTATTGTCTTTGAAGAATTATTGTCAGTGATGCCTTCATAGAGATTGTAGCGCAACAGTTAATTTTTCTAAAACGTTTTTGATATGTAATATACAGAAAAGGTATGGAATTTTACAAATACATACAATTTGTGACTGAATGTACAAATCAATACATAAGTCATTGTTGCTAAAATAGCAAAATTTTAAATAGAAAAAAAAAATAAAAAAATAAAATAAAATAATAATAATAATAATTCGATGGATTAAAAATTTATTTTCTGTACCCTGTATTGAAACTGTATAATTATATGATATAACTTTATAGTTATCGGTTCAATATAGGTATAGTTTTGTCTTTAAAATATACATTTAGTTAAGTGTGTAGTTTACAAAATCATAACAGTTTTAGTCTATATCGCATATCGATGGCTAAAAGTACAATCAATTAGAACACACAAATCGTTTACCTAATACAACTTTTGGACGATAGTCTTTTTGTATGACATTCATTTTATTTTATTTCTTATGAATTAGTTAATGTTTTTATGCGAATAAAATTCGAATAAACTAAAAAACAAAAGAATGGTTGTTGCATTTTTTTATGTCACCTAAATATTACCATATTTGTTTTCGTTTTGATGGATTAAAAAAATATGTAAGATCGCGATCGTACGTTCAGGTTGGTGATAAAATTCGAAAGTATCTCCTTGTGAATTTTCTGTAGTAAATTGAATAAAAACTGCTCTGATTATATGGATTAGAACGTTTTTGGACAGGATTGAATGAAAGATATATTACGTTGGTGGGGGGAAATTTAATATAACAGTAATTGTTATCAATAAACGAACGTTTCAAAGGTTGACAATATTGTAGTTCATTTAAATAAAAAAAATTGCATTAAAATACAATTTTTTTTAACTATTTTTTAGATTAAAAATTATTTTATGCGTTCAATTTCTTTAAAAACAAATATGTTTTTGCTTAACAAACTTATTTGAACTGATGTATGATTTTTTTCAAAGCACGTTATTAGGTAAGCATTAAATTATTTTTAAAAGAAATCATCGTTTCTTTTAAATATAATTTAATGATTACCTAATAACGTTTTTTGAAAACATTTAAAAGAAATCAATGTTTCTTTTTAACATTAGACTATCCTTGTCTTGTTATAATTGAAATAATATCAAACATGCATTGAACATTTATGAAACTTTATACTCAGACTATTTTTGGGTAATAAATCCAATTATTAAATACTATAGTCCCAAATGTAAGACAAAAGCGTAAAATTCAGTTCACAAAAAAGAAGGGAAAAAAACAACAAAAAAACAAAAAAAAAACCCTAAGTTTCAAAATAATATAATATGCGATATGAATGATTATGAACACTATAGAAATTATCTTTTAGGATTCATTGATTTTAGAGTAAAACAATGCATTTATTTAAGTTTATTACAATTTAGTGTGTTGTTTAAATATAGACACCAAAATGCTTTATGGATAAATTTTTTAATTTAAATATACTTACAAATGTGAATATTTTACAGTTTTTCAATTAACTTTTATTACTTAAGATACGTTTTTTCCGCGAAAATTATTGCTTGAAATAATTGTTATATTTGAAATTTGGATGAAACTTGGGGTAATGTCATATTTCCCATGGATGCTTGATGGCATTATCATAATTAATTATCAACTTAATTGCTATCTGACGTCACGATAACCATGCTGGTTCGTGTTTGGAATATTACGTTACCATTTTTTTTTTTTTTTTTTTTTTTTTTTTTTTGTACCTTCAAATAAGGTCATTGTCATACGCTATGTTTTGAAAATAAGTAAATAAAAAAAGCCTATATTTATAAAGATGTGTTATGATTGGTAACAAACATCTAAGGCAGTGCTAGCCACTACACGGCTAGCGACAGATTTTTCTGCTGCCCGCTGGCACCACAGAAGATAAAAATATAAAATTTTACTATATGGACTTTTTTACATTATTGTAATTTGTCCTCAATTTTATGTGTTAACTATGTAGAACAGAGTTCTCCACTACGTGGCTGAGAAAACTAGACGAAGAAGCTTTCTATAAGGTGGTTTTCATCAAAAATAAATACAGGAATAACTTAACTGAATCTCATTTGGACAATTTCATAAAAGTGACTGCAACAAATTCTTCGAAAGACATCGACTCCAGCATAAAATAAAACTGAACAATTTTGACCGCCATCGTCTCATTATTGATATCGACTAAAACGGAGTAATCTGGAAATACAGTTTAAATACTTTTATTAAAAGTTAGGTCAAGTCGCACTGTCACTGTGAAACAAAAGATTCACTTCTTTTTTAGAATTTGATTTACTAATAATGAAAATTATTATTATTATTATTATTTTTTTTAATTATTTAAAGAAGGAGAAAAAAAAAAGAAAAAAAAAAAAAAAGAGTAAAATTTCAATTGTAATTTTATTAAGATAAAATAATAATAATAATTTTTTTTTTCTTCAGTTTTCAGAAATTCAATATTGTATTGTTAAATCAATAATAATTAAAGATACATATTTTGGTGTATCCTGACCTCGAAAAGCTCTAACAAAAGTAATACGGTCCCGTCTCTAAAAGTTAGTGGCGAACTCTGATCTAAGGTCTTATGTACGATACGAGCGGTGTACAACTGGTGGCAGACCGAGAGGACGATAGAACGATGGAGGTTGTTCTCAAAAAAATTTAACTTGAAATGTTATTTTATCATTTTTCAAAAGCGCATGTTTATGTTATGTTTTGTGATAATCTCATCACTATAAAACAATTTTGGTTTTAGATACTTCATCTTGTAGGTGATAATCACTCAAAATGAAGCGCTTAACTAGTTCACTGGATGACGTCCTGTTAGGAACTGATGAAAAATAAGGAACAACTTCCAGCGTTCTATTGTTCCCTAGTCTGCCGCCCGTCGCACACCGCTCACAGCTCGCATCGGGCACGAGGCCTAAGAAGTGTTGACGTTCAATGCAACAACACTCCTAATTTGGCTCTGCATAAGGCCCATAAAGTAATAAAAATAAAGAAGACAAATTGTTATATCTGTAGGTAAATAGCCTTATTTACAGTGTAATTGGAAGTGAGGTTGCATCGAATGGTAACGTTTTTGACGTGTTTGCTACCAATCACAAAGCACTTTTAAAAAATACTTCGATTTTTTGATATTTCATTAATCAATTACAATATGTCATTTATTTTTTCCCTCTTAAAGGAATTGATTGTGATGTCGTCCCGCATAATATTCATTGTTAATGAATAAACGTCTGTAAAAATAATGTTTTAAAAAAGCAAAGAATAATTAAAAATAGTTTTTCAATTGAAAACTAAATATTATCATTATTTATGCCACATTTTGTTTTTCAATGTCCTAAAAATTTTGACCGTTTTAAATTATTGCAATGTATTTTTATAACAAATTAAAAAAAAAATCAATGAATCGAGATCATTTTCCGAGGACATAAATCGTTATTTTGAATTGTCATTTTCGATCTGTATCTACTATCAATATTTAAGGGTTAGTGTGTATTATGGGGTTGACATTGAACGTTTTAATGTTTGATACCTTTTGAAATAAGCAGATGACTTCTTTTGACATAAAAAATAAAATAAAAATCTATATACGTTTATAAAATTCCTTCCACAAGATTCAACGGTATTCTACGTTTCCTCTTTCATTAATTAGAACAAAAGATACTTGCCAGCTTTTGGACATTTTTGCGTACTGTTCAGGGGAAGAATATTCCATTAAGTCTTTGGAGGCCTTAAAATATTTAATTTCTTTCGAAATCGGTCGATTTTAATTGAAAAAAAAAATGTGTATTATAAAATGGGAAAATGTCTCTTGCCGTGAGTCGCTGGCTATTTGGAGCATGTTTGTTTGGCGAGGTGGGTGGGAGCCAACAGAAACATTTTAAAAACACCTTGGGTCGTTGTGATACACAACAACTTTCGCAAATAGCACAGGCGTTCCTTTCAAAAGGATTGTGTCATCCTTTTGCATCAGTCTCAACTCCTGCATCTAAGTGAGATCGACTGCTATATCACAAACTCATACCATCGGTATAGATAAACAACTGGATAGACTGCTTAACGCTGGGAAATGAAGCCGTTTCCAGATGCTGTTGGTAGGATAAAAAATAGGGATTGCCTTGGATTGAAAATAACATTTTGGGTTGTACACAGCAGAAATGTTATCAGTAGACCTTAATTAGTAATAATGTGCAAAAAAATATCTACTCTAGCACTTGACAAGATTTTTCGCATTCCCATCCTGCTATAAAAGTGAACTGTGATTGGTTAATCATCCCACCAGTGTCACCAACCACCGGCGAGTTTTTCTCCTTGCATTGACATCGGAGCAGTCTATCAAGTCGTTTATCTATATCGATGACTCATACTAGCGTGCTAAGCGCAAAATTCATATCTACAACAACTGAGCTCAAAACGAGAAATGTCGGTTAAAAGTTTAACTACTTCACGTAGTGGAGCTAGCTCATTGACGAAATTAGTTCCTCCTTTAATATTTCCATGCAAATACATTGAACTTCAGCATTATGTAGAACAAATTACAGAGTACCACCTGGCAACAATAACTTAGTTTGGTAGAAAAATGCAGAACATCGATATGGACAAACAATTGAATAGACTGCTCCGAAGTCAATGCAAGGGGAAAAACGCGCCGTTTGTTGATGATGATGGGTGGATGATTAACCAATCACAGTTCACTTTTATAGTTGAGTGGGAATGCGAAAAACCTTGTAAAGTCCTAGAGTAGATATTTTTTTGCACATTATTACTAATTAAGGTCTACTATTGACATTTTTGATGTGTACAACCCAAGATTTTATTTTCAATCCTCGGCAATCCGTATTTTTTTTTGTCCCCCCAATGATCTGGCAACGGCTTCATTTTCCCAGCGTTAAGCTGTCTGTCTAGTTGTTTATCTATATCGATGATGCAGAACGACCTTTGTGCCTAGTGCCGCAACATAGACCAAATGAAAGTTTTTCTCGCATACAAAGATGTCCAAACAATTGCTTCTTTTTGTTAAAAGAAACAGGAGTGCAATTTGTTGCAACACCAATTAAATGGAAATTTAATTTTTGATTTTGAAAATAAAATTGAAAAAACCTCGTGGATTTTAAGATAAATAATCGGTTTAGGGCCGATGTACAGTTTATGCTGGGCCTTAGGTCTAAGCCCATTACAATTTTTTTTTTATATTTGAGTTTTATAAAATATCGATACATCAATACAACCGAACAGCATCAGCATTCATCTCTTTTTATACAAGCAGGCGGAGCAGGTGCATGTCCACACATTGCCTTTCATGCGCATACTCAAACATTAGGTGGGAACGGACACCCGGCCACACTTTTCACCAATAGAAAACAATACCCTAGGGTAATAATGATTACTTTTTCTTTTTCTCCAACAGGTATTGTAACTCAAACAGAGAGAAAAATGTTGACGGATCTAATTTTGATATGTTTAATAGTAAAAAAAATCTTCACATTAATTGCTCTTTAAATTACTTTTAATAATATATTATTAATATTAATAAATATGGCACAAAAATGTATAAGTTTCAGAACAATATTTTGGAAGAACTACATTAAGTCAATTGATTGAAAAGTACAAGAGATCAATTTGGTAACTCGATGTTTGATATTACTGGTATGGTTGATAAAACAATTTTTAATTAAAAGTACGAGAAAGTCTGACTGTCTTAACATTAGTTGTTAGTATAAATTTTATATTATATATAATGATGAAAATTCCTAAGTAGTAGCTTTGATTTTTGATATATATATTGTTGCGTTGTAAGGGTTCGAAAGATTTGACGCCAAAGCAGATCAAAACTTGCAGAAATTTATTCCAAAATAACGCTTCACAGTTCTCTTACAGCTCCAGAACTTCTCGTTCTAGTAGACACAATATATATATATATATATATATATATATATATATATATATATATATATATATATATATATATATATATATATATATATATATATATATATATATAACTTTTTTTTTTTTTTTTTTAATTTTTTTTTTTTTTTATACAAGACTATAACATATTATTTACTTAGGATGGAAGTTTTGCTTAATATTCCTTCATCGAATGAATGTTATTTAAAATGTTGCTGATAAATTTTTAATTATTTTTTTAATGTAATTTAACTTATTTCGTTTTAAAAAAAACTAAATTAAATTAAATTTCCCTTTCACTTATTAAATGCATTTAAGTACCTAAAAATTAATTGTAAAATAAAAGTTAATTTCACTATTATGCTTTTAATACGTTTCAATGGTAAGAATGGTATCTCTTTATTGGTAAATACATTTAAAATTTTATTGAGAGAAATCTTGATTGACATATACCAAAGATCTAAAATAATGATATTTAAAATAATTTCATTGACCTTTTCATGAATTATCTTAAAATAATAAAAATAAGAAAACATCGACATTTTTCAATCACTACTCTCATGTTTTTCGAACAAATTTAAAATAATATTCTTTTAAAAAAAAAAAAAAAAAAAAAAAAAAAAAAGAGAGAGACAATAAAACGTTGAGCAGAATTAAAGTTTTAGAAATTTGAAAAATGAAATACACATATTTAAATTGACATTTCCTAGCAAGTAAAAGTCGAAGTAATTCTCTAAAATGTGAAATTTTAAACATCAGCTTACCCCCTTTTTAAAAAAAAATAAATGTTCACAGTACTTCTATGCAATCTGCATGAAGCAAATTAAAATGAAAGAGCAGACCGTTCTTGATCTGCAAGATGAGTTCATTTTCCCGTAAATGTAAGTAAACGTAAAACAAAGCAATTTCCTCTCTTTATTTCCACCCTGATTCAGCACAAAATGAAAACTTTTTTTTCTAAATTATTTCGTTCTTTGATGGAAACCATATTTTACAAACACATTTTATTACAAACTTCATAATCATAGTGAATAAGATCAACATTTACAATGAATAAATAAAACACCAAATAGTATAATGTTTATTTTTAGCATAGGATAGATGTACTTTAAAGAATATCTATTGTTCGTTGAAGTATTTAATATAATTTATAGAGTGGGTGTTTTGCTTTAACATTCCATTCTATTATTTTTTGAAAAACGGTATTGGCGCGTTTGGAGATTTATCGACATAATATATTTTAGTTTAAGCATCCAATTTTTATTATATAAGCATCAGCTATACTATGGAATGTTATTACAGTATCCCTTGTTATGGCAACCAAAGATAAGTTTGTTGAACAACAACAAAATAGTTTCCGATACAAGACATGATATGAAAACTGGCTTTTTAAGTTTTGAATTATCATTTAGTATGGCATTTAATTAGCTGTATATGTATAGCTGTATGCTTCCGATACTTAATGTGCATTCAGGGTTCTTTTTGATATGATCTCTTGATGAGATATTAAATAATAGAGAATCTAACAAATACAATTTTATGACTTGTCAAGTGCCCACTTAGCAGATTTTATTTAACAAATATTTAAAACGCAGCAAAAGTATTTGTAGAGTACTGAAGTCTTAATTATATGAGTCGTCCATTTCCAAAAGTGCCTACTTGACAAAATTTGAAAAGTTGAGATTTTAATTGCAAGTTGTTGGCATAGTCAAAATACACATTTTAAAATAGTTTTACAGTGGCAAAAGTTTCTAAACCTTATTTAAAAAAAAAAAAAAAAAAAAAAAAAAAAAAAGAAGACTGAAAATCGAGTAAAAATTCAAACTGCGTCTAGTTGCATTTCATTCCATTTCCAAAACTGTCTTGTTGCAAGCTCAGATACTGTTCCAAAACTACCTACTTGCTAGCATCTAAGATGGCAGATTTAATGAAGTAATTTCCCAAACTTGCTAATTGCAGTAAAAAAGAGCCCTACCCACAAATTGTTTATTCTGAAAAATTGGGGGATATTTTCACAGTGCAGACCTATATTTCTACACTTTTTATTAATAATTACTGTTGGCCAATCTGCTACTTTTAGGGAATCAGGTATTTTTGTTCAGTTGTGTTGATTGAAAGTTGAGTGATTTCTATGAGGTTATTTCTCGTGTTATGTCGTCTTCTCTTGTGATCTTGTGAAAGAAAATGAGTTTAAATATTACAAATGTTGAAGAAGTGAGAGTTGAAGGTATTGTGAAAAGTGTAAGTGGAAAAATTTAAAGTAGTTTGTTTTAAACTTTTTAACATCGCATTCAGTTTCATTGTTGTTTTTGATTTCTAAAACTGACCTGTTGCATTTACTGTACCAAAACTATCTAATTGCAAAAGGTCCAATTCCAAAACTAGCTAATTGCAAAAGGTCCGATTTCAAAATTAACTAATTCCAAAACACTTTTCCAAAACTGCCTAGTTGCATATCAAAAAATCTTATTACTGCTTTATATAAAACTAGCTGTGTGGCCCTGCGCTGCTGGGGACCCGCTGAAGGATATCTATCTGTTCTGTGTTACATAGACGCGGAATTTCTTCGGATTAATTGTTGTTGGTGATCAGCTTCCAAAGTACAATAACAGTTTCATGTTTTGGTTCATTTTGTAATAGCGAGCTCTGTCATTCTCCAGTTGATGCTGTTTTTACAGCGGTGATGCTGTTTTTACAGCGGTGATGCTGTTTTTACAGCGGTGATGCCCTAGTTCTCTTGGCCGCAGATGCTTTATATTTTGAATCTATATTCATTCTTCTCTTTGGTGGCAAATGTCGAAATGATTTGAAAGTTTTCAGTGAATTTCATTAATCTTCGCTGAATCTACGTTTTAGGTTGCAAGTGTGAAGTCAAATTGAGTCTAAATAATCCTTTGCTATGCCAGATTCTATGTATGTTTTGACTCACTCTCATTAAATAAAGTTAGATTCATAATTTTAACCCTTTGCACTCGAGGCCTTTTTCGCGCTGAGGTACCAGCAACTTGAGACGTTTCGCGGGATTTTTGGTTCAATCCGAGGTTAGGGATTAGCTTCATAGAAACTAAACAGTCATTGGCCTTGCATCGAATTTCCGCATCAAACCTAGTGGTCTTTTCGAGTTGCGGCATCCAATCATGTGGCCTCGAGTGTAAAGGGTTAAAAAAGCCAGCTAGAAAAATTGAACCATTAAAAATTTTGTAAACGTAGAAATAATATTACTGCTATTGCTTAAAAGAATTTTGTATATATTTTTTTAATACGTACAAAACACCGGTGAACATACTCAATAAAATATGCCTGGTGTCTATAGTGCAGCTCCAGCTTCTATTTTAAAAACAAATATTCAAAGCAATGAATACAATGGCTCCGCAAATTATCTATTTGTTGACCTCTGTTGTTCGCTCGACGATTCCGCATTGCCAACCGAGCTGTTTCACGGGCTGCTTCACTTTGCTCTCGTGATTGAGAAGCACGAAGTCGAGCCATACTATCGCGGCGCTGTTCACGTGCAATTTCTTGTTCTTCTTCAGTCCTTTCATTTGCAGTATTTCGTATTCTTCTTGCATTACGGCTTTGTCGGGAAAGATTCGATCGTCTTGCTCGCGGCATTATTAATTAAACTTCACTTCACTTCAATTCACCTAAAAATTTATTTCAAAACTCAAATTTTCAACCATACCGAGTTTTATAAATATCAAATTGTCATCTATACGTCATTACATAGCTGTCATTATACGTCAATTACATAGCTATCATTTGCGTTTTGTTGTCAAGTGACACGGGAACGCTGTCGAACGGGATAAAAAGTATCTTATGTTCGTCTCCTGGCTCTAAGCTACCTCCATACCAATTTTCACCCAAATCTGTTCTGCCGTTCTTGAGTTATAAGTGGTGTAACTAACACGACTTTCTTTTATATATATAGATAATACCGACCTAAGACCTTGTAAATTGTGTTTCGAATTTATTTACAGATTTTATAAACATAACAGTCATAAATTAACTCTTGAGTTTATAAAATACAGTTTTTCTCATTCCTGAAAAGTTGTCCCCGAGTCAACTAGGCACTTTTGGAAATGGACGACTCATAGTTAGTATACAAATATAAAGTGGAAAGTGTATACAAATGGCTATTCTTTTTAAAGTTCGAGTGCTTAGACGAAACTTTACAAATTTAAATTAAACGTTGGTGCCAGCGTCATCATTAAGGACTTGGTTTTAAAGTTAGTTATTTCTTGTTTTAATGAGTCTGATGATACATTAAATTGGTCTATAGCTACGTGTAACTGGTTGGCTCAATTATTTAAAAATGTGTGCTTAGTGTTATTAATTTAATGTCAATCATTTATTAATTTAATATCAATCAAATAATTCATTTGCAAAAATAAAATTTTTAATTCAAGTTTCAAGTTACTAGTTATTTGTACGAGTTCCAAACAAAATTTAAAGTTTTGTGAAAATGGCAACCGCGTTTATTTCTTAATTTTATTTCTGTGTGTTGCCACTGAAAAATATGATTTAAAAACTACTCACAATTTAATTCTTAGGATTGTGCGTTTTATTGCTTTAAAGGCACTTTAAAAAAATGTAATTTACGATGTGTGGTTTCAGCTACTTAAGCAATGCACTATTAATTTGTAGTCGAAGCATTTACATTTATTTATGCTACTGCTCGCATAAAAAATTCTTCGTTTGGGGAAAAAAAAAAAAAGAAACGTCGAATTTCGTCGCTCTCTGCAAATGATGACGAATGGCACCTGGTGGAAGAAAAGAAAAAGAAATAAATATGTCCCTCGAACAAGTTCTTAAGCAAACTTGTGAAGTAGAAATAAAGAACTGAAAAGTAAACTGACGAACACCGTATGCCAAGTGAAATTGATTTAGGATCAGGTGACTTGTCAGGTCTGAGGGAGTTAAGGTTAAATGTGTTTGGGAAGGAACTTCCGGTACATGTCATAGTTTTCATAACCGTAGTATATATGTTCATAGTTTTCATAAACAAAGCACTTTAGTTTTGATTTCCATATATTTAACATGGTTGATTTTCCTTTTCAGATACATTTATCAATATGAGTTTTCATTTTTCTATATGGATGAATCAGGATGAGTTTTCATTTTCCTTTGTTCATTAGGATTAGTTTTCATAAACAAAGCACTTTAGTTTTGATTTCCATATATTTAACATGGTTGATTTTCCTTTTCAGATACATTTATCAATATGAGTTTTCATTTTTCTATATGGATGAATCAGGATGAGTTTTCATTTTCCTTTGTTCATTAGGATTAGTTTTCATAAACAAAGCATTTTAGTTTTGATTTCCATATATTTAACATGGTTGATTTTCCTTTTCAGATACATTTATCAATATGAGTTTTCATTTTTCTATATGGATGAATCAGGATGAGTTTTCATTTTCCTTTGTTCATTAGGATTAGTTTTCATAAACAAAGCACTTTAGTTTTGATTTTCGTATACTTAACATGGTTGATTTTCCTTTTCAGATACATTTATCAATGAGTTTTCATTTTTCTATCTGGATGAGTCAGGATGAGTTTTCATTTTCTTTTGTTCATTAGGATTAGTTTTCATTTTCCTATATTCATCTGGATTAGTATAATTTTTTTTACATTCATCAGGATTAGTTTTCATATTTACCACGATTAATTTTTATTTCCACATGCATTTCAAAATTGGTTTAAATTTTTGTATTCAACAGTTCTCATTTTCTTTATATTTGCTAGAAGTAGTTCTCGTTTTATTATATTCATCAGGATTAGTTTTCATATTTCCCACGATTAATTTTTATTTCCACATGCATTTCAAAATTGGTTTAAATTTTTGTATTCAACAGTTCTCATTTTCTTTATATTTGCTAGAAGTAGTTCTCGTTTTATTATATTCATCAGGATTAGTTTTCATATTTACCACGATTAATTTTTATTTCCACATGCATTTCAAAATTGGTTTAAATTTTTGTATTCAACAGTTCTCATTTTCTTTATATTTGCTAGAAGTAGTTCTCGTTTTATTATATTCATCAGGATTAGTTTTCATATTTACCACGATTAATTTTTATTTCCACATGCATTTCAAAATTGGTTTAAATTTTTGTATTCAACAGTTCTCATTTTCTTTATATTTGCGAGAAGTAGTTCTCGTTTTATTATATTCATCAGGATTAGTTTTCATATTTACCACGATTAATTTTTATTTCCACATGCATTTCAAAATTGGTTTAAATTTTTGTATTCAACAGTTCTCATTTTCTTTATATTTGCTAGAAGTAGTTCTCGTTTTATTATATTCATCAGGATTAGTTTTCATATTTACCACGATTAATTTTTATTTCCACATGCATTTCAAAATTGGTTTAAATTTTTGTATTCAACAGTTCTCATTTTCTTTATATTTGCTAGAAGTAGTTCTCGTTTTATTATATTCATCAGGATTAGTTTTCATATTTACCACGATTAATTTTTATTTCCACATGCATTTCAAAATTGGTTTAAATTTTTGTATTCAACAGTTCTCATTTTCTTTATATTTGCGAGAAGTAGTTCTCGTTTTATTATATTCATCAGGATTAGTTTTCATATTTACCACGATTAATTTTTATTTCCACATGCATTTCAAAATTGGTTTAAATTTTTGTATTCAACAGTTCTCATTTTCTTTATATTTGCTAGAAGTAGTTCTCGTTTTATTATATTCATCAGGATTAGTTTTCATATTTACCACGATTAATTTTTATTTCCACATGCATTTCAAAATTGGTTTAAATTTTTGTATTCAACAGTTCTCATTTTCTTTATATTTGCGAGAAGTAGTTCTCGTTTTATTATATTCATCAGGATTAGTTTTCATATTTACCACGATTAATTTTTATTTCCACATGCATTTCAAAATTGGTTTAAATTTTTGTATTCAACAGTTCTCATTTTCTTTATATTTGCTAGAAGTAGTTCTCGTTTTATTATATTCATCAGGATTAGTTTTCATATTTACCACGATTAATTTTTATTTCCACATGCATTTCAAAATTGGTTTAAATTTTTGTATTCAACAGTTCTCATTTTCTTTATATTTGCTAGAAGTAGTTCTCGTTTTATTATATTCATCAGGATTAGTTTTCATATTTACCACGATTAATTTTTATTTCCACATGCATTTCAAAATTGGTTTAAATTTTTGTATTCAACAGTTCTCATTTTCTTTATATTTGCGAGAAGTAGTTCTCGTTTTATTATATTCATCAGGATTAGTTTTCATATTTACCACGATTAATTTTTATTTCCACATGCATTTCAAAATTGGTTTAAATTTTTGTATTCAACAGTTCTCATTTTCTTTATATTTGCTAGAAGTAGTTCTCGTTTTATTATATTCATCAGGATTAGTTTTCATATTTACCACGATTAATTTTTATTTCCACATGCATTTCAAAATTGGTTTAAATTTTTGTATTCAACAGTTCTCATTTTCTTTATATTTGCGAGAAGTAGTTCTCGTTTTATTATATTCATCAGGATTAGTTTTCATATTTACCACGATTAATTTTTATTTCCACATGCATTTCAAAATTGGTTTAAATTTTTGTATTCAACAGTTCTCATTTTCTTTATATTTGCTAGAAGTAGTTCTCGTTTTATTATATTCATCAGGATTAGTTTTCATATTTACCACGATTAATTTTTATTTCCACATGCATTTCAAAATTGGTTTAATTTTTTGTATTCAACAGTTCTCATTTTCTTTATATTTGCTAGAAGTAGTTCTCGTTTTATTATATTCATCAGGATTAGTTTTCATATTTACCACGATTAATTTTTATTTCCACATGCATTTCAAAATTGGTTTAAATTTTTGTATTCAACAGTTCTCATTTTCTTTATATTTGCTAGAAGTAGTTCTCGTTTTATATTCATCAGGATTAGTTTTCATATTTCTATATAAATAGCGTTAATTTTCGTTTTTTCGTATTTAACGTGATAAGTTTAAATTTCAGTTCTCGTTTCTTTTATATTCGCTAGAAATAGTTCTCTTTTCCTATATTCATCCGGACTAGTTATAATTTTTCTATATTTACCACTTTTATATTTCATTTTCCTAAATTCTCCAGGATTTGTTTTCATTTTTCTATATTTATCATGATTATTTTTTATTTTTTCATACTTAAGATAATTAATTTTAATTTCACTATATTCATCAGGATACGGTTTTATTCTCTTATATTTATTATTTATGGGAAAAACCATTGCGAAACTGTGCATAAAAGGTCTTTGTTGTCAACATCACCCTTAAAAGTATTTCGATTATAGTCCTTTCATTTGTAGTCAAAACATTCCGTCGTTGAATTTGTTCTTTAAATGTACGAATTTGTTTTGTGCTTCTATGGCAACTAGACAGACACATTTTTTTTCGGTCGGTTTAGCTTTACAGCTTCGCTTTTGTAAATGAAGCTCTAATAACTAACGTCAAACAATAATTTCGTTCCTAATGTCGACACAAATATTGTCTGTGTATTAACCTGGTATAAGTTCATATGTCGATTTTTATTTTCTCAACTAATAAATGAATCCTTAAGATAAAAAAAAGGGAACATTTTAATAGGTTTTCTATTGGACCCTTTTTATAATTTAGAAATTGAAATGACGAAACTATTGTAATCGTACAAAACAAAAAATTACATAATTTTTTTGATTTATTGTTGCTCTGATTTGAGATTGGCAAAATACTTGATAGTGTTTAGTTGTTTTTCAGTCAGTCTCGATCAGAATTGTACTTCCCATTACTATGAAAAACTTATTAAGTTTTAGGCGCCCTTAAATGCATGAATTTTTATTTTTAATAAATTAAATTTGAAATTAACCAAGAAATAGATGTAGTTAATGGGAAAAATAACTGTAGGATTAGTGAATTTATTTAGAGCCGATTTTGCATACTGAAGTATTTCTACATCACAAAAAAAGCTACATTTTTCTTGTATAAATTTATCAGTATATGCAAAAATATAAATATTATCCGTTACTCTTAACTTGTTTCTATCCGAATTTTTTTTTTCCTGTATGTTTTTATTACTTTTTATATAAATTGTTGTAATTCGCAACACCCGCCGAATTGGAATTGTACTCAGATAGCGAGCCAACAATGAAAATTGTTACAGATAATGAAATAAACTATCAAAGATTCTAACTGCGTTCGGAAACGATACAATAGTTTTGGTAAAATTAAAATTAAAAAAAATAACCACTATGCAAAGGTTGCTACATAAAGAGATATGAGGCTTTAAACATACGATGCAGATCAACATCGGTATATATTTAAGAGTTAATGTTAATTGGAAAGGTGTATGTGGATTTGTTTAAACTGGTTCTTAATAAAGAAAATTTAGTTATGTGCTAGGTTACTGGAATCTCAGAAATCGGGATTTTCGTGTTTTAGCATACTCATAACGAAGAATTATTGCCTTTCCAAAGGTAATTTGAAACAGTAAAAGTAAAATGTTAAAAAATGCTTACTTAATTAAACTTTCAGAAAAAAATTTAAACTTAAATAAAATTTTCTTAATACAATTGCACATATATTAGATTTTTTGTTGTTGTTTTAGATTTCTCGCTAATGTACTTATAAACTTATACCAAATGTTACGTTCGTTTATTTGTGAAGTGCGGTGTCAATTTTCTTATCCAAAGCTAGAAACTGACGACTATTTTTGTAGTTAGAATTGTCACCAAGGTCGCCGATTTAATGACAAAAACTTCCTCATTTAAATATTGCCATTACAAACGACAAAATAGTGAATTTTTTATTTTTATCCTATCCCAATATCCTACGTATTGAAAGTTCATAGTCTCTCTAGAAGACAGTGTTTTTTTTTTGTTTTTTTTTAAAAAAACAAAACTTTGAAGCTGTTATGACACGGCTGCAACATGTGTGGATCTTCCATTTTCTTATCTTGTTTCGAAAACCTGAAAAGTTCAATTTTTTTTTTTTATTTCTGCTACAGTAACTCTTTCAACGTCTCTATATAGTTCAATTTTTTTTACTCATTTCTTTGAGACATATAAAGGTTTTCCTGCAGATGAAGTTCAGAAATATTCCTGTAATATACTTTATACCTTATCTTACTTGAAGAAAACTGACGTTTTCTCCTGTGATCTGGAATGAGATTATAAAAGGGAAAGCCTTCGTATATTTTCAAAGTAAAATGAGGTGGAAAAGAGAATAAGTTCCGTTCCTTAAGTTTCATATCTTTCACGTAGTGTAAATGGAAAATGTTTTTCTTTTGAGTAAAACATTATATTAAACTTATTAAGGTATTATAAAGTTAACTTAAATTCATTGCTAAAAACTGAAAAACAAAAGCAGTTATGGTAAATGAAATTTTACAACAGTAATTTTACGTTGTCTGGACATAATTTATACAAAACGGTTGACGAAAAATGAAATTAATACATATGAGGTCAAATGACAAAGTCTGTGCTATAACATAATAAATACACAATAAAACACCTTGCAATATCTTAATAACATTTAAAGTCGATGGTATGAAATTTAATCATTAAATATTACAAATTTTTACGTACTCTGTCTTTACTTTAGTTCTCCTTTTCGACTTTTGATAGATTTTTTTTTACTTTTCGATATTTTTTACGGAGTCATTGAAAGGTAAAGAGCAGACTTAATGTGGCAGAACACTAAAGCAATTATCTTGAATGCAAATATTAAAACTTGATAAATGGTTGATTGTAAATGAATGCTTTTATCATTGTTCATGTAAAAGTGAAAATGCCTTGACTGACTCAATCAGTCATCGCCTTTTCCTACAATTCTAAAGAGCTGAAATTTTTCACTAGCGTCCCTTATATGCCAATTAGAAAAAAAAAACTACAAATAATTCATTCATCCAGAAATACTAATAGCGTTTTAAATAGCAGCAGCAATCTGCGGATTTCGAATAATCTAAATTTGCGCCTTATTTGGTGCAACCCTAGTAGCACACCAATATCCGCTCAACACTGGCCAATCCTAATATTCCATTGTAGACGCTCCGTTGGCCAATTTCGCCAAGTTCTAGGTAAAATATACTGGAAGTTTTGAACTGTTGATGTAGAGTTATAAAATTGAAATATATTTTTTTATAAGAAAGGACGGTGAGGTAAAAAATATATTTTGTAGTAGTTCTAACTTTAAAAATAAAAAATAAAAAATCATGTACTTTACAGCGATGCTTGAGTTTCGGTATGGATTGGCCGATCTTCCCAGAATCCCTGTTACCGACAGTGGCCAATACTACGATGCTACCTGAGAAGTATCCTGTGTTTTAAGAACGCTCACAAAGAGTTTTGATTGGCAGCGAAAAATTCACAACCAATCAAACAGTTTAAAAAGCTTGTTTACTTATAGGTCCTTATTACCAAATAAGGTCGGCCACAAACACTGTCTATCAGGTTGGTTGGTTTTTACGCTCAACGAACTATTTTAATGCACAATGATGGCTAATCAGGCCGGGATCAGCAAGTTAACGCGAATCCCGAACCACAACGAACATCCATGCCTAACCCGAGATTCGAACAGGACACCTTTGACATGCGAGGCCAGAGCGTTAACCACAGAACTATAAGGTGGGCCTGTCTATCAAGAGAATATCTCTCACTAGAAAGTTAGGATGATGGTTTTTTCTATAGAAATTAAGACTCGTTGATTTAGAATAGGAGTGATGTGTGCTGGGAATAAAATGTCGCAATACGGTGAATGGGATAGTCTTGTTTCCAAGGTAATAGACAACGATAGATAACTTGGCGAGAGCTGCTCTTAGGACAGACAAACGGGTACACATTCATGTTACTGATACGTTAGTTACTTCAAAGCTAATTTCATATCCATTTCAGAATTAAACACTTTATTTAATGTGTTAAAAAAATGTGTCCTAATTTTGATCAACTAAACGATACTGGGCAATGGCAGGCCATGCAACAAGTCGCACTAATAAAATAATTGTAAAAACTGTACTTACATATTGTACTTGAAATTATATTGACACACTCAGTACTTAGCAAAATATTTTCTCATTCTCTTAACTTGCTTTTTGAAAAATGTAAATAAACGAAAATGTTCCTGACTTTAATTACAGAAATATTATAAATTAGAAGCAATAACGTCATTACCTTATGCATTTAATGGATGGGTACCACTAATATTAGTATTTTGTACTTGACGAGATATTTTTGTACCCTGGGTTTCAATGCCAAAACTTGGTAATTCGAGTGAAAACCGTAAAACTTTTGATGAACAACAGAGGTTGGAGAGTGGGTCACATCATGGTCGAATGATGAATCACTGTTTGTGTGTGTGTGGGGGGGGGGGGGAGCCTAATAGCGCAATTCATCATTTATTTTTTTGAGGCTCTTGTCAAATTAAATGAGTTTTGAATTCCCTGTCTAAACTCGTTTGTGGCTTCGCATATGACACCAATGACACTGTTTTTTTTTTTTTTTTTTTGTAGTAAAATGATAATATTCCCCGTTAAAGCACGACTCTAAAAAACTTATTGAAATTATAAATTAAAAAAAGTTATATTTTTAGTGATAAATGTTCTTTGTTTTGAAAATATTCCATCAAAAATAATAATTCCGCTGGTTTTGTTTAGTTGTACTGGAATTTTCGTAGTTGGGTTAGATGGAGAGCACCTTGTGGAAACAGTCACAGTTAAGTTTTGAGTTAAGTGTCCTTCATATTTCTTGCATATTTCTTGCATATTTCTTGGAAACGATAAAGATATCGATCAAACATGCATTATATTTTATCACTAGCTAAGTTTTAGTAAAATTCCTTTTTCTTTTGTCACTCGCTAGCTTTTAATGAAGTTGATTTTTTAACACGCTTTTATTAGCTTTGTATGTATTTATGTATGTAACGGAATCTTTGAACTCGATTTCTGACCACTTCAAAACGTTGGATTAATTTGAAATTTTGCCCAGTTATCAAGGACCGATGACAATACAATAATTCAATAAGTTTGTCGCATCATCCTTACCAGGATCTTCAGGATTAGCGATTTTTTATATTCAGAGACACGGTAGTGTTTTGTGCCAAGTACTACGGCGTGCACTAAGGCATACACATGACTTAAATTTGAGACAAGCATGTGACTATTTGTAGGAACAACTGGAGAATTTGAGGGTTTTTTTGTTGTCATTTTCTAGTTTTCAGTATAACTAAATTTTTTTCTTCCGTCACTTGTTATTTTTTTCACTCTCTCAGTTAATAAAATCTCTAAGTTATAGTATAGTATTTTACTTCACAACAAAATTGTATAATTGCACTGTTTACCTGTTTAAGTATAAATTTCGGTTAAAATTACAAGTCCGGTACGGATTCTCCACCAAGAATTGTTTACACAGAACCGTTCCAAATTATGGCAACGATAGACAGTTCTCTTGTCATTAAAAAAATGGCGGGATAGCCATTTTTTGGGGAAAATCACCTTGGCGTGGAATCTGTACCGGACTTGGAATTTTAACCTAAATTTCATACTTGTAATTTAAAAAAAAGTAAAGTTTAGTATTTCTAAGCTTAAGTATTTCTAACTAAGCATTAGTATTCCTAACTTCTGTGCAAGAGATATTATCTTATTATTAAAAATTTCCTTCATTTAAATACTCGTTAATATTTACTAAGTATTTTATGAAAAATAATGACTTTCTACCATTTCAGCAATTACAGTATTTATTAATAACACTCTCTGCAATTATTTTTAATTTAAATACTACATAAACTATAGCGGTACAGTCGTCCATTCAGTATAGTAGTGGTTAGCGCATCAGACTACCACGCTGGTGGATCTCAGTTCGATTCCGGAGTAAGACATGAATGTCCTGAGTTGGGGGCAACGATGACCCTCTCACTGTATTCTCCTCCACAAGTGGCCATTGCTACCGGCCTTGTAGTGACCAAGTGATTGCGAGCACTAAACAAGTGACTATAAATACTTAGTCTCGCCTTTGGGGAAAAAAATTATAACGGTACAAAACCTTTAAAATTTTACCTTTATTATTCACTAACTTATTTCACTTTTAAAACTTTTGGCATCACTCAAATATCAAAAATACGCTAATGATATGCAATTAATTATCACTTTCTCTCTTTCGTTTTTCCCTTCAGTTTTAATGAGCGCGAAACTTCATTCTTCCATCCGACAATTGATAACAAAGAGCAGCACTCTTGACAGATAAGAGTTTCGGATAAAAAGTTCTTGTAACCAAAACTCCGATTCTTGTTTTCCTCTTTTGAGATACATTGAAAAGAAGCTTGAGGTTTTGAGTTGATGGATTTTGAAGTTTTCAAGAAGAAAATCACTTTTTAAAATAGGTTTTTTTTTTTTTTTTTTTTTTTTTAACCATATGAATGATAAATAAAAGCTCCTGGAAAATAAAGGTAAAATAAGTGTAGCAAGATTGGAAAAAAAAGAAGAGTTGAAATTGATGAAAACCAGTATTTGTAAAAAGTGGATGGTGTAAATTTTAAACTCTATCTGTATTTCAGTTTGAAATATACATGGAAACTATGCAAAGGTCTTAAATATTAAACGCATGTCAGAATAATTACAGTAATTTAACTTATTTTTAGAAAGAATTTGAAAGTTTTAATTAGAAATATAAATTTAATTTAATTACAGAAAGTAGTGTTGGGGAGATAAAATACTATTTAATATTTTATTTACATCTTCAACATTTGTATTTTGAATTCTTCCGCGCAGACTGTACATTACTATATTGCACGTCGAACAACTAATTACAAATTTTAATTAAATGCATTTGTATTTCGCTTGAAATCTTTGTAAAAATTTCGGACTGAAAAGCATTACTTTTTAAAAGTTCTTGCACAATGTGATTAAATTAAAAACAAATATGTACATTATCTCAAGAACATATTACTTTGGTTCCTTACGTTAATTCCTTGTTTTAAATTTTAATAGCTGCAACAGAGTACTTATGTATACTTAGGAATGAAATAAGGAATTGTTTAAATGCTTGCTTTTGTGTTTCCCAAGGGAAGTAAGTGTTGCCCTATTCAGTTGTGTCTGCAGATGAGTATTTGTTTTAATTAAATTGTCGGTAGAAAATGTTCTTTGCACATACATACATAAACACAAGTAAGCAAGCAAGCCAAGCAAAAAAAGTTTTTTGTAGCATGGTAAAGAATGAATATTTGAATGAAATCACGATGTAGATTGGAATTAGGATGTATATTAGAATGAAAGGTTTAATGATTCAAATTTAAAAGATGTATGTGTAAAGATAAAATATTTAATGTAGGTAATTTAGAGAGTATTTTGTTACACGTGATTACTAACCCATTTGTCAATCAAATAATAGCTGTGAGAAATATTTATAATCAAATGCAGTCCATCTCTATTACCACCTCGAAACATCTTTTTACTTTGAATGTAATATTCCAAATAAATTTCTTTGGTGATTATTGATTGGAGTTTGTTTTTAATCAAGCAAACTGATGACTGTTTTTACTAATTGACTAATAATAAATTATATTTATTTTTGTATGTTATATGTATTTATATACTTGGATGAAAAGTTTTAAATTTAAATTGCATGTTCCTTTTTAAATTGTATACTTAAAGTTAATATCGCTTGACATTGAAAATAATAAAGTTTTAAGGGAAACTATTTATTCTTTAGAAGAATTTAAAATAGCGACATTTATTGCGTCTTTTAACAATTTAAAAACGTATTGCGCACCATTTGTTTCATTGAAATAAAAAAGTCACGGTAGTTTTAAGCTCAGAAGGTTTTATTCACCCTAGACTTGCATTTCATGAAATAATGAAACAAGCATAGTAAAAATGTTTTTACACTAAAAGAAGACCTGAATGAACGAAAAAAGCAAAAGAAAATTCCACTTTAATTTCTCAAGAGAAGCAGGCTACCATTTTTTTCTCCCTTAGTTTAACATTACTGAAATTCCTGCTTAATGTTCTTTTGAAAGCTGTTTCTGCACATTAACTTCTGTATGAAACAGAAAATGTACACTTTGTCAATCTTTTGCTTCAAAAAAGGTCAACACCACCGAGAGAGAAAGTTTTGCCAAGATTTCGGAAATTGTTTCTTTCTCTTTGGGATTTTTTCGCATTTACGTAATAGCTGACAGCCTTGGGAAGGTGTAGGATTTGTAAGGTCTCTCCGAGTCAACATTTCCTGTTGATAGCTCAATTTTTTTTAAACATATCTCAAACTTTTCCTGTAGCTACTTTTTATTTTTTTTAGTAGAGATCGATTTAAGATTAACAGATGTATTATTTTAAACGATACCTTGGTAATTTGCCAATGGAGCTTATGCGTGAGGGCATCGCAGTTAATTCCCTATTGCGAGGGAAAGAATAAAAAACCCTCTGTGATTGGTAAATAGAATTCGAAAATTCTATTTCGTTTTTAAAGATGTGTTGTGACTGGTCACAAGCATTGCCATTTGATGAAACTAAACCTTTAATAACGTGAAATAGAATGGAATGATGATAAAGGGAAAATGTCACTCTTTATAGGTCGGCGATATATTGATACGATGATATTTTTATCGATATTTTGAGAAAAATATCGATATTAAAAATATCGATACAAGTCACCGATATATCGAAATTTTAAAACATTTTTAGTTTTTTGATGATCGTTTTGTAGTTCCATGTGTTTTTTCGATTTTCTTCTTTCCCTTTTCAAAACCTTCAATACTAAAGTTTGGACTTGGCTGAGAGACAGTTAAAATGGCACCCTAACTAAAAATAAAACATAAAGTAATGGAAAGATAAGATTATTTATTAGTAGTCATTAACACAGCGCCGTTTCTGTTGCCAACGTGTGCCTGAAATTTGCATCTAATTTTAAATATTAAAAACATCTCTATCACAAAATTTGCGGTAAACTACTTTTCAAAATTTCTTCTTTAAAAATAAATGGGAATTTATGCATTGACATCCAAATGTATTTTATTTATTCTGATTTATAATACAATTTATTTATTAAAACTATTTTTATAATTTATTTATTAAAACAATTTTTATAATTTATTTATTAAAACAATTTTTATAATTTATTTATTAAAACAATTTTTATAATTTATTTTCTAATATTTTTTTTTATAATTTATTTATTAAAATAATTTTGGCATGAATTCATGAAAAGTAGAAATTTGTCCCGAAAAACTTCGTTTCTGGCAAAATTGAAAATCAAATAAAAATAAAAAAATCATGTATCGATATTTTTTTCTATGCAACGATATAGTATCGATATTTATTTTGATCGATATTTCCGACCTCTAGTGCAGATGGCTCTCAAGGGAGAAGGGGGGGGGGGGGAGCAAGAGGATTAATTACTTGTTCTTATCTGGATTTTTCAAATGGTTATCTTTGTAAAATTTTAATAAATAGTTATGTATTAAGTTTTTTATGTATCGAACATCATAAAACTTTTAATTATCATATCTCAATTTTAAGTGAATCATTCCCCATTAGTTTTAGTTTTCAAAATCCAGGAATGTGCAAGTGCACTTTTTACATCATCCTGACGGCGCCCATGACCAATTAAATTTTATTTTGAATGAAAATACCCAGATTTAGTGTTGCGATTGGCTGTTGGTTTATCGAAACGGTTCCCCCGATCAAGTTTTAGTCATTTGAGGTTCGTATTCCAAATGGTGCTGTATCGTACTTAAATAACTTAAAATCATTGAGCTGATGGCTATAGGAGGTGTTGTCTGTGACCGTACTCGTAGCGCTGCTGGCTACGATTTTTCTCGCATCGAATACGCAAATGCAAATGAGATAATTTCGGAAAGATAGTACGAAAGGCGGTTGTATCTTTATATTTTAGACTGCTCTACATTGTTCAAGAGTAAGAAATGGATGGAAATGAGTAGAAGATACTTATTTTCCAGTATATTGGATGTTCCAATATTTTCTATTAATTTTTGAGACACACATGCTCATTGTCTAAAAATTAAATTGAAAACTTCATACTTTCAAAAGCCGGATTTGGACAATACTTTCTGCAGTTTGTCGTCTTATTTGATTGAACATGGGTTCCTCAAAATGATATAAAATGTTAGATAAACTATTTTTTTTTTCACAAAAGAAACTGCAGGTAATTAAAGTAACGCACTATATATAATATTTGAATATCTATAATTAGTAGTTTTTTGCTCTTAAAACATATAATATAGTTTTAAATTAAGATTGTTTTTTTTTATTAAATATAACGTTTATTAAATATATCTCATTGTAAGAATATTCCATAAAGATTTTTTTAGTTTTAAAAATGTCTTTAGATAAGTTTTACGTTCTCAAGTGTTATGTTAAAGTGTTAAAAAAAAAAAAAAAAAAAAATCACTATAGTTCTATAATTTTAAACAAATATTTCTTATTAAATAACCGCTTTCGTTAAAAAAATATAGTTTTTTATATGAATTTATTGACAACAATCCAATAAATATCCAAAAGATTAAATACTTTCTTATATACTATAAGCATTTCATAGTCACACTATTTATAGAATTTGATGCACTTTCTTCTGTGTATTGATGCTCACACATTTCTAACAACTTTATCCCTATTTCCACAAAATATAAATAACCAATATGTAGTATGCAAATCTTAACGATTAAGATTAAAGAAAGCAATTTGCTCTGGAGACCGTGAAATGAGATGGAAATTGACGAAGAGAGCCCCTGGAATGAAACGAAGAGTGAACGATTAACGCATTTTGAAATATATGAGAAAGAAAATTGGATTAAAGCTGAGATATTAACGGAAACATTAACAGATTAAATTTGTCTTATCAATACTTTCCATCGATTAAGTTTATTTTGTAGGCATCGTACGTTTTTAAATAATTTAATTCGAATTTATTCGGAAGTAAAACAACAATCAGTCATGTTTAAGTTTATGATAAGGAAATCATATGCTGATCAATTGCTTTCTTTGTGAAAACTTTCTTTTTATTTTCAATTACCCATACGTAATACATAGGGTAATGAAAGTAAAGTATTCGGTCAAAAAAAAAAAAAAAAAAAAAAGATTTTTTTTTGCATTTCTCCACGTTTTGGAACATTCTGATCTTAAAATAGTGATATTGAAAAAATATCTGTATTGTGTACGTGGTCAGTATAACTCTCGAACAAATTGACCAACGATGTTCAAATTTGGTGTGCTGATTGGTTGTGGGTCAACGACCTACCATGAAGGTTTTCGTCAAAATCGCGCATGCTCATAAGGTAGTTGCCATTGAAAAAAAACATATTTTTCAATTATTGCTAAAAAACGGCTCTGATGATTTTGTTTAAAATCGCTGTGTAAGGGCCTCTTAAGGTCTTCTAAACATCCCCACCTCCGAAATTCATTTAAAAATGCTTTAATGACGTAAAAAATTGAAAAACGAATGCCTTCAACACAAAGACCTCTTTGCTTGAGCATACCTCATCAACAATTGTTTTTTCTCCTCTTCTCAATTTCACTTATAAGAAAGGATAATAATATAAGAATTATTGAAAAATATATCTCCGAAATTCCCATTTTGGCGAAGATTTTTTTTTTAAAGACCCATATTACAATTATCGCAAAAAATATCGCCAAACTGGCAATTTTTACTTTCAATTACCCATATGTATGTATAGGGTAATAAAAGTATAGCATTCGGTAAAAAAAAATCCCATTCGTTGAGCATACCTTATCAACGATCGTTTCTTCTTCTCCTCTCAGTTCCACTTATAATAAAGGATAATATAAGTATTATTGAAAAGTATATCGCCACAATCACCACTTTGTCAAAGTGTTTTTTTTTTTTTTTTTTTTTTTTTTAAAGCAGATCCATAGAAGAATACCGTAAAAAATATGGCCATGCTGGCCATTTTCTCTAAATGAATGATGAAAATATAATAACAGTAAATGACACAAATCAACATCAGTAATATAGTGTAATTGAAAGTTGTGCGATGTTCCACACTCCTAGTTAAATAATTTAACTCTAATTTATTCGGAAGTAAAGCAACAATCACTCATGTTTAAGTTTATGATAAAGAAGAAATCATATGTTGATCAATTGCTTTCCATGTGAAAACCCTCTTTTTCTGTAATATACTCTAAGTGGGTATTGTTTTATACTAAACATAATATAATATTGCTTTCTAGAGTAGAAAATATTTATGAATCCCTGGAATTGAAACTAATATGTTTTTCATATATATCCAATAAATAATTCGAAATAAAAAGTCTTTGAGTAAACATTTTTGAAAGTCAAATATTACTTTACCGGGAATTCAACAACAAATATATTGATACCCCAATCATTAAAATAATATAGAATAATAACCATTGAAATAAAACAGTATTAAGAACTATTGGCGAAAAGTTAATTTGTAAATATCCTGGCAAATTTTATTCATATGTGAATGCTAGTAGTTATGCAAATATTTTTCACACTCGGAATGCAAAATATCATTTTAAGGCTTTTATTTCAAATCATTATGATAAATAAAAAGACTTAAATAAATTTTTGCAAATGTATTTTTATAATGGCATGTTCATTATTATAGATGCAAAAATCTTATTTTTAGAGAAATGTACGTTTTTTTACTCAGTAAAAGAGGAAAATACGTAAAATAATTAATAATGCGTCAGACATTTGAGGCAGTAGATGCTATGTGCATTTGGAAATAATGTTTTTTAAAACACTAATGAGAAGTAAAAATAAATAAACAAAAGTGAGTCGAACAATAAATTGTTTTGCTTATGAAATTTTTTTTAACATTAATTTTAGACTGAGAGGTGAAAGCAATATTTTTGGACCCCATCGAACATCATTCTGAATTTTTTATAGATATTAGAGAAAAGTGAGTAGATTACGAATCCACTGGTCTGCCGTGGCAAATATGGCCGTAACTGGTCAAAAATAGACTTTTATTAAGTGGAATTAAATCCAATTCCCAAATGCGCTATAACTTGCCGAATAATGAGCATTTTTTTTTATTTGGTAACCTTCACTCTTTAATTTTCAATTAAGAAGGTTGCAGACGATTCAGAAATCTGGCGACGGTCTACTTGCATCTATTAAAAGTGAGCCAAGTTTGCCATAAACATTACTTCACTGATGACATAACTTAAATGTCGCCAATTTGGCTAACTTTTAAAAGATACAAGTTTTCCGAGCCAGAGATCTGAAATCGTTTGCGCTTTTTCTCATTGAAAATCAAAATGCAGTGGGTTGCCAGACGAAAAAAGTTTGTTCTCTTTTTGGCAAGTAAATGACATATTTGGCAATCGTATTTTAGTTCAACTCATTCCAAGTCTATATTTGATCAGTTTCGGCCATTTTTTCCATGGCATATTAGTGGATTCCTAATCTACTAACTTTTCTCCAGTTTCTATAAAAAATTCAGAATGATGTTCGATGGGGTCTAAAAATTGCAGTCACCTCTCGGACTATTTGATTTATACCACTTTTTAAATCCTTTATATTAACTTTGATTTTACGTGTATGTATGTGTGTCGATGGCGGGCAAATCTGCGGAGGCCTAATTAACCCCCTTGCCGTTATCCAATCGGGCTGAAAGGTTCGATGGCAGATAGGTTCGATGTCGATGACAAGGCATTCTATCAAATTTTGGGGCTGTAACTGTCACTAAAAGGTCGCTTTAATGAACTACTAATTAACCAACTTCCAATCGCGATAAAATAGTATTTAACCGACCATTGAAGAAACTCTTATCTGTTGCCAAACTTGTTTTAATAAATAAATAATAAAATCTTTTTAATCTGAATAAATAAAATATACTTGGATGCAATCCTGCCTAAATTCCAGTTCATATTTATAGAATAAATTTTGAAGCATAGTTTGCCGCACATTTTGCTGATAGAAATGTTTTTGATATTTTAAATGAGATGTAAACACCAAGCACGTACTGTTTGCAGAAACGGCGCTTTGTCAATGAATATAAAAAAAATTGGCAATGCATGTAAAGGATTTGTATTAAAAACTTTGTTTTTATGGGTCATATTATTTTTACTGATTATATACGATACGACAGTAATGTGCAAACTCATTAGTCAAACGAACCAAAGATCAGTAATGCAACGATTTTGATTTTTTTTTTTGAGAGCTTATTTCCTTTCAAAAATCATGTCATCATTTGTCTTGTAATCATCCTGAAAATTTAAAAATGATTGGTTACCTTTTTGCAGTGAACTAGCTTCCAGCATTAAATTAAATCAGATATCAAACTAATAATAATTTTCTTAATTGACAAATTTGACTGCACTCAAGTAGCTAAAGAACCACACACTGCTAAAAGGGCGCCGTTTGCCGCTCACTGCAAGAAGGTAACCAATCCTTTTTAAATTTTCATGATGTTTGCAAGTCAAAAAAAAAAAAAAAAAAAATTAGCTTGTCACTTTTACAGTTATTTCAAGTGTTAAAAACGTGAACCTATTCCAAGTTAATTTGTTTTCACTATTTGTACTTTTTACAGCTAACAGTACGCACAGAAAAAAAAAAAAAATCTGAACGATGGCTGTATCTTGTATTCTAATTGATGAAATAACAAAAGTAAAGTACCGTTGTAAATTGTGGAAGGTCTTTATTAATTGTATATAATTTCTTTTTTATCATGAGGGGTCATCTACATATTGAAACTAAGACAAACTTAAAAAAGTTCAAAGGCAATTCCATAATATTATACCATATTTAGGTTAAATATAAATTATACATATACATATTTAGGTTATAAGTTAAATAACATACAACTTTTGTATTAAACAGTTTTTTGATACTTATTAATTAATAAAACAAGTTTTTAATTTTTTTTAAATAGAAGCATGTATTTTTCTATTTTTAAAAAAAAATTTTTTTTTAAATTTTTTTTTTAAATTTTTTTTTTGTTGCTTTTATTAGAATTATCATAGTCGAAAACCCCTCCAGAATTTTTTTCATTCCATTTTGACTTTTGATTTTCCATATTTTAACAAAAATGTGAAGAAGCTCACTTTATGGGACGGTCTAATAGATTACGTCTTGAAGCATGCAAAACGTTTGCTTCTTTCCCGCTTTTAAGAAATTTGCCTTCAAGATCAGCCAAAAAATTAAAAAATTCCTAAAGTCTTAAAAAATTTTCTCTCATAAGTGACGTGTTTCTCTTCACAATAAACGACGTCTTCATAATAAACTGAAATTTGGATTCTTGGGTAAACGAGGTATTCTAAATCGAATGAAAATATAAAAAATAGGGGTTCGTATTAAAATCTTTAAAGATATAATGAAATTTACTTAGTATACAGCATCCTAAGAAAAAAAATTTACATTAGACATATAGAAAATCGTAAACAAAACATTTTGGTGTAATCCGCAAGATTCTACGATAATTAGAACGGAAGATATAGCCATCGTTCTGATTTTTTTTGTGCATACTTTACTACTTACACATCGTTTCCTTAAAATAAAAATACCCTTATTCAATTTCAGTCAGGTTCAATTTTTCAGTCATTTCATTCACTTCCGAGGAAAAACTCAGACTCATACAAGCCACACTTGGGTTTATGCTGAAAAAATGTAAAATTTTAAATAACTCAGAAACAAATTCATCGATAACTTCGAATGTTTCTGGTATTAAAACTATAAAGGAAAAAAAAAATCTTTCAGAATTGCAATTAACTAATTCTGAAATGACTTTTTTTTGTTTTAAATTCATAATTGAATTGAACTATTTTAAAATCTATGTAGGTGACATCACAAAATCTGTTCACATTATTAATTTCAATTACTCATATGTATAATTGGGTAATAAAAGTATAGTATTCGGTAATTTTTTAATTTTTTTTTTTTTTTTTTTTTTTTTTTTTGCATTTCTCTACGTTTTGGAACATCCTGATTTCATAAAAGTGATCAAGAAAAATGTGTGTCTGTGTGCCTGTGGTCAGCATAATACCCGAACAAATTGACCTACGATGTTCAAATTTGGTGTGCGGGTAGGTGGTAGTCATGGAACCTACCATTAAGGTTTTCGTCAAAATCGCGCATGCGCGTAAGACAGCTGACATTAAAAAAAATCATGTTTTTCAGTAATTGCCAAAAAACGGTTCTAACGATTTTGTTCAAAATCGCTGTGGTAATGCCTCTTAAGGTGTTCTAAACATCCCACCTCCGAAATTTCCGTAAAAATGCTTTAATTCAAAAGTTCAAAAGCGAATGTCTTTAACTCAGGGTTCTCGTTCCTTGAGCATACCTCATCAACCATCGTTTTTTCTTCTCTACTCAGTTTCACTTATAATAAAGGATACTATGAGAATTATCGAAAAGTATATCTCCAAAATCACCATGTTATTAAAGGTTCTTTTTTTTTATTATTATTATTATTTTTTTTTATGACCCATACAAGAGTTATCGGAAAAAATATCGCCAAACTAGCCATTTTTTTTCTAAATGAATTATAAAAATATAAGAACGGTAAATGACAGAAATTGATATCAGTATTATAGTGTAATTGAAAGTTGTGCGATGCTCCACACCCCTAGTTAGACTTCGATCTATTCATAACATATACAATAAGTTTATTATACATTTCATATTTGAGATGGAAGATATTTTGTTTCTATCTTTTTGATTTTATATTTAATAATATTAGTATGATACCAATAGTTAAACTATAAAACTAAAGTTTGTAAGGTATTAGTATGGATAGAGAAGCCATTCGCGTATAATCCTTTGCCTTTACTCAGTGACATTTGCATTTTAGAGTATTGGGTAATGAGACAGTATTGGTATTTTCAACCTATGCATACACGTGCAGAAAGGGTTATAGGAATCGATTTCAAATAGTAGAGAGCTCTTGGCTGAATTGCAAATTGAAGCATATTTGAAATAGTCGTGTCATTGGGAATGTTAGTGAACTCGGCCGTTGTTAATTATAAAATATTTGTTAACGAATGGTAATCAACGTCTGATATACAATAAGTTGTTTTGTTTTTAAATTTTAATAAAATGCAAATGCGTGAGAATTAATATTAATAAATTGGGGACATAGTTGGCTCTCATAGTGTCGATTTAAAAAAAAAAAAAATGTGTAATTTAAATATTTTGAAATGAACAAATAGGAATTTTTTGTGTGTAGTTTTAATAGACTAACGTGGACGTATGGAAATTTTGGAACAGACTGGTTTTGTGGTTCTTGGAGTAAGGGGACTTGGTGCCCTTTAAACTATTTTTTTTTTTTGTTTAAGCCTTTAAAATTATAATTTTTATACGTTTGGAAATATTACTAAATTTTATTTAAAAAAAAAAAAAAAAAAAAAAAAAAGTGTCTTAGTGCTCTAAATTTTCAAAATTTTAATTAAAAAAAAAAAATCATAAAATTTCAAATTCTATCATCTTTTCCATTTTTCAATATTCTTTTCTGATTTTTATTAAAAATGTTTCCTAATAATATACTCTAACTTTTTAGGCTTAAACTTACGGATTTAGAATGAGTAAAATAGATTTCGAGAAAAACGATAATTACTGTACCTATATGGAAAAAAAGCGTAAAAAACGGCTATTTTCGAACATTTAAATTTGTAATTTTTTTTTTTATTTTATTAAAAATTCCATGCCTATTTTTGTCAAATAGATATTGAGAATGACACACAAGAAATTTCAAGTCATTTCATTTATATTTGCTGAAGTTTTAGTATTTTGAGTAAGATGGGAATTTCAAAAATCACTAAAAGAGAAAAATGTGTTCGAAACATCAAAGGAGCTATTGCAGCAATGCTAAATTCTCCATAAAAACATAGTTTTTCTGCATTTGCAGTTATAGGATCAGCTCAAAAACTTGCCAGAACATGGAGAAGGTTTCTAAGATTATAAACACGCAAAAAATAGAAAATTTATATATTTATTATTTTTTGTGTGTGAAAACAAGGGGTACCAAGTCCCCTTAAAAATTCCCCAATCTAAAGTTGGTTTTATTTAACACACTTACTATACTACTCTTTAGAAGACATAATTTAAAAATTTTAGAAAGTATTAAAAAGTAATTAATATTAGACCATCTTTATTTGTATAAAAACTGTCTATAAATCTGGAATTTTATCGACCATTTCGTAATTTACCTAAATACTTTACGAATTGACTAGAAAATGACCACTTCTCTTGGAATTGATAAATTTGTCAATCATACAGCTGTGATAACCCCAGGGAACATTTTTCTCTGTTTCAGAACAGCCCCTCCTTGAAGTTGCAAGCAGTCTATATTTTCAACCGTCAATTTTAAAGATAACTTTACTTTTTCCTGTGGTTTTGTCAAATTATTGTGAGCATTTTTGTAGTTAGACTTTATTCATATCTTTAGTTTTTTTGGTTATCTCTTATAACTTCCATAAATAGCCGTTAGGGGTGCTGTTAGCCATCTCAAAATATTTCCCATAGCCATTTTACCATAAGTATAAGTTACTTCCTTAGCTACACGAGTCTGTTTTACATTTAAAGGGTTTAAAGGACATTAAAAATCGCCCTGTATAACATTATGTCTTATACATATAGGGTGGTCATAAAGAAACTTTGCCTATATATTGACCAATAGTGGTCGTTTCATTTAACAGATCGAGATGAGATTTCAGGTATAGTTATTTTGAGGTATAAGCTCGAGATTCTATGAATGGTAACAAAATGGCGCTCACGGTTACGGTTATAGTTTAGGAACTCGAAATTTTCGAAGGCAACACCTACTTTTTCCTGCCTCAAAATGTTCAGTGCAAGCGAAAACCCATAAGAGCGTTGCAACGGTACTTATATCACAAAAATTGGACGCGTTATGCACTCTAAAAAAAACCCCAGCGCTGCAGAGGCAAGACACCAATCACAGAACGCCGTTCGCCAAATATTCAGCGTAGAAAACCGATAAAATTGCCTGTGATGGCACCCATGTGAACTTTGGCCTCTGTCATATACAAATTTCCACAGTGCGCCCTTATCGTGTTTATGTTGGTCGTTCGAACAGCTGTATTTTTAATTTTTATTATTATTATTATTATTATTTTTTATTTTTTTTTATTTTACTTTTGCGCGTGCATATCGCATCCGTTTTTAATGATACATGTAGTGTTCCAACTCTCTTTTGGGTTTTCACATGCACTGAGCATTTTGAGACAGGAAAAAGTAGGTGTTGCCATTCAAAAATTTCGAGTTTCTGTAACTATAACCGTAACTTCAAGCGCCATTTTGTTGCCATTCACAGAATCCCGAGCTCATACCTCTGAATAACTATACCTGAAATCTCATCTCGATCTGTTGAACGGAAAGGAAGCTAGAGGTGCATATATTGGCAAAGTTTCTTTATGACTACCCTGTATAACTATTCAATTGTACTTTATTTTATGTTATGAATGCGAGCTTGATTTTTATACACTACAGTTATTTTTGTTCTTCCACATGTTATTTCGTAATTAGTAAGCAAAATAAACTGTTGCTAAATTTCCTTTATTGATCAATCATTATATTCATTAAGAATACTTAAGTCAATATGATATGCTAAAGTCCGCTCGTAGAGAACTTCTAAAAATTTACAAATAGGACATACAATAACTCACAAGGACAAATAACACGCTAATCGCGTTACGATCCATGATACATACTTGATGATACATACTCAAAGGAAGCTCAAAACAAAGCAAGTTACTGAATTAATATCTCTATTGTCAAGTTTAAATTACGCTCTATCTATTGTCGGGTCTGACAGATGTCAGATCTCAAGTGCTAATGTTCGCATTTCACGCATCAAGGCGGGTGATTCTGGAAGATGCCCAGATTTTGACATTTAATGGTATTAGGTTTTGGCTTAAAGAGTAAAGAGTCTATTTGCTCACAAGTTCTGTTTTTTGTGCAAGAAATAGTATGTGACTTTAGCACGTAATGATTCTGAAACAGTTGCGTTTCTAGTGAGGTATTTTCATTAGAGGTCGGCGATATATCGATACAACAATATTTTTATCGATATTTAAAAAAAAATATCGATACAAGTCACCGATATATCGATATTTTTAATCATTTTTATTTTTTTTGATGATCGTTTTGTAGTTCCATGCGTTTTTTCGATTTTCTTTATTCCCTTTTCAAAAACTTTAAAACTAAAGTTTGGACTTGGCTGAGAGACAGTTAAAATGGCACCCTAACCAAAAAAAAAAACATAATGAAATGGAAAGATAAGATCATTTATTAGTAGTCATTAACATAGCGCCGTTTCTGTTCCTAACGTGTGCCTGGAATGTGCATCTAATTTTAAATAGTATAAACATCTCTATCAGCAAAATATGCGGTAAAGTACTTTCCAAAATTTCTTTTTAAAAAATAAATGTGAATTTATGTATTTTGGCTTGAATTCATGAAAAGTAGAAATTTGCCCCGAAAAACTTCGTTTCTGGCAAAAATGAAAATCAAATAAAAATCATGCATCGATATATCGATATTTTATCGATATTTTTTTCTTTGCAAAGATATAGTATCGATATTTATTTTGATCGATATTTCCTTCCTCTAATTTTCATTTGACTTATACTTCATTTAAGGGTTTCCGGGATTTAAGAATTTAAAATCTTTATTTTTGTGAAATTTTTTATGAAGTTCTATATAATGCTATGCAATTTAAATAGCTGTTTTATATTTTTACATTTAAATTATTTTCTTAAGAATTTAAAAATGTGAAAATTTTTGATACATTAAATTTTTTTTTTTTTTTAAATCATTTAATTTTTTCATTATATTATCTCTTATAATTCATACTATAAATTGTCTACGCGATTTTCCAATGAAATATTTAGAAAAAAAAAAAAAAATATTTTGTTTAAAAAATATATATAAATTCCATAGTTATTCAAAGCTACAAAAATTGTAAAAAAATAAAGCAATATATACAATTCCCGAAGACAAACTGAATAAATATATATGAAAAATGATTACGGAAAGTTTCATATATTTATAACCATTAGTTTTTGAGTTATATTCCTTTAAAATCTGAAAAGAGACAAAAAACAATAACCTAGAAAAACAACTTCAAAGTTTCGAAACAGCTTGTTCGAGATACAGTTGTCATGTAACAATAGCTTGAATATACCAAGTTCTACTAATGATGGAAATAATTTTTTTTTGCAATTTAATTTATACATATTTGCATTGATTTTTACCATAAAAAAATAAAATATGAATTTTTTCTTCTTCAAATTTTGGCGTCCCAGATCCCACTGAAGAAATTTATATTATATTTCACAAAGTATATTTACTGACGTAGGTTATCCTACGAAATATTCCGCCAACCATACCATCGACTGAATGAGATATATGAACCCTGCTTCAATCCTGTAATAATTACATCTTCCTTATTATATATCTTTTGGTAGAAGTAATCTGAACATATATGTATATTTTTCTAGTCCCTCTGCAACAATGGAAGGTTTCCCCGAATTCTTGTAAGGGGACGTTTCAATTCTAGCCAAAACAGTCGCAAAAGTCGCCAATTACCCAAATGTCTCTCCAAGGTAGTTGAGTTGATTATTTCCTACTCTCTGTAAGTAATTGTATACCGTTCGAAAGAAGCGTATGCTCTCAGAATTTTAAACACTGTCGAACGATGTGTAATTGGTTAAGGGTGTGGTATTCAGCATCAAATATGGAAGTGCGTAAATTTGACATTACACACATTTATTTTTAATTTCAATCAACTGTTGATTTTTGGCATTTCTACATGTTGCTGAGTTAAAAAAAGCGGTATAGAAAAAATGTCTGTGTGTCTGTGGTCATCATAACTCTCGAACATATTGACCTACTGTGTTCAATTGCTTTATGTGGATTAGTTGTAGCTACATGACCGGTCATTAAGGCTTTCATTAAAATTATGCATGCGCGTATAATAGCTGCCATTGAAAAATTTATGTTTTTCGGCAATTGCCTAAAAACGGCTCTAACGATTTTGATAAAAAATCTCTGTTAGTAATAAGGTCTTTAAGGTGCTCCATATATTTCTACTATCGAAATTTCCGTAGAAATGCTATGTAAAAAGTTGAAATACGAATGTCTTTAACAAATAGTTGTCTTTCCTTGAGCATCGCTCATCAACTACCGTGTTTCCCTCTGCTTCACTTAAAAGAAAAAATAATACTTATTGCAAAACTTTTCGCCGTTTTGGAGTTTTTTTTTTTTGACAATGTAATAATTATTGCCAAAAATATCGCCAAATTGGTCATTTTTTTCTAAATAAATGAAAGCCTAAAATCGGTAAATAACATTATTCCACGTTATATTTAAATGCAGTGACCAGCATTCTAGTGTAATTGGAAGCTGTGCGATGCTCCACATCCCTTGTTAAGTATTCTTCATCATATATTTCATCATGCATAGTTTCAGTTTAAATTGCACACAATTATTCGACACTAACAGTTAGCACTAACTCCTGTTAATGTTTATATTTTTGGTCCTTTCAGATTCTATTACGAACAACTACACAAGGGCTCCCGATAGTCTAGGCGGTAGAGTATCGAGCTCATAACCGGAAGGTTGTGGGTTCTGTCCTCGGTCCGCCAAATATCGGTGTGTACCTAATGGGGGCTATTGCACATTAAATCTGTCGTAGCCTCAATGTCCTCTCGTTGGTGTGGTGGGGTCGGAGAGAGGAGTTTACACTAGAAGATTTCGATCTCGTATTCTTCTAGATGCTCAAAATTACGAGACGTATTTGGCTGTGTTAAGCACTTTATAAGTGGCAGAAATAGACAGTCGGTAGTTCCAAAAAACCAAACCAAACAAACAACTACACAGCACAAACAACAAGCATAAGCTCTTGTTATTGCTTATAAATCCTATTATTTATTTAATTTCAGACATAGTAATATGCCTACAATTTAGCATAACATAAGTTATCATCTGTGCATATCACAAAGTCTCAAATACAGAGTGATCACGAAGTTTGAAATACTGAAAGTACACATTTCTCTTATGGCACTTTGCACTCTTTAATTCCACTCTCAATTACATAGCGTGCAGTGTATCGATGTCCAGGGCCATGTATTCAAGATATCGATTCATGTACCAGATTTGGCCAAAGTAATTTTCCTTCATCTAACATACCTTCAATGAAATCTTTTATCGTTCTTCAGAAATGGGATACGTTTAATGACTCGACACGCACGCCAGCAGACCTAGGGTATATTTTTTTATATATACTTCTAGGTTAAAGTGAAGAGTCTCTTTTACCTAGAGAGTGAAGAGTCTCTCTTGGAGGATATCAGATTGTGGTTTTTGTTGCAAAAATTAGGAAATTGGCGTTGAATGTGATGGATTGATTGTCAAATTCCGGTTCTCTACCTTTGTTATGATAAGGAAGATCGCTGTAACTGCAAATTTTAGGAATTGATACATATTGTGAATTATAATTTTCTTGGTGAATTTTTATTTCACAGTTGAAAGAGTCATATTCTTTTATACTTTATAGAAATGGTGTCGATGTCATATGAAACTTGTGGACGGATAACCGTTGAGTTTCAAAAACGAAACGGAGGTTTTGAAAAAGAAAAAAAAAAGATCTTTATTATTAACTACACCATTTTAATTTTTAAACCTCATAAAATAAATCGTACAACAAAAATGTTATAAAGCTCGTACTATTATGTAAAATAAAGCAAAACAATTTAATAACATAAAATATTAGTGGAGGAAACAGCATGAGAATATTTATCGATGACACTATTAGAAATTGCACAAAGATATATTTATCCCGCTTGTCATTATTACAATTATAAAGTGGTCCCATATTCACTTAACAAGTAAGGAAGACCAGACCTAGCAGTAAGTTTGTTGATTTATCTGATTGTCGATGTCGAATCAGATGTACAGTTGATTTCAGAATGGGCCGAACACCAGAGTGGTTAGTGGATCTTAATTCTACTTATGTCGCTGAGTACAGTTATCAGAGTGACACAGAACCTGGAAAACCTGGAAATCAGGGAAATGTCAGGGAGCTTTCTGATTCTGGAAAAATCAGGTAAACGTCAGGGAGTTTTTTAAAATTTTATGAAAATCAGAGAAATTTTCTTTGTTCTGGAGGCACGTTTCCCCGTTCATCCATATTCTGGCGTCATTTTATCGGAAAATTATGGTGGTAATCCTTAAAAGTGTAATGTTACGGAATACTTTAAACTTTTCATTACCGCCAAAACTGTTTTTAAAAAATGGGCTTATTATTCCTTTAGCATACATGTTCTATTTGATCTAGGTGTCTACACATCCGGAAAAGTTGGGGAAATTTGAAAAAAAAAAAAAAAAAAAAAAAAAAAGTAAGCCGTAAAATCAGGGAATTTTTTAAAAATCTATCAGGGAATTATCAGGGAACTTTTTTTCCTGAATTTTGTGGCCATCCTGGTTATTGATAAGAAGAATTTTCAGGAAAAATGTTTTCCTTAGTATATATTCTTAAATATTTTTAAGTAGCGCAGTTAAGGGGACAACTTGAAAGAGTTAAAAAGATGTTTTGTAACACGCGTAACGTCAGAAAAAAATACTTTTATTTTGGTTACCTACCTGAGTTATTACTTACTGCATTTAGATTTTACTACAGTCAACTCGCGAGAACTCGAAGTCTCATAAGTCGAATATTCGTTTATCTCGAAGTTTTCATTAGGTCCCAAGAATATGCCTTGAATAAAAAATGACTTCCTATAACTCGAACTTCGGATAACTCAAAGAATTAGGCCAGTCCCTTGAAATTCCAGTTATCGCGAGTTGACTGTATCTTGATTTATATCGAGTCATCAGAAGTACATCTCTGACACATAAATAGTGTTTCTTCACTAGTCGAGTTCTCCTTTTGCAACCTTTTGCAATGGTTGCATTTAATACGCTTTACTCCAGACCCCCCCTTACAAAACAGATCCACTTCCAAATACTCACCCGTGTAAGGCATGGGTGTTTGTAAATGTATGTTGGCTTGTCTAATGATGAATGTTGCGGTGCATTATAGCCCTCGTGTTGCTGACGGCCCCAGATAATCTGAAAACAACCAACCGAATACCCACCTTAATCTAGCTTCAGAATAGTTGTAATATATTACAAATAGATCCAAAAATTTAGTAATGAAGGAAAAATTGAATGGCATAACTTTCTTTGGGGGAATCGACAATTCCCGCACTTTTTAAAAACGAGTGAACTTAGTTTATATTTATAGAGAATCTCTTTCTGATTCCAAATATTTAGACAAAAGTTCTTTGAAAAAATTAGTTATTTAAATATTGAGAAAATAAAATGCCCCCAAACCGAACGAAAACCAGTCCGATCAAAACACTCAACAAAATCTGTGACGTCAAAGCTTCCTTCTGTTTCTATGGTTACCTTGAGGTTTCTGCCAAATAGTTAGTGGTAGTATTTGGCGTTGGTAGACCATTGCCATATCCCGTACAAGTTGGCGCGATTTGCGAGAAACTTGCAAAACTGGTTTCCGCTGCCACATTTTAAGCCAAGATGTTTGGGAAGCCTTGACGTCACATTCAATTCGAGCCGAATGATTCGTTTTCTCGCCAACGTGTAGCGGGGGAACTTTGATTGCAAACTAAAAAAAAAAGAGAAAGCGCATTGAGCAGAAATTTTTCTGTTTATGGCCTTTTCGGCACATTTAGAATTGAACATAAAAATAAAATTAAAAAATGCGGGAATTTTCCATAGTGTGTTATTATGGCGTAAAAATCCCTCGCAAGGACAGATCATATAATCAGTTACTAGTTCCGTGTTTACAAAAAAAAAACAACAACCCCTCTTGGGGTATTAATGATAGTTATACCATACTAAGCACATCATGGGAAATATTGGTTTAGATTTTAACAACTTCTTACATATAATGCTAACTAGTTTATCAACTATTTTACTATTTTCAGTGAATATTCGACCGTGAAACCACCATTATGTAAATCAAATTACAGAGAAGCACTTAGCAACAATAATTCAGTTTGGTCAAAAAATGCTTATACTACATCTGTGCTTAACACTGCAATATAATAAAAGTAATAGCAAAAAATACTATACAATGCTGGGATAATATGATATTGATTCAAGTTATAGTAGAGTTATTATTTTGCTATGAGAGACAATGGCATTGATCGAAATGGAAACTTGACATTTTCCAGATGATTCATTCTTGTGAAATAGCTTTCATCGGGATGTGAAAGATTATATTGTTTAAGTGAAACTAAGTGATCATCCGCCTCAACCTCAATACAGAGATTGCTTTCGTTTCGAAAGTAGGTGCCTTGTCGTTCCCTCTCTTGATTACATTGCTTTATTTCGCCAGGTGCCAAGGAAAAGAGAAACAGAAAAGATTGATCGAAATAACCAGACTCGATGGTCTGTTGATAGGATATAAAAAGAAAGCAAAAATATATATATATAGGGTGGGAGACTTCCATCTTTCTAACATTGCGATTCTTGTTCGATGATTGTTATTTTTACTTTCTGGAGGAATTTCGGCACTTGAGACCTTGATTGAAGCAGAAGTTATTTTGTTGTTTTTGTGGTTGAGAAAAGTGTTTTTTTGACTGTAAGAGTTACTGTATTTATTTTTGAACACAAAATTAAAGCGATACTATTTTAATTTTTGTCATTCCTTTTTATCAACTTGCATTTTCTTTGTTTGTAAGTGTGTGGCTGAGGAGCAGATCTGCGGAAGCCTCATTAACCCACTTGCCGTTAGCTGTTCGGGTTGAAACTTGGCAAATGGATTGAATGTCGATGAAAATGCATTCTATCAAGTTTTGGTGGTTGTCACTGTCACTAAAAGGTCACTTTTACACACGTTTCTATGATCATTTTGTTAAACTAATAAATCCCATTTAAACGATTATTTTTGAAATTTTTTTCTGCTGTCAAACTTATTTCAATCAGAATAAATAAAAGATAATAGGACGTTAAACCATAAATTTATTTTGTCCAGTCAATTCAACGTTGAGTTGCTTAGTAACTCTGTGAGTGAAAGAATTTTAACCGGTCATTCTTTAAACTCTTTCCTGTTGCCAAAATTGCTTTAATCAGAATAATAATTAAAAAAAAAAAAAAAAAAAAAATGATATTTGGACGTGTGTGAATGCATAAATTCACATTCATTTTGAATAAATATATTTTGAAACGTATATTACAGCATATTTTGCTGATAGAGATGTTTTTAATATTTAAAATTAGAAGCAAACACCAAAAACACGCGGAAAAGGTTCTTCATTAATAATTTTGTTCTCAAATACTTTTTTTTTATCGTTTCATATATATCGGAAATAATTTTCACCTGTAAAATATTAAACTAAAAATTGAATTTATAATAAATGTTTCTTGTATTATTAAAAGTGGTGGTTATATTCATCATTTATCAACGGGTGTCTTAGCCACCTTACAATTTTCTAATTAATGATAAGAGGTAAACTTAAAAAAAATAAATATTTATGCACTGAACATCTAGTACAAATTTATTGCAATGTCTGCTCCTCAAAAGTAACGATGACCACATTTAAATAACAATCCAGTTTTTAGTATACAAAATCAGTGCTGTGTTATAATGAATACAAAAATTAGCAGTGCATATAAAGGATCTATATTAAAAACCTTATTTTTATTATGAATTACATTAATTCAGTTTTAAGGGAACTTGATACCCCTTGTTTTCAATAAAAAATTATAAAATATATATTTTCTATTTTTTCTTGTTTATAATCTTTGAAACCTTCTCTTTATTCTGGCAAGTTTTGAGCTGATCCTATAATTGCAGAAAAACTATATTTTTATGGAGAATTTAGCATTTCTGCAATAGCTCCTTCGATGTTTCGAACGCATTTTTCTCAGTTCGTGATTTTTGAAATTACCACCTTACTCAAAATGGCGTCAAAAGATAGGCATGGATTTTTGAATTTGAATATAATAATTACTTTTTTTTTTACAAATTTAAATGTTGAAAAATACCCTTTTTTTACGCTTTTTTTTACATATAGTTACAATAACTACTGTTTTTCTCGAAAACTATTTTTTTTTATTCTAAATCGGATGCCTCAAATGTTAGAGTATATTACTAGGAATATTTTTTTAAAGAAAATCAGGAAAAAATATTGAAAAATGAAAAAGAAGATAGAATTTTAAATTCGATGAATTTTTTTTAAATACTTTAAAATTTTGACAATTTAGAGCAGTATGTGAACTTTTAAAAAAAAAAAAAAAAAATTCATTTTTTACTTAGTAATACTTTCAAATATGTAAAAATTATAATTTTAAAGACTTAAATAAAAAAAATACTGAAAAAAAATAAAAAAAATAAGGCTACCAAGTCCCCTGACACACTAACGCCGAGAGAAGTTTATAAAAAAATGCTCTATCCTTCTACCTGCGGTCAACATTCCTAGACAAATCTACAACTAGTAACTATACTAAACTTCAACTTAACTAGACATCACTTAGACGGTAGATCGGGACAGTGCTCATAGGTATTTAATCCATTTTGGAGGAGTGAAGACATAATTCTCGCCAAACCTTAGAGCCTTTTGTTCTCTATAGGGTTGTGGTTTGGCGAACATTATGCTTTCAAGCCGCCAAAATGGATTAAATACCTATGAGCACTGTGACGATCTACCGTCTAAGTGATGTCTAGTTAAGTTGAAGTTTAGTATAGATTTCTCCTCTAAGGTTTCAAAATGGCTGCTAAAAGAGCAATTGTGTGTTGCCACTTACCCAAGCGAGTAAGAAAACTTAGAACTAAACATTATTCAATAAAAGTGGGGTGACTCTAGATACACAAGTCTACCCTGAATATACACGTATATAGATGAGCTTTTTTAAGAATTTAGTAACACGTTATTAAAGCACCGATTACTAATCGAATATATTTCTAGAAAGTTAGAATTAAAAAAAAAAAAAATCAAAAATCTATAAAGTATACGCATTTAGTTTTTAATTAGAAAATGCTTGCTGGAATGAAACTACTTTCAGAATGGTTTATATTTACTATAAGAGTTACGCTGACTCGCTTACTCACTGTCGGCCTTACTCTATAACGCTGTAAGTGAAATAATTTTAATCGATCATTGTTGAAACTCTGCTGCCAATTTTGTTTTAATTATAAGAAGTAAAATATAACTTAATGTGAATGCATGAATTCATCATGGAGTGTGGTCCAGTCCATTCAACTTTGCGTTGCGTAGTAACGCCATAAGTGAAAGAATTTTGACCGATCATTGTTGAAACTCCAAAATTATTTTAATCAAAATAAATTAAATATATTAAGAAGTAAATGCATAAATTGACGTTCATTTTTAAGAAATAATTTTAGAGACGTAGTTTGCCTCATATTCTGCTGTTAGGGATGTTTTATTATTTTAAATTAGATGGAAACACCAAGCACAAGCTGACAACAGAATATAGGAAGACAATCTGTTTTCTTCAGTGAAGATCCAAATGATTCACTCAATTTTCCCATTAAATTCACAAGCTATGTAGTTTTCGAGGTTAGTCACGAAAAATTTAGCTGTCGAATACTTTTTGTTTATCACATTTCATAAATATATATACCAGAAATAAATTTCATCTACACAATATTAAAAGAAAAATAGAAAAAATTGAATTTTTTTAATATATATTTCGTGTATATTAAATTACAATGTTTCTTCAATTTATCATTTTTCAACGAGTGCCTTGCAATTTCTAGTTAATAATAAGAGGTACACTTAAAAAAGAGGTTCTTGTATTGAACACCTAGTTCAAATCTATTGCAAAGCAACGTCTGCTCCTCAAAAGTAACGATGACAACGTTTAAATAACAGTCCAGTTCTTAGTATAAAACTAAAACTAAAAAGCGTGCATAATTGTTTTGCTTTGTTTTCAAACCGCAGATATCATCGAAGTTTCCGTAAAAGCGGTACCGGCCGTCACGATCATCTATTGAAATAATTACATTCCGAATCTAATTCCTATATCCACTTACATCATCGCTTTGAAGTGCATTTAGATGTACACACTTTTTACTGGATATTGAAACGAAGCTTCCTTTGCCGCTAATTGATATTAACTGTTAAGCAAAGCAACAGACAGGTATACGCAGTTATTCCCCCGAAGGTTTCCAGGCCAATCGTAAACGCATCTCCAAATGGTGTGCCATTAATCGCAGCCATAGATAGGGCGACGATATTTTACGCCAATGAATATTTGATATGGTCGCCAGGGGTGGGGGGTTGAGACAAATCGAACATACTTGTCAACATATCGAACGTTCTCCCGCGCGATTCGGGGATGTTATTAGAAGGTTTTGCCTGGGAGGAGATATTGCTATTTCCGATATCCATGTGTGATTCCTATTTGCGTTTTACTGCAAAAGTTATATGGCCACAATTACTTTGCTTTTTTTTCACTTTATGTGTTAGTGTTTGTATTAGGATAGTTTAGTTATTGGGTGTTCCCAAAGTGACAGAAAATTTTAAAATTCGGCAAAGAACATTTACGATCAGGAAGTCACATAAATACTTAGAAAAAAAGAATATAATTTTTTCTCGTAAAGAAAAAAAAAAGAGTTTATTTATCATCCAAGAACAACGTAGGTGTTTCTCAGAAAGCTAATGATGTAATTTAAGTATACTAAGAGCTTCTGCTCCAAAAGCAAAGAAAATCCTGGTTAATATTGCTCAATGTTGGCCAATCCCGATGTGGAATATTGTAAACCGGCCTTTATTACAGATATTGTCTAATTTTGCCCATTGCTGAATACAATAAATTGGAAGTTTCGAAATGTTGATTCACAGTTTTAAAATTGAAACATTTTATTTATAAGGAAGGAACCGAGTCCAAAAAATATATTTTGTGATGTTTTTGACATGTTTATTAAAAAATCGTGTATTTTGGAACAAGTTTTGGACAGGATCAATCAATTTTCCATAACTACTGTTTCCAATACTGTCCAATATTGCTATTCTGTCTGGATAATGGACAATACCCGCATTTTTTAAAAACGAGTGAAATTAGTACATATTTATAAAGAATTTCTTTCGGCTTCCAAATATTTAAACAAAAGTTCTTTAAAAAAATTAGTTATTTAAATATTAAGAAAAGAAAATGACCCAAAACCAAGCCAAAACCAGTCCGATCAAAACAGTCAACATAATTCGTGACGTAAAGAGACCTTATCGTTTCTATGGTTATCGTGAGGTTTCTGCCAAATGGCTGGCGTTAAAAAAGTTGGCGTTAGTAGACCATTGCCGCATTCCGTACAGGTTGGCGTGATTTGCGAGAAACTTGTAAATCTGGTTTCCGCTGCTGGTATTTCATGCTAAGATGTTTGCGAAGCCGTCACGTCACGTTCAATGCCAAAGAAATGAGTCGTTTTCTTGCCAACCTTTAAACAAGGTAATTTTGATCGCAAATTAAAAAAAAAAAAAAAAAAAAAAAAAAGGCAAAGTGCATTGAGCAGACATTTTTATGTCTATGGCCTTTTCGAAACATTTAAAATTGAATAAAAAAAAATAATAAAAAAAAAAAAAAAAATAAATAAGGGAATTGTCCATTGTTAAGATTTTGATAAAATGCGCGATTTTCAAAAAAAAAAGAAAAAAAAAGTCGAACTAATTTTTTTTATCTCGTGTGGTCAAGTTGAACACCTTTTACTAGCGTTTACTGTATTGCATGATAAATATTACACGAATTTTATAATTACGTAATTATAAATTATTCTTTAAAGATAGTTTTTATTACAACTTGCAAAATATTAAACTTTTCTTACTCGTAAATCGTGCGCAAAATAAAATTTTATCATGAAGAGTGTCAAACAGTAATTTCCCGCACGCCCCGTACTTAAATTTTATGTAGTTTTGGTATAGAATAGTTATTTATGCAACTGGTTGCGAAAGTTATACTTTTTCAAACGTGGTAAAATGTTTAATAATTTACCGAATTTGAAAAAATATTTTCCCATGTGTTTTCTTTCTATCTGGACCTATCTGTAGTCGGTGGCAGTAATCTATATCTTCATGAATATTGCTTCCGTAGAATGACATCTGAAAGAAGAAAAAAAAACAACACATCAATTCTAGTTTTTGCATTAACGTTTTACAGACTTATTTGAAACTTAATTTCATGAGCCATTTTATAATATTTAAAGTTAGAAATTAAATTAGGCCAAACATAAGATAAAGCTTTTAGTATAAGTTCTCTGATTTTAGTTTTGAAGGGTCATTTTCGAACTATTTATTTATAATTTTGCATTTTTTAGAGATTATTTTCTCATGGCATTACAGTAGCACGCATTAAAATTATAAAGATGCGTTGTAAGTTTTTTTTATCTGTATAAAAACTGCTCTGAACAGAAAGACTTTGATAAATACACCAGGTACGTTTTAATAAAAATTTTTAAATGAAAAGTGTAATTAAAACACAGTTTAATTTTATAATAATTAAATTTATTTACATCTTGCGAAGATAAAAAACAATGTTAAATCTAACAAGAAAGTAAATTTTTTTTACTTATCATATATAAAATTTGTTGTCTAAATTTCATTATATGTAAAACTGACGTTATTCCTAAAAGCAAATAATATTATTAAATTATTGGTAATGTCTGTTTGATTAATGCAGAGTATTTGTATTAAAAATACAAATACGAATAAATATTATTATTAATATTATTTTTAATATTAAAATTTTTCCTGATTGTCAATAAACATTTTGCGACTTTAATCAAACAAAAATATTAAGTTTTTTTTCTTTTTTTTTTTCTTTCTTTTTTTTATTATTTTTTATTTTTTATATTCCTCTTGTTTTCTGTTTGCGCAAAACTTTTCGATGTTAAATAATAGCATAATAGTTTATAATTATAATATATATAATATTAATATTTTAATAATTAGTTTTAAACATTACTTTTCATGATTTCACTTGTGATCACATCAATAAAGGTGCTGGGAGATATAAGGAAACTAAATAATGATTTAAAAGAGTCATAAGTTTTCAAAGAAGAAAATAAACTAATGAATAATATTATCGATACTAATACATTAAAATACAAAATATAAATACAAGTTGGAAGTTTAATAGCGTATGTAAAAAATAAATCAGCCCAAACAATTACCATAAAAATAAACAACATGAAAAAAGTGTCCATAAAAGTCAAACTTACGTGAAAGCCTATCCTTTGTTAGTATGCTTTGTAGTCATCGCTTTCTGTTATCGTAGATCTTGCGAATAATAAAAGATCCCATCAATTTTTAATGCTTGATAGGATGACAAAACTTTTAAGAGGCGTGAAGATATATTAAGCCGTTTTGGTTTACTTAAGAATATAGATTTAAAAAATATATATATATTCTGCTTTATTCATAGGCACGTTCGTCTAATTAGTTGCTGAACTAATTTCTTTTTGAAAAAGCTATACTTGTACAATATTAAGTAAACACCAAATTTGAAACGTATGAATAATTATACGTAATACATTTTTTATTGTATAAGCTTAATAATATTTTAAAACCTAATAAGTACAATTTAGAAAGCTTTTTATATAAACAAATATTGACGGCACATGGTGGCATATAACGTTTGATACTATGTTATAAAGTTTTAAACATTATTTTTATAATTTGTGAACTGTTTTGTATTACATAAATTTTTACTTTCAATTACCCATACGTATACATAGGGTATGAAAGTATAGTATCCGGTAAATTTTATTTTTTTATTTTTTTTGCATTTCTCTACCTTTTGGAACATACTGATTTCAAAAAAGTGATATAGAAAAAATGTCTGTCTGTGTGTGTGTATACGTGGTCAGCATAATTCCCGAACAAATTGACCTACGATGTTCAAATTTGTTGTGCGGGTTGGTGATGGCACAGGAACTTACTATTAAAGTTTTCGTCAAAATCGTGCATGCGCATAAGGTAACTGCCCTTGAAAAATCATGTTTTTTTTAATTGCTTAAAAACGGATCTAACGATTTTGTTCAAAATCACTGTGGTACTGCCTCACAAGGTGTTCCCAACTCCACCACCAAAATTCCCATAAAAATGCTTTAATGGCGTAAAAAGTTGCTCCCTAGCAGAGATTCACCTTTTACTAGTTACTTAAGTCTGTATTACAAACAGACCTCAAGTTTCCCTTGAATTTCTAATGATCTTGTAAAGGAAATTATTTTAAATTGTCTTTCACTATAACATATGAAAGTGACATATAAATGTAAAACATAACGAATGTCTAAGTATATAACCCATTCAATATAATCTACTGCCAATGAAACAACTTATGCTTCTGTATGAAAATATATAAAGTATCGTATCATACATGTATGAATTATTAAATTATGAACTTAGAAAAATTATTTTAGTGTCCAGACAACTGTGTATTATTACATTTCATAAACCGAAAACTTATTGCAACATGAATTTTTTATTTGATATTTCCTTTGTATTTACAAAAGAGTAAAGTTTTTAATCAAGCTTGTAAATGAAGTTTAAATTGCTTTTCACAATTAACACAGAAAATTGACACATAAACGTAAAGTATAAAACTTAGTATGAAATCCATTCAATCTAATCCACTCCAAATGAAACAACTCATGTATCGCTATGCAATTATATATAGTATTGCATCATATTTATATTGATTATTAGATGATGAACTAAAAAAAATTACATTTAGTTGTGTGCACTAGAAAACTGTGCACTATTACATTTTATTAACCGAAAATAAAACTAATTGCAACATGAAACATTTCATTTAATATTTCCTTTATATTTACCAAGAGAGAAAAGTCTTTACTTTTACTTCAATATCATTAAAAGTTTTTGAAAATAAGTGATGTCATACTTATACGGCGATCATTTCCAGGGTTCATTTTCATGTAATTTTATAAAACATTTTTAGCTTCATAATTAGTTTTTGTAATGAATAAAAATGTCATCCGAATTGAGGTATTGCATTCTTTCAGACCGGAAAAACTGTCATTGATTTAATTTATTTTATCCTATCCTTCTTCCCTTTGGAGTTCATTTGTAATGCCTTGGTTGAAACCTGAAAAAGTAATTTCAGACTGCTGATAATTGAATGAAGTCCTTTGAAAATTTAATGTAATGCGTAAATTCTATATATTCTGAATCTAAAAATGTTTTTTCTACAAAAAGATTAAATATTTATATTCAATTTGCATGTTCATAATCATGACTAAGTAATGAATATAACTGAATAAGATAACTGTAATCCAACGTCTTTTCTTTTAAAATTTATTATTATTCATTTAAATTGTTAGTGTTCATTTCAAATTTTATTTTTAAGTAATTAATATTTTTAGAATGTATTGTTTTGTTAAAAATTAAGAAAGATAATGGAAATAATAGAATTTGCGATACTTATTTTGTATAGTTTGTTGTGATGTTGTGTAATACGATGCTATAAATAAGAAATGCAGTTGATAAAATTAAGGTTTTAAGAGTTCTGGGATTCTACAACTTCATTTTTTCAATGCATTTTAAAAGTGAATAATAACTATTGTAGATTTAATATTTATGTCTGAGAAAGACAAACATATTATTATTTGAATTTTAATTGCTACTTGATAAAATAATAACGTAAGTTGTGTACTTGATCAGACGATACAGTTATGTATTTTAATAGTTCATACTCAAATGATGTAAATGTAAAACATTTTTTAAAGGAAAATTATGCTTTGCAATTTTGCATAAATAATTATTATTTAATTATAAATTTTGTGTACATATTATTTAAACTATTGTTTGTATTGGTTTATACACTAATCGTATACTCGAGTCATAAGTTTCTTCTAAGCCATGAGTAAAGCGTTTCATTATAAAAAATTGGCATATATAATCTAATTTCTTCTTTTAATAGTTAAAAATTTAAACTATTACTTACCAATTGTTTGTTGTTGAATTCTTAAGTGGTACGTAATCTTATAATTAATAGATATTTAAAGTACACGTAAATGAACTCCTTATATTTTGATATTTAGTATCAAAATGAGATGATCATAACATTTAGTTAATAATACAATGAGGAACTTGCACAAGTGAGGAAAATGAATATTTTTTTGTATTTTCTAGTGTTATCCAACGAATATATTTGAGCAGTGCAATTATTTTTTATCTTTATACTTTCAATTAATCAAAAATCGAGTTTGAAATTAGTCGAAATCACAGCAAAGGTCACGTGACCAAAAGCGCATGAAAAAACCGTGACGTGGTTACGCAGAGATAAAGTCGCAAAACGAAGGAGAAACCACACTCATTTCTCGTCTAAAACAGGTTTTAGACTGGTTCATTATCTGCGCGTTGACGTTTCACGCAAAAGTGGCTTTTTCCAGCGAAATCGCAAAGTGAAAAACTAAATATTTTTTTTAACTATCTATCCGAGCTCAAATTTTTGAAAGAATGGTATTGTTTTTCCCGATTTTTCCTCTACTTTTATTTAAAAATTAAACCAAAAAACGTGAAAGTTCCTCATTCATTATTTCCTGCTCCTTTCCATTACTATTTAAAAAAAATTCGAGAATATCTGCTTTACAGCATCAAACCTGCCAAACTAGATTTAAAATCATAAAGATTTATGTTAACTGAAAAGCACAATCTACAAGACCGTTGTCTCTTAATTTGAATAATTGGAATATATTGTGTTTGGATTCTTTTATAAAAATAGTTGCTTCACATAATGTAATGTATGCAAAGTTATTCCTGTCAATCCTTCCAGATTAGTTCCTGTGGCAATGAAAGGTCTAAAACTCTTGCTAGTTTTGTCGATTGATAGAACTTTTGAAAGAAGAAAATGAAGAGCACACACAGGGAACTGTCTTTCAGTACTTAAATTTCTTAAAAACAATTTGCAAACTAATAACCTGCGTAAGATGATCCATATGTAAAATTTAACTAAGAAATTGTTAACGAGCACAAAAGCACATATGCTTTGAGTATTGTGTTTGCGGTAAAGTGAAGCATTCCTTAGGGTTCTGAAGAACAAATTTTTAGAAAAGGAACTTTGAACGGATGGAGTGTCGAACTCTTATGAGTTTTAAAAGGTTTACTTTCTATACATTTTTCTACTGAATAAGCAGTAGAGAGATGTAAGTTTTAAAAAGTTTTCTTACCCAATACGCAGTTGCAACTATAAAATTTAGAGCCAAAAAAAAAAAAAAAAAAAAAAAAAAAAGGCTTTTAATTTATTGTTTTCGAATTTGCCTAGTTCCTAATGAAAATAAAAGAGTGAAAATAATTAAGAGAGAATTCTTGCTAAAAAGTATACTCTTCAAGTAAATGGTAACAGGAAAATGAATGTATGTAACATGTAAGTAAAAAGCCGGAATGTTATATCATCACAAATATTTAGTTAACTTCTGCTCTTAATTTTGGTTTGAGTTAAAGATTTGAAATATGAGTTTGTTTTAGATATGTAGGCCTCACATATCTTTTAAAACTATTTTAAGCCCACCAGAAGAGTCATTTTAATACTTTAGACGTGTTCCGATACCATCCATATCTTACTGGTCAATAGAAATTCTCCCGAAGAATCTCAAACCAGAAAACTTTGTGACTCATGTCTGCATTTCATTATTATAATCTACTCACTTCTGATTATAGCTCTCAATATGTAACGACTTGCTAATAAGTACTTTAAGGCCCGTCTGTGTGTACGTAGTCAGCATAACTCCCGAACAAATTGACCTAGGATGTTCAAATTTGATGTGCAGGTTAGTGGTGACTATGAGACCTACCATTATGGTTTTCGTCAAATTCGCGCATGCGCATAAGGTAGCTGCCATTGAAAAAAACCATGTTTTCAGTAATTGCTCAAAACACGGCTCTAACGATTTTGTTCAAAATCGCTGTGGATATGCCTCTTAAGGCATTCTAAACATCCCCACCTCCGAGATTCCCGCAAAAAGGCTTTAATGGCGTAAAACGTTGAAAAACGAATGCCTTCAACAAAGAGTTCTCTTTCCTTGAGCATACGGATCGTTTTTTCCCCCCTTCTCTCCTCATTTTCGCTTATAAGAAAGGATAATATGAGAATTATCTAAAAGTATATCGCCAAAATCATCATTTTGGCAGTTTTTTTTTAAATATTTTTTTTAATATTTTTTATTTTTTTTTAAAGACCCATATAAGAATTATGGCAAGAAATATCGCCAAACGGGCCATTTTAGCTAAACGAATGAGAAAATATAAAAACGGTAAATGACACAAAGCCATGTCAATATTATAGTGTAATTGAAAGTTGTGCGATGCTTCACACCCCTAGTTTGTGTAGGAATGTTGACCTCAGATCAGATAACCACAGTTTTGGCATAAAGGTATTACTACGAGAGGCAGGATTAATTTCGGGGAAGTTTAAGGAAGCTGTTTTTGCTAGATTCTTCCTTTTGAAATACTAATTTATGATTATTAATAGCATTAATTATTAATAAATAGCTTACATTCTCTGTTCAAATGAATTATTTAAAACCCATTATATACGTCTTTATTCTTGGGAATTTTATAACAATTCTTTACTTTATTTTTAATTTTCAAACGACTGGAGTAGGTACAATTATACCATCTTGACTCTTACATGGCGGCGCCCATGGTTCTGTTGAGATCAAAATAAAATGAAATGAAATAAATAAATAAATAAATAAATAAATAAATAAATAAATAAATAAATAAATAAATAAATAAATAAATAAATAAATAAATAAATAAATAAATAAATAAATAAATAAATAAATAAATAAATAAATAAATAAATAAATAAATAAATAAATAAATAAATAAATAAATAAATAAATAAATAAAAAAAAATAATAATAAAAAAAAAAAAACTGTTTAAAAATGTGCAGCTGATTTTTCAAGAAAGGCAATTACATGATGGATATTTAATTCGTAATGTTCTGCTATATTCTTGATCTAAAATTAAATTTTTGTCATTAAAGTGTCTCGTTTTCATATAAAAACCATTTTAACATGGTTAGCTAACAAAAAAAAAAAAAAAAAAAAAAAAAAATGCATAAATATGATTAAATAGAAAAAAAAGTTTTTAGAAATGCATAATATTTTGACATACTATTAAATTAATTTGCATTCCTTCCTCTAGTTAATCAGCGGAATTTTCTAAAAGTGGAAAAATGACTGACTGCTTAAAAAATCTTCCATTCATTAACATGGAGTGCAATTACTCAATAAATACCTACGTTTACTTTACCCATATCCTGAAAACGAAAGCTTAAAGAAGATATAAATTATTGTTGCAGCATTAATTATCTTTAATTTTGCTCCGAAATTTTTTTTGAACGAAGAATTTTTCTTACTAGGAAAATAATTAATATAATTATATAGAAAGGGTTTTATAAAAAAAAAAATCACTTCTAGGTCATTCAGTACTGGAAAGCACATTTTATAATGAACCAGAATTTCAATCATCACGAACACTTGTTAATTATTTTTAAGTGTTCTTTTACATCATGTCTTTTCTAAAAACTCGTGACCGAAGTTTCAGATTCTGTTCATGCTTAGATAATAATATGATATTGTTCTTCTTAATAGTATCTGTCTTGTTGAACAATATTTTTTTAGTTTAAATTTTTGGTTTCTTCTTCGATTGAAAATTATTTTTAAATATAACTTTGATATGATGACAGGATACAAATTTTTAAACTTCGCAGAAGAATTATGTTGGCTTGAGATAGTTGCTGGATCAAAGCACTTTATGAGTAGCGTAATTAGAGGTTAGATTACATAGAATGGCAACACTTTAGACGTGATTGTGACCAATCACAACACAACTTTTTAAACGAATTCGAATTTTCACATTCTCTTAGCCAATCACAATGCGTGTTTCCTTTTTCCCTTCTCAAAGGAATTGACTGTGAATTCGTCACACCTAATTACCATTGTTAGTGTTCTTGTCACTTTCGATGGCGTGAAGTTGTTGACGTAGTTTTTCTTCATGTTTATTCCTATTTATTTTATTTCAGTTTAGTAATAAAAAATTTCAAAATTTCGAGAATTCATACTTCATGTATTACTTTCGATGTATGAAATCTGGCATTCTATAAGATACCAAATGACAAACTGGCAAAGTTTGAAATATATCACCAATTCGCTTCGAATATCACGTGGAGCCATGTCGAAACAAGTAGGCTAATTTTGATTTCTCACTTTTATAGAAAGAGACTTCTAATGGGCGTAATAATTAGTTTTTGAAATAATTTTTAAAAGTTTTTTTAGAAAGTGACTTAGAATACACGTAGAAAACTGAAATTTTAAATATAAGTATTTTTTGCCTTCTCATTTTGCTTATTCAACAAAATGTTAAAATTAAATAATACAGGCATAATTAATGTTGTTAATTAAATTTTTAAAAATAATTTTGACATTCTACAGAATACAAGCTTGACATTCTATAGATTGTCGGCATTTCATACCTTGTTGATTGCATAATAATACCAAATTTTAAAAATTTCGAGAATTTATACTTTATTTACCAAATTGAGAACTTGAAAAGAAAACGAAATGTAATTTATTGCGAAAAGATTATTTTTATTTTCTTATATTTTATCTGTATTTCATTATAATGAAATATCTATATGAATTATTTATAAATACTTAATAATTTATCAGGGGATTTATTTCGAAAAATGTATTTTGGGTATTTTACGCTTCATATATATTCAATATAGATGCTACAAACTGAAATCGCATTGAAAATCGTAGTTCCTAAAGCCCTTTTTTATTTTGTCTGCGAAGTTTTTAATTGCATGTATAATAATGGATGATTTTATTATTGTTTACTATAAGTTTTAATTATAAAATAGTTTATAAGATCAGTGTGTTGAATTTAAATAGCAGTATACTTTTTTTATCCCTTGCAAATCAATAATTGCCTACTATATTTACAGAGTAACAAAGTCTCATAACGACTTCATAAATTTGACTCCAGGTTTTTAAAAATGAACATTTTGAAAACCATTTATCTTAGGGGATTGAAAGTGCTCTTAAGTTTAACGAATTTTATGAATAACTTATAAAATTTCATTAACTTTTAAATTTTAATTACCTTTCCAATAAGCATAAAATAGTTTCCATTTCCTGTGAGTGAAGGTCTTTGAGATACATGGACGGATCCAAAGTTTTATTATGGAGGGGGCTACTGAATTGCTTAGGTAATTTTTTCTTCTTCTTAAGTTATATAACTATACCATGCTTTAACGTTGATTGTATAAAATTTGTTACAAAGAGATAAAAAAAATCTCAATAACATAAAGACGATGTCGGCTACGTGAGAATTTACGACAGTAAATTAGAGTTGTCGACAACTATATGATTCAGGATAAATTATTGTTAAATATGATGGAAAGGACAATCTAACAACTAATACATATACACATTGAACACTTTTAAACTATAATTTGCTTTGCTGTCTTGCTTCGTCGTCGGCTTTTTCATCTCTATCTTTTAAGATGAGAACATTTGTGTTAAAAATTTTCAGTACGGATTCGTTCAATCTTGATCGACTTCACCCAACACCTGAGAGCAGCGCACGAAGGGGAGTTGGTACTCTAAAATTTATAAAAAATTTATTTTAAGTTTACAATAGTTTATTAAAATTTAAATTCTTCCCTTTAAAATGATACCTCATTTGTAATAATACCTCATTTAGAAGCATTTTTAATAATTTTTTGAAGATAAAATTATGAACTATTAGTGTAAATAAGCTTTTCTTTAAAATGCATTTATCACAAAACGACATTTTTCATTACTCATGTACCTTTTTCTCAGAAAATACTTGATATAGAAACCTAATTCTATTTTCATCTCATTTAGCAGACACTTTTTATTTCTACTGATGTTGGGTTTTAATTATAAAGCATTTTTTTTTTTTTTTTTTTTTATAAATGAATTATCGTGTAAATCGCTCAAGTCTATTAAAAATCACAATTTTTATTTTTTTGACGAAATAAGCTAGAGCAAAAAATGTTTTTAAAATGATAACAAAACCATACTTCAGTAAATACAGATACATTAAATGAATATGTGATAACAATTTTAGGTAGATATCTTGAGTAGTTTCTGAGAAAAAGGTACACGAGTAATGAAAAATGTAGTTTTTAGAAAAAAAGCATTTTAAAGAAAACATTACTTACACTTCTAGTTCAAAATTTGCTTTTCCAAAAATTATTAAAAATACTTCTAAATGAGGTATTATTACAAATGAGGTATCATTTTAAAGGGAGAAAGTCAAATTTTAATAAACAACAATAACCTCAAAATTGATTTATTATAAATTTTTGGGTACCAACTACCCTTAAAATGTGAACGGTAAAATCAATATAGTACATTGGTTTCATTTTTTATTCCATTCCTTCACATGTTCAAAAGCTTATTATGTATATAAATTAAACAATTAAATATTTATGTTAGTTTTGGATGCCAGTGTAGACTTTTGTTTATTATAGTCATGAAAAACACATAAAATATTCTTCGTCATCGTTTTTTCCCTCCTATTTAACCCTGGATAACGGGGGGTGCGATCGCCCCCTCCACCTCCTATTGCATCCACCAATGTCGACATGTTGATTTAAGGAACGGATGTCATTTATGGGACATTCTGTTTGCATCGAACATGCAAAGTTAAAGTAGGAAATTTTTTGTTCTTGGACAAAATTTATAATATGATTTTATCAGTCGTTAATTTTTTTTTTCACGGGCTAACGGACCCAAGTAGCATAGCTGTATAGGCTGATGTCGGAAACAGGTGTTCTGTTAAGTTTTGCCGTTCCATGCCGAAACTCGAGCATCGTTCCAGAATAGATGATTTTTAAAAAAATAAACTTTTCAAAAACAACACAAAATATATTTTTTATCCTTACCTCTTTTCCTGTAACACTATATTTTAATTTTAAAACTCTGTACTAACATTTCGAAACTTCCAGTATATTTTACCCAGTACTGACCGAGATTGTCCAAAATCTGTAACAACGGCCAGTTTATTAAGCTCCACATAGGGATTGGCCAGTGTCGAGCTGATATTAGCCAGCCGATTTGTGTTACTGGGGTATGAACAATTTTGTTTTAATTAATTCGATGAATAATTTTCACTTTCCTTAATAAATGTTGCCTTAGAAAAATTTAGAGCTGAAAACAAAAATCAGTTTTCAGTATGCAGGTCACAAAACAGAATTTATTGCATAGTAAAGCACTGATGATGTGAATTGTAAAAGTCTCTTGCCAGCTATTTTATTTTATGAAACTTGATTAATAAATATTCGACAATGGAATAGCAAGGTCAGTGGGCAAAATTCAAATTGCTGAAATGTGAATGTTAAAATGTGTAAATGAATGCTCAATGAGCTGCTTAAATGTACAAAATTCAAACCTCTCAAATGTCCCCCCCCCATGTTGAAATATACCTCCTCTCACCCTATTACTTATAGAGGATATGAGACACTTTTTTCAAAATTCTTTAATTTTGCTTAGAATTAAACAAAATTTGGCACAAACATAGAAGATGTGACTTATAATACAACAACAAAATTTGAGCAGATATTACAAAATAGATAGTACATTATTGAGAAAAATGCATTAAGATGATAACTTTTTTTAAAATGCTCCTCGCGACACAATATTTTAACGAATATAAAAGAAAAATTTGAAGTTGTTTTTCAATATATTATAAACATTTTCACCCATGATTCTATCTTAAAGTGCTATAGTTGAACAGAAATAAAATTTCAAACTTAGCGTTAGTGATTTTTCATTAAAAAACGCATATATTTCAAAATCCTAACATGAAAAAAAAAAAAAAAAAAAAAAAAATAATGTGACCAAAAAAAAAAATTTATGTGACCAAAAAAAACATGATGGAATTTTTTTTATAGTACATTAAAAATTATTTATACAAAAAATTAGGGGAATTTATCGAAAAATGAATCACAAGGAGCCTTTCGAACATACGTAAAATGTGAAAAAGTGAAGCTGAGAAAAATGCATTTTTAACTTTTGCCAACAAGTGTACGATACGTAAAAATAGTTAGTTAAAATAAAGCTTTTACCATTTAAAATCATCGGATTTCAAAAATTCAAACGTGAAATTAAAGCTAGTGACTTCAGCAATTTTTATAGAAAGAAAACGAAAAACGTCATTTTTGGTGGTCCCATGTAATAATTGGAAGTATAAAACTACATGAGATATTTCTTTAAAACCGGAAGTCATTAAGATTTTATTTCACTAATACACAAAGTTTTAAAGCCTATATTGCTGATGATGAGGACATTAGATTCCTTTTATAGACTTAGGCCGTGGGGTAAATAGCCTCCACGAGATTTTTCCTTGGATATTTAAATGCTTACTTACTCAAAAGCTACTTCGATCTTCTCATATTTATTCTGTATAATTTAAAATCCAATGATAAGTTAAATGGTGATTATAATGGCCATGCAATAACTGTTATATTTCACTGGGATAATTTAATATGTTAGAAAAATAGAAATAATGTTGAAGGTTTATCGCTCTTGTGATTTGGGGATTTGTTTGATCTGTGATGTGTTTGAAGAAGTTTGCATAATTGAACGCTTTGCTATTTGTAAATCAAATAGAGGAATTTTGGAGTATTGTAATGGGATGATGTTTTAATGCGCTAAGAAATAATTGCAAATTAAATATTTGTTAAGTAAAGAGCTTAAATTAAACACCACGTGTAAAGCAAATTGTTCTGTAACAATAGTGTAAAATTTAGAAAAGTGTAATTATATATATATACATAATTGCACTTTTACACTTTTATATATATATATATATATATATATATATATATATATATATATATATATATATATATATATATATATATATATATATATATATATATATATAATTACACTTTTCTAAATTTTACACTATTGCTACTGAACAATTTGTTTTACACGAGGTGTTTAATTTTAGCTCTTTATTTAACAAACATTTAATTTGCAATTATTTCTTAGCGCATTAAAACCTCATTCCATTACAATACTCTAAAGATTCTCTATTTGATTTTCAAATAGCAGAGCGTTCAATTATGTAAACTTCTTCAAACACATCACAGATCAAACAAATCAACAAAGCACAAGAGAGATAAACCTTCAACATTATTTATTAAAAGGAAAAAAATAATAATAATAATAATAATAATAATAATAATAATAATAATAATAATAATAAAAAAAAAAAAACAAGTTCATATCTATTTGTCATATTATATTTTAGTACGTTGGTCGATAATCAATACAATCATCATGCAAATAACTGTAAAAATAATTATAATTGAAACAATTATAAAAGCATCATGATTTTATTAAAATCTTGAGCTAATAAAACATTAAAAATTACGTCTGGCAGAAAAAGAAATTGCAATAACAGTAAGAAGCCAATTTTTCCAGTTCCGTGACATCCTAAGATTCATTTTGGTAATTAGTTCTTTTGTGTGAAGGCTTAAATGTAAAAACCAATTAAATATTTATCCTTTACTATCTCACTTAACACAAAGAGAGTTATTACTTTAAAATTTTAATGTTATATTCTAACATTGATATGATTAATTCCCCGCCTTCTATTATGTTTCGAGCGAAGTGTCTAATGGTGTTTAAAAAAAAAATTCTTTTTATTCTTAAGGATACAAAAATACGATAATAAATATAATATTAATGGAAATGACTTTTTTCTTCCGTTTGGAGTGACAGTGAAAGTTTTTTTTGGTTGCCCCACCCAAATATATTACTGAAATCTGAATCCTCTTTGAGTCAAATCACTGATTTTGATTGAGTTTAGTTAGCTTCTACACTATGTTAATGTTGAGAGAAAACTATAAAGATTCTTCTATCCTAGATAAACATTTCTAGACAAATGCTACAGAAACCTGCTATCCTGCTAAATGAAGAATAAAATGTATCTTCAAGCTAAGTTCCTTTGCCAACATTCAACCAGTAACCGAAACGAAAAGAAGTTTCAGAAATGTCTATATCAAGTCAATTTGTAATTCCTTAGCCTATACGATAAATGCTGCAGACATGCCTCGTATATCAGTTTGAAGGTCTGGGTAAGGTTAGAAGAATTGCATGTAATTTAACCTGAAGTGCTTTATAAACCAACCGGAATAATATTTCCATTGTAGAGCTATGAGAAGTTCCCTTCTCGGCTACAAATAGAGATATCGGATTAGAACGCAAATACTCAGTTACAGGTCTTTTTTTTTTTTTGTTAAATAAGTTGTAAAACTCGCTAACTTAGGGAATTAAAAAAAAACTCCTTATTGGTCAGGTTATTTTTGACAACCTAAGTAGGGAGAAGTTTTATTCATAAAATGTTACCAAATTTTATATGCTGAACTGTATTGAACTGTATTCTCAATCCAATTTACATTTTTCATATGTGATAAGAAGACATACTTTGTACTAAAACAAAGACTGCTTTTCTGTTAATTATACTATTTAGTGTGTTAATTAATGAATAACTAAACAATTATATATATATATTTTTGGATCTTCCATTATAAAAGATTTATAGTATGTCATAAAAGTTTTAGATCGATAATTTTTTTATAAATCAAAATGCCATTTAAATATGAAAACATAGCTTCACTAACGTTAAAAAGAAAATGAGGATAAAAATAGCTTCGGGAAATCTGTTTTCTGTAAAGAGGTACAATGTTTTCTTTAATTTATTAATTATAAATTAATAACATTTACTAAATATTTTTACAGCTGCTTAACAAAATGTACAAAAATTAGTTTAAATATTATAAATATAAAGACAACTTATGTGGTTAATTAATAAGTTTTTACTTTCAATTATTTATATGCTAACGTAGGGTAATGAAAGTACTGCATTCGGTAAAATAAACGAAAACAATTTTTTTTTTTTTTTGCATTTCTCTACGTTTTGGAACATTCTGAGTTCAAAAGAGTGATCCTCCCCCCCCCCCCCCTCCCCAAAAAAATGTTGTGTTTTTGTGTCTGGGCGTCTATGTGTCTGTGGTCAGCTTAAATCTCCAACGTTTGACTTACGATGTTTAACTTTTTTAAACGGGTTAATTGTGGTCATAAAACCTGCCATTACGGATTTCGTCAAAATTGAGCATGCACATATGGTAACTAACGTTAAAAAAAATAATTTTTTTTTAACAATTGCTAAAAAATGTCTCTAACGATTTTGATCAAAATAGCTGTGATGCCTCATAAGGTATTTTAAACATACCCTATCAGAAATTCTTGTAGAAATTATATAAAAGCATAAAAGTTGAAAAACGAATGCCTTTACACAGAATTCTATTCTCTTGAATATCGTCCATCAACGAGTTTTTCCCTCTGTTTCGCTTACATGAATGGATAATGGGATAATGTAAAAATTATAGAAAAGTATATCACAAAATTCGCTATTTTTGTGTTTTTGGACCAATTTAAGAAATATCGACAGAAATATCATGAAATTAATTGGCCACTTCAAAAAAAAAAAAAAAAAAAAAAAAATGAATGAAGATTTGCAAGAGGTAAATTACTCCAATCCACGCAAATTTAAATGCAGTGATCAATATTATAGTGCAATTGAACGTTGTGCGATGCTCCACACCCCTAGTTTTTAAACAAAACAGTTTAATTTAATGCTATTACATCTCACAGTATCTAATTATTTAGTAAAGTAACAATTATTTTTATTTCAAAATAAAATTAAATTAGAATGCATTTCTTAAAATTTTTATTATGGATATCGGTTTTGCATTAGTCTTCCAGATGCATAAATATAGTTGCAATTTACATGACCACTGTTTGTATACAACCGTTTACGATTTTATTGCCTAAAACACAATTCTATATTATTTAATTTATTTCTTGTAATCTCTTCCAGAATAAGCTTTTTCACAGTAGAATCCGAAATTATATTTTCCTCTTTTGCAAATATCTTTTCCGTTTTCTACTTTATCAAAAAATGTACTCCACGTTATCGGATTTAAAATAATTTTCTTGAAATCATTATACTTATCGAGTTTTTGCAATTTAAATACTCAAATACTTCATCGAAGTTTCTCTCCTCGCAAGTTAAAGAAATTGGATGCATTCGTTAAGAGACTCGTATATAGCTTTAAAACTTGCTCATTTGTTTTACGTTACTGTTTAGTTTTTTTTTCGGATACTAGAGATTATTTTTCTTCAAATTATATAACTGTTCTTGACTACATTTAATGGATACTATATACAGTATGAATGTATGTATGACCTTGGTAAATACTGAAATAGTTTGACTATTTTAAAACCAGTAAAAAAATTCACAGTTTTTCCAGTAAAAGAAAGATGTATATTTTACGAAGGTACACTAATGAATTTTCAGTTACAAAGTAACTTATCTATCTACTTGATAGGAGCATTAAAAATAATTTAAAAGTAGTTCATGGAACAACATACTAATTTAATAGTGATCCAGAATTAAAGAATACATTAGATTTATGCACGTACTATTAAATATTTAGTGACCAATGCCCATACATTTGTTTACGAATACCATCCTCATAATAGGGAATGTTGTGAACAAATCTGTTATACCCCGTATCTTTATAGAGAACCCCTTATCAGACTCAATCACATTGTTGGTATGTGTAGAACCATCAATTCCATTACAAAGTGTATCTCAACTACAGCTTTCTCTGCACTGTTGTTAAAATTTAAAATTCAAGTAATTAATCGAAATTATTGTTTTCAATAATATTGACTGTGGTACAAAATTATTTGTTTGCAAAAAGGTATCTTTAAATGTAAAAATTAATTAAAGAATAAAATTCTATGAAGTACATTCTAGTTTGCAAAATTCGAGGCTTTCTTTCTCTGCGCAGAAATTCCAAATGCCTACTCTGTACAGTAGTTAATAAGTTAATATTTAAATCCCAAATAATCATTTGAAACTGTAGTTTTCAATAATATTGTTGCTGATAAAATTACTTGTTTACATTAGTGATATTTAAAAGGATAAATAAATAAATAAATAAATAAATAAATAAATAAATAAATAAATAAATAAATAAATAAATAAATAAATAAATAAATAAATAAATAAATAAATAAATAAATAAATAAATAAATAAATAAATAAATAAATAAATAAATAAATAAATAAATAAATAAATAAATAAATAAATAAATAAATAAATAAATAAATAAATAAATAAAATAATTTAACTTTGAGAAAAAACCATCGTAATGTGTGAAACTCCGCCAGAACTGTGATGTCAAGTCTTAGTAAATATAATCTACAAGCTCCTGTTTATTCCTCTGATTAAAAATCATAGCAATATTATGTCACGCTCCACAAACGTTAACATTATACAGTAACAAACAAAAAGTCTTCTCCCTCCACTAGATTACACCTCAGTCGCATCGCTATTTCCAAAATACCTCCACTTAAATCCAAACAGTCCTTTCCACAATACTCAAAACAAATCTCCAAAACCCTTTTCCCTTCTGCAAATGACCCACATTAAGGCACCTCATTAAGCAAACAGACTTTTAACATAGATACATAAATAAAGCTTTCATAAAGGAGAGATAAAATTCAGGTGGAGCCCAAACAACAGTTAAAAAAAAAGAAAAAAAAAATGTTCATAAGTAAGTGTGAAGGCTCTTTGGCAGGAAGCAAGCTCTTAATCCTATTGTCCCACCCCAGCCAGATGGAACCAGAAGAATTGCACCTACAAGCTAAATTTTCAAGCACTCTCTCTGAGAGAGGGGGAGGGGGGATGCCAAGAGCCCATCTGATTGTCTTTTTTTGGTTTTCATAACTGTAAAGAGTTAGGATGAGGAGGGGGAACTTTTTTTATGTCTTGACATTCGTTCCCACAATAGCTGCTGCGACTTCTTATAACAAGGCGGGAGGGGGTGCTTACGAAGAATGAGTTGGGACTGACTACTGAAAAACGGCTATTTTTATTCAAGTGGAGGTTGGGTATCGGTTATACTCTTGTATGAAAGTGTGGGTAAGGTGTCTTCTGTCATTGATTGAGACATATGTTGATTATTCTTTATTTGACGATGGAAGCTCCAGTTTCTTTCAAAACAAAGCTTAATAGAGCAATCCAGTATACTGTTGACTGTTGTTTGTTGTCAATAGCATAGGTCATTTTCTTCCTTCAGTTTTCTTAACCGTGAAGAGCTGCGATGAGTTTGATTTTAACTTGGCATTTTATTCTACTACACAACTGTTTAGCGAACTAACTTAATGTTTGAACTCCCAGGTAATAGGCTTGTAAGTTGAGATAAGGAAATAGCTATATCAACTTCTTATAACAAGACGGATTCTTGTTTTTATCTTGTATCGGAAGAATGCGTTGAGACTGAATACTGAAGAATGGGTATTTTAATTCAAATTAAAGTTCGGTTTCAGTTATTACATGGGTCATTCTCTGGCAGTCGCACGGGACATTTTCGGCTCTTTTTTCTACTCTTAAACAGATAATAATTATAATATTAAGATGAATCTAGCATTTATGTTTTTATTTTATATAATATTACTTTTTGACAAAGTTATATTGAAAAATAATTACTTTAAATAGGTCCAATATACATTTATATCCACTGACGCACGGGAAGCAGACGTGTCCCGGGCGTCGGTGACTCATAAATGCCTATTGGACCTAATTAAAATAATTATTTTTCAATATAACTTTCCCACAAACTAGAGCTAATAAAAAACAAAAGCATAACTGCTATATTCATCTTAATTTTATAATTCTAATTTGTTTACGAGTACAAAAAAGAGCCAAAATGTCCCGTGCGTCAGCTAGAGAATTGTCCTTATCTGTATTTGGATTGTGTTGTATGTTAATAGTTTGTTATTTTCCGTTAGAAGCATTTTTTTTCTATAAAAATAGAGCTTATCATAAAGAGTGTTTTTGAAACATATTGTGGGTCGTCAAAATCGTATCAGATGGCATCTTTTAACTTTCATATCTGAAAAGTGTTTGAATTCCCTATATTAATTTGATTCTTTTTTTCACAATGGCTGCAGCAACGTCTTTTAGCAATCTGAGATATACTTATATATTAGATTTAAACAACGAAATTCCTATAGAGCTGTGGTTCCCAAACTTTTTAGTTGTGCAGAGAACTTATTATGTAAAAAATAAACTTAAAAAGGCGCTCTAGCTAATAGAATAAGCGTGCGTGCGGACGTGCGTCAGTAATTATTTGAACATACCCTACAAGAAGGGTTAATAAATAATTTTTTATACTGATAGGAACTTTACTGCACTCACTTTGCTGTCACAACTATAAGAAAACTAAAAAAAAAAAAAAAAAAAAAAAAAAAAAAAAAAAAAAAGTGGTCAAAGTAAACGAAAAAAAATCAATGGGATTTTTCACATTGTTAGACCCCGCGAGAGAATCATTTTCTGGATTTAAATCGGATAGTTTTATCCATGCTGTTTAATTTACTTATTATCCACTCGTTACTCCATTGAAGAACACAATAGAACAGTTCGATTGTTACTAATAATCGAGTGACTCTATTGTTCCCATCTCTACATCTAAAGCTCCTATTATATTTATATTGACTTATATTCTAGATGAGCCTCCATGGCCCAGTACCAAGCTACTTGCGGGCCACTTCTAGGTTGGGAACCGCTGCTATAGAGTTCTATTATGTCGAAATGAGAAATGCCGAATGAGACTCCACCTTAACTTAACATCACTTAGATGATAGATAGTCATCGTGAACATAGGCAATTCATTCATTTCAGGCGACGTGGAGGTATAATGCTTGCCAACCCTTATAGCCTTTTGTTTTCAACAGGGTTGCTGGGCTGAGCTTCCCAGCGTGCCTTCACGCCACCAAAATGGATGAATTGCCTATGTTCACGGTGAAGATCTACCATCTGAGTGATGTTAAGTTAAGGGGGAGTTTAGTAAAGAAATTTGTTCCATGCGGGATTCATCATGGAAAAGGATTTTTTATTAACTAGTAACTGTTATATAAAGTTTCAATTTCAGTTAAAATACAGCCAAACCATAACCTCCAATTGATAATTAATTATTTTGCATTTTAGTTTACACTTTTTTTAATTAAATACTTCTCTACATTTTGAACGCATTGCTTGTAAATGTGTCCTAAATGCCCAAGAGATTATTTCTTTGTTTTCTGTATATGTTCAATGCTACTAACTTCTATATACTATTTTCATGAATTTTAAAACTTCATGTATCTCTTAACTTTGAAATACCATGATTTAGAAAATAAAAGGAATTTGATTTTGAAAACGATCAAAGAGCAGGAAATCCCGTTACGAAACCAGGGAATTTTTCTTGCCGCTTCTGTCTGTTATATTCCCTTATGAGACCACTAGAAATAATTTCGTATGAAGTTAAAGTTTCAACTTTTTATATAGCTTTGATGTATTTTTTTTTCTTCTAAATAACCCATTTTCATTTCATTGATGATTTGTTGTTTCTGTTATAACGTTACATTTAATATAAAGAAGTAGAAAATGTTCCTAATAATACTAACTCAACTAGTACTCTTTTATTCTCATCGACTCCCAAAATATATTTTATGTCAATGTCATATATGTAATTTGAAGGGCAAATGTGAGTGTAATTTCATTTTATTTCTAATATTGGGAATAGATGTATCTAAGATGTATTCACGTATCTTTTTTCGAATAAAAATCTCATTCAAAACTAATTAATATTCAAGAAAAGTTAAATATTTGATGAAATGTGTTGATAGATCAACGTTTAATTTTCTAAGTTACCTAAACGTTATATTTTCTTATTGCATTTAAAAATTTTTAAATTTTTTGAAGAGCGCAATATTTATACAGTTGTACTTATTTTTAATCTTATAAATTTAACATTAAATCACGAACTAAACATTAATGTTAGTATAACGTTAAGCGAACTAGCTTTAACTTTCAACGTTATGTTATTAGATCAATGTTTAAACATTTCTAAGTTACCTAAACTTTATAACTTATTATTATTAGTACATTTTAAAGATTTAAATTCTTTTGAGAAGATCACCATTTATAGAATAAAATATATTTTTGACCTTATAAATTCAACTTTCAGTAATGAATTAAGCTTTAACGTTACCATAAGGTTAAGCGAAGTAGCGTTAAATTTTTATGTTACGTTAGTATTAATATTACGATTTTTTTTTTAATATTTTTTTTTACAGAATTATAATATAGTATAATGGGTGCTTAAACTTTATGAAGATTTTGATATTAGCACACGTTTCATATAATATATTAGTCTTTATACTATCACATTTTTTTAACTCTATATTGTAAGCAAATCAAAATTAATGCTTAAATTAAAATATGTAAGAAAATAAACTTGTGGAAAATACGCAATAGATTTTTAAGAATTATTTATTGGAATATGCATTCTTCTGCTATTATACAGTCACTCTTTACTCACTTTATTAACTTGCATATGAAATCGAGTTATAAAGTTTTATTACTTTTTATGCTCTAATTGTAATCAATTTAAGTAGACAAGTTTTGAATAATTTTGAAATTTATTAAAAATAGTTCCACGTAAATCGTTAACTTTTAAGACTACGGTCATTTAAAGAATATTAATTTGAAATGTGTGCAGTTTTTTTTTAGTTCATTCTACTGCATAAGCCCTCATTATTTTGCAATAAATGTATATTTAATTTCCTTACATTAAAGTAAGTGGTGATGATATAAATTGAAATTTTTTTGTTAAAAGTAGTATTAAAATTAAGTATTTTTTTTTCTCCCACTTAAAAGTAGAGTTTTCAACATTGAATTTTACTCAAGAACATACTTTAAAGCATAATTTATAAGAAAATAAACCAATAAAGAACAATAATCTCAGTCTTTATGATAATGTAAATTAATAAAAAAAATTCTGCTTAATTAGTAAACTTAACGAAATGCATTTCATTAAGTAAATGGCATTGAGCGCTTCAAGTACATGATGAATTCTTTTTATTGTTTCTGTATGAGATTGACGAAGGAATCCAATCAGATAAATGCATCCTAACCACGCATTCATCCCGCACCTACACTTCCTTTGACAAACAAGACATCAAAATGGATCTGTGCTATTATTAGGCGCATACATTATACAATACCGAATTTTACAAAATTGCTTGGCATTACAAAAAAGTATTCAGCTTCTGTAACCATTTCGCTGTGAACGTTATTTCAAGCTTTCTAATTATTATTGAAAAAATTTTAGTTCCAAGTTTAGAGGTAGATGTCAAATTTTAAATGGTATAATTAAAACTCAACTTTCAAGTTAAAGAAAGCCTAACTGTTTAATTTTGTAAAGTTATATTGATTCCTCAAACTTTATTTTGAAATGAACAAACTTTTGCATTTCTAATGTGTATTTAACATTAAAATCTATTGGTAATTATAGCCACTGTAGAGATACTATATATATATATATATATATATATATAAATATAAAACTGGTACTTATAGTACTTTTCAGGTGCTTTACATCAAAGTTCTGAACGGAAGAAAGTGATAAGAATTTTCAAGATAGCTTATTCACTTTTCATCTCTAATAAAAAATAACCGAGATTAAACTTTTAAGTAATTATTTCTAGTTATAAAATAAATTTCAATCCAACAAATTGAGAGCAAAGCAAATGTCAAAATCGCTTATTTATCGTCAATTTATTTTTTATCGTAAATTGACTTTTAAAAATATTTCTCCCACTTTAATAATATTTGCGTTTTTTTCTTATTGTTTTAATTAAACTTTTTGAACTCGTAAAATTAAGTGAACTTAATTGTAATTAAGTTGACACTTCAATACTTTAATTACGGTACAAAAAGTGTCTTAAAAAAACTTTATGTTAAAATTGTGTTAATTTTCTTACTATATTCTTTTAAAAAATACCCTACTATGTATATTTAAAAAAAAGAAATATTGATCCATATCAAAACTTATTTTTAAATTAGTTGAGTTTATAATGTGGTGCTTTTTTTTTTTTTTTTTTTTTTTTTTTTTTTTTTTTTTTTTTTTTAAACATGCTATTAGTAATTTCAGATTTTAATTGAAATTTTACATAAATAAAATGAAACTTAATTGACGATAGATGACTTCTTATTAACCTTTAAATAAACTTGGCGTTTTAATGTATACCTTGTTAAACATTTATAATTAAAGATAACATCTGTGTATATCAGCATCGATATAGAAAATGACAAATTAAATTAAAGTCTCCAACGCTTAAATTTTTTCAAGTAGGATTACACAATCAATTAAAATTGAAAAAGGACGTACTTATAAATCAGATTTTTAAAACTTTGCTTTGTTTTATTTTATACCATATTAATAAAATTAAGGGAAACTTGAAATATTATTAAAATATTAATATTAAATGTAAACCTATCCGCTGCCTCCATTCTAAAAACTGAAAGTAAAAGTTCACATTCTTGATAATAACCTTTTAATTAACTGAACAGTTGAGATAGATTAAATGGTTTTTCGTATTATAAAATTGTATTTAACAAATATTTTTTAATCTATTAAATTCAAAGGAATAATTTTTAATTAATTTTGTCATGTATCTTTCTTTCAATCACAATAATTCATTATCAGATTACACTTGACAATATTATAAATGTGTTAGTTAAATGAAAATTATTTGAATACGTTGTTAACACTTTCAGATGTTCCAACAAATCTTAACAGTAAGTGCTTTAAGAGAAAGCCCTAGTAAGGACCATTCCCTATACTATCTTCTAGATCGCGAGGTTGTGGGTTCGAGTCTCGTGTTAGGCATGGGTGTTTGTAAATGTATGTTGGCTTGTCTAATGACGAAAGTTTCGGCGCATTATAGCCCTCGTGTTGCTGACGGCGCCAGATAATCTGAAAATAACCAACCAACCAACCAACCAACCAACCAACCAACCAACCAACCAACCAACCAACCAACCAACCAACCAACCAACCAACCAACCCTATACTAGCATTGTTACAATATTCTTTAGCATTTAGTTGGTTGGTTGATTTTGATTTTCTGGCGCAAGGGCAACACTAGGGCCAAACTCCCGTGCATTTCGAAACTACTTTGTATAAAACCTTGACATTTGGTGAGTAGGTGCGAGAAAGATCACATAAGGAAATGACATAAATTGTTTTCATTTATTGTCTGTCTATTATAAATTAAAATTAAAATAGCAATAGACAAAACCAGGTGGAGCCAGTGCATATGCATTGACGTAAGGGGTTTCAAATATAAAATAAAATATATTAGACGCTTTTTTCGAGTTTTTAATTTATTTGATTTCATTAAATGATCATTTTCGTACCTACTCACCAAATTTCATGGTGGTTATACAAAGTAGTTTTTTAAATGAACTGGGCTAGATAATTGTAACATAGCGAGTATAGAGAATAAACCTTACAAGGACTTCCGGTAAAGTCCTATTTTGAACAAAAATGTCAATGTTTGTTTGATTGGAATGAAAGTACTCGTTAACATAATAATATCTAATATAAATGAAATAGTACCAGATTATTATTTTCAATTATCCATATGTATACATAGAGTAATGAAAGTTTAGTATGCGATAAAAAAAAAAAATTCAATTTTTTTTGCATTTCTTCACATTTTGGAACATCCTGATTTCAAAAAAGTGATATAGAAAAAATGTCTGTCTGTGTGTCTGTGGTCCGCATAACTCCCGAACGTTTGTTCGGGACCTATGATGTTCAAATTCGTGATGGCCCAAGGACCTACCATTAAGGTTTTCGTCAAATGTGTGCGTGACCAAATGTCATGCGCATAAGGTAGCTGCCATTGAAAAAAAAATCATGTTTTTCAATGATTGCTAAAAAACGCCTCTAACGATTTTGATCAAAATCGTTGTGGTAATGCCTCTTAAGGTATTCTAAATGTCCTCACCTCCAAAATTTCCGTAAAAATGCTTTAATGGCGTAAAAAGGGGAAAAACGAATGGTTCTATTTCCTTGAGCAAACCTCACCAACGATAATTTTTTCTGCTTTCCTCAGTTTCACTTATAAGAAAGGATAAAACAAGAATTATTGAAAAGTATATCGCCAAAATCATCTATTTGTCGACATTTTTTTTAAAGACCCGTCCAAGAATTATGGTAAAAAATATCACCAAACTGGCAATTTTTTCTAAAAGAATGGTGAAAATATAAAAAAGATAAATGACACAAATTAATATCAGTATTATAGTGTAATTGAAAGTTATGCGATGTTCCACACCCTTAGTTTTTATAGGTGTAAACATACTTATGAACTACGTATACGGATACAAATAAAAGTTTCAAAACTACATGCTTAAGTAAATTTTACGATTGTATAATGGGATTCATTTTTTTTAATTCAAAACTTTGAATAATTTGTTTGGAGAAACCATATAGAATATTTTTTATTAAATTTCTAACTGATTTTATTTCATATACTTAATATTGTAAAATACCTACTTCAATAAAAATAATTTAAAATTATAACAAATGAGGTGGTTATTTCGAAAAGTTCTGCTTATTTATGTGTGTGGTAGTAAAGGCGCGTAAATTTGAAATAGAGAAATATTAATAACAATATCAATAGAGTAAAAATAATTTGAACTAAAAAAAATTAACTTCATGGAAGTATCTACCAACAATTTCGAGCAACCGAAGGCTCAGAGTGGCTTTGCTATACAAGTTCTTACTGCAGAAGATATTTTGTATCTTATCTTACTTTTAAAATCACAGAATATAAGATGTTTGTTGGAATAATTCTGCGTACCTTCGCTGATCTTGTTGTTTCCTGAAAATTTCTATACTGATTTATGAAATTCACTTTAGTAGGGGATACTTGTGTACCTAGGGCCACCCCACTTTTATTGAACAATGTTTAGTTCTAAGTTTTTTTACACACTTGGGTAAGTGGCAACACCCAATTTCTCTTTTGGCAGCCATTTTGAAATCTTAGAGGAGAAAGCTGTGACAAGTCATAAGTGAAAAACGTTTATATGGTCTTCAGTAACAATTTGCAGTTCATGTCTTTTATTGTTTTACAAAGTTAAGTCAAATACTTTTCTTCGAAATTCTAGTAAATAATTTTGCTTGTAACATTAAGTACTAAATGAGATGTTTAAATAAGTCCTTTCTCCATGTGCATTTTTAGTAGAAGACATTTTATATGAAATTATCGAGGCGTGTATCTAGGGCAACATAGTTGCTTATTGTGTTCAAATTGCCAAAACTAAAATCTGTTGGTGCTTCAAAGCGATAATGCAGGCAGCTCATTTTTTTTAAAATCATTTTTAAGTTATTAATATACTTGTAATTCACTAATAATTTGACACATTGCAATTTATTATAGTTATTAAATGATAAACCAATGACTGATAATTACTTTATATTGTTTCTTTTATCAAATTTATCTGTGTATGTTTGTTTTCTATTCAGTATGGTCTGAAATCTAACTTAAAGAGAATGGCCTTAGGTACTTCAGCTACTGGTCGTAGGTACAACACGAGGTCTTGTGCCTAGGGCCATTTGTGAAATTTCTTTAAAAACCTTCTATTTGACAGAATCTATTATTTAAAGTATTTTTATTAATCCCAATGGGAAGTAATTACTATAACGATGTAGGCATATCAGTTTCACTTTTTTAAACGGCTTAGTGACTCATTTTTTGTGCATCGAAAAAAGCGGCCCTAGGCACACAGGTCTCCCCTATTAGAGAAAAAAAAAATTAAGAGAAGTTTTTAATTACATAAACAATTTTTTTAGTATATTAAGTGGGAGCGCTAATTTTAAAAGAAAGTTTGTAAAAATGGAGATCGAAGAATTTTTCGTGACTTAATATTTTGCTACTGTCGTAATGAATAAACTTATAATTAAGTTACAAATTAGTTCTATTTGAAAAACAAGCATTTTAAATATTTAAATTTTATTTGAAGAAAACAGCTTTTAATAATTTTAAGATATCAGAGTCCATTAATATTAATAAAGATATATATTTTTTAATTTTATGATATTTGTATGACGCATTTATTTAAAAAAAAAAGTAAAAATGCGAAATCTAGTTTTTTTAAATTTTCTTGAGGAATGAAAAGCAGAAATTTACCCACTTGAACAAGTATACATTTCGTTTTTCACGAACTCCCTCAAAAACAATTTTCAAGTTTCAAGTTATTATTTAAAGGTTGTATGTGTCTTTTATAAAATGCTTTTTTGAAATCCGTATCAAACAGTATCTTTAATACAAATTCAAAACAGTCCTTTTATTCAATTTAAAAGAACAAATGGTCTTGAAACCTATTAAAATGCAAATTGAATTGTTGCTGCCTTTTTTTTGTCTGTTTAAAAATATTGTTGTGAATTTTTCCGCTGAGGCAATGATGGCACAGTTTTTAAGATTAAAACTAAAATTTATTCACTCTTCAAAGGCACAAAATTTATTCACAGACAACAGTTTAATCACCCTCAAGCTTCAACACAAGCTTCAGTAAGAACAACTTCGAATACAGCAATTATACAAGTTCACTCTAGTAGGTAAACAAAGCGATCAGCTCACATCGAAGTCCAAAGTCAATCTGCAAACTTTCCCGATCGCCGGTCTTATTATAGCAGGCACGTGAGAACATTCCCGAAATTTCCAGCCAATTCGTCGGAAAAGAAACATCTCGAAATTTCTCGATTGCTTTAGGTGTTGCCACCTTTTTTCTAACCTGTATAATCGCTGTTAATGAATAAAATAAGATAAAAATAAATTACAATAGAATTTTAAAATAATACGTCACTATTTACACTATATACAGACAATTTGTGCAACATTATAATCAAAAGAGGGTTTATGCAAATTAATGTTGGAAAAATAACTGATATGTGTCTTTGGGCCTTTTTTCTATCAGCTCAAATTATGGAAATAGATCTATATGTAACATTTTTGAAAGCACAGAATGAAAAATGTGTGTAAAAAATAAATTTGAATTTAACGCTTCTGTATAAATATATTTCATGTGTGTATCAAATGCTGTGTTTTAAAGCTTTAAATTAAACTATATCTAAAGTGAATACCTTAAAATGATGCAGTAAAAAATAATCATAACAAAATTATAGTTAATTGTGATACTTTTTTAAACATAAGGGTGGTTTGATGTTAAGTGTTTGTAATTGGAGTGCATGAAAACATTGGAGGAATTTTTAAACAAAAATAAAACTTTTTGTAATTTTTGGAAACCTATTCTTTGCACATATTTTTTTATTAAATTTTTTATGCCGATGCTTCGAGTTCCATGAATGCTTTGATGTAATTACATATATTCAAATTTCCTACAAGTTAGTAAGCTCTCAAGATCTGTTATGATGATGATTTATTGACAGCCAAATATTTTCAATTTCGAATTAGAGTGACCCAGTGACCATTTAAATAGAAAACTTAAGTGATTCTGATTAATTTCAAATAGTTTTAAAAACGTATTACCTATGATTTATAGAATAAAAATGTGTCATGTAACGAGTAATTTTGTAAATGCAATAAAGGGTCACATGAAGGCAGTCAATTTCACAACTCTGTCCTCATTTTTATTTTCATGAGATTGGAATTAACTTGCAGAACTTGGCTATTAAGAAAACTACCTAAAAATAATTGTTGAAAAGTTATTACTAACGAGACTGATTACTTATTTTCTAAAACAGTTTCTCCAATCTGATGGCTGCATAACTAAATGCTTTGACTTTGATATTTCTGATCCAAATATTCTCTTCACTTTTAAGATGAACGTATACCCGAGAACGAGAGCCTTACATGTCCCTTTAAAACAGCGTTCGCCACTAACTTTTAGAGGCGGGCCGTATGATTTATTTTGGAGCTTTTCGCGGGGAGGATACACCAATATATGTATCTTTAATTGTTATCGATTTAACAATATACATTTAGTTACATTTCTGAAAACTAAAAAAAATTGACTTTTTTTCTTATCTTAATGAAATCACAATTATATTTGATTCTTTTTTTTTTTCTCTTCAAATTTAAAAAAAAATAATAATTTTCATTATTATTAAATTAAAGTCTAAAAAAGAAGTAAATATTTCGTTCCAACGTGACAATGGGACTTGATCTAATTTCGAAAGTATTCAAACTGTCTTACAGTTTACTCTGTTTTAGTAGATATCAATTGTGAGAGAAACGTCAGTAGAAAACGTTCAGTTTATTTTATGATAGAGTTGATGTTTGTCGCAGTATTTGTTGACGCCAGTCTTAATAATTTGTCCAAATGAGATTCAGTTAAGTTATTCCTGTATTTATTCTTGACGAAAACCATCTTTTTGCTGAAAGCTTCTTCGTATAGTTTCTTTGGTCACTCAGTGGAGAACTCGGTTCAACATAATTAACGCATGTTATTTCGGGAAAATTACAGTTATGAAAAAAAAAAAAAGTCCATCAAGGAAATATTATTTTTTAATCCCCTGTGCTGCCAGAGGGCCGCATAAAAATCTGTCGCGGGCAAAATCCGGCCCTCGGACCACGTAGTGGCTGACGCTGCTTTAAAAAGTTTATGTTCCTGCAGTGTGGGAAGTAACTTCCAAAGTGCAGTACTTGCGTACCAATGAAAGTCCAGGTGTCCTAACAATTAAAACAGATTTGAGTAACTACGAACCTTTAAAAGGAGTTACGTCATCGCTGCACTGTAAACAAAAACTGGTAGAGTACACCCCCACCTAGTGTTCCGTATCCGATCACTGTTCGTTTGAACTCTCACTAATTTAAATTTGTCGGCAGTTAGTTAAAAAAAGCTGTTTTCAACGTCAATGCTTTCAGCCTCGAGTCTACTCAAATTCAGTTTAGTTTATCAGCGGTTATTTTGTAAGAAACTATCAAATAAAGTACATCCCCAGTAGCATAAATCCTCTTGGCCAGTATCAGGTCGACACTGGCCGATCCCGAGATGGACCGTTGTAGACTGGCAGTTGCTAATGATCTTGGCTAATTTTGCCCAGTTCTGGGTAAAATATACTGGAAGTTTTGAAGTGTTGATGCAGAGTTTTAAAATTGAATTATAGTACTTTAAGAAAGGATGGAGAGGTAAAAAGTATGTATGTGATGGTTTTGACGTGTTTATTCAAAAAAAAATTATTGTGTATTTTAGAATAATGCTCGAGATTCAGCAAGGACTGACCAATCTTCCCTGAACCCCTATTTCTGACATTGGCCAATACCGCTATGCTATCTGGGATCTTTCTTAAATCACCGATATTCTGATGATTTCCCAAATAATTTCCCTTGGAAATTCTTAATCACGAAAAGTTTCTTTCTTTTGGTTCACTCTTATCTTTAGTAGCTCCACATACGTTCTCACTGAAGGGCTTTGTCTACTTTGCGGATGCATGAGAAAAAAAAACCAAGAAAAAAAACCACGCTATTTTTATTAATTTTTTTTTAGAATACTGTTATGTTTATTGATATAAAACTTGTTAGGCTTAACAAAAACATGCGTAAATTACAACATATATATATATATATATATATATTACTGATTTTAACCACTTTTTTTAGTGTGAAAATGTGAGGTAAACAGGAGTTCTCAAAAAGTTGCTCTGTTGAAAAAATCCCAGAAACTACTGAACTGATCCGTATGAAATTTTAACCATATATTCTGTACACTTTTGTCCGCCATTTTTTTTGCATATAAATTAATATTAGAGGTACGGGATGTAGACACTGTCACACTAAAACTAAAACCATTAATTTTTTTTTTTTTTTAGATAGGCCGTTGCTCAGATTTTTTCAACAGCGCACACCTCCCTATTTTTTGAGGACTCCTGTTTATCTGGCATTTTCACACTAAAAAAGTGGTTAAAATCAATATTTTTTTAAATTGTAATTTAAGAATGTTTTTGTTAAGCCTAACAAGTTTTATATCAATAAACATAACAAAAATTCTTTAAAAAAAAAAAAAAAAAATTGCAATAAAATAAGTATATAGAGTCCTTAATATTAGGAGGATGTTTCATAATCAAATATCTATTAAGTAAACTGAATTGAGCGAATAAACAATACATCTACTGACGGCCTTTCCTCAAAAGGTCATTAAATAAGTGGTCTGGTGTGACAGTTTGAAAAAATAAAGTTGATTAATATCTGTCAGCTTTTATATCACTGCCAAAATTTGTGCTTATATTTTCATGTCCCTGTCTACTCTAAGGGTTGAATAAAGAAACAACCTTTCATATTTTTTTTTAGGTTCCCCTACAGAGGAGAAGCCGACTAGAACGAAATAAAAATAGAGCACATTTTATTAGTATTTTTATAAGAGCTGACAGTTGTAAACGCATGTTATTTATTTTCTACACTGGCTTGATACTATGTCTACTGTGTTGATAAGAATAATGAAGTTCAAAATGAGATTCGCACTACAAGACTTCTTTAAAAGTATAGTTCCAGTTTTGTAAAAGATAATGCATAACATTTTGTAGTCAACAATGATTTGGATTTATGCTGTGATAAATCAATTGAATATCTCGTTAGATTAACTCAAACGCTTATTTATTCATACAAGTGAAATATTGGTTATAGTCAGGCATTAAGATGTGGTTGTTTTATTTATCAAAATACTACATAACTTTTTTAAATGTTAAAATTATAAAATGGGATTTAGCTTTTTTGTAAAATATTTAGCCATTAACATTTTAAAAATCCTCGTTTTTATTTTTTGAAAATTAAGTCATTGCCTTAAAGAGACTTAAAAGAACAAGTTAAAGGTTGAAAAGTATTTTTCCAGTTGTATGTTTGGAATTAAATTACTTAATATTTAAAGTTCATAATGATTTTATAGTAAAAAGGTGTCTTAATTATTTTAGATTTAACATCGAGAGTAACGGAGCTCTTATTCATTTTAACATTTTTCTAAAAAGAAAATACTGTCAATTCCCGTTAACGCGAAATCGCCTAACATGAAATCCCTTTTAACGCGAAGTAAAAGCAGTTCTCCGTACATAACACTTAATGTTAATTTATTCGCTTAACACGAAATTCGGTTAACGCAAATAATGTCAGTGGCCCCATCGACTTCGTGTTAACGGGGTTTGACTGTAGTGGCTTTTTTTTGTTAAGAGACTTTGTACCCTTGTTTAGGCAATGGCTATAATTAAAGTTGAATTCTTTTTAACGGTTTAAAATATATTCGTTAGTAAATTCCCGCCAAGTTGTATGTCTATAATGTAAAAGTACTTATTTTTGGATACTTCATTTTAACTTCGGTTTTGTTTGTTTTGTGTGTTTTCAGAGGTCAAATTTTTGCAGGGTTAAAGGGATTTGGTACCCTTCAAACTTTTTTTTTTGTTAAAGCTATTAAAATTATAATTTTTACATATTTGGAAGTATTACTAAGTAAAAACTAAATTTTATTAAAAAAAAAAAAAAAAGTTTACAGAGTGCTCTAAATTTTCAAAATTTTAAATTTTTTAAAAAAAATGCATCAAATTTCAAATTCTATCCCTTAATTTTCATTTTACAATATTATTTCCTGATTTTTTAAAAAAAAATGTAACTTGTAATATACTCTAATTTTTTAAGCATCGTATTTAGAATAAGTAAAATAGATTTCGAGAAAAACTATAATTATAGTACCTATATGTAAAAAAAGAGTAAAAGACGTAAATTTTTCGACATTTAAATTTGTAAAAAAAAATAAAATCCATGCCTATTTTTGTCAACAAGATATTAAGAATGACACAAAAAATATTCAAGTCTTTTAATTGATATTTACTGAAGTTTTAGGATTTTGAGTAAGGTGGGAATTTCAAAAATCCCGAACTGAGAAAAATGAGTTTGAAACATCGAAGGAGCTATTGCAGCAATGCTAAATTCTCCATAAAAATATAGTTTTTCTGCGATTGCAGTTATCGGATCAGCTCAAAAACTTGTTAGAATGAGGAGAAGGTTTCAAAGATTATAAACACGCAAAAAAGGGAAAATTTATATATGTATTATTTTTTTGTGAAAACAAGGGGTACCAAGTCCTCTTTATTAAACCACTTACTTACATTCAATGTAGCTGAAACTTAATAGATATAGACTTGTTGTTGAAAATGCATTTTAAAATTTTTTTGGGGGCAAAAAAGTTAGTCAATGACAAGGAATGGATGTTTCATTCGTAGTGGTCAAACACTATGGAACACCAAGGGCGCCCCAGGAATACTTGCAAGTGGGTGCAAGACTAGATTTTCATCAAAATCATTAATTTTTTTAGAAGTGTTAATTAACAATTATGCATTATAAATTATACTCCTTGAGATTGTTAAAATTCATGGTATATATTTTTGAAATCGCAACCCTGATAATGAGAAAAAAAATATTAAAATATATATTTTTAACTTTTAACTATTTTTTTTTACCATCCAACTAGATCTCACGGTATTCAAAAGATATTGTTTAGAATAGAGGAAATCGAAGATGCAAAAATACAGAAGAGTAAAATATTTTTATTTCTTCAAAGTTTCGGATATAATAATAACAATAATAAAAAAAAAAATCAAAATGAAACACGAAGGCAGTTTTTGAATATGTTCAACTGAATTCTAAAAATCGATTTCAAGATAGTATATCTGATGAATTAAAAAAAATAAATATTTTCCTAGAATTTTGAGAACTACACAGGAAACGACTATACAATAAAAGGAATAAATACTTCTACACATCAGCCTCTAATAATCAAAGACAACAAATGCCAGAAAATCGTCATGCAAGTAGCTATAAAAAACGACATAGGAAAGAAACAAAAGACTAAATTAATAGGGGAAAAAAAAAAGAAAGAAAAAGAAATGCTCATTGTAACATAAAAGTATAAGCGGCATCTGTGATTTTTTTTATCTTGGTAATTTACATCTTTTCCCTCATTTTTATTTTAATTTTCAAGAGCCAGGGGGGTGCAAGTGCACCTCTTTGCACCTTTCTGGGGGCGCCCATGTGAAACACTATGAAATATCATTCTGAGTTTAAAAATATCTTAAGTAAGTTGCGAATGCACATAAAAGTTGGCAATGCATATAGGATTAGGATTGGATTTTAAGGACGAACTTCAATTTTATGGGTTACTTTTTACGTATTTAATAAGGCAAGGGAGAATCGACTTCAGAAAAATATAAAATTGTAAGTATAACAATTATGTGATAGATATTCATGTTTATTAGAAAGTTTCTGTGCGGACGTTCTTGATAAAATTACTTTTCTATTTGGTGATGAACGTTTCAACTAATAATTATTTTTTTCTGCAGATGTTGTTTCTTCACTTTATGAAGTTCGTTTGCGTTTCTTGCTTCATGAAGATATATTCTATAGAACAGGCTCTAAATGACTATACACAGTTTCACATTACATTATTTAACAGATATATTTTAATCTATTAAAAAATGTTTTAATTTTTTTAATTTTTTAATTTTTTTTTATGGTTTCATAGTTTTTAACTAGATATCAAGATAGGTATTGTAGTTTCATTTCATTGATAATGGATACAATTTTTTGCCTATAGGAATCTGGTGGTAGTTTCTATTTCGGAAGTCCAGCAAAGTTAGATATTGTATTTCATTGCTGAGAAATATAAGATTCCTCATTGTGCTTGTTCCAATTTTCTCTTTTCCATAATTCTGCTATCTGCTGTATACAATCACAACTTCTCAAAATTTTATATTCTTTCAGAATTTTTTGACGTTGATTTCTAAACAAGTAACACAATGTGCTATTGTTAATTAACTATTCGACAGAAATAGATGCCTTGGGCACATAAAGTGAGAGAAAATGATCGCCACACACACACACACACACACACACACACACACACACACACACACACACACACACACACACACACACACACACACACACACACACACACACACACACACACACACACACACACACACACACACACACACACACACACACACACACACACACACACACACACACACACACACACACACACACACACACACACACACACACACACATACACACACACACACACACACATTCATTCACAGTTCATTCCAGAGAAAAAATGACTGTATTATGCTTATTGCAAAGCTTTAGTATTGATTGTTGAAATTTTAAATTGGTCTTTGAGTGAAAAAAAAATCATGGAGTAATAAGCCCGAATTATACTCTTCTAGAATGATCAAACATGTTATAGAAGTGAAATATATTACTTTTATTACTTGATTAATACACCTTTAGAGATCTTAAATGTTTAACTTGAGATTTTTTAAATAAATTAATTAATATGAAAACTATCTTAGTCGAATATAAAAGGACTAAATAAATTTGAATATTTCACAAAATGCATGCATTTAATATGTGATACTTTTATAGCTTTTATAATAATTAAGATCTTAGAAAGCATGCTGTTTTGTATGATTAAATATTCTTTTGATATATCCTTCTTTGTATAAGTTTCCTACACAGACAATAAGTAATTGGAAATAGCACAAGGTTAATATTTATGTTCTTTTATTATTAAGTAGGAAATGAAAGTATTGTATCAATGTAATATGAAAGTACTTATTTTGAATATATTATGGAGAATACAATTTTTTTTTTAACCGTCATATAAGCCGTTAGAATGGTTTTAATATTCTATAGGAAACTAACGTGTTTAGTGTTTCTAATTCTTTTTGGTATAGTTTTATGCTGCTTTATGTGTATACATTAAAATAAAAACGAACAATGGGAGAAATATGTCAAATTTTGATATTTGGCTTGGATGTTTTCAGAGAAAAGTTTTTAATGAAAAATATCTGAAGTTTTATAAGCATCTTTATAAAACTTAATATTTTATGAGTTATTTAGAACATTTTGTGAACTTTATTAGGGTAGGCGTGAATGACTATCAATTTGTCATTGGTTTATTATACTCTTTATATCAATGTACACATCTTATCTATGCAAATGAATATTTTTTTTGATATGAAAATGTTTTCTTAGGTAAAATTTTGTGAAGTTTAAATTAATATTTAAAAGTAAAATTATTTTTAGAAAATTTAAAAAACTGATTCAGATTTCTTGTAAACGTTTTTTTTTTTTTTTTTTTTTTTGTCAGATAATAATTTAACCTTATTCAATTCCAACGAAAGAATTAGATATATTTATATTTACAGATATTATAAATATTTATGTTTACAGTATTTGTATAGTGGATAATTTAAGTTTATAGCAATGGTATCGGTGTCATATCAAACTTGAGGACGGGTATGCGTTGAGGTTTAATAAAATGAAATGGAAATTTAAAAAAGGACAACTTTTTTATTATTAACCCTCAAACTCCTTTCTATCTCTTGAACACTACTACAAGTTGCCATCACATAAAATACCACGTGCAATACAATTTTATAAAATTCGCACTATTAGGGAAAATAAAACAAAACAATATTTAATAAAATAAAATATTAGTAGAAGAAACAGCACGAGTACACATGTTGCAAGTCGAATCTGCACGAGGATATATTTATCCCGCTTTAAGTTAAAGATAATCTTGAGGCCATTTAAGTTAACCATATTTGTAGCGATATTTTCATTTTTAAGTACGTCTTATTTTTAAATAAAAGAACTGAGCCTTTTTAAAGCATTTAAAGAATTCAAATATTGGACAAATATTTGCACATGTTTTATTCTAAAATGAACACTATTATTAACTTGTTTTTATAATCACATATGTAATAAAAAAAAAATCAAAATACTACCTCTCTATCCACTAAATTAAGCAAGTTTAAAGAATATTAGAAATTCTGCTAAAATCTAGTGAACTTTTCTAGTTTTTTTCTTGAAATTTAGTTTTTTTCACTTGTCATAACATTTCAGCATTCAAATGCAATTCTAATTGTTACTTCTTGAGGGTTTGAAGTTAATGATGAAGCTAATAGTCCGAGAGGCGACTGCAATTTTTGGACCCCATCGAACATCAGTTTGAATTTTTTATACAAATTGGAGAAAAGTGAGTAGATTACGAATCCACTGGTCTGCCGTGGCAAAAATGGCCGAAACTGATCAAAAATCGACTTGGAATGAGTTGAACTAAAATCCAATTGCCAAATATGTCATAAATTGTCAAAAAGAGAACGAACTTTTTCGTCTGGCAACCCACTGCATTTTGATTTTCAATGAGAAAAAGCCCAAACGATTTCTGATCTCTGACTCGGAAAATTTGCACATTTTAAAAGGAAGCCAAATTGGCGACATCAGTTACGTCATCAGTGACGTAATGTTTATTGCCAAATTGGCTCATTTTTGAAAGATGCAAGTAAGTCATAGCCACACATACGAATCATCTGCAACATTCTTAATTGAAAATTAAAGAGTGAGGGCAACCAAATAAAGAAAAAGCTCCTTATTTGGCATGTTATGGAGCATTTGACAAGTTATGACGCATTTGGCAGTTGGATTTAGTTTAACTTATTAAAAGTCGATTTTTGACCAGTTTCGGCCATTTTTGCCACAGCAGACCAGTGGATTCGTAATCTACTCACTTTTCTCTAATTTTTATAAAAAATTCAGAATGATGTTCGATGAGGTCTAAAAATTGCAGTCGCCTCTCAGTCTATAAGTAGTAGGTAACATATTGTTGCAAAAATCGTCTGAATAAAATTGTAAATAGTGACGAATTTATTTTAAAGTTCTATTTTATCACATTTTATTCTGTATGTAATTGTAAATAGTGGCGTATTTCTTTTAAAGTTCTATTTTATTTTATTTAATTTGTTAACAACGATAATACAGGTTAGAAAAATTTGGCAACACCTAAATCAATCGGGGGAAATTTCGGGGTGTTTCGATCACGTGATTGATTAAATGGAATTTGCTAGAAATTTCTGCCGCGAGACTATTTAAAGTGGCTAAAAATAGAATATCGAGTTCAGTCGAGTATTGTTTGCTGTTCGGAAAGCATAGGATGTTTTGTTTACTTTTGTTACCTGAATTATCGCTGTGTTCGTAGTTGTACGTACCGAAGCTAATATTGAAGCTTGATAGCAATTGTTCTGCTGTTCGTAGAAGTTTTATGTGCCTTCGAAGAAAGAATAAATTATAGTTTTTATTTAGTAAAAATTGCATCATAATTTTCTTTGTGAAAGTATCGAAACAATATTTGTGCAATTTTTTTTTTTGCGTACTACTGAAACCATAAAAAATATAACATAGAAATACCTCTTCGGAGGACTCAATTAAACAACTTATCATCATCCAATAGAGCTGAAACTTTGTATATAGAATGAATTTTTTAATCAAGTTTTGAAAACAAAAATCGTTAGTCACGGTGGTCGAATACTATGAAAAATCGATTTGAACTCAAAATCACTTATATACGTTGCAATTGCACTTCAAAAGTTGGCAATGCATATGAAGTATTTTCATTAAAAATTCCTTGAACTTTCATGATTTATAAATATTTTCTGTTAGTAATTAATTTATGGGTTAACTCTTAAAAAGTCCCAATTTGTCAGAATTTTCATGATTCATAAATTTTGTCTGCTTTTTATTAGTCACTATAAACCCATTTGAGTGAAATTATTCTCGTTATTGTTGAATACATAGAAAACAATTTGTTTTCAATTGTCACGAAATTAGAGTTTCTCACAGGATTATGTAACTCTTTTAGTTATTTGTTTTATTATTGATAATGTTGCATTTTTACTTTCCTTAATGTACGGAGCTCAAATATGAATACAATAGTCAAACTTCGTTAACTCGAAGAAATCACTTAACATGAAATTCAGTTTAAAGTGAAGTAAAAACAGTTCTCCGTACTTAAAACTTAAGGTTAATTTATTCGTTTAACATGAAATTTGGTTAATGCGAACATTTTCGGCGGCCCCATATACTTCGCGTTGTTTGACTGTATTTGCATTCGGATTAAGTGACGGATATGGAAGTTCAATATTAGTTCGTTTCGCAAGGGATATTGAAGGAAAATAAAATATTTGTGATGTTTTGACTTCAATAATTTTGTAAATTGCTTTTTCAGAAACAAATACAGATTTATACAACTTACAAATGAAAATTCCATCTTAGAACTAGGACATTACTTTTCTGAAAATAATTAAATTATATTGTGTATTAAGTGGAGTGAGGAACTTTGAGAATGTAGTGTTAACTTTCATTACAATTCCCAAAATACTATGCTTTGGTAAAAATATTAATTACATCGAAGAAAATGAGGAAATTTTGTACGTCTGGAAAAGCTAAATTGAATCAATTGATTCATAAGAAAAGTCCTAAAATAAACAGTAAATCTACAGTGTGTTAAATATATCATATTAGGATTACAAAATTGTATAAAATTTAGTTCAATTGATAAGTATTGTCAAGCTGAAAATGTACAATGAATTAGGGAATGTTAACAATTTAATAGCCCCTTTATAACCCCATTTAACAATTGATTAACCCCAATTTTTTAAACCCATTAAATCCCCCAAGATTATCACTAAAATATAAAATAAAGAAAAAAAACACGTTTCAATAACTTTTCGGAATTATAACTGTATTCTCAATAGAGCAACAATAATCAAATAAATCCACTTTAGCTTTATCATACAATACATGACAAGCACAACATTTCCATAAACAAACTGTACAAGATCAAACCGTGTAAGAAAATACCAACCACAAGACACACAATTTAAAAAGTTTAAAAAAAAAATATGTGTCATTGCATTTCATTAATAGGGTACAGTGAAGTATGTTTACTAAAACTTTGAAAAAAGCATATTTTTTTACTAGAAAATGTAATGAGTAAAGTTTTTTAGCAACATTTCATTGATTAAAAATTTAAGATTTGTATAAGATTACATAGTCAAAAAAACTGTTAGTCAACAAACTAATACTCTTCTGAATTAAAATGTATCAAATTACGCAAACATTTAATAGGTGTTGCTATTTACGCATTTCCATGTTTATCTTTGATTTTTTTTCATGGTTTATGTATTCTATATCATACAGAATGGTGAACTTTATATTGTACTCCGAAATAAAATATTTCATTCAGACGCAATATTACTTTATTCGAAGTTATAGAGTTATGAAAAATTATGGGAACGAATAGAACCTTCATGCATTTTGTCTGCGAGAAGTTAAAGTACTAAAAAATTTATTCATACTTAACTTAGACAGAAAACACTTACAGGTAATGATAGTTATTTTGCACGGTGAAAGTTATTTTAGTTTACCTTCATAAGTTTCCAATAAGATTTGATGTTGGTACCAAAACTCGTCAGCATATCAAAAGATTAACTGTAAGGTCATTTTACTATTTCTAGGTATAATAGAGAGGTATTGGTTGCATTAAGTTGTGAAAAACATCTTCACATGACTTTTTTTCAGTGAGACTATCATTTAAATTATATAACTATCATTTATTATATAATTATATGTTATTATGTTATGCATGTTATTATATAATCATAAAGAGTTTATTGTTTACTAGATCTTTTGAGTAGGTTTCATTTTTAGATTATAAATTTACTTAAATATTATATCACGTACTTTAGAAAAAGATTATAAAAAACTGAAAAGTACATTTCCTGAAATTCAAATGTAATCCTATATTTTCCTCTAGGGTTTATAAAAATGTGTAAATCATATTATGATATAGCTTTATATATTTCTTTCCGTTCTATGATCAATGTTTGCTTCAAAAAGATAAACATACACTCTTGTCCCGAGGAGATACGTCAAACTTTTATTTATGTTTGGAAAGAAATTCTGTAAAAAGATATATGACAGTGTAAAAGTTTAACAATATTTTTACGCGTTATTTGCAGTTATATTATGCAATGCTTCAAAGAAAGATATTGTTTTCTTTATCACAACTAGTTTTCTTTCGTAAGCGCTAACCCAAAGCACCACAATGTAGTGCTTATTAGAAAATTACAACTATATTATTACTTTTAAGCGGATTTGGTTCCCTCTATACCGGTAATGCTAATTTTGCATATTTCTTGTACCTTTTTCTTAGAAAGTAAATGACGTAGAAGGAGAATTTTTTTTCAGTCCATTTATCAGACACTTGTTATTGTACTGGAGTTAGCTTTTGAATGTAATTCATTTTTTTTTTTAAATGAATTTTCGTGAAAGACACTCACAATTTTTAAAAATCACAAGTTTTTTTTTTTTGACTAAATAAGCTAAAATAAAAAATCTTTTTAAAATAACAATAAAATTTCACTTGAGTATATACAGATATATTAAAGGAATACGAGGTAAATATTTTTGGAAGATAGTATCTGCAGTTTCCGAAAAAAAGGTACAAGAATAATGAAAAATGTAGTCTTGTGAGAAACGCATTATAAAGAAGACTTTACGAACACTAATAGTTGCCAATTTTTTCTTAAAATTAAAAAAAAAAAAAAAAAAAAAAAAAAAAAAATTCTAGTTGAGGTATTATAAAAAATGAGGTATCCTTTTAAAGGGGAGAATTTGAATTTTGATAAATAATAATAAACTCAAAATTGATTAGTTATTAATTTTAGAGTACAACAGCCTTTAAACTTTTGATGACACTGTATATACCTCAATATTAGAAGTAATTTTATTGTATTTGACATTAATATAGTTTTTTAAATTTTCAAAATAAAGTTGGTAAGCAATATATTTGTTAACTTTTCAAAATAAAATTTGCAAGCATATGCATGAAAATGTCTTGATACAATGAAAAAATTCGCTTGATGTACTTGGTTGACATAACTCTGAATTTCTTTTTCATAATTTATTTATTTATCCACAAATGTTTTACTTCCTCATTTAAATAATCTATATAAATTTAAATATTACAAAAATTAACAAAAAATACTTAATTTTTTCCCCCCCGAAAAAGAAATACATTAAATTTTAAAAATACGACCGGTTGATTGAAATTGTTTCACATTATCATTAGGAAAATGGCTTCTGCCTGAAAGCTAACTGATCATTCAAAAATTTAATTGCAAAATTGAACCATGAAGGAAAAATCACACAATTAAGTCCATATGACGGAAAATAGTGAAACGTGTCCAGTCCAGTATTTTTATGCAAGTTTTTCTTGATAGCAAAGGTGTTTTTTTTAAACTGATCTGGGGATGAAATTGAAATTTTGTTTAAGGGGGAACGTCAGTCTATCTTTGCCCATAGACTTAATGCTGTATGATTTTAATCACAATTTTTGCCAGAAAATTATTTTGAAGAATATTAAATTTTATAACAGGCATAACATCAGTAAAATGAAAGTTCACTAAAAAAGTTTTAGAGAAAAAATAACTAGTGTTTTTTTTTAACTGGTTATAAGCTAGCTTATAATTTTTTTAAGTATAATAATAAAAACAGCAATGGTTATTTTTCCTTCAAATTTTTAATAAACTTTTATTACTGATGTTATGTCTGTTATAAAATTCCATACGCTACAAAGAAATACTTCGGCTAAAAATATGGCTGAAAAATTAGAGTATTACGTCTATGGAGCAGAGTATGACTGACATTGCCTCTTAAATATGCTAAGAAAAACTGCACTTTTCACATTTGGAACATTGCAAACTCGACATTAATCGTTCGTTGATTAGAATATATTAGCGTCTTATAATAATTAATTTCAATTAAAATATGCAAAAAGCTAGTTACTAAGGGAATAAGATGCCTGATTTAAATGATTCTCTAATAAGTTGAGAAATTAAATCACATAATTTATTTTTAAAGTTGAATGCTAATAAACATACTCTTATCTCTGATGTACTCTATTTCTCTCTATCTTAAGATCTGAATATGTGTGGATTTAATTTTCGCTTAAAGGGACATGGGACACTTTTCCAAAACTCTTTACTTTTGCTTAGAATGAAATAAAATTTGGCACACGCATAGAAGATGTGACTTATAAAGCAACAACAAAATTTGAACAGATAATATAAAATAGATAGTAAATTATTGAGAAAAATGTATTAAAATATTGAGGAATTTTAACTTTTTTCAAAATGCTCCTCGCGACACAATATTTTAACGAACATGACAGAAGAATTTGAAGTTGTTTATCAATATATTATAAACATTTTCACACATGCTTTTATCTTTAGATGCCATAGTTGGAACATAAATAAAATTTCCAACTTGGCGCTAGTGATTTTTCATTGAAAAATGCACAAATTTCAAATTCCCAACATGCAAAAAAATAGAAAAAATTATGTGACATAAAAAAGCATGAGTGAATTTCTTTATAGTACATTAAAAATTATTTATACAAAAAATAGGTGAATTTATCAAAAAATGAATCTCAAGGAGCATCTCGAACATACATAGAATGTGAAAAAAGCGAAGCTGAGAAAAATGCATTTTTATCTTTGCCAACAAGTGTGCGATTTGTTGAAATAGTTAGGTAAAATAAAGATTTTAGAACTTAAAAATCTTCGGATTTCAAAAATTCAAACGCGAAATTAAAACTAGTGACGTCAGCAATTTTTAGAGAGCGTAAACAAAAAACGTCATTTTTGGTGATTTCAGTGTTCCATGTCCCCTTAAAGCGCGAGATGTATGTATCGGTAGAAGAGCTGTTTTTATAAGGGTTTCTAGTAGTGTTTTTGTGTGTGTAAAAAGTAATCTTTGAAATGGGGCTTGTAATTTAATTTACAAAAAAAAATTTAAGCTAGAACTTTGAGCAGAAACTGACTATTTCTTCAGATTAATTAATAAATTCACAATTGAAGGTGGTCTAGATTGAAAGTGAATACTCCTATCTATTTATAAGAACCGAGTGTATTTACATTTAACTGGGGTAAATTATTATAACTTAGATCTAATTAAAAATATCGAATGTGCTTAGAGATAAGAAGGTAACTTAGCTTGGAACCTTTGCAATAGGGGAGACTTGTGTACCTAGAGCCACCCCACTTTTATTGAATAATGTTTAGTTCTAAGTTTTCTTTCTCACTTGGGTAAGTGGTAACACACAATTGCTCTTTTGGCAGCCATTTTGAAATCTTAGAGAAGAAGGCTGTGCAATTTATAAGTGGAAAACGTTTTTATGTGGTTTGAATTATCATTTTGCAGCTCATGTGTTTTATTGTTGAACAAATTTAAGTAAAATATTTTTCTTTAAGTTGTAGTAAATAATTTTGTTTGTAACATTAGGTACTAAAGGAGATGTTTAAAATAGTCCTTTCTCTGTATGCATTTTTAGTAGAAGACATTTTTTATGATATTACCAAGTCGTTTACCTAGGGCCACATAGTTGTTTATTGTGTTCAAATTGCCAAAACTAAAATCTGTTGGTGCTTCAAAGCGATAACGCATGCAGCTCATTTTTTTTTTTTTTGGAATCAGTTTTTCAATTTAAGAAAATACTTTTAATTCACTAATAATTTTACACATTACAATTTATTATAGTTATTATATGATAAACCAATGACTGATAATTACTTTATATTGTTTCTTTTATACATTTCATCGGCATATGTTTGTTTTCTTTTCATTATGGACTGAAACCTCACTTAAAGAGAATGGCCTTGGGTACTTCAGCTACTGGTCCTAGGTACAACGAGGTCTTGTACCTAGGGCTATATGGGAAATTTCTTTAGAAACCTTCAATTTGACAGAATCTATTATTTTAAGTATTTATAATAATCCCAAAGGGGAGTAAATAATATACCGATGTATGCATATTAATTTCACATTTTTAAAAGGCTCAGTGGCTCATTTTTTGTGCATTGAAAAAAGGCGCTCCTAGATACTCAGGTCTCTACTTTGGTTCCACTAACTTTCAATTGATGTCGGTCGAAATAAAAACACAATAATTGCATTAATTAAACTCAACTGCTGTGTTACTTAAGACAACACTGCGTGTGTTACTTTTTCATCATAAAATACCCAACATTTCTAAAATCTGTTAAAAGCAATTTTTATTAGTAAAAACTTCCAATTTCGATTGTTATAATTTTTATTATATAATACAACGCATACATTATAAACTTTCTATGTTCATCATACTTCGACACTTTATCAATTATTGGAAGAATCCTTTACTCAATCAAACGCGTCTCTTTCTCATCAATAAGAAAAACAATTCATTAGAGACCTTTCAACACATTCAAAAGCGCCACCTAGCGTTAGAGTCATCTTCACGAATAAACGAAAGATTGAAATAGTTTCCCATTCTATCAATAAAGAGTACAAGGCGGATCCATCTCCCATTTAGCTAGATTTGAACTTCTCTGCACCCTTGAAAGAGCTATTGTTTACTTCCGTTGGCGTGGCAGCAATAACACTGACAAAGAGGATTTGGCGCCGATGATAATCTGACACAGAAAACGAGATCTTATCGCTTCCATTGTTGACTGAAATAATTGAAGAATATTGGTTTATCCTTCTTGGTGTTTATGCATTGCTTGAAATGATTCCTAGGGGAACTGCCATTGCCAGTTTGTAAATAAAGTATTCTAGTAGGAGTTGTTATTTTTATTCGAATAAGATTATTTTTCTCAAAACTTATAATATAGTTTTATGAGATGTTATAATAGTTATTGCTAAAATAAATGAAAGATAAAATTTTGTACCAATTACCATAGATAATTTATCGATTTAAAATGTTGATTATCTCATTAATGCATAATAAGTTTCATTATTATTCACGACTTGCATTCAGTTAGGTTAGAAATTTAAAAGTTCTTTAACTTTAATACTTTTTAAGTTTGCTTTAAAAGTTGACTTTAAGATTGCTTTAAAAGTTGACTTTAGTTTGATTGAAAGTTGTTTTTTCAATTCTAAAGGCTATTTAAAGATGATATTTTAGCAAATAATTAACAGAAATTATTATTTTTTTTTACTTAGTTCTATAACAGCTTCTTCAAGTTATAACTAATCGAAGCATATATAGAATTAAACTTTATATTCTATATAGAAGGATATATTCATTAGTTCGAATAAAATTGGTTTCAAATGAAATGTTAATAAAAACACGAGGAGTGATAGAAAAATAAAATAAGATGTTTCATTTAGGAAAAACCGTTGTATCCCTCAGAATCTTACATCCCCAAGTCCCTTACATAATACTCAGATGCCTTCATCTCGAAGAATCTATCAGAAGCTTATAAAGATTCAATTCGGTGTTGGACATTAATGTAGAGAAAGAGAGGAACCTGCATTTCTAAACAAAGATTACCATGATATATTTTGATATGAGTATGAGAATTTAAATTCTTTCGTGTTATTATAAAGAATCTCTCGATTGAAAATGAAATATTTTAAACTGCCTGGAACTCCCACGAGATTAGGACAGAATTCTTGAGAATACATTAAAAACGCTATTTGTGTGGGAACAATTTGAATGTGGTGTGAATTAAATGTAAATAACTTTATCCCTGGAGTAACTGAATAGGTGGAAATCAAAAGGGTAAGTAAGATGTTACTTATCCCCTTTTGATTTTCAAGAAATCAAATGGAGCTTACTTTCATCCATATATACGACCTGTCAAAACAGTATGCACGATTTTGGAGTCATACCATTCTGAACACATTATATATGAGGGATCCGTTTAACTCCCACCAGTATGGTACGAGTAAAGGATAAAAATAACTCTGCAGTTGTTATTTGAGGTCTGGAGTATTATAAAGTGGTTTTATTGAAGACTGTAAATACTTGAGTATCACGAATGGTTAAAACGTATTGTAGTAAACTCGAAAATTTGCCGGTGCTCGACAAGTCAAGAAATCATTATATAAAAAAAATCTGCTTTAGTTGAAGTAGATTAAATTATTAATGTGGGTCATAAAAGTGGGTCTGGCGGCTGGATTCTGGAGATAAATGGTGAATAAGACTTATTTGTCCAGCCAGGTGAAATGTAACGTTTCAAATTACACTTATTTTACATACGAAATAAATTTCAGAACTAATTTCTTCAGAATTCTTTTCACCTTGGAAGAACTGAAGGCAAAGAGGTGGCCATTTTATGTATTGAACAGGTGCTCACAAGAAATTAACATTCATTGGGTTGCCTTAAAATGGTCAGTGCATTAAAAGTGGGAAAAAAAAAAAAAAAAAAACTGTTTCAAAAGACTGTCTGTATAATTTTAATTAAATAAAACATAGTGTAAAAACATGTGATTACTGTCATATCAAACAAAATTTAAACCTATTTAGTTAATTTTCCTGGTTTTCAAAAACTTAAAAAATATTAAAAAATATATTTTTTGTAATGATGAAAATTATAGAAATCTTTATTATTGTTTACATAATAATAACTTTCAACGTAAAATACTGCCCTATTGCGTTGAAATTTGAGGTAAATTTTATACTTATGAAACGGTATTAAATATATTCATTTCTTAAAAAGCATATGCATGCATATATAAAAAAAAAGCACTTCTTTATTTTATTCATAATTCATTTTCGTATCATAAATTTAATAATCACAATTGCTTTTTTCAAACTGTAAGCAGATAATAATATTATGCTTGATTAACAACAATAAACAATTTTTTTATTTTATTTTATATTTAGGCTAAAGTATTAAACAAATTTAGAAAACCCTTTAATATTAAAATTTCGAAGCTCCCCTTTTTCACATTCTATGGCTTTATGGCTTTTCTAGACTATTAGAATTCATCCCATGTCTAAGTTTATCTATTATATCTAGAACTTAGGCGCAGCGTCAGCCACTACGCTGTCCGCGGGCCGTATCTGGCCCGCAACAGATATTTCTGCGACCAAACGGCACCACAGAAGTTAAAAAAAATAAAAAAAATTACGGTATGGACTTTTTTTACATAAATGTAATATATCCGAAATAATATGGTAGATCACAGTTCTCCACTACGTACCCGAAGAAACTATATATATATATATATATATATATATATATATATATATATATATATATATATATATATATATATATATATATATATATATATATATATATATATATATATATATATATATATATATATATATATATATATATATATATATATATATATATATATATATATATATATATATATATATATATATATATATATATATATATATATATATATATATATATATATATATATATATATATATATATATATATATATATATATATATATATATATATATATATATATATATATATATATATATATATATATATATATATATATTTATATATATATATATGTGTATATGAATATATGAATATAATATATGAATATATATATATATATATGTGTATATGAACATAAGACATCAAGCCCTTAAGAATCAACGTTCGCCACTAACTTTTAGAGGCGGGCCGTATGACTTATGTTGGAGCTTTTCGCGGGCCGGATACAATAAAATATGTATCTTTAATTATTATCGATTTAATAATATATAGCATTTCTTAATATATATATATATATATATATATATATATATATATATATATATATATATATATATATATATATATATATATATATATATATATATATATATATATATATATATATATATATATATATATATATATATATATATATATATATATATATATATATATATATATATATATATATATATATATATATATATATATATATATATATATATATATATATATATATATATATATATATATATTTATATATATATATATGTGTATATGAATATATGAATATAATATATGAATATATATATATATATATGTGTATATGAACATAAGACATCAAGCCCTTAAGAATCAACGTTCGCCACTAACTTTTAGAGGCGGGCCGTATGACTTATGTTGGAGCTTTTCGCGGGCCGGATACAATAAAATATGTATCTTTAATTATTATCGATTTAATAATATATAGCATTTCTTAATATATATATATATATATATATATATATATATATATATATATATATATATATATATATATATATATTAAGAAATGCTATATATTATTAAATCGATAATAATTAAAGATACATATTTTATTGTATCCGGCCCGCGAAAAGCTCCAACATAAGTCATACGGCCCGCCTCTAAAAGTTAGTGGCGAACGTTGATTCTTAAGGGCTTGATGTCTTATGTTCATATACACATATATATATATATATATATTCATATATTATATTCATATATTCATATACACATATATATATATATAAATATATATATATATATATATATATATATATATATATATATATATATATATATATATATATATATATATATATATATATATATATATATATATATATATATATATATTTTAAGAAATGCTATATATTATTAAATCGATAATAATTAAAGATACATATTTTATTGTATCCGGCCCGCGAAAAGCTCCAACATAAGTCATACGGCCCGCCTCTAAAAGTTAGTGGCGAACGTTGATTCTTAAGGGCTTGATGTCTTATGTTTGGCAATCTACTTTATTTTACTTGTAATACACGAAATTACCGTAAGTCGTTCAATGTAATAAATACTTAAGTATCTCCATCTATCTTTCGTCGAATAGTTCCTAAATGAAAAGACACCAAACTTGGCGCCATCATTTGAAAGAAAAATGGTGGGGGATTAGCTATCAGAAAAAAATGAATAACGATAGAAATTTAATTCCGTTCAAGCTAAAATTAGATCTCGCAGATCGTAAAATCAGGGATGGGAGGAGAATGAGGATTAAAGTTTCATTTTACCTAATTCAAGAGTAAATTTATAGGGCTAAGCTTTTTTTTTTGTAATGTATGTCTATGGATTATCATATGTTTAAATAAGTCGTATATATTTAACGAAGTCTGCTTTATGAGTTATAGTAGTTGGATCGGTATTATATTCTTATTTTTAGACAAAGAACGTATGTGAAGTGACTTTTACATTAAATGCGAGTGTATGTGAGTTATCTTTTCTTTTTCTGAGGGATTACTTCACATAATGATATTTCCCCAAGTTTGAGGTTGTTTGCTTAAAGCTATATATATTTCATCATAACATTACTTATAATTTAATATTTCATTGTAATGATATTTCCCAAGTTTGAGGTTGTTTGCTTAAAGGTATATATATTTCATCATAACATTACTTATAATTTAATATTTCATTGTAATGATATTTCCCAAGTTTGAGGTTGTTTGCTTAAAGGTATATATATTTCCTCGTAACATTACTTATAATTTAATATTTCATTGCAATGATATTTCCTAAGTTTGAGGTTGTTTTCTTAAAGGTATATATATTTCATCATAACATTACTTATAATTTAATATTTCAGTATAATGATATTTCCCAAGTGTTTCAGGTTGTTTGCCAAAAAGGTATATATATTTATTCATAACATTACTTATAATTTAATATTTCATTATGCTGATATTTTCCAAGTGTTTGAAGTTGTTTGCCAAAAAAGGAATATATATTTCATCATAACATTTCATAAATATTGAAAAGTATGAATTTCACTAATAGAAAATATTCATGAATTAATATTTTCTAGCTATAGATATAGAACATATAGGTATAGATTTTATATAGAATAAATATTATTATTATCATCATCATTATTATTTTTCATCATTCTCATCATTACTATCATCATTATTATTATTAATATCATCATTATTATTATTAATATCATCATTATTATTATTAATATCATCATTATTATTATTAATATCATCATTATTATTATTAATATCATCATTATTATTATTATTGTTGTTGTTATTACAATCCTTATTTTACTTTTTCAACACTGCTATACTTTTAAATCAATACACGAGTGTAAACAGTTGTTAATTCTCCATATTTCGAATAATTGGAAGTATGAAATTCGAGCATTAAAACTTTATTAAACAAAATACTCTCAATTAGAAGATGTGGAAAACTATATTTTTACTATCCAGGTTAAATATTCATTGAAATTTTTCGAAGAAGAATTCAGAAAATTAAACAACTTTACATGTAATTTTATATAGTACATTTTTATAGAAAGGGAATTGTTAATTTTAAATATTTAAAAATAAACTTTAAGCAGTAATCAGATTTATTTAGCAGGATGTTTTTTTATAAAGTAAATTCTTAATTGCAACTCCTAGAGAAATCATAACGTTTTTTGGGAACAAAAGATATAAAAATTATATGAATTTTAAGCAAATATGTTGATTAAATATATTTTTATACAAAGTGGAACTTAGGACTGATAGCTGTATTGAAATATATTTTGAACTTTTTGAATAATGATTATTGGCTATGGTTTTATATTAAATTATATTTAAAGTACATTAGAAAGTTATGAAAGTTAAAGAAATACATTAAATTTTGAAAAGTTTTTTTTTTTATGAAACTTAGATAAAATAGATAGCATATTATTATTATTGAATAATTTATAATTTATTTTTAAATTATTAAATAAATATTCAATTTAATTGTAGCTTAACTGAAAACACAGAAGAAAATACTAAGCAATGATAATTTTTTTTTTTAACTATGTGGCAACTTTTAGCTAAAGTGATTAACATGCAGCTTTTTTTTTGTTGCTTTTTTGGGGAAATCTCAAATCATACAAAGAATCTTGTTTATTGTTTCGACGTTAAAATAATTCATTTAGCTGTGATAAAGAATAAATGTGAAATAAAAGATAAACTGATTTCAGGAAAGGCGAAAAAATGACGAATTTGTTTTGTTTGATTAAAACAAAAATATCAAATTTGAGATTCTTTAATTTATCTACGCAATCTCGGTATAAGTTGATAAGGAGATTAATTTTTTTAGTGTCAAAATCATTAATTTAAGAAATAAAATACAAAAAGTAAACGTATGCTGTTTTCTATAATCTGTTTGCATAGTGTTTTAACAAAAGAAATAGTTGTTAAAATAACCAGGATTACATATTTACAAAAAAAAAAAAAAAAAAAAAAAAATATTAAGTTTTTAGCAAAATAAAAGTATTTTTAAGTATTCTTTTAAAAATAGGAAAGAAATACAACATTTTTTTTTGATTGCCTGCTATTATTCTAACATCAGAAAAGTGGTTTATAAAATATAAATGATAGCGTACAATTATTGCCTTTTATTAAAGTTAGGTTGATGTACATTTTCTATTAAATTTATAATTTTTCCGATGCAGTTAGAATAGTTTTTTTCATGTTTGCCTAATTTCTAACATGCCACAAATGATAAATAACATGCATACACCTGAATTAGACGAAAAAGTAGTTTTCATATCAAGATGTAAGCTACAATTTTAATAAAAAAATATGTATTGCATAATAATTAATCAGTAATATGTCGACTATTTTTTAGCTCTTATGACACTTGATCATCATTAGTAATGTATAAGACACAAAAACTTTTATAGATTTTGAAACTAGATTAAAAATAAGTTAACATCTCCTCCAGCAGAAAGGTGCAAGGAGGGTGGACTCAGTGGTGTAGTGGAAAATAAAAAGGTGTGGGAACGCTATGTCGCATCGCTACAAACGTGTAAAACGTGGGTCTTAAAAAAAAAAAAAGTCGATATCGATATACTTTTCGATAATCCTTATATTATCCTTTATTATAAGCGAAACTGAGAGGAGAAGAAAAAACGATCGTTGAGGAGGTATGCTCAATGAAAGAGAACTCTGTGTTGAAGGCATTCATTTCTCAACATTTTACTCCATTAAATCATTTTGAAGGGAATTTCGGAGGTGGCTATGTTTAGAACACATTAAGAGGCATTACCACAGCGATTTTTATCAAAATCGTTAGAGCTGTTTTTTAACAATCATTGAAAAACATGATTTTTTAATGCCAGTTACCTTATGCGCATGCACGATTTTGACAAAAACCTTAACGGTAGGTCCCTGTGCCATCACCCATCGGCACACCAAATTTGAAATCGTAGGTCAATTTGTTCGAAAGTTATGCTGACCACAGACACACATACACACATAGACAGACATTTTTTCTAGGTTTTTGACCGATTGCTATATTTTCATCACCCTATGCATATGGGTAATTGAAAGTAAAAAGGGTCAAGTGGCCGAGTCTCAAACAACTAAACTTGTTTCAACAAGAACTTTTCAAGCTATAAACCATTTAGCGTTGCGCTGAATATCGATAGAGTTACATCACAAAAGATATATCACCATCTCTGCAACATTTGCGTCCCAGTTCCAGTAATAAAACACGGTTACATCGCATATCGAAACAAAAGAACTTATTACGTTGCGGTTTTAATTTCCGGAGTGCTCTATAATTGTTATCCTGGAAGAATAATAACAAACTAAGTACAAGTCTGGCTTCTGGAACATCAGCATAAATAAAAGCATCTCTACTTTTGTTTCCTGAGTTTATGTATGACGATAAAACGACGTTTTTTTCCCCCCCGACCCTCCCCTTATCCCTTGCAACTTCTAGACGTTTGGCACTTGCCCAAGAATCTTGATTTTCGTCGTGGCAATGGGATGCGACCCCTAAATGCTATTTCACGTTGTTATTTCTATCTCCCTTTGTTACTTACCCCTTCTTCTTTGCCCCAGCTCATATGCGATATGTGCTGCGTTTGGCGTCTCTATTCTATTGATTTCCAACTTTTAGGGTTTTCTTGACCAGTGTCCTAAGAGCATTTTTTTCTGGGATCATCGATCATAGTCTGTTTTTACTGTTGACTTTATGATTGGTCATTAAAAAAGTGGCAACGCTTATACACACTAAGAAAAAAATTCTGCTAAAAAATGAAAACATTCACCAGATAGATTTGACTTATGTAACATTTCTATATATGGCAATGGATAAAATATACCAATCCTCAGGTAGCACTGCATTGTTGGTCAATGACGGATTTGGAAGATTGGACAATTTTGCCTGCTACTCGAATATTGTTCCAAAATACAAGATTGTTTTTATTAATTAACATGCCAAAACACTACAAAACATACTTTTTTTTGCCCTCCATTCTTTCTTTTAGATAAAATGTTGCAATTTCACAACTGTGCATCAACATTTCAAAACTTTCAGTACCTTTCTAGTAAGCTTTGGGGGAGATCGAACAATATCAGCAACAACAACCGATTTACAACGATCAACATTGGGATTGGCCGATGTTAAACAAACAATATTGGTTAGCGTTGTTGTGCTACTGAAGTAGGTATCCTTACATTCAAAACGAATAATAATATACTCAAAGTATATTATATAATAAGTTAGACATATTAAATATAATATTATATGTTTAGCTTTGAGTACTTACTTTTTATGTCGATCTCAATAGTAGCTACTTTATATGGTTTGCTTGTATATTAATGTGTAATACGAGTTAAACAGAAAACTCCTTAAAGGTTTTAATATAAGATAAAATTAAAGAGTAAGTTTGAACGAAGTTCTTTCGTTGTTTTATTCAATGCGCAAGTAAACCTCTCTATGCTAAACTTTGTTTCTGAAAAGTTCTTCTCGTTTATTTTTCTAGAAATTCTCAAAATTAGTTTCTGTGGAGTAGAAACTTTGGTATAAGTTATTTAGTATCCAAAGTAGAAATTTGTAGAAAGGTTGGTTTGTATGCTCAACGACCTATGTTTGTGCACAATTACTGTTAATAAGGCAAAGTAATTGAGATACATAACTCTAAATGATCAAAGACAAGACATTTTAACTCGATGAAAATATACAGTATGTTAAATTCAATTTGGACTGCCAACTTATTTTTATTATTAACAATGGTTCAACGTAATTTTAAGCTGTTTAAATAATAACAATCACCACAGATACCCAACGTTACGCTTAAACTAAACTTTTAAGTTCTTAAATTCATGACTCCAAAGACTCCATGAGACTCCAAACCCTTTTTGAAATTATTCCTTCGCTCTAAAAACTTTTCTGGACCTTTTAAAATACATTATCGGATATTTAAAAGTTTTGCTTTAATTCATAATCCCACTTCAAATTAAATATAAAGAAAATATCCATGCTCTAAATTTCATTTGGTGATTTGAAAGCGAATTCAACAACCATTTTCAAATGAAACCCTAATTGCGAGAATACCTTACATTGACTTAAAGGTCAAAGTTAAATTCTTATACGTTTTAATGCTAATGGTTTTCAAAAAGAGATTTCAGTACAGATTCATCATAACTGTCAGGACTTTTTTTTTGAGTAATGACATTTTAATGTCATTTCGGCTATACAGTAAACTCGCATATGTAAGGCAATATTTTCTTGTAATGTTGAAGAGTTAATTTTCTCCATTGAATAATTGACGTGACTCATTCAATATCAAGGGTTCTGTAGAATGGACTTTTAGTGATTGTTGTAAATACACTTGTAAAATTTAGAAGCTTATAATGGAGTATAGTTTTTTTTATTGCAGTGCGACTTACTTTTCTCTCTTTTGAGAATTACTTCATAAGGATTCGATAAATTATCATTTATAGTGTGACAGTAATTTTTTAAAAATTATTTTTAAAAGATGCATTTAATGAATTCGCTACTTATATATTTCAAAATAAAATTGTCACTTATATGTTTTATATATTTTATTAAATTATTATTTTAGTTTTTTTTAAAAGATATATTTAATGAGTTTGCCACTTATATATTTTTTATATTTCATGTAAAAAAAAGTGTACATTATTTTCGAAGATACATTGAATAAATTTGACACTTATATATTTTATATTAAATACCCCTTTTTTATTTTATATATTTTATTATAAAAATTGTTAATTATTTTTAAAATATATATTTGATTATGAAAATTGTTAATTATTTTTAAAATATATATTTGATTATAAAAATTGTTAATTATTTTTAAAATATATATTTGATTAATTTAACACTTATATATTTTATGCTTTTGCAGATTGGAATATTAAAAAAAAAAAAAACCCGTTTTGAATTTTCATCAAAGAATTTTACTTTAGTAATTTTATCGAAAGATAAATCTGTCGAATAAGAATTGGAATGCAATGAGTGTTTATGTGTTATTTTTAATAAAATATTATGAGAGCTGTTATTATACAGAGTAGTACTAGTATTACGACTAAAGATTTTTTAAATTTAAGATGGAGTAGATGTATAATTTCAAATCTATTTATTTAGATTATTTTTTACAAATTCATGCATACTTTTCGTTAATATACTTTAATAAGGCTTTCAGTTTAGCAGCGCAATTATATATTACAATTTTGTTACGCAATATTTCATTACCTTTAAGTTTATGAATTACAAAACTAGTTTTACAGAATTTGAAATAAGTCTATTTTTCTACTTATTTTTCTTACTTCACCAGTTGACACAAAAAGCCTTGAAATTTCACATTCTGGTTACATTTTAAGAATTTGATTATTTAACTTTTAATATAATTAGTACAAAAAATAATTAAAAAGTAGCAAAATACTGTAAAATTAATAAAACCAGCTTGCCTGACGTGTGTGAAAAATCATACCTTCGTTACCTAATAATTATAATTCAAAATTGTTGAAGGATTTCTCACCAGTTAAAAAATAACGTTATTACATTTAGTTTAAGAAATTTGAAAATTATACAAAACATTTACGAACATTTAAAGTATTCAAAATATAATAATCACCTTTAACGAAATACTCTTTTTACTTAATATTTTTTTATTAGGGCACTATCTTTGAAGTTTTAAAATTAAAATTACGTTCCTGTTCTCTCCAATATCTGATTACATCCAATTTGCGAGAAAATCCATTATACACACGTTAAATTAATGTATATAAATTTGAAGATATATTTGCATACGCAATCCAAACGACATTTAACTATCATTAGCACTTCCAAATCCGGTACGAATTTTGCGCCAAGAATTGTGTACATACAGGGTGTTCAAAAACCATCGCACCTATATATTTTCATAATTAATGAGTATAAATGAAAAAATTTTGCAATCGGAAGTAAGCTTCAAAAATCATTATTTATTGAGAAATTCGCAATCAAATTTCATCAATTTCAACAAATTAAAGCCTTTCAATCCATTTCTGTAAACTCTCTTAAAATTTAAAGTTTGAAGTTAACTTTTTTTCTTTTCTTTTTATCACCTTTTGGCTAATAGTTGATTTGGAAATATTTACAACAGAAATGCTTGCATTGGAAGTGAGCATATGTACATTTGGAAACCCTATTTTTTCATAAGAAATAATTTATATTTGGAAATTTCAGTTGCCATAAATAGCAAATAATTTCGAATTATAATGATAATGTTTAATAAATAACACATTAATTCGAACGCGATCGTAATAAAATTCAGATAATCAAATAAATCAATTATTAAATTTGTTACTGTTAGGAGTCACTTTGCCGCTTTGGAAAAGTATTGAACTTGATTGGTTTAATGTGATGTCTTATTAACAGCTACAAGACCAGCGGACTATTCTGCGCGGAAACATCGTAAAACATGGGCAGTTCATTTTTGGATTATCCAAATTATAATGAGGAATGCCTTCCGTGAGGTCTTTAAAAAAAAAATTAAAAAGTATTTTTAATTTGATTTTGTGAATTTCAATGGTCTTGTTCTGATTATTGTGTTGCTTGACGGGAATGTTCCCTATTTCTTTCCATTCAAAATGAAAATGCATTTCAGTTTCTTTTTGAAAGACCTCCTGGAAGGTGTTCCTCCTTATAATATGGCTAATCTAATAATGAGTTGTCCATGTTTTAGGATGTTTCCATGCATATATATTTCCATGCATATTATAGTCCTCATGTAGCTGTCGCTAAAAAATCCCATACAACCAACTGGATTTTACAAAGCGATTATAACGTCCCCTCACAGTAGTAAATTGAGCTCAGAGATTTATTTGATGACATGAAGTTTGTTATGATCTCATTTTAATTATTGTCCTGCTTGATGGAAGTTTTCCATCTTTCCTTCCATACAAGACGAAAATGCGTTTTTGTTTCCTCTTCAAAGATCTTCCGGAAGGTATTATATTTTTGTAGCTCTGAACTGTTCAGCTGTGACGATGTCTCATCGTCTGTAAAAAATCAAGTTTAACTTATTCAATTGAATACTTTCAAAATCGACTGCATCGTCACTAACCGGTAATAGATTAAAATATTTTTTTATTCAATTTTCCTAAATTTTTATTGAATATTCAATAAATGTATAACTTGTTTCAATCCCCTTTTTATAACGGTTTTCAAAATATTAATTTTTTAAGATGGGGACACCTTTTTATTCGTATTTATTAAGAATGAGGTAGTACATTTCAGAACATTCTTAAATAAAATCAAAGAGTATTAAAAAAAATATAGAATTCCCAAAATTCTTAACATACCATTATTTGATACGCTTGGCTGATTCTGAAAATAATAAAACAAACTGAGACAGCAAACGATATTTAAAAGAAATGAAATCAAAAATGCGAATTGAATTAAAAAAATATATTCAAATCTAATCAATCGCCAATTTGATGTGGGCTGTGTTTATCTTTGAAAAGGTGGGAGTAACTTGTATTTTATTCACTGTCATTGGTAAGTTTTGAGTCGGTAATAAAGTTTTTATTCTTACTCTGCGTGAAACGAGTACCAATTTTAAATTTTTTAGACCCATAAATTTTCATTTGTGATCCCGGAAATAAATTTGAAATATGCTTTATTTTTGTTCTAGAATACGCGGGTACTAAGGAAGTGCGGTCGTTTCTGAACATCCTGCATAAACGCGACAAGTAATTGCAACCATAGGCAGTTAACTTGTTAGTAAAAAAAAGTAGAGGCAGCTATCATATGTTGAAGAAACTCTCCTTGGCATAGAATCCGTACAAAATTGGGAAATCTAGCTAAGCTATCGTATTTAAATCACAATGAGCAGAAATCAATTCAATAAAGCTGCAATAAAATTTAATGTCTAATCCTTTACTTGAAATCGAAGTTCGGAATCTCCAATTATAGTTCCATCACCTAATTCGAAATCCGAGTCACACTGTAACCATAATATCCATTCCAAAAATAGGAGATCGAATTTAAAGGTGCGTCGTTATCATAAATTAAAATGAAGACGGGTAACCGGAAACTGATTTACGAGATATTTCCATTAGGAAGGAAATAAATTAGCAGGGCTCTAAATTTAGAGAAAATTCATGTTTAGTCAGATTTCATTGACAAAATATTTTAAACTGAATTCTCGTTTAGCAAGATTCTCTATGGGATTTGGTGCTTATGATAGCAACTTTTAAACTTAAGGGTAGTAAATGGAGGACTTCTGAAATATGAACAGATAAATTTCTAAAAGAAAGTTTTGAAGACATAAAAATAATCCATAAAAACGAATTTTCAACAGTAAATCTTTTATATGCATTGCCAACTTTTGTATGCCATTGCAACTTATTTATAAGTGATTTTGAATCTAGATTGACTTTTCATAGTGTTTGACCACTCGAAGAAAATCATCGATTCTGTGGCATTGACAAACTTTTTTTGGTGGGGGGGGGGAAAGGAAGGGGGGCTCCAAAACTTGATAGAATATATTGTCATCGACAATGCGTCTCTCTTCCAAGTTTTAGTTTGATTGGATGACAGCAAATGGGTTAATTATCCATCCGAAGATTTTGTCCACCATAAGCAATCACGCAACCAAAACAAATAAAATGAAATCTAATATAAAGGATACACATATTAGTTTACATCCTGGCTTTATTCAGATTATTGAAACGAAAATTTATCTAAAACGTTGATAACACAGAATATTACACTATGATATTTTTAATGTTGAAATAAGTTGAATGATATTTCTAAGTTAACAACAATACATACATTGGAAAATTCTACCTCTTCATTATCTGCTTATTAAAAGCATTAAATATTTGCAATTCCTGTCTAAGGTTTTTGAAAATAAAACAGAAATATAGTGGTTCACTAATTAGAAATATTAACTGTTTGACAGTTTTACAGTCAAATTTAGTAGCTACATTTTCTTAAAGGAGTTAACTATTACAGTTTCTCACCTAAATATAAAACACTACACTAAATAACTTATTTTCACTTTTAAAAATATGCTGATTAGTTCTTCGCAAGAATTGCGTGTTTAAATAACAAACGCATTTGCATATGACCTTCAAATCAAATTTCAGCTCATTAATTTTTGAAGGACAAAATTTCAATTTTTGTTAATAACAAGAAAAGAAAATACTTGCCAAACGAAATTAGTTCCACACATAAACTATAAAAAAAAAAGTTTCTTTCAATAGAGTGGTGCCACACAAAACTCACGTAAATCCAACAAAACTCCCTTGGGTAATCAACTCAAAGAAATATCATAAATATTTAAGGCCTTCATTAATATTTTACCGAAGAAGGTATAATTGAAGGATTAAGTGTCAGTCAGGGAGGTTTAGTTTTTGCAGTAAAGTGGCTTGAGGGAAGGATAATTACTCGTAAAAGGTTATTACGTTCTTTGAGGCTAAAAGAAAGCTTCGCCATTGACGGCTAAGAAGAAAACTTAGACTAGGACAACAACAAAGCGAAAAATATTGGATATTAAACTAAGAGTGAGATTGGCAGCTTTTACTATTTTAATTTTTTATGCAATTTAAAAGTTAAGTTTTGTTGGTATTTTTCTAATTAGTTGATAACATATAATGTTTTTTTATTTTTATTTTTATGGAGAAATTTTTTGTTATCAAGCAACTTTCGACGATTTTTCAATTTTTATAAAAGTAATTACTTTTCTGATTATGTTATCAATATAAATAAGAGTGGCCACAGAACCTGGAAATCAGGGAAATGTCAAGGAGCTTTCTGATTCTGGAAAAAATCAGGGAACTTTTTAAAATTTAATGAAAATCAGGGACATTTTCTTTTGTTCTGAAGGTTCGTTGGTTGGTTGGTTGGTTGATTTCAGATTATCTGGCGCCTTCAGCAACACGAGGGCTATAATGCGCCGAAACATTCGTCATTAGACAAGCCAACATACATTTACAAACATCCATGCCTAACACGGGACTCGAACCCGCAATCTCGTGGTCAAGAAGCTAGCAAGCTAACCACTTTACCGTTTGGTTATTCTGAAGGTACGATTTCCCGTTCATCCTTATTTTTCCACCATTTACCCATAGAATTGTGGTGGTAATCGTTAGAAGTTTGCCGACCAAACGGTGTAGTGGATAGCGTGCTAGCTCCTAGACCGCGAGGTTGCGGGTTCGAGTCCCGTGTTAGGCATGGGTGTTTGTAAATGTATGTTGGCTTGTCTAATGACGAATGTTTCGGCGCATTATAGCCATCGTGTTGCTGACGGCGCCAGATAATCTGAAATCAACCAACGTTAGAAGTTTTTGATGTTACGGAATAATTTAAACTTTTCATTACCGCCAAAACTATTTTTTAAATATTGGCATATTATCTCTTTAGCCTGCATGTTTTATTTGATGACGATGTCTAGTGTTTATCTGGAAAAGTTAGGAAAATTTAAAAAAAAGTTTGTCATAAAATCATGGAATTTTTAAAAATCTATCAGAACTTTTTTTCCTGAATTTTGTGGCCCCCTTGTAAACTAATTATTAAAACTTTTGCTTTAATAAAGTATCAAATTCTAATATTTATCATTTAAAGCAGTAATTCCTGTTTTTGCTCAATGGATTTATGTTCTAGAGCATATTGTAAGTAATGTAACTATTTTGAAATAAATATTTTAAGGTTATATTCGATGTTTTTGATATTTGCAATAAAAAAAGTTATATTTTGCTACTTTTAATTTTCAATTTAACTTTATGCTTATAAGTATTTCTGAATCAAAAAATTAGTTTCTAAAATAAATTGTAAAAAGTGGTATAATTTTAGAAAATTGCTGTAGGTTTAAAACCACTTATAGTTTTTCCATAATTTCTAAAATGTAATTATCTTGAATGCATCTTTGATGGTAGTTTTCTCTCTTTAGTTTACATTAATTTCATTAATTCAAACAAAACAAGAATTATATCTCTATATTTAAGGATGATATTTATTTTCAAAAGTATAAATTTGAGTATTATTCAATTTGAAGTTGGAGGTAGTAGCTATTAAACGAAATTTTGACTGGAAATTACTGTAAGAAGTTCATATAGAATATGTGGGTACATTATTAAATGATTATCAAAATATAACTGCTTGATTAGACATGTTGTCGAAGCTCATTTAAAATGGTTTTGAACCTTTTAGAAAGTCACACAGTAATATATCTCTAAATTTAAATTTTTAAATTTTTTGTTGTTGGTAAACCAAGCAATGAAATAAATATAGAATTGTCAAGTTCATTTTGGATCCATATTATTAAAACAACTAAAAATAGATTATCCACGGTAAAAAGATTATAAAAGATTTTTTAGTTAAAATCAATTTATGATGAGTAATCTTTTAAAAGTGGAGTGATTTATAGTCTTCTTAGTATGATTTGATAAGCCGATTGGCAGTGGTTAGATATCATGAATCATTAGTTGTTACAGTAGAATACTAAGTAAGTGTTCTAGGGGGTAACCCGCAATCAAAAATCATGAAAAAAGGCGATTTAATTTTGAGATTTTAATTGTTACAAATAGCAGCTTTTATGCTGTTTACAGCGATATGTAACACTTTGCAATACCTGTTTTGGAAGTATTAGCACGACATATAGTGCAGACATATGGTGCAGGTCTCATCTGAATTAAGGAAGATTTCTTAATTTAAACTTGATTTTCTTAGTACTATATTTTTGATGTTCATGTACCTTTTCTTGGGAACTATTATAGCTATGATCAAAATTTAACCACTGAAAATTCATTAATTATTGCTACTCACTTTAATATAGACTTATAGAAATGTTTATCCAATAAAAAAAAATATTGAGCATTAAGTAATAAAAAATTTGATTTTTGTCATTTTTTTTGGTATTGTTTTAGTAAAAAATATATTTTAAGCAACTAGGCAATAAAAAAAAAAAAAAAAAAAAAAAAAAAAACATGTTAAATTAATATTCAATGTTTTATTTATCCCAACAAAAAGTTTCAATTTAATATCTCTTACAGTTTCATTGAAAAGGTACATTACAAATCCATAACTTAACATTGTTGTTATGGGAGTTCTGCGGGATTCTTGGTACCTTATGTTCAAAGGAGAGAAAGCACATTTAACACTTAATTAAGAGCACCTCAAATTAGAGTTTAATAATATAAGACATTACCTTAATAATAATTATCTTTATTTTATCTATTTCTTAAAAATTCCACCGACCAAACGGTATAGTGGTTAGCCTGCTAGCTTCTAGACCACGAGGTTGTGGGTTCGAGTCCCGTGTTAGGCATGGTTGTTTGTAAATGTATGTTGGCTTGTCTAATGACGAATGTTTCGGCACATTATAGCCCTCGTGTTGCTGACGGCGCCAGATAATCTGAAAACAACCAAACAACTTAAAAATTCCCGTATCAAGACCCACATAATCGCTTTGTCCAGAAATGTCTACATACAAAATGGCACTACTTACCGCCGAAAAATTGATGGCTATTTTTAGCTCTGTTCAAGTACGTAAATATCTTCGCTAGGACTCTTCCTTTTAGCGGGATGAAATATCAAACTCTTGCCTATAATAACATCTAATCCCAAAATCTCACTCCACTTAATCGATCGATTGGTTGACATGAAGATAGTTGCCACTTTTATACCTGACAGGAAACATTATTAATGCGTCAATTTTTCATTTGAGAAGAGTTTTATTTCTTAAGATTTGGCGGCGTGAAGTCATTTTTCGTTTGCGACATTATTGTTATTTGAAGCGTGAATTTAATATCCTGACTGTTTGTTAATGCCTTTTTTTCCCCCACACTTATCACTCTTTATTCTTGTTGACGATGTGCTAAAGTAATTTTTTTTTTAATTGACGTCAAAAAAGATGTTTTATATTTGCCTTGTAAACTTATGTGTATATTGTGTTTTTGGAACGCTTAATATTTTTGTTGATTAATTTTTTATAGTGTGTATGTGGTTTTTAGTAGTGAGTATGTATGTATAAGTTTTATTGCTTTATGTTATATATGTATTTTTACTTTCAACTACCCATATGTTTACCCAGAATAGTGAAACAATAGCATTTGGTCAAAAAAAAAAAAATATATATATATATATATATTTCTTTTTTTATTGTGTTCAAATGTTATTTTTTCATATATATATATATATATATATATATATATTTTTTTTTTTTGACCAAATGTTATTTTTTCATATATATATATATATATATATATATATATATATATTTTTTTTTTGACCAAATGTTATTTTTTCATATATATATATATATATATATCGATTTTTTTTCCTTTTCTCCACGTTTTGGAATACCCTAATTTCTAAAAAAAAAAAAAAAAAAAAAAAAAAAAAAAATGGCTCAGAAAAAAATGTCTGGCTGTGTGTACGTGGTCAGTATAACTCCTGAACAAATTGACCAACGATGTTCAAATTTGGTGTGCAGGTTAGTGGCTGCCATGAAATCTACCATTAAAGTTTTCGTAAAAATTGCGCATGCGTATAACGTTGAAATCATGAAAAATCATGAAAAAATCATGTTTTTCGGCTCTAACGATTTTGATTAAAATCTCTGTATTAATGCTTCTTATGGTGTTCTAATCATCCCCATTTTCAAAATTCCTGTACAAATCCGATAAAAGCGGAACAAAATTGAAAAGCAAGTGCTTTTACGACAGAGCTCTGCCTTTGAGCATCGCCCATCAATGATTGATTTTTTCTGTTTCACGCAATAGGAAGGACAATGTAATGTGCAATGTCTATCGAAAAACATCACTGATTTTGCCATCTTACAGGAGTTTTTTTTTTTTTTTTTGCACATGTAAAATTTATTGCCAAAAATATCACCATACGCCATTTTTATTTAAATGAGTGAAAATATTGTTGCGTGGATGGGTTCGAAAGACTTGAAGCCAAAGCAGATTAAAACTTGAAGAAATTTATTCCCATATAACTCTTCGCATATTTTTTTGCAACTTCAGAACTTTCTGTTCTAATAGACTCAATACAGCTCTTTACACAACAATGGAGCACAAACAGCAGTTAAAAACTTGATACATTACTGCTAAAATCGACGCAAAAGGCAATGCAATACAGTTCACTTTCGGAACTACTCTAAATGCTAGCTAAGAGACAACTAACTAACTCAACTCACTATTGGCCGTATATAGGAAAGCTTCCTTCGCGAATCTTTTAGAGATAGAAATTTGGAGAATTATCCAAATCGCAGTCGAAAGCCCTATACAGGTACATGGGGACCGAAAGGGTCGCCAAATGTCACCAAACTTCACGACATTTGGCGATTTCTCGCCAAATTTGTTGACCAAAATTAGTCGCCAAAACCGTCGCCAACTTGGCGAGGTTTCCATTAACCATAATGTTAAATGGCCTTCTCCTTGTAAAACTGGTTTTTCCAGCATTATCTTTTTAAAACTCGTTTTCAAGCATAAAGAGACGCATTACAAGAAAGCGAAGTAAAGACAAACTCTTGCACTGCCTTATGCGAAATGTACATAAATTTTTAATTTAACATAATTAATACTACGAAATATTTACAAATATACAGAAATTCGTAACAATATGAAAACGGTAAATGACACCATAAATTTAAATGCATTGACCAATATTATAGTGTAATTGGGAGTTGTGCAATGTTCCACACCCTCAGTAAGTACAGATTCTTTTAGAAAAGACTCCTTAACTTTGAATTGAAATAACTGTGAAACAATGCGACACAGAAAGAGACAAGTGTTATGTTGGATAGACAGGTAAGGAATTTTAAAAACACCGGTTGTTGTAAAATCGGAATATAGCGGAATGGGTTTATCGTTCTCCTCACGAAGAAGTGCCCTAATATCCCTTGACAAAATAGTGCAGTGCAAACTATCACTTTTGCCGAGTGGAATGGTTTTTGCACATTCTGGTTTTCAGTACTCTATATTCACCAGTTTTGTTTACTGAAATATATTTTTTTTTGTTGAAAAATGTTTTGTTTATTGAAAAATGTTTTGTTTATCGAAAAATGTTTTGTTTATTGAAAATTTTTTTGTTCATTGAAAAATGCTTTGTTTATTGAAAAATGCTTTGTTTATGAAAAATATTTTGTTTTTTTAAAAAGGTTTTGTTTATTGAAAAATTTATTCAAATGAAAATTGACTCCTTCGGTAAATGGATGCAGCGTCATCAAATTTATTCCCATCAAATAATTTTTCAAACCGGTATATTTAAAATTCCTCACCTGTCTACCCACAATATTACTGGTCTCTTTTTTTTCTGTTTCTCATTGTTTCGCAGTTATGTTAAAGGTAGGGATCGCTTTCTGAAAAAATCTGTATGTAGTGGTATTGTAAGTATATTATGATTAGTGTATTGAAACATGTAAGGTGTTACTTTCGTGTATAGGTGTCCAAGAAAATATCAAAACTATTGCTTTAATTTGATCACAAGATATTGAGATTTTATGATTTCCTCAATTTTTAATTTATATCTATAAACTCAATGAACTTAAATTAATTAAATATATTAAATACTTTATTTTCATGATCCGCAGTTTTTAGTTATGTGGCTTTAAATTGTACAAGAAAATATTGATTTAGTTAAATTCGTTTTCCGGTCATGTGCGAAATAACCATAACAACAAGACTAACTAAATAAATAAAAGGGTTGATTTATTTGTCAAACTACTGTAGAGATAATATATTCAATTTTTGTGTGTGAAGGGGGAGGGGTCTTTAATCTAAAAGATAAGATTAAATATTGTATTTAGTATGGCTCGATTCAAATGAATTGTAGTTTACTGAAGAATCTCTCTATTTTCGTTTAAAAAAAAATAACTTATACATATTTGTCTACAACAGTATTTTTAACTAATATCTTAATGAAACCATGACACGAAATTTATGAATGTAACGTTATTTACAGGGTTGCCACGCACCTGGAAATCAGGGAAAATGAAAATGCCTAAAAAAGATCAGGAAAAACTAAAAATTGTGAGGTTTTCTGGAATAGCCAGGGAATTTCTTTCAGATTCAAATTTTCTTCTAAGATGTTCAGTAATTTTTTCAGAGCGCACATCTGAGTTCTGAAAATTAGATATTTCATGATATTTTCTTGTAACAATTGGAAAAAGCACTCTCTGAAAGCAAATTGCCTGTAAAACCGGTGAAAATCTTTCTTTTTATGCCGATTTCCTCTTTTTTGTTTGTTTAGATAGTCATTTTTTCTACAATTTTATTATTTTTTAATGGACTTTGTATGGCTCTATCAGAATAAGCTTGCCTAAAACACCCCTCAGAGAAAATTTCTAGCTGCGCCACTGTTCTGTACACACATTAGTACACAAGTATATTCTTATTCGACTATTTTGTAGCTCAAAATAACACTGCTCATATTATTTCCTCCTTTTTTTATATTTTGACTGTTTTCACCTCAGGAAAATATAAAGGGAGACGCACGCACAGATTTCTACATATACCATCTAATCAATTTAACTAGTGCAAGTACAACAGTGTTTGGTATCACAAATCGCGTATATTTTACTGTTTCACAAAACAGCGGATTTCCGCTTTTTTTACCAAAATTTTGATTAATTGATAAAAATGCACATTAAAATATCGCAAACTTTTTTATGTGTAATCCTTGTTTAAATTAACAATTTTAACTGTAATTGTATGCAAAAACTTTGGTTTACATCGGCTTGAAATGAAACCTTGTCTGGAAAACATGGAAAAGTCAGGGAAGTTTGTTTTACATTTTGAGTGGCAACCCTGTATTCATGTTTTATTCAACAGATGCAATTAAACTAATTAAATTTTATTGAAGCAAAATATTTTTGGTTTTTTGAGTGAAAAATAATTCTCCTATTTCTCCAACTTATTAAAAAGTAAAAAGTAATAAATATATGTCACTATTTGTTCAGTATAATACTAATTGCACTTTTAGAAATACAGTTTATTTAATAATAAATCATTAAAATGTAAATAAAATCTAATTATATACTTCTGGTCTTAAAAATACTTTTAGGTAGGTAAATTAAATGTATATTTAGCTAAAAATAATTAGTCTAGTAATATAATATACATGTGTGTCAACTCCATATAAACTTCTATGCAGAATAAATTGGTATACTTTAATTAACTCTAATTAAAATTAAATTTGAACTATGTGTTATATCGCTTTTTTATTTTAATCTACTTCTTAAATTCTAGCGAGAGTATACTTTTTTTTAGAATATTTGATCATTTATATTTTAAGCATCGACTTAAATATCACATTTTCAAAAGCAATTTCGTGCGAAATAAGTAATCTTGAGTGGAATATATTTTTACTAATTGACATAATGATTCCCGAGCATTTATTTTTACTGGAGATACCTTTTCCATATTAATGTCAACTTTTTTTTTTTTTTTTAAATTAAACTATCGTTTTTAGCTTTTTAATGTATTATATAGCTTAAAAAGGAAACTTTAAATTTGGTTAATGTTTGAGAAATTTTGATCATGAAACCAAATTTTGATATTTCTGTGATTGATAAGAAAAGCTTTGTAAATAATTAATAGTTTAAAAAACTAAAAAATACGCTTTAATAGAAAAGTGAACTAAGAAGTAGCAAATAATTTTAAATAAGTTTGAAATAAGAATAGAGTGATTAACAAGAAATATTTATTTTATTGTAAAAAAGCGTGGGGTGCTTTTTAAGATATTTTCATAATGGATCTACTTTTACCAATATCTGTCATTAAATATTTTCAACAATTGACATCAAGCACCCCACGCTTTTTTACGATAAAATAAATATTTCTTGTTAATCACTCTATTCTTATTTCAAACTTATTTAAAATTATTTTCTACTTTTTAGTTCACTTTTCTATAAAAGCGTATTTTTTAGTTTTTTAAACTATTAATTATTTTCTACTTTTTAGTTTGGTTTTCTATTAAAGCATGTTTTTATAGTTTATAAACTATTAATTATTTTTTCTGTAAACTATAATTTTTTTTTTAGTTAGTGTACAAAACTCTCCAGTTGTTTCTGCCAATAGTCACATGCTTGTCTCAAATTTAAGTCATGTGTATGCCTTAGTACACACTGTATTACTTGGCACAAAACACTACCGTGTCTCTGAATATGAAAAATCACTAATCCTGAAGATCCTGGTAAGGATAATGCGACTAAAAAAAACACGCTTTGTATAACTGTCGTTCAAATGACAAATCTTTCAAACGGCACACCAGGGTTCGATTCCGGAGAAGGTTGGTTGATTGGAATTTAACGGCGCAAGGGCAACACGAGCTAATCCTTGTGATAAAGCGACAAACGCGCCTGGTAGTTTTCCTTATTGGTCTTGACGCAGACACTCCGGGTCTCAACCCCGGTCCCGGGAAAACAAAAAATCGCTAATCCTGATTATCCTAGTAAGGATAACGGGTCTAATTGTTTAAAATATTGAATTGTCATCGGTCCTTAATAAGTATGCCAAATTTCGAGTTAATCCGACGTTTTGAAGGGGATCAAAATCATGTTCAAAGATTCCGTTACATACTAACATGCATACGTCTGAAGCTAATAAAAGAGTATTAAAAAGGCAACAGATTAAAAAGTGTTTCGAGTAAATAGGTGTCAGTTCTGCAACAATATGACAGAATTTGTGCAACCAAGAAAGAAAGCAGTTTTTGACAAAATATGAAATCTAAATGCAATAATTATTAAGCCAAATCAAAAATTAAATTTTAAAGCTATCCAGATAGATACATTCTGCAAATAAAAAAGAAATATGAGTAACTAGTTTTATAAGTCACATTTTAAACTTCATTTTCTTTAAGTGAGTGGTTTTGAAAATAATTTATGATGCGGAGCTTCTTAAAAATCAATTCGAGTGCATTATTCATCATTAAGATACCAAAAACTGTTAGCCACCTAATGGAATTGGAGGCAAATCGCTCAATTTCCAACAGGACAACATTTGTATTCATAAATTCGATTTACATAAATGAAGTTCTGAGTAATGTTCCTCGGTAATTTAAGATCAACTTTCTTCCGAAATTCTTCATGGTGAATTGATGAATCTGTTTGGAAGGTGAAATTCAATCACTTAAGAATCCATTTGAAAGAATAGCCCCTTGTGTGAAATAAATCAAAACATTGTGTGTGAGAAAAGAAGGATGTTACTACCTTTTAAATGTTGGTATTTGTTCCCTAGTGACACTTTGTGTCATCTAACGTTTCTGTAGCAACTTCAGAAAGTTTTCATGTGTGTAATATATTAGCATTTTATAAATGTGAATATATTTGTATTATTTTGTGTTTACAAGGATACTTTATTTATAAATGTACCATTAGAATTAATTATTTTGGTTATTGCTAAATAGTTTATAAAGATTTGCAGTTGGATGTTTATATGCTGGGTTTATTGCAGTAATTCTATTTTAATGTTTTGTTTTTGAAGATTGAGTTAATCTTTTATAAAAGAAGAACGTATTTTGTGTAATGAGCTTTATACTTTAGTGACCGCAGTGTGATTATTATTTTCAAAATCAATCCAAGTTTTAATTCACAAACATTGTTGATATTGTTAGGAATTTTCTCAGAAAGGAATGACAACACAACTTTACAAAATAAAATTCATTATTTAATTCTTCTTTTACAGGCTTACAAAACTTCTTTAAGCAAAAGGGAACTCGTAATCAAGCTTTAACAAAAGTTTCAGAGCACACAACTTCAGAAAGCGATAACTCAGGTACCGTAAAAGTAAAAAAAAAAAAAAAAAGCGTTAAGTTACTTTCAGAACAACGCTCAAAATCCGACTGTAATTCTGCGATTTGGCGATATTTATAACCTCTTGCTGGAATTTTCCCGAAAAGTCATGAGCAAAGGATTTTTGCTATCAGAATGCACTGAGAAACATCTCGCAATTTCTCGATTAACTCGCGTGTTGCCAACTTTTTTTAACCTGTATTATCGCTGTTTACAAACAAATTTAATAAAATATAACTTTAAAACGGAATATGTACACTATTTACAATTATATACTGAAAAAATGCTTTACAATATTTAACAGAAGTTTAATCACATTGTTAAAAGTATAAAAACGTCTTCCGCATTCCACATAATTCATCTTCCTTTGCTGTTTCTTACATTCCTTTTAAACTCTGTTGTCAGGTTCATGCCTGCAAGAATTAAGAAGTCAATAATTTTAGATAATTTCCTGTTAAATACAAATTCTAATTAATTTATTACTTTTCTAGTTAGTTAAATTTATTTGCCTTATTTATTTTATCTTGAAGCATTGTTTATTTTGAAGTTATTTCGTTTATGTTTTTAATACTCAGTGTTAATTATTAATGATAATAAATAATCTAAACACAGTATACTGAAATAACAGATCATTATCTTATTTTTGGAGAATACATATTTTGAAATAAAGTAGAAAAACACAATTAATTAAAAGAGATGGATTGGAATTTAAAAGTTAAAAAACGTGATTTATATAAATTTAATGTCAAATAAATTATATTTGAGAATAGCGTTTAGTAGAAAGTTACTTTGTGGGGTAGAGTTAAAAAGCGTTTTTTTTTTTTTTTTTTTTTTTTTTTTTTTCCTTCTTTCTTTTTTTTCTTTTACGGTTGACTATTTTCATTTACCTAGTTTATTTTCTTCTATTGTATTCTCAACATAACTATGAAAGTATTGTATACGATTTACTGAAGTAAACATGATAGATTAAAAAATTTAAATGTTAATTTTCCCTAAAACATATGATACTACGATTTTTTAAATTGCACATTTTCTTTAAGATTTTAATTACGTTCTTCTTTCATAATTGATTACCTTTAGATTTTTTTAAAATTTAAAATTAAGAATAAAAAACAGACAAACCGAGTTAACTAGCATTGGTTATTATTTTTAGTGAGTCAACATCAATCAAAATATATGCAAAAAATGAAAGTGAACTGAATGAGAATTTTTATGTTAAAAATATTTTTGACAACTTATAAATACTTTAATGGTGCTTTCAAGTGAATAAAAATATACTTACCTCATTAAAGAAACACTATATAAGAATATTAATAATCATCATAATAAGCAAATAAGAAATACTCTTTAATTTTAGTACGTTAAAAAGATAAAAAAAAAAAAAATGCATTTTTGCCATATGAGGTAAAAAATTCTTACAATAACATAAAGACTGTAAAATATCCATTAAATTAAAAAAATACATAAAACATAAAAAATTTCAAAATGAGGCATTATTATATAACATATGTATACGATGTAAAATGGTGAATTTATATTGTAACAATAAGAAGTATGAATGTATTATATTTATATTGTAAAAACACACACTATAATTATTTTACACATAACATTACATGGGCTCATTTTCACGTTATCTGCAAAATACAAGAACGTATAATAAGAAAAAATATGTTTAAAATTTGAATTTAAAATATATCAGGCGTTGAATACATTTACAAGAACAATATTCGTAATAAACAGCACACACATTGTGTATGCTGATTATTACGTATATTGATATAAGGATATAAGTGAGTAACATGATTTAAGTGAGTCAAAAATGTATGTTTCAATTTTCGTTAAGAATAATATTCATAATAAATTGTATTTCTAGTTAAATCGAGATAAATAATGCGATAAAATTAATTTAATTAATTCGCATTAAATTAAGTAATAATAAACGCGGATACCGATGGTAAAAATATAACTTACTAAATTATTTATATTTGTTTTACTTACTGATTACTGATATAGGTGAATTATTTTCAATTTTCCAAAAGTAAAATTATACAATCTTTTTTTACTGAAGTATCTGGCTCTTAGAAGATGAGAGAAATTATTTAATATATTTTTTATTTATATACTTTTTAATAAACATAGCTTGTATAGTAAAAGCAATTTATATTTAAACTGAATTCTAAGATAGGAGAACATCTAATAAGCTTTTTTCTAGTTTATTGGAAAGAATAAAGTTGATGTAATCAATTTAATCTTAAGACTTTTAATTTATTATCAAGTATTCAAAGATCTTTCTTAAACTTCTGATGTTATATTTTGGAAAGTATTTCAATTCTATGAAAATATCTCTCATAAAAAAATTTCAGAAATTAGTTTTTTAAGAAAACAAACCAGGTTTGTATAAAAGCAAGCTTTAGCCTCTAAGAACATCGGAAGTTTTTTTTTTTATAAAAACAAAGGCTGCTAATTGAATTATATTAAATGTTCCTTAAACAATTTGAGTGGGAAAAAAAAATACATTGCGGTTGAAAGAATAAAACCCTTCAACTCACCAACCAGGATATGTATGAAAATCGCAGTAAAAACAGCAATTTTCAGTAAATTACACATATTGACCGGCTAAATGCTGGAAATACGTGTTTCCCTTCATGAGGTTAGCAGAGAGGTGACTACCAAACAGATAAATTTCAACTTATATAAAGTAAGTTAAGCAAATTTCTCAGAAAGCCTGATACGCATTTGAATACTATCCGGTTGGTTTGATGATGAAATGCAAACATATATGATATGATGAAATATCTTGCACGTTATTGGTCGAACGAAATGCTAAGAATGGGATAATAATATGGGATATGAAAATAATGGAAGTCTAAAATGCTGTGAGTGCTTTTTAGGTTAACATTTTAAAATTAATATAAGGTGTTTATTATTTTTTTTTTTAATGTTTTTAACATAAAAAATTATAAATGTTACTTTTAATTTGAACAATGCATTTTAGGAAAATCATAATGCTTGTAATTGCATTTTTTAGAAACATAGCTGTAACTAAGGGTGTGGAACATCGTAGAACTTTCAATTACACTATATTACTGATATGGATTTGTGTCATTTATCGTTTTTATACTTTCATCATTTGTTTAGAAAAAATTTCCAGTTTGGCGATAAATCTTATTTGTATCTTTAAAAAAAAAAAAAAAAAAAAAAAAAAAAAAAAAAAAAACCTTTGCCAAAATGGGGATTTGGGCGATATACTTTCGAAAATTCCTATATTATCCTTTGTTATAAGTGAAGCTTAGGAGAGAGAAAAAACGATTGTTGATGAGCTATGTTCAAGAAAGAGGACTCTGTGTTGAAGGCATTCGTTTTTCAACTTCTTACGCCATTAAAGCATTTTTACGGGAATTTCAGAGGTTGGGATGTTTAGAACACCTTCAGAGGCATTAGCACGGCGATTTTTTTTCAAAATCGTTAGAGCCGTTTTTTAGCAATCATTGAAAAACATGATATTTTCAATGACAGCTACCTTATGCGCATGCGCGATTTTGACGAAAACCTTAATGGTAGGTCCTTGGGCCATCACCAACCTACTCACTAAATTTGAACATCGTAGATTAATTTGTTCGGGAGTTATGCTGACCACGTACACACACACACGCATTTTTTCTAGATAACTTTTTTGAGATCAGGATGTTCCAAAACGTGGACAAATGCAAAAAAATCGAAATTGTTTTTTCGACCGAATCCCATACTTTCATTACTCTATGTATTACATATGGGTAATTGAAAGTAAAAAGTGGATGCTTTTTATTTCGAAATGGTTTTACACATTTGAAATTGCCTATCATGTTTAAAAATTATATTTTGTATATGTTTATGTTTTGATCTTTATATATTCTCTAAAGATCAGGCATTTACTTAAATGGACACACTTTTGATTAATTATTTTTATGTTATTTGATCCCACCAAAAAAGGGTACCCCCCCCCCAAAAAAAAAAAAAGTGAAAAAAAAATCTCCTTGCAAGCTCAGGTCTGCATAGGATAAATATTTTATTTTGTACGCAACATTCCATCAATGTATAATTCCAATTTTAGGGAAAATATTGTAGTAACATATTATTCCTACTACAGAGTGGCCACAGAACCGTAAAAACCTGGAAATCAGGGAAATGTCAGGGAATTTTCTGATTCTAGAAAAAATCAGGGAAATGTCAGGGAACGTTTTAAAATTTCATGAAAATCAGGGAAATTTTGTATTGTTTAAGGCACGTTCATCCATATTTCGGCGTTATTTACATGGAGATTTGTAGTGGTAAGCCATTAGAAGTTTAATGTTACGGAATAATTTAAACTTTTCATTACCAGCAAAACTATTTTTTTAAAAATTGCATATTATCTCTTTAGCATACATGTTCTATTTTATCAGGATGTCTAGACATCTGGAAAACATAAGAAAATTTGGGGAAATTTAGAAAAAAGTTTGCCTTAAAATCAGGGAATTTTTTAGAAATCTGTCGGGGAAATCAGGGAACTTTTTTTCTTGAATTTTGTGGCCACCCTGTACTAGAATACTAGCCAAAATAGTAATTTCAATGCTGTTATATTCTAGTAAGAATACTAGAATAATATAGCACTGAAACTACTATTTTGAATTAGTAATTTAGGTAGTTTTCTTCATACTAAAGATACAAACTACACTTTAATAACTTACGAGTTAATAGTTATAAGAATTTATACGCGTCACATATGTGACAGAGTTGAAAAAGAAATTACCTCTTATCCTTTGAACTTATCTCTAATGAAATATTATCTTAGGGACAAGGCTTTTGTAATTAGCTGATATATTTTTTTGTTTTGTTATTACACTACATTATGCAACATTTTATTCAGTAAAACTAATTTGAAGAAAACATGTTACGTGTGTTGCAAACATTTTCAATACGTGTAACAAATATCAATGCAATCAATAAGCAAGTTTCATTTTAAATGATTTAAAGCAATTGAGTACGTTCTTGAAAAGATTTGATTACTGACATTTCAAACGAATTTTTATAAGCTTTTATAAGCGTTCTTTTGATATTCAAATGTATTTTTTCAAAATAAATGTTTTCATTAAAAGTCTAATGATGTCGTGTTTTTTTTTTTACCTTTTCTAGCCAGCACTTTAATTTTCCAAATTTTTGTTTGCCACTCAAACTCTCTTTGATGTATCAAAGAAGGGACATTTACAAAAAGAATGTATGTATTTGTTAGATATCTTATATTAATTTGATGGAGTTTATTTTATTAATAAATTTTTTTGAGTTAGATATGGTATAATAAAAGTTACCTTATTAAGTTTTAAAGTCCCTAATACTTGTAAGAATAACTTTTTCAATTAAGAAATAATTGATACCACATAAATATTCTTATTTAATAGAAATAAAAAAATAAATAAAAATTACCGTATTGCTTTCTATTGAAAAATTGGGACGCTGTTGTCATGAAAAAGTCTCGAATGTTTCTGCTACTTAGGCCACGCCCAGTATTCCTTGAAATGAAGTAATACAGTTATTTTTCTAGTTCGAATAAAATCTTAATGTTAATTATTCATCATTAAGTGCATTTTAGCATACAACAGTTATGAATCATTTTTTTTAATCACTTTCCAATAAAGATCTTCGGAAAAATATGCTTTAATTTGTATTGGGAGAATTTTCTACATTACACATATTTGTCTACACCCCTTATATTTGAACTTACTTACTTTAAGACTTTCTCATATAGCACATTTCATCCCCGGGAAATCCCTAGGAAATCCTTTGTTATTCCCGGGACCTCCCTGGAGGAATGTGTGCTATATGGGTTAAAATTTATTTCTTAATTTATACATGTAAAAATACAAAAGTGTTGTGTATCCATATCATGATCTTTTTACAACTAGTACTTAAAAATATTATTTTAAAAAGCCATTCTAGAATTTCTAAAGTATGGAGCAATTTTGTAGTATAATTACTTGAAATTACAGAATTGTTAAAACTCTGTATATTTAAGTGAAAACATACTTTTCGTTCAGAAATGAGTTAGTTTTAGGAAGGATTTGTTATGTTGTTTGTTGTTTATTATATTTTAAATGTTTGTTTATTATAAACTTCTTAAACGTTCAAGCGTAACAAATTTGGGCAACTTAAAAAAAAAAAAAAAAAAAAAAATCGACATTCGTAGTTTGTCTCTTATTATCTGTATAAAAATCAGAAAAAAGGATTAGAAATGTATTTCGATTGGTTTTGTTTGGTTCTGGTTCATTCGTGACAAAATTGATTATTGATCAAGAGTATAAAAATGATTGACATGTTACCCATTGTCTTATATCCTTTGGTATTTTCTAACTGATAAACCGCAAGGGTATTTCATGAGATACAACAGCTTTTTCAATAACCGAAACACTTAAGTTTAACCTCTTAACAATGAACTTCTACATTAAACATGGACAATATATATTTAGTAATAACGTTTTTCATATAATACCAATATTTTCTAAATACGAAGTGTTTGTCCAAAGCATTATATTATAGTGCACCATAGAAAAATACAATACAGAAGATAAAGAATTTTTTTGAAACTTAAATTGTAATTTCATTCTGTAAAACTTCTGTAGGAGATGTTGGTGCAACACCTTCTTAAAGTAACTACTTTCCTTACGTTAATTCCTCAACGTAGAATGTGTTGCTTGTGCTGAACTTGTGTCCTCACAGACGCAGAACATGCGAGAGGCATCGGATTCGAATTCCTAAGAGTCGAAATACTTAATACATAATGTAACCCATAAAAGATAGTTTTTAATATAAAACTTTTATATGAATTGTCAATTTTTATATTCATTAACACAGCCCCGATTCTGTAAACAGCTTGTGTTTGGTGTTAGCTTCTAATTTTGAATATCAAAAGCATTTTTAATCTGCAAAATGTGCGGTAAACTATGTTTTAAAATTTATTCTATAAATATGAACTGGAATTTAGGCAGGATTGCATTCAAGTATATTTTATTTATTCAGATTAAAACGATTTTATTATTTATTTATTAAAACGATTTTATTATTTATTTATTAAAACGATTTTATTATTTATTTATTAAAACAATTTCGGCAACAGATAAGAGTTTCTTCAATGGTCGGTTTATTACTATTTTAGAGCGATTGAATGACGGCAAGTTGGGATATTAGTATTCCGTAGAAGCGATCTTTTAGTAACAGTTACAGCCTGAAAATTTGATAGAATGCAACATCGAATCTATCTGCCAAAATTCAGCCCGATCGGATAACGGCAAGGGAGTTAATTAGGCCTCCGCAGATTTGTCCACCATCGTCAAACATACACGCACAATCGAAGTTAATATAAAGGATTTAAAAATGAGTAGACAGAAAGGTAAGAAATGGTTTTGAGTCGATTGTGCATTCACGTTGTTTCTTTTTTGGATTTTCTCCCAAATGAGATGCTCTTGAAAGTTGCCTTAATTCAGAAAAATTGCTTTGTATCAGTTGTAGGTTTCATATTTTCTGGTTATCTCCCATTCAAGATGCAAATATGAAGCAGTTCCTCGCGAACAAAAATTCCGGGAGGATCCAAACCATAGAATTTCCCACTACTCTAACTAATTATGACGTTGTTATAATTTTACAGCGCAATAAAGCAACAGTTTAGTTTTTATTTTCACATCATGAATACTCCCCAGTAGCCAATATCGGCTCTTATACTGGACAATGCCGATGTGGACCGTTGTAGACTGGCCGTTGTTACGGATCTTGGTCAATCTCATCCAGTGCTGGATAAAATATATTAGAAGTTATTAAATGTTGATGCAGAGTTTTAAAATTAAAGTATAATGTTATAAGAGAGAACGGACTCGTAAAAAATTTGTATGGGGATGGTTTTAACATGTTTATTTAAAAAATAAATAAAAAAATCGTGATTTGGAACGATGATAGAGATTTGGAGATTTGGCTTGGGTTGGCTAATATTCCCAGAATGCCTGTTTCTAATATAGGCCAATACCACTATACTACCTGGGTTAGGATTGTCCATATTTAATGAAGAGTTTATACAAACAAATTCTGACAAAAATTATTCTGTAATTATTGATTGCATTATTATATTTTGCTCTAAGATTGGGCTAATAATTCAGATTCAGAAATATTTGTTCAGCATTAAAAACTTTATTTCTAAACGTACTGTAGGTATTAAGATTGTCTATATTTTATCTCGAGTCCATACAACCAAACGCCCCCACATTACTCTACATTTCCTCAAGCCTGATCTTGTGCCCAGTTACTACTGACAAACACCATGTCGTAACTCACATTGTTTTCTTTCCAGATCGCAAGTTCCTGGTGGCCAACGCCGAAGTCGAGAACTATCCGATCATCTTCTGCAACGATGGCTTCTGCGAGATGGTGGGATGGAGTCGAGCCGAACTGATGCAAAGATCCTGTGTGTGCGAGTTCCTGCATGGGCCACTCACGAGTGCCGTGGCGGTGGCACAGATCAAAGAGTGCCTGGCATCGTGCCACGAGAAGCAGTTGGAGATACTCTACTACAAGAGAGATGGTAAGAATGTTAAGGTTAAGTGCTTACAAAATAAGCACTCTTTGAGGTATGCTTGGTCCTTATAATAGTTATGAATACTTTCAAATGTAACTACCCTCATGTACATTATATGAACCAATCAATATAAATGTACATTATATGAACCAATCAATATAAATGTACATTATATGAACCAATCAATATAAATGTACATTATATGAACCAATCAATATAAAAAATGCATTTATGGTGAATGTAAGGACAAGGCGGGAACCGATCTCAAGGCAAAGTATCCTACATGTTAGGTCTTAACTCTAAAGGTTAGATACAAGCGATCCTAATCTCAAAGGGTAGTTTAACGGTTTTGAAGTGACAATCACATACAGTAAAACCCCGTTAACGCGAAATCGCTTAACATGAAATTTCGCTTAACGCCGAAGTAAAAGCCGTTCTCCGTACTTAAAAACTTAACGTTTATTTTTTTCGTTTGACACGAAATTCGGTTAATGTTAATAATGTCAGTGTCCCCATCGACTTCGATTTAACGAGGGTTTGACTGCATTTATGAGCAAAATTTAGAAGTTGAACGAGTTAAGACTTGTTATTTCTCGAAGAAGCTAGTTGAATTACGAGTCAAGCTAAACGAACATTTGATTATTTACCCACAAATAAAATTTGGTTAATTAAGAACTTTAAGTAATGATAGACTCGTGGATTAATTAGTTTTGTTTGCACTGGCTGTCTATATTTGTCACTATGAAGCGCTTATAATAGAAAGATACGACTCTTAATTTTATAGTACAATAATATTACTCGATCGAAACCTTATCGCGCATACCTCTCTTTCCAATCCCACCACGCCAACCAGAGGACATTAAGTTCCTGACCTGTTTAATATGCAACAGTCACCATTATTCTACACACCAGTATTCGGCGAGGCCAGGACCGAACCCACGTTCTACCGCTCATTAGACCGGTGCCTTCCCCAGGACCATTGGAGACTCTCGTTGACTACATATGTGCATCCGAAAACATATAGCCACGTTGATGTTAAAATGCTAGTAAATCAGGCAATTTATATATAATTTTTTTTTTTAACTGGAATAACATTTGTCAAGTTTTTAATACAATGGTGGCACGTTTGGATTTATGTTTAGTTTCTTAATAAATCATTTCTGATAGTTAATAAATGGACTTAGATGTTTTATAAAGGACCTTTTGTATATAACATTTTAGCTTCATTTTACAAACAACAGCTTTATTTAATGCCCGACGTACTATCCCGATAAGTTGTCTTTAATTTACTTCCCCCATTTAGCTTTTTTTTTACATCATATTTCGATCGTATTCTTCTCCATCAAGTCATTCTAGTCCAATGATTAACAATTTATACATTCAAAATATTCATGAGAATAAGTTTCTATATCTTAATAGAAATAATTTACTTTGGAGTTCTTTTCAAAGAAGCGCCTGGACCATAACATCACCATCAAAAATTAAGCTGGCTATATTCCAAATTAAAGGTTCTCTTAGTAAGAAAATAAAATATTTTCCTCACTGTATCCACCCATTCAATTCCTTTACTTGTTGGGCGCAAAGTAACAGCCCGAGAAAAAGCAAATCTCGGGCTTACCAAAGAACCAGGTTCCGAAAATAAAGTAACTTAACAGCCAGTCCTCTGTAAGGCCCCAACTTCAAGCACCAGGAAAGAAACGAAGATTAACGGCAATAAAACCGGAACAAACCACAACTTTTACGAAATCTTCATCCTAGTTTTTTTTTTTTTTACTTAGTCTCTGTTTCCTGGCAGAGTATCGGGTTTCATAAAAATAGAACGAAACTGTAAATAATGAATCACTCTGGAGGTCTGGATTGATGGTTGGGGTTGAGGAAAATGACCCCAAATCACCTTGGTTCGAGGTTTGGAATAGAGGAGACCCAGTAGGATTCGTCCACAGTTTTATGAGTGTGCTTGCTTTTAAGGTTGGGCGAAACAGATTTTCTCAGTTGTGATGTTCTTATAATCCACTCTGAAAAGGTGAATTCCATTTAGTCGCAACTTCACACACAAAAAAAAGAAATATATATATATATATTTATATATATTTCATACATTCATAGTTTCATTTCGGTTAAAATATATATATATATATATATATATTGGGACAACCTGACTTCAAGAAAGTGGTCTAGAAAAAAATATATATCTGTGTGCAGCGTTTCGGACAATAAAAGTCATTAGAAGTGCTTAATATTTTTGAACTCGCTTTCAAGGCCTTGAAAATACTTGAAAATGCTTAGAGGTGCTTAAAAGTCCTTGAAAATGCTCAAAGGTCTTTAGAAGTCCTTAATTTTTGCGGATGTTGTGTATCTAGCTGCAAAATTTAATAAAATTCAACTCGGATTTGCTATTCTCTCACATATTTATATTACTCATGCACCAATTTGTAACTTTTTTGGTAGAATATACTTTATTAAAAATTTATACATAGACATGATGCCTGAAAACAAATTTTCAAAGGTCCTTAAAAACGTTATTTAGGTCCTTAAAAGTCATTGAAAAGTAAATGATTTTCATTCAGTGATTTGAGTGGGAACCCTGGTGTGGACGTGGACTGTATAATTCTCGAACGAATTGACTTACGATGCTCAAATTTGGTGTACGGCAGTGATTCTCAACCTGTGGGGCGCGCCCCCTAGGGACGCGAGCACACTAGAAGGGAGGCGTGTGAATATCCAAGAGAAAATATTATTAAAAAAATTACTTAACTGACTGAAAGGAAAGCACACATATACATAGAAAACAAAATACATTTCAACATACTTAACAAATAAAGTCAAACAACTTACTGAAACAAAACTTACTTAATCAAAACATACTAAATTAAAAACAAATTTAATAATTATTAGTGACTTCCATGGGCCTGTCTTGCAGAGCAAAGTTTTTCGAAGGAAGGCATTATTAGAAATTGTCACTCTCAGTTATGTTTCTTTATTTAGCAGAGATCTATATTTTGTCATCAAAGAAGCCACAGCAGAAAATCCAGTTTCACAAAGGTTGGATTATGAAAATGGTAATAGAATGCGAAATGCCCTTGTTTTTAGTGCAGAAAAATCATCCTCTACTCCTGCCCAAAATTCAAATAGTGATTTATTACAAAATTATCTTTTGGTTTCGCCACTTGTCGTGAAGTCTATGAATTTTTCTTTCTCATCAATTAAGAGTCCTTCGGGAGTCTTATGAAATGGATCCATAACCCACTCGTAACTTGCTATCAGTTTGTCGTCAGCAAGAAAATAAATACTTTTTAAAATTCTTTGCCAGCAAAGCTAAATGATTTTCAGTGGTTACAAACACAACTTTTACATGTTCTTAGTTAGCCTTGTAAGTTTTAGTATAATCATCTGCATTTGCAAACATTGTTAGGTATTTTTGCTTTAAATTTCTGCTCCACAATTCCAATTTTCTACAAAAAGCATTAACTTTATCACTCGTATCCAACATATGTGTATTTGTTCCTTGGAGTTGAAGTTTCAAGTTATTTAATTTCTCGAATATGTCGACCAAGTAGCTCAATTTCATCACAAATAAAACATCGCAAAAATTCTCGGCTTCCGGTCTGTTTTCTTCTTCTAGGAAAATGACGATTTCTTCTCTTAAGGCTCCTCGATACCGTCCATCTTGAATTTTCCCTCTAATGTTAAGGCAATGGGAAAATATGCAACAAATGCTTGAATTCTGCTAATGAGGTTTTGAGAATATTTCTGCAGGGTTTGTTCAGTTGGACAGATATATCTTTGAGGATTCTTTTAATCGTTTTAGTTTTGTCAAAAATTTTGTTAATTTTTTTTTTAAATAGAAAAAATATAATCCTTTTTACTTTAACTTCATTTTACAGGAAAAGGAATAGGGATATTTAAAAACTGACGACTGAAAAATAAATATTGAACTATTATCTGTTTAGTTCAAGTTTCAAAACTTCATTTTTATTTTTCAAACACTTTGTAAAAATTTCCCCCGTGAAAACCATTTTGTCTCGCAATAAAATAGTAACGCTGAATGTACTGAACCCATGTCTTTACAAAGTGCGGAAAAGATTCTCGATTTCAGGGGTCTCATTTTTATATAATTTACTACGTTTACAAGCGTAGTTAACACAATATTTGGACCAGGACTCATTTCTTTCGAAGCCAAAGTTTTTCTGTGGATCATGCAATGTGTCAGACGCACAGAGGCTATTTTTGTTTTACAAGTGCTTGTATACCCTGGAATCTTCCGGACATGGAACGGGCACCATCGGTGCATATTCCGATGCAATTTTTTCATTCTATGTTTGCCTCGTTCATAAAATCATTTAAAATAGCAAATAATGCGAGCTCTGTTGTTTGGAGTTCTATTGGTTTGCAGAAAAGTAGTTCTACTGCTGACATATTATCACAAAATCGAACATAGGCAATTAAATGAGCATCTTTATTACTATATGTTGCTTCATCAAGCTGTATTGAAAACAATTTGTCACGCAACTTTGAAAAAAGTCGACACTATACATCTTCAGCTATATCACCAATTCGACGAACAACAATATCATTTGAAAGAGGTATGGACTGCAATTGTTTTGAAAAATTATCTCCAAACATAATTTCTACAATCTCAATTGCTGCTGGCAAAATAAGCTCTTCACCAATGGTGTGAGGTTTTTTTACATCTGGCTATTTTATATGAAACTTTGTAAGATGAAATTAAAGCTTTTTTTATTCACAGACAAAGTTTCTTTAAGAAATGATTTTTGCTTTTTCTATGATTTAATTTTAATTCGAAGAATTCTTTGGGTTTGTTGACGTACTCAATATGAAGCGTTTCCAAATGTCGTTTTAGTTTATTAGGTTTCATGCTGTCTGCGGTAAATATTTTTGAGCAAATGATACACACAGGGGCCATTCTTCATTTATTTCATTACTGGTAATCCCAAAATTTAAGTATTCTTGAGAATATTTTCTTGATTTTATTTGCGGAACCACGCTTGTATGTGTACTTGTTGATGCTTGACTATCGTCTAATGGTCGCTTACTTCCGCTTAAAAATTTATCCACGAGTCTGCATAAATCTGCTGCCATGAATATTTAATATGGTGAATTGAAATTAACACGAAAACATATATAACATTCACATTCACGATAGATTCGATAGCGATAGAAGGATCAACTCGAATGAGACTGGCTGGAATTGAAACTTGTGTTATCGAACATTTTCCTTTTTCCTATGAGAAAATATTTGCTCTGCGCATGCTCGAGACGGCATCGGTCATGTTCACCTTCCGCTTGGCAAAATGCCAGATGTGGTTTCTCGCCAACATTGGCTCGCTTTTACTCTTGTTTTGACAGTTAATTAAAAATAATTTAAAAACAGAATCCAAAATACTCAAAATACATTATTGTTGTAAACATTTTATTGTAAGCAGGGGCGCGATGAAAATTATGATTGAAAACTGGGCCGCGAATACTGAAAGGTTGAGAAACGCTGGTGTACGGGTTAGTGGTGGCCAAAAAACGTACCATTAAGTCAAAGTTGGGCATGCGCATAAGGTAGCTGCTAATTGAAGAAATCATGTTTTTCAGAAATTGCTAAGAAATGCTTTTAAAGATTTTGATCAAAATCGTTATGGTAATGCTTCTTAAAGTGCTCTAAATATTCACACCTCCGAAATTCCCGTAAAAATACTACAAAGACTTAAGAAGTTGAAAAACGAACGTCTTCAACACAGAGTTTTCTTCCCTTGAGCATCGCTCTTCAACGACCGTTTTTCTCATCTCCTCTGATTCACTCACAAGAAAAGATAATATAAGAATTATCGAAAAGTATGTCACTAAATTTCCGAATTTGGTTAATTTTTTTAAGGTACATCCCTAGTTTTCAATAAAGTATCCTTTTACAGGTTTTACACAAATTAGATGTACAATGTAGTTCCAAATTGATCAGTATAACTCTTAATAACTATGGATAATAAACATTTATTTTTGCATATAGAATGGCATCGTAAACGTAAATTAGTTGGGGAAAAACAATGGTTTATAATGCCTAGGTATTAAGAGTTAAACAGATCTATTTGAACTCCATTGTCCAAGTAATTTGTGTACACCTGCATCTTGTCAAAATGGGTTTTGTACATGGTTAAAAATCTCTCTCTCTTTAAATTGGTTTTATCAATACCACTTTTAGCATAATCGAGAACCAGTATTCACCTTGGCGAGGAACAATCTACTTATTAACATGTTTAATGCATTACAAACTAATACGAGTTATTTCCTCTTAATTAAAGAAAAATAAAACAAAATTTCTCTTGATTAATATATTTATATAACACTTCAAAAATTAATCAATTTTAAAAGAAAATACTAATACTTAGAGTGCATCCAATAAAATGAATCTTCTATTATTGAATTTTTTTTATCACTAACCTAGAAGTTTGACTTCAAAACTTATGAATAACATGAGAAACAAAATAGGATTGAATCCCAAACATTTATTATTCGGAAAAACATAAGTTAATTTTAACAAACATTATTTCGATCAAAGAGGTATATGACACTAGTAGGTTTATGATGATGTAATTTTCATGTCACCAATATTGAGAATTTGTTTTTGTTTACCGTCGTGTGATTCACTGACTGGTAAATATTAATCGCAGATGATTTTGAATGCAAACGGTAAAGCAGAGTAGATGGTTTTATGGAACTAAAAATTTAGAACACAGCACGGAGTCAGATTAGAAGAAAAAGGTGATCGTACGCAGCGGTTTTTTAAAATGAACATGCGTCACGTTTTATAAGTAAGTTGAAAACAAATTTGTACATTACTATCAATTTAAGTCTATTAATTGACTAACACTTTAATAAATTTAGTATTTGTCTATCATATACTATGGTCTGCTTATAATAATATATTATCATGTAGGTGTAAATTAATGATGTATGTACGTTATTGATTATATTTTTAATTTCATATGCCCATTACACTGGAATGTTTTATGTACAATTATGGCTACGTCTTTTAACTAAAGCTGTTGTTTTATTAAAGCATCATAAGTGAACCTTAACATAACGCCAAACAAAGTGGCAATTTTCGTGTGGTTATAGCTGTATAAATATTTTGTTGGTGAATTGAGTATTTAGCACTTTAGATAAGGCTTTATGACTTCTATTCAGACAATACAAAAGGTCCTGAGAGGAGAGACAATGAATTAACACGATGGTAATCTTGGAAATGAAAAGCAACAAAATATATTGTTTTTATAGTTCTTCTAATTTATGAGAGGTGTCTTGGCCGAAGACGTCAGGATTTCTTAGTACAGTTTCTTTTTTCTGTTCTACTGTACCTGCTAAAGGCGGATTTACACGACAGTCGTGCCGCTGTCGGTGGTCACAGGAGAGCGTACTTGATCGGATGAAATTGCACTTGTTAGGATGAAGGGAGTCACTGACTCCAGTAAATAAAAAATGTCTCATCTAATGAAGTCAGTAGCCATGTGACGTCACTAGATGTCACAGACTGGTAATCTCAACTGGTACTCCGACTGGTTGCATGTAAATGAGCCTTAAAGAATTTTACCACTCGGCGCACCAGCTGAGATCACCAGTTATAGGGCCTCCATTAGATGAAATATTTCTGCTTACTGCCGCGTCATTTCCCATCATCCAACCACTTGCACTCTTCCGTAACCACTGACCGACGGTGTGACATTTGCTGAATTATTCCATCTATTGGCGTCATGTAAACGCAAAGTTAGCATTCCGATCAACGCATGACAGTGACCTTCCAACCCAACTTATCGGTTGGCGTTCCTACCACTGGCAACAAAAGCTGCCAGCAACTATAGCAAACCGGACATATAACGAGCATTACGCCATGTTTCGGTGCAGCGGTTGATGACAGTTGACGCGCTTGCATATAGAAAATGCTGAACTAATGGAATTACCTGTTAGTGTCACGCCAGTTGACGCGCTGGTATATAGAAAATGTTGAACTACTGGAATTACCAGTTATTGTCACGCCAGTGAGAAACTGAACTCCCCATTAACTGGCAAGAAGTGTTTAAAAGTTGCTAGTTTTTAAAATCTAGTAACTGGAGACCACAAATTGTAATTGCAGAATGTAAATTAACTTTGAGGGCATTCCAGTGTAGAAAAATAAAGTAATAAATTCATTTTTGCTTGGAAAGGAAAAGAAGTTATCTTTCAAATGTATTAGCTTATAAGTAACTGGTGCTTTTACTGTCACAACACTGAAAGAATGTTACTGGTCGCTCTTCATACCCTCAAAAGTAGTGACCGAGCTATTTTCCATTTTTCCATCCTTTAATGAGAAGATTCTATAATTTCCTCAAAAAGTAGTTCAGTGATTATATTTCTTTACATTGCATGACAACAAAATAAAAAAAAAATTGGCGCATTTCTGAATATGTTTTCAAATATTAATGATCTCTATTTTTCATAACGATTTTCCCATGGCTTTTATCAACCATTCTTTTGGATTGGAGTAAATTGCTGTAGATATTTCTCTATGTCTACATGTTTGTTTATAGAAATGATCATAAACATTTCTTTTTCTGAGTTATTAAAATACAATAGTTATTTTGTGCTTTAAGTAACCTAAATTCTGTGCATATATACCAGTATATTCTTGCTAAAGTTACCAAAAAATACAAATCTAACTCGCATTGAATACTAAATAAGGAAGTTAGAAAATTTGTTTTTTAAAATTCCTTAACTGTAACACGCACTCATTAAGAAAAACGATTTACTTAACATTTGTCAACATTCCACTTTTGAAGTATGCTGAGAGATTCTTCCTTTTAAAAAAATATCTGTTGTTGTATTATTTTTCTTTTTAACCCACAGACAGTCATGGAAGAGTGCCAGGGGTTTGTTGTGCTTCTGTTAATGAGGATATTTGCAAATGCCATTCCGAATTTTCTTCTTCCATTGATGCTTTCGCCATTTTTTTTTTATTTTTTTTTGCCTGACGCAAACTAAACGTCTTCACCATTTATAACTATTGAAGGAAATAGAGTGAAATAAATTTAATAGGTATTCTTTTATTTGCGGAATCTGGAAGTTTGAAAAAGAAACACATTTGGTTCTTAGCCTTGTCGATTCTTTTGTGTTAAACAGAAAAATCAACTTTCTCAAAAAGAAAGTCTTCGAATGGAGTGAAAGTAAACACAATTTTCTCAATGAAGAAAATTGTTATTTCGCTATTATTTACTTGGCATCGTTGACTGATAATTTACGTGAAAGTATATATTTCTTTTGTTGAAGCTTGGGTGCTTTGCTGCTTATTGCATTAGACTGAATTATTTGAGCTCATTGAATTAAAGCCAATCGTTATTTTTTTTTCTGTTTTTTCTAGATATTTGAGTTAACAATTTTAAGCTGTTTAAACATATTGCCAACATGAGAAACTAAAAACTTGTTTAAATAAGGATTTACTTATTTGTTATTATCCTAACTAAGGCACTCTACAAAACAGTTAAGTTCCTACCAAATTGTAGAGCGAATTTACTACTATTTTTGTCTCTATTATAAGAATAGCAAATGTTTAAAATGTTTGATAATGAATGAGAATATTTTTTTATTAATAACAGTTACATAGAGGTCTGAAATATCGATTATATCGCTGCGTAGAAAAAATATCTATGGAATATCAATATATCGATACATGATTTTTTTTTTTTTTTAAATTTGATTTTCAATTTTGCCAGAAACGAAGTTTTTCGGGGCAAATTTCAACTTTTCATGAATTCATGTCAAAATTGTTTTGATAAATAAATTATAAAAATTGTTTTTATAAATAAATTATAAAAATTGTTTTTATAAATAAATTATAAAAATTGTTTTTATAAATAAATTATATTATCAATCAGAATAAATAAAATACATTTGGATGTCAATGCATAAATCCACATTTATTTTTAAAGAAGAAATTTTGAAAAGTAGTTTACCGCATATTTTGCTGATAGAGATGTCTTTAATATTTAAAATTAGATGCAAATTCCAGGCACACGTTGGCAACAGAAACGGCGCTAGGTTAATGACTACTAATAAATGATCTTATCTTTCCATTACATTATGTTTTCTTTTGGGTTAGAGTGACTTTTGTCTCTCAGCCAAGTCCAAACTTTATTTTTGAAGTTTTTGAAAAGGGAATAAAGAAAATCGAAAGAAAAAAAAAAGAAAAAAGAAAATATGTAACTACAAAACGAGTATCGAAAAACTAAAAATGTTTGAAAATATCGATATATCAGAGACTTGTATCGATATTTTTAGTATTGATATTGAAAAAAAATATCGATTTAAATATCGTTGTATCGATATATTGCTTACCTCTACAGTTACAGCATAGCTCATTAAAATGGTTGTAATATTTGAACACATAAAAATATGTTTGTGCAATCATAATTTAAAATTATTTATTACTTAAGGAAAAATGAATAAATTATTAATTCCTATAATTTTTATTTTTCTAATATAATTAAGTTCTTTTGTTGTATAAATAAATAAGGTGAAGTACATAAATTGCATTGAGCAAATTTTTTAATTCTGCATCCCCCTCCTTCGCAATTACCCTAAAAATTGACAATTTATTTATTTATTTATTTATTTATTTATTCACTTACTCACTCACTCATTTATTTATTACTTACATTTTGTTTTATTTCTTAGAATAAATATATAAGAGTTAGTTATTTTTAAATAGAAAAAACCCCGGAATATTTATTTTTGGTATAAGGAACTCTACCTAAACACAATTGAAAGAATTATTTCTGAATCAAAATTTCGCAAATTTAAAATTGACAATCCCCAAAGGCATCTAAGTTTATAATGTTTTCTATCTCACAATGAGTTATTCTCACTTCAACAATTTAACTTACGAGTGCGACGATAAGACGATAAAGAAGTTGTTAAAATATACTTCAAAGCTACTAGTTTACTAAAGTACCAAGATCAAAGCGTGTTGTTTCTGACACTCAAAGGTAGAATTTAGATACGTCTTAAAAGTCCTTTGACTCTAACAGTGTAGCATTAAAAGTTTAAAGTTGAATCTAGGAAACAAAAGTTTAAGATTGTTTATTTATTCGTATTTTACTGAATAGGGTAAGGTGGAGCAAAATGGGCAGTCAAAATATATTGCTTAAAATATTAGAAGTTTCTAATATATTCATAGTTTTTAAAATTGTATGTGGTAGTATGATGCCTAAACATTATTTCCCCACTTTATTTTAGCTTAAATAATTTGTTTTATATGAATGCCAAGTCTATGATGCCAACAGGAAAAATACTTTTGAACAGCTTCATGCCATATGTTGTCTACTTAAAACTTCTGTCTGCACTTCGGAATTTTTAATAAAATTACATTCTAGTGACTTGAATGTGTATATTGAGCATTTTTATTGCTTATTCAATTTGTAGATAAAATGAGTTTTTTGTTTATTTATTTGAAATCCAAATTTTGTGATTGGGGTAAAATGGGTATAGTGTGAGGCTTAACATATGTATTAGGTATTTTTAAGGTGTTCACATAAAGTTTTTCTGAGAAATGTCTTATTTCTTAAAAATTAGAATAAAAATATGTTTTAAAGTACCACATTAAAATACTTTTGTGATATTTAAAGCTTTTAAAAAATTAAAATGGGTAGTTAAAAATCCTTCGTGAAAGAGATCAGGAATCTCTCAATAGTAAACATATACCTATAAATTTTTTTCTCACAAACATATTTATGTTACTTAATAATTAAAAATTATGTATTCTTATTCCCAAGATGTGCAATGTAAAGAAAAACCAAAATAAATATTGTACTGTTAAACATTTATATAAAAATTTTAGCTAACCATTAAAAAACGGTCATTTTTATACCCATTTTACCCCACCCTACCCTAGAATATTTATATAGCTACCAGCTAATTTATTTATCGGAAAATTTGTTTAATATGATTCTTTATGAATTTAGGGAATGTTTTCTTTTATTATTGTTAATTTCAATTGCTTTTAATGTACAAAAAAATCAGTTTCCATTTTAAGTTCCTCATATTATCTTCCCTTAGATGTTATCAAAAGAATTAAAAGTGTTATTGCTCTTAAAAGTAAATAAATTATATAATATTGCTAGTTCAACATTATTTATGGTAAGTGTCTGAAATGAAGCATATAGAGCGAATTTCAATTATGACGTTGACTAGGATAATTTTTTAAAGTTTATAAAATGCTTACAGCAAAATATTTTCAAAACGTTTTTTTTTTTTTTTTTTTTTCATTGACATACAATGTCAATTGGCAATCAACAATGTTTTCACAGCCCATTGTAAACTTTGAACTATCCGTTTTTAACTATAGATATTTTCTCTATATATATAACAAACTAAAAATGGTATTTTTGTAAATATTTTTTAATTACTTAAGATTATCATAATTAGAGGGCATGCTTCACTATTAAAAAAAATATAGTTTTAAATTTTAAAAATGTTGGTTATTAGTATATATTGAATTGAAAAGCATTGCAATTAATCTCGTACATCTAAGGAGTAAATTTAAGTAGTTAACAATAAACATTAAAATTTTAATAAAGTGACCAACTAAACATTGTCTGAAATATGTTTCAAACTATTCCTCTAACGGAGTAAAATGAAACTTACCAACATTAAGTAATACAAAATTTAAAAGTCGTTACACGTATAAATATAAGTTAATTAAAATTTCAAAACAAAAAATGTATATTCATATGACTATAAATCTATATTTAGACTTTTGGTATAATTCATATAAAAAAAAAAAAATCGGAATTTTTCAAATTAATTTCGATAAATGAATTTTGTATTTAAAAGAAATAACTGCATGTTTGATTTGTAAAATGCTACAGAAACAAGTTCCTATGACCCTAATATTACCCTCCATTACTTTTCAATACATGAAAATTTGTCCTTTCATCTTGAATAAAATTGATGGCTTGAACTGAAGAGCAGCTGGTATCCTAACGGCATTATAATTGGCGATTATTTCCAAGACTTAAGAATTTAAGTTCTCCCAACCTTAGAATAACTTTGATACTGCGATAATGTAAGTAATCTTTTTGATCCCATTTGAGAAAAAGAATCAATTTCTCACAAAAGGGATCCATAAAATCCTTAAATTACTAAGAACTTTCGATAAGAATTAATCAACGTTACTCGGCGAAGTCGTTTGTAAATTTGGGAAATTATTATGGATTTTTTATTTTTACGGTTAGAGTGGATTTGAAATTCATAGGCTGGCTATAATATATGGCAGACGATAAATCTTTAAAATAGTGAAAAAGTTATTATATCAATGCCACGAATAAATGTTAAAAGTAGTTGACATAATTTACTTCTGCAATAAAAACTATGTTTTATTTAAAAAGTGTTTAAAATTTGTATGGAGCAAATTTTTGAATGTTGTTTAAATACATTGTATTATTTAAAATTAGTGTTTTTTTTAAAGAATGCATTTGCTTAACCTTAAACAACTAGAAATTAATTTAGTTTAAAAAAAAATGCATCTGAAAATTTGAGTAAAAAATATATTACATCAAGAAAAATCTTTTTTATCCAATATATTTATTGCACTTAAAAAGTTAAAAATAATTTAAAGAATAATCATGAGACAGAAAAAAAAATAAAAGAGACGTTTAAATCTTTTAAAATAAGGTACTTGCCTACGTTTTTTTTTTTTTTTTTTTTTTTTTTAAACTTTATGCAGGAATATTTTAAGTGCCTTTTTATATTTATCACTACTATAGATTAGTAATACAGTAAACAAAATTTAAATTTATTATTATTATTTTTCAAAAATTGCAATTGTGCATCTAATTTTGATGAATATTTTAAAAGCTTAAAATAAGATAAATTAAAACTATTGAGTTTTTTGGAAAATAAATTATTGTATATAAATAAACTACATGCTTATATCTAGGGAATATACTACATTAAGAAAAATATATTCATTAAAACTTTTTTTATGGATAGTCGAAAAATAAGATTAATACATTTTTTAATAATTTCACCTTGTTTATATTCAAACTAAATGTGGTATTTCATAAAATAACCATCCAATCTCAATTTCTATAGCAGATGCCCTAGAAAACAATCAACAAGAAGAGTACAAATTTTTTATAATGATTTATTAATAATTTTTTGAGTTATGACATTTCAAATTAGCAATATTTGTGTGAAAATCAATTCCGAGAAATTCCAATGCATTTAAACTTTAAAACACTCAATTTCTACATAAACCATTTTACTTAAATACTTAAAATACACCTTCTTCTTTTTCAATTTTTTTATTTATTGAAAAGAAGAAAATATTAATATTTAAAAGGAAATCACTTTTAATCGGCAACTTTTGTTTTTGGTATGCTATTTCCGGTCATTTCCTGTTATAATTTACAGTTTTAGATCAGTTTCAAAGTTTCATAACTTTTGTTCAAATCAACGCACAGTTAAAAAGAAGACAGTTTTAGAAATTTAAAGATTTGGGTTAAAATATTCTGGAATAATATTTTTTTCGGTCAAATTTCATCAAAATCGACCTTTTCAACATAGGCAAGTACCATTAAGATAAATTCGAAATATAATGAAGAAAGTAAAATTTGAACTCATATTTAAAGGCTCAATAGTTGTATACCTTTGAATTACCAAATATATATGCTGACCATTATAGTTACATTACATTTCATCCACATCCTAACCCTCTTTTCACGTGCTACATTTTATGTGATAAATATCCTAGAAATAAAATACAGTTATTCATCTGAAAAAGAAAGATAAAAAACATATTTACCACATTCACTGAGAAAAGAAAATTTTAAAATACCTATCGATTCCTATTTTTACGATTCCCTACCGACAAATGGAATATTTTCAATTCATGGATACTAAATATAACATGGAATAAAATAAAATTCAATTCTTCTGGAATCTATTTCTACAATGCTTTCCGATAAGGTGATTTTCGAAATTTATCAAGTATTTTTCATCGATAACAATGCATTCTTGAATTCCTTTGGCAAATAGTTCGTGGAGAGTTCTCTATTTGGAAGCTTTAGACATTTTACTGGGACTGTTCCTGTTATCGACAACCAAGTTTTGTCCTTTTTTGTACAGAGCTGTTTAAAATTTATTTCTTTGAAGTGAATTCAAAGGGCTCATAGGGACATTTTTTTCCCCTCCAAAGTTCATATATAAATATCCGTACATTTAAAGCCGCTTGTTTAATGCGTTTTCTTATCTTGGATGATATAAAAAGGTAAACTTCATTGGGGGTGGGGGAATAAAATAGTTGTTTATTTCACAATTTAAAAATATTTTAGAATTCTTCAATTCCAAAGAGAACATACAATAATGTATGTTCGATTTACTCTTGAACTATTCGAATAAAATATTTTACCTTTTATTAAAAAATTGTTTTAAGAAATTATACCACTATAATCAATATATTGTTTATATTGTAAAAAAAAATAAAACAACCATCCTAAGGCTATGTAAAAGCAAACATTTACATAGCCTTAGAATTTTACTACTATTCCCAAAGCAAATGCCGCTTACCTTTGCAAGCACTTTTAGAAGTCGTTTCTTCTGAATCATTCAGAATACTCGCAGCAATCTATATGTTGTTATAACGTTTAGACTCCTAGTATTGTTTCTATCCCATGAATATATCGAGACAAGTATAGCCACAAAATCATTCAGACAGACACTTAATCAGTCACAGTCTCTAAGATGTGTATTCGTATGCCCAGAGACACGAACCAACAGTCGGGAACATTAGACTAACAGAGAGAGAAACAGACACTCGTCTAAGTGATTCATTCAGATGGATATTACTTAAGGCACCCATCCACATACTGACCTGGTGATATTTGATCTGAAGTTTTTATCAAACCTGGTTAAATGGGACTCAGTAAACTGTATAATTTAGTTTTGAAAAATTGCGAAATGCGACAAAAAAAGTTTGTGGAACATCGCACAACTTTCAATTAGTCTATATATTATTGTTCATTGCAGTGAAATGCAACATTGTGTTACTTACCATTTTCTTATTTTCACTCATTTAAATAAAAATGAAGAGTTTGGCTATATTTTTGGTAATATTTTTTACACGAGGGGAAAAAAGAAGGAAAAAAAAAAAAAAACACGCCAAAATGACAAATTTGGTGGTTTTATTCGATAGATATTACATTGTCCTTGCTTGTGATTGAAGCGTAAATAAATCAATCGTTGATAGATGATGCTCAAGGACAGAGTGCTCTGTGTTAAAGGCACTCGTTTTTAATTTATGCTTTTATCGCATTTTTATGAGAATTTCGGAGGTGGAAATGTTTAGAACACTTTCAGAGGCATTACCACAGCGATTTTGAACAAAATCATTAGAACCGTTTTTTGGCAATTACTGAAAAACATGATTTTTTCAATGGCAGCTACCTTATTCGCATGCGCGATTTTGACGAAAACCTTAATGGTAGGTCTCATGACTACCACCTACCAGCACACCAAATTTAAACATCGTAGATCAATTTGTTCGGGAGTTAGGCTAACCACAGACACATAGACAGACATTTTTTCTAGATAAAGTTTTCGAAATCAATACGTTCGAAAACGTGGAGAAATGCAAAAAAAAAAAAAAAAAAAAAAAAAAAAAAAAAAATGACTTTTTTTGACTGAATACTATACTTTCATTACCCTATGTATACATATGAGTGATTGAAAGTAAAAATATATAATTTATACTATACAATTCACAAGTCAGAAAATTATTTTTAGATTACTTACGAAAAAATTTGTATAAAATTTTAGTTTCTATCAACAATATTGTTAACTGAACTTTGATACTATACTTAATGTTCAAAAATGCATTTGCGTTCAATTTTTTTTTTTCAGTTATTTTGGTTCAATCTTATATATTAAATTATGAAAAAATAATTGTTTAATACTTGGTTACTTTTTATTTTGATTTGTATAATAACTGACTTTACTAGACAAATAGAAGCACAAGGCCTTTGTATAAGTTATTCATTACATTAATGTTGTATAGAAGCTCAAACCAGGCTCAGATTGGTTCAAAATTTCCAAAGCTATGACCTATGAGCATACATACGTTTACTTTCTTTTTCCAATTTTAGCCTCTTAATAAAATAAATAGAAATAAAATATATTTCCTTTTCTTAATTAACTTGTAACTCCTGTGACAAAATTTAGCCTTCGATCATTGCTGGAAGTATAAAATTTAGTGATGTTTGTAGCAGTATATCACAGTGACAGCCAAACTTTCACTTTTAAAAGTACTATATTTATCTAACAATAAATTATTATATCATCTAATATTACATTATTTTTATTAATATTTAATTATTATATTATCTAATATTAAATTATTATTTTTCTTAATAGTTTTAGTAAATTATTATCAACTATTAAAATTATTATCAATTATTAAAATTATTATTATTTAAACCATTGAAATAAAATTACGATTCTATGTACTACAGTACATTAAAAGCGACAAACATGTTTAAAAAAATTCATCTATAATTATTTGAGTGTACACTCTATTTAAAAATATGCGTAAAATCAACTGAATTATTGAAAAGAATTCAAAAATTCAGCTATTTACATTTTCTTTTCAAGTGATTCCTTTTTATAAACTATTTCCTATGTCTCCTATCACTTACCAACCCCCCCCCCCCTTTTTTTTTGTCCTCAAAACAGCACCTCTAAATAACCACGTCATCTTTTCGATTGGAAACTCTAATAAAACACAGTAAAGAACACTTACTTTCCGGAGAATTTAACCGCGAACAACACGTAGAAACTTGGATACTGCGACTGCAAAAATGATGCTAACCAGAAACTAACTTCTGTAAATATTTAGTAGACGCCATTAAGGCTATAAACTAATATTTTATAGAATTGAATTACGTGCCTCTTCCTTTCAGCGTTTAGAAAAAGCGCATTAGGGTATTTTTTCGAAAGTCTTAATTAGAAAAATGTCAGTCTGGAATGTCCATTATCTTCTTAAGTTGGAGCCAGAAGGTAACCCAGTAAGTACTTCCGGGGGTTACCCTGATTTCCTTACTATTAGCCATTACGGAACAATTATATTAGTGGCGTAGTTTGGCGAGAAAAATCGATGACAGTAACTTATTTTTTTAATGTTTTCCTAATATGCATTCTTAATTAAATATATACACTTAGTAAATCTTCTTAATAAGGATATTAGTTGGATGTAAGGAATTTATCACATTGTTATTTGATACGATTGTAGTAAAATTAGGTTAAGTAGGAAGATTTTGCGACTTCATAGAATTATTAATTGACATTAAAAGAGTGAAAGTAAATTATTGTGCGTTGACATTTTCGAAAAGTTTTCGAAGTGGAGTCATTAAAATACTCAAAAATATTTGTTCTTAGGTATTTATGATTTTTAATATCTATATTTAAAAAATTATTCTTTTAAAGATATTTTAAAATGGTTTCAGAAGTCAAATTTTTTCTATTTATGATTTTATTATAACATTACTGATGTTTTTGCTGTAAATAAATATGATTATTATAACATTAATAATAATTATTATAACATTCTAGAGTAGTTAATATGGTATGTAATTAAACGTTGAAGTTTGTTTATGACTTCATTTGTTTCATGATCGGGGATTTGATTTAGTTATTCTTGGTAAGTCGTATAGTTTACTTTGTGTAATATCTAGTTATTTCTAATCAGGCATAACTACATCAATAACCAAACTATTTATTATTTATTAATAAATATATATATATTTTTAATTTAGGGTATAAATAACGGAACATTTTATAAAAAATAATAAATTGATAAATTATTAAGCAATAATAATGGACAATTCCCGCATTTTTTTTATTAAATCCTAAATGTTTTAAAAAGGCTATAAACAGAAAAATTTCTGCTCAATGCGCTTTTTATTTGAATTTGCAATCAAAGTTCCCCTGTTAGACGTTGGCGAGAAAACGATTCAATCGGCTAAAATTGAATGTGACATCAAGGATTCCCTAACATCTTGGCTTGAAATGCTGCAGCGGAAACCAGTTTTGCAAGTTTCTCGCAAATCGCGGCAACCTGTACGGGATATGGCAATGGTCTACCAAAGCCAACTATTTCAACGCCAACTATTTGTTAGAAACCTCACGATAACCATAGAAACGGAAGGAAGCTTTGACGTCACAGTGTTTGATCGGACTGGTTTTGGCTCTGTTTTCGGGCATTTTCCTTTTTTAATACTTAAATAACTAACTTTTTTAAAGAAGTTTTGTTTAAATATTTGGAATCAGAAAGATATTCTTCATAAATATAAACTAATTTCACTCGTTTTAAAAAAAAATGCAGGAATTGCCCATTGACAAATAGATAATTTAACAAAGTAATAAACCAGCTACTACCATAAGTTCAAACTTTCATAAATATATTACCTACTAAAATAGGTTATCTATATAATTTTTTTTATACTTCTTAAGTTTAGCGGAATACTTTGACTGAGCTAATAGTATTACTAAACTTTAAACGTTAAAGTTTTATAAGGTATGCTAGACATTTTCTCTTTCATTGATGGTCCAAGAGTACTGAAGCTGGACAATCCATCCATTTATAGTAGATTACTCATTTGTCATTTCTTTTTGAAAAATATGAAATAAAAGCTGTAATGGGAATACTTTTATTTATAAGACCATTCCATGTCCATTAAAATGCCAGGCAGACTATTAAAAATGGAGTTGTGCTATTAAAGTAGTTTTTTTTTTTTTTCCTTCTTTGTTTTGTTAAAGAGAACTTTGACAACATCGTAAATTTTAAAAGTGTTATTGAAAGATAAATTTAAACTATATTTATGCTTTAGATAAACATTTGTTAATGTACATTTAAGTGAAACTCTCATTATCATTCTTACGTTCATTACTAGTAAACTCTGTTGGTATTAAAATACTAATAATTCAACTCTCTCTCTGAATTTTTCAATTTTCATCGAAATAAACCAATTTTTGTTTTTGTTCTCCAATGTACTTTAAATGAAGAATTTTTACGTAAGTTATGTTAAAAAAAAAAAAAAAAAAAAACTACAATATTGTAGTTGCTTTTGTTTTTAAGTTTAAAATATTATGCATTTGTATAATTTAATTAAAAAATATTCGGAATTCCTAACGTAGCTTGATTACAGATTTCTTTCTCCAATGGTTATTGAATAAAAGCAATTATAGAAAGCGCAAACCGTTTGAAAATTTCACTATATTATATAGGAACAGAGAAGTTGGAGATCGTATTTAAACAAATTGTAGTTTATATTTTTTACTTGATGGTCGAGTATTTTCAACAAATAAATAGATATATTTTTTCCTCATCTCAACCAGAAGGTAAAATATTGGAGTCCGAATAACGCCTGTTTTTGCTGAACTGTATCCATAAAAATGGATCAATTTTCAATGTGGTATCGGATATTTTCAAACAAATTAATAAAAGTTTTTTGTTATTTTAAATTAAATAAATTTAAGTACAATTGAAAACATACAGGTAGTGAGTCAGATGTATCCTAATTAAAATTACAACTTTAAAAAGGTTTCAAAATTGAATTGAGTTTAATCAAGTTATTCACTAAAAAGAATCGATTAATAATGAAACATTTTATGATTTATACGTTATATTTTTCCTTTCACTGAGGGAACATTTACTGGATTTATCAGAAAACGAGATAACTAAAGATCAATTTGTCTTATTTTCTAAACTGGATTAATTATTACTCAACTCCTAATACCACTAGAAGGCTTAGTACAATTTACAGGAGAATAAAGGCCAAGTTGTAAGAAGAAGGCTATTAAAATGCATAATTTAGGAGGCTTACCTATGCTAAGTCACAAGGAATAGTTAGTTAGAATTTAAGGCTAGGTATAGGAAAACTGTTTTAATTTCAAAGTACAAGCAATATTTAATAAAGTAATACATAGAGGTTCATGCTAAACAACTAGGACTACTAGAGTGAATATAAAATTCACATCACAAATAATTCTCATGTATCTTTCCTTTTTCTCAGAAAAAATAACATTTCAGTAGTATTGACATCCACCCCTTGAAATTTATTGAATTGGTAAATTTACCGTTCTATTCCAACAGAAATCTTTCATTGTAAATTTATACGCATGATTTCTTAGTTAATAGTACACATAAATACAATTTTAATAACAAATAAATACAAAAGTTCAAAGTATATATATAAAAAAAAAATTAAATTAAGCTTTTACACTATATTAATGTTGTGAGAAGCTCATACTTATAAAAAGGCTCTATCCATCAAACCGTCTAGGCTAAACAATCTCTGACCTATAAAATACTACAGACAAGTACGGTATATGAAAGAAAGGTCTCATAAAGAGGTTTAACTGAGTTCCCACATTAAAATTCAACGGGAAGTAGCGATCGGAAGAGCTGGAATTAAAAATCGGAAGTCAATTTACAATTGCTTAAGCCTAAACTATAATTGCTACAGGCACTGTTAGAAGTGTGGGTAGACGCGAAATGACGATTTTCCCCACTTTTCAAGAAAATAAATATGAGCCCCCCTCCCCCACTTCTAAATTCACAGAAATCCATCCCTCCACTTTTAAAAAAAGTCTAAAAACTACTAAAGAAAAATAACACACACACATATATATATTGTTGCGTGGATGGGTTCGAAAGATTTGAAGCCAAAGCAGATCAAAACTTGCAGATATTTATTCCAATATCACTCTTTACAGATTCTCTTATAACTCCAGAACTTCTCGTTCTAGTAGACTCAATACAGCTCTATACACAACAATAGAGCACACACAGCAGTTAAACTTGACGCACAACTGCAAAATCACCGCAAAAGACAATGCAATACAGTTCGCTTTCGGAACTCTCTGAATGCTAGCTGACAGACAACCAAGTCAGTAACTCCACTCAGTGAGTATGTCAACTAACTCAGCAATTTCAGTCAATCAACTAACAGACTCAACTATCTGACTCAATTCACGGCCGGCCTTATATAAGAGTCAAACCTTCTTGAAACTTCTAGAGGTAGACATTTGGAGAACTTTCCAGATCGTAGTCGAAAAGTCCCATACATGTACATGGGGACCGAAATTGTCGCCAAGTGGTCGCCTAGTTTGGCGACATTTGGAGATTTCTCGCCAAATTGGGCGACAAAAATTAGTCGCCAAAACCGTCACCAACTTTGCTCTATCTCGCCAATTTGGCGAGATTGACATTACCATAATGTTAAATGCCCTGCTCCTTGTAAAACTCGCTTTCCAGCGTTATCTCTGTAAAACTCGTTATCAAGCATTAAGACACACATTGCAGGAAAGCAAACCCTTGCACTGCCTTATGCGAAATGTACAGAAATTTATCTTTTTACATAATTAATGCTACGAAATATTTACAAATATACAGAAATTCGTAACAATATATATATATATATATATATATATATATATATATATATATATATATATATATATATATATATATATATATATATATATATATATATATATATATATATATATATATATATATATATATATATATATATATATATATATATATATATATATATATATATATATATATATATATATATATATATATATATATATATATATATAATATATATATATATATATAAAATATATATATATATAATATATATATATATATATATATATATATATATATATATATATATATATATATATATATATATATATATATATATATATATATATATATATATATATATATATATATATATATATATATATATATATATATATATATATATATATATATATATATATATATATATACATATATATATATATATACATATATATATACATATATATATACATATATATATATATATATATATATATATATATATATATATATATATATATATATATATATATATATATATATATATATATATATATATATATATATATATATATATATATATATATATATATATATATATATATATATATATATATATATATATATATATATATATATATATATATATATATATATATATATATATATATATATATATATATATATATATATATATATATATATATATATATATATATTATTGTATATATATATATATATATATATATATATATATATATATATATATATATATATATATATATTATTGTATATATATATATATATATATATATATTATTGTATATATATATATATATATATATATATAATACAGAAAATTGTAAAATCAAATTTCGCGGTATGGACTTTTTTTTTTACATAATTGTAATTTGTCCAGATTAGTACGTGTTTACTATGTAGAGCAGAGTTCTTCACTTCGTGCCAAAGAAACTAAATGAAGAAGCTTTCAGCAAGATGATTTTCATCAAGAATAAATACAGGAATAACTAAACAGAATCTCATTTGGACAATTTATTAAGATTGGCTGTAACAAATACTGCTGCAGACATCGACTCTAGCATAAAATAAACTGAACCGATTTCGACCGCCATCGTCTCGTAATTCATATCGACTAAAAAAGAGTAATCTGGAAGTGCAGTTTAAATAATTTTATTAAAAGTTAGATCTAGTCCCATTGTCAAATTGGAAAAAAAGCTTCAGTTCTTTCGTAGACTTAAATTTACTAATATTGAATTTTTTTTTTAATCATTTGAATCAAAGAATTTAATCAAAAGAAAAAAGGAATAAAATATTAATTGTGATTAATATTTTTTTCTTAGAAATGTTATATATTGTTAAATCGATAATAATCAAATATACATATATTGGTGTATCCGGTCCGCGACACGCTCCAACATAAGTCCCGCCTCGAAAAGTAAGTGGCGAACGCTGATCTAGTCCATGTTAAAAAAGCTTTTTTTATGTACCTTTTTCTCAGAAACTAGTCATAGCATTGGTTTAAAATTTTGTACAGCCAATATTAAAACATCTCTATATATATGGACATATACTATTGTAAAAATAAAATTTCGTTTAAAATTTATGATGTTTTGAAAATTTTTTATAAAATTTTCAAATAAAAAACATGGTTAGGAATTTGTTTAAAAAATCTAATCAACATTTCAGTTAAAACATGTGTCTGTAAGTCTTAAATTACAATATGTACCAGGAAAAAAAAATTCATAGCAAAAATTGAGTACATACTGAGAAAAAGGTGCAAAACAGCATTTTGAGAAAACAGTGTTTAAAGTACAAAGCAGATGGGTTTTTTCAGTGAAGTTATTTTTTCGAATTGCATTTAAAAATACTTCGGTTGAGAGCATTTCCGACCAAATTAAATCCTTTTGTAGATAACATTTCAAACATTATGATGCGTTAAAAATTTCAAAATGGATTCGGAGAAAAGATTTTGTCTTCCGATCCCCGCTTAATAATAAAAGTTCCGAAAATACGAACATTTTCTACCTAGCTACTTTTAGTTTTTAAACACTTCTTGGAGCCAGAAACTTCTAAAGCTTCTAAGCTCTTTATCTTGAAACTAAACTTGAGAGTTTCCCAGTGAGAATCAGTTCCGTTTGCTTTTATTAATCAATGACGTGAACTAACACACTTTTGTATTTTTTTTTTTTTTTTTTTTTTAAATGCAGATTATAAACGTCTTTGTCAATATTTGTCCGTTACAAAATATCATCAAAAAATCAAATAAAAAGAATCAGTTGTTGTGTTATTCGTATTTTATTTTAATTCCTTACAACTTAGATTTCGGGTAAGATTGCAAAATTTATGACTTAAAAACCTTTGTATTTCCATGCTATTTTATAAAATGCAGATAGAATGGTATATTTGAAAGGAAACATCACCATCTTTATTGCTGCATTTTTTTTTTTTTTTTTTTTTTTTCTTTTCGTCATCTTTATCTTTGTTCTTTTTTTTTTTTTTTTTTTAAATATTTTTGGTGAATAATAGTGAATTCCAAAATGCATGCAAGTGTTTCAAAACTTTAAATTTATTTTAGAATTGATAAAATCCCCGAAAAACTAAAAAAAAACTAAAAAAACTAAAAATAATAATAATAATAATATTAATAATAATAATTAAAAAAAAAAAATAATTTTAGAAGCATTTTGATCTTTCACAGTCCTTAAGAATAAATCTATTGGAAACGATTACAGTATTTGAGATTAAAAGAAAACCTTCGCTTTAAACTCAAAAGTGGCTTCGCTTTAACATCGAAACTATTATGCGTTTCAAAAATAAACAAAAGCTAAACTAAAGTGGAAGTGGATTTGTTCTTTACATTTTACAAGACACACCTTGTCCCAAAAGAATTGCGAGACTGACAGCTTATTCCAATCATCCGTTTTCTTTACAAAAAGGAAGGGGAAAAAAAAAAAAAAAACGATTGAAGGAAAACAGTCAGTTTACTGGCTCTTTGTTTAAACAAGGGAGCGGATTTCTATGAACTTAACAATATTTATTTAAATTCATGGGGAATAGGATATAGTGCATTTTTCTAAAGTGTGTTTTATTTATTTAAATCGGAAAAAGAATGTATAGCTAATTCTGAACACTTTCTTATGTTTCATATAGATAAACCATGAATTTAAATTTTAATATTTTATTAAAATTAAAGCCGTGCTTGTGTAAACTTGCATTTGTGTTACGTATTCAATTTACATACATGAGTTTGTACACTTTATTTCAAAGAGGATAAAATCTGAAGTTTTAGAATACAATGAAATAAAACCACATCTGTGCAAAAATAAACTTGCGAATTTAAAATTATTCGGAGTAAAATTATTTCACGGCCTTAAACCTGAGACAATCAGGAAATCTGAATTGTCTATATCTGTGTTTAATTATATGATTTTTAGGTAACTATTAAATTAATAATATCCTATAAGTTCTATTTTTTATTTCAATCATTACTTTTATTTAGAAAAATATATAACTGAAAATAACTTATGCTACAGTTATTTAACTCAAGGAAGAGACAACACTTTTTCTAATTTAAAAATTATTAATTATTTTCTATCAAAAATGATTATGACGTGAATTTTATTTTATCAAAATAAATGTTTGTTTTTCGCAATTTAGAAAATCTTCGCATCTCTTATATCTATGTAAAAAAGCTTTTTATTTATCATGGAAAAATTTAGTTTTTACTTTAGAAATTTTATTTTAGTGTCTTTACACATTGAAAATATAATTGTACAAAAATAATCACTAATTGAATTATCGTGCTCTTCCCGTGCTCAAATAACTGTGTCCGGTTTCAAATTGTATCAGTCAGTCTCAAGTTATGAACATGCTTCCTTGAATTGGTTATCACCACCTCATTTTACCACCTTAGCACCAAAACACCAGAATGAAATTGGGTTCACGATAATCTGTATTAGTCAAGATACCCATAGAAAAAAAATACCCACTTCAAATTGATCCCGTAGATCTCAAGTTATTATACGTCTTAAGGGATTGAAAAATAAGGTGGGAGAAAGGAGCGTTTTTTTTAAAAAATTTCAAGTATCCAGGAATTTTAATTCTTGTTTTAAAGATCGTATGCAAAATTCATAACAAGAGAATTGAGATAAAAGATCGAAATAAAACTATTACTTTTAAATAATGATGATACGCGTAATGATATTTCAAGTTATAAACTTTTGAAATTTCATGGAGTCAGAAATCTTGTTTTGATTATCAAGAATGCTGCAAAATTGAGTCGAGTTCGGGGGAAAAAAAAAAAAAAATGTAAATTTCTATAAAACACGCACACACTCACAAAGGCACTCTTAATATATATACAAATTTTCATTTCTCACCACAATATTAAAGCGCACAAATTAATTCAATACATTACACCGAGTAATAAGTCCCAATCCGATACTCAGTATCAAACCAAGGAACCCCCCACCAATGCATTATTAATTCAAACTGCCTCTATAGTCTAGCCAGAGATTTTCAGTCTGTTATCTTCCTAACTGCGTCCTACTGTCGCTTACATTACTGACTAATCTCCCCCGGATAAACTCCCTTAAACTCACCGCAGTGTCGCTAGGCACGTCGCAACGCATCGGGAGACGTGGTATGGCTTCCTGGAGGTGCACTCAAAAGGGAAGGTCATCACGTAATTGTCCCTTTGTGCTATGTGCTTTTCTTCCGGCGATCGTTCTACCTCGGAAGATGACAACGCAAGAGGACTAAATATAGCGCTAGGAAAATGCGCTCACGTATAGTGAGCTCCTGAAAACCATTTATGGAATGTATCGTGTTGTGATGTTATTCTATTGTATGACCCTCGCAATAAAATGGATTTTTGATTAAAGGGGAGGTATTTCTATTAAGGGGTATTTTTTGTGTGTGTGTGCGAGAGTAATTTCCATGGAAGGGTATTTATTATTATTATTATTATTATTATCGTGTGGGAGTATTTTGGAAATGAGTTTTTTTTTGTGTGTGGTGGAATATGAAATAAAAAAGCCGATCCATTTTTTAATATTCAGTACGAGAATTAATAAGAGGGTTTAAAATCAAAGCGGTGCAAGTCGATTAGTTTTCATTTGTTAATAATGAATTTTCCTTTGTTAATAATGAATTTTCCTTTGTTAATAATGAATTTTCATTTGTTAAGAATGAATTTTCATTTGTTAAGTTTCCTGCCTTAAGAAAATGTTATCAATAGTTCATCTTTTTTAAAGACGAAGCTAATTGTTATTCTCCTCTATTTTTAAGCATTTACCTATTTTACCCAAGTACGGTCCATTAGATCCCAGCAAATTATAATTTCAGATGCCAATTATTTTTGTAAGATAACTCCAAGTTTTCTTCTATTAATTAGACGGCTTTAATATTCCCGCTATTTAATATCATCCACTGAGTTTTATTTTCTTAATTAGTAACATGCCCGATGCACGGAATAGGTATCCGATAATCAACTATTTTTGTTACCACAGAGATTCCAATGCAGGATTAAATGTTTGATTTGGTTTATTTACTCATTGTATAATTACGAAGGTAGGATATTATTAAAAGATTTTCTGTGGTATTTTAATCTACATTCTGACTTATTATTTAGATTTTTGAAAGAAGATTGACAAGATTTAATGACTTTATTTCACATATAAAATAAGAATCTTGTGGAAATCAAACTTTCTTTCTTTCATTTTAACTTTAAATGTACATTTTGTATAACACATTTATAGTAAAAGATTGTGATTTGGTTGGGCGTATAAATAATCACAAGAGAAGATTATATATTATTGGTTTCAAGCTGAGTTTTACTTATTCACTTACTTTTTTCTCTCCAAAACAATTTGAATTCTTTAAAAAATATCATCATAAAAAATTTACTAAAAGTAATATAGACAAATTTTCAAGTAATATTTTTTAAATACATTTTTTGTCGAACCATATATTTGTTATTGGGAAATTATTAGTATTTTCTATAAACTCAATGCTTCATTTTTTTGCTCACTGTCTGCTGAAGTACTACTTCAAAATGTAAGAATTTACAAAATAAAGGAAATACCAAGTATAGCAAAAGCAATAATAGCAACAATAAAATAAATTTGAAAGTGAAAAACTAGATGTATTTGTTACAGTCTAAAGAGTTTTTATAAAATAGTATGTAAACACTTTAAAAACTTTTATAATACAAAGACTAGTTTTTTTACTTACAAGTTTTATAAATGAGCTGTTATTTCTGCCGTTATACCTGACAAAAGATTTTACATGTTTTAAAATAATATTTCGACTGATATTATGGTTCAAAAGAAAAAAAAAGAAAAAAAGAAAGAAAAAAACCCCAGCAAACAAATTTAGTTCTATAGGACTGGGTTCAGCTGATGATACATCTTGAATGTATGAAATGAATAGCAAAACACAGCTATGAAATATTAGAAATATACTTAGAAAATGCTATTTTTTTATGAAAATATACTATTATCATATATATGTAATATTCAAGACATTTTAGCATTCTTATTTATTTTAAATATCAGCTACATATACTTTTCATATAAGTATTTCATTTTGTATCTTTATTTAACATCTTTTTTATATATTACTTTTTTTAAATGCGTCTGAAGATCATTACTAATTTCCTTTCCGGGTCTCGAAGGTGTTCCGTAATATGTCGTTTCAAAGTTAGAACAGATTGAGTCACTTAGTCTCGTGACTGTTGTTGGATTCCCATATGGAACACTTTCAGTCTATGTCTAGATCAGAGATCGGAAGAACGAGGATCTTCTTATGGGTATTTGCGGATCTTTATGTTTTAAGTAACTTAAACTAAGAATAAACCTATAAACAATGAATGGTAATATATTTGTGCTTTGTTTGTTTTAAGGGGGTCCGGCACATGAAAATTTTTCAGATTATTGATTCCGAGTTTATTACTGTTTATTAAATTATAAATTTTTGTCTTTAAAATGATGCCACATTTGTAATTATATCTTATTTCAAAGTATTTTTAATAATTTTTTGAAGTAAACAAAATGTAGGTATTTAATGCATGTTTTTTAACTTCAAAGGCAAATTTCTCAAAATGCCATTTTTTCATGTTTGGGGGCACATAGCTTAAAATCTACATGACATAAATGCTTGAAATTTTTTAGACATGTTTCTCTAATGTATTTAAGTATTTTTATACGAGGAATTATTGATAAGTAGCATACTTAAAAAAAAAATAATAATAATTAGTCTAAAATTTTATAATTTTTCTTAAACCTATTTTTAGAAAATGATAATTTTTTTATTTTTAAAAAATAACAAAAATTTTGGGTTAAAGTATTCAAAAGTATCCAAATATTATACTGTGAAAGTTTCATGAGGAATGAAGAACCGGTTATTAAATGAGATGCCCCCAAAGTTGTTGAATTTAACATGAGCTCCTATGGAGGTGCCGGACCCCCTTAACCCCATTATAAACCTACTGCGTATTCTTAAACTCCAGAAATAAGGAAAATGCGACAAAACAGTGATATAGTGAAACAGTAATTGAGTAGGATATGAACTCTGGCAACACTGTTCTTAAACACCAACTTAAAAATCAGGTTTACCTGATATCTTCTCAGTCGAAATACGGAACAATCAGAATGCGCAATAGAAGTGCACCCACCGGGAGTTTCAGTTTCATCGAGCTCTTGTTGACTTTCGTTGTTCTCTGGTCTCCGACTGAGGTGACCTTTTGCTGTAAACTTTTCACCGCTTTTTGAGCTATTAAAATGCCTTATGTCCTTGCTTTTGATGGATTATACTGGAAAAATACGGTCTCGACTTGAGCAAGGAAGATAATAAAGGAAGGAAATAGCAAATTTAAGAAAGAATGGGACGAATTGTCTGCCTTCAATGGAAATGGTATAAATATTAAATAGAAATATTTGTAGATAAAAGCTCATAATGGTACTGCTTATATTTACTTTGCGGCTCTTTAAAAATGTTGCGTTTATTATTATTGAATATTTGTATCTTAGCACAGAAACGTCTGTCGACCCCTGATCTAGATCTAACGTCATTTCATTCCCGATTTGTCTTTGGATTACGCTTACACAAGAATATCTCTAACCAACCAACCAACTCTGAAAACAAATCTAGTAAGAAAATATCTCCCTAAAAGTAAAACTTTCCCTGTACTATGGAAGAATACAAGAAATGAACTGCTGCACACAATCTATCAAAATATTAACACCTCAGGATTTGAAAATGTAGATTTAATTTACTGTGGAGAGAGTGAGCAGAGTAAAAAGTGAGTAGACGCTGCTGTGACAGCGACTGATAGTTTCGGGTCTGCTGACGGTTTCCAATATGGAATCCCTTCGGAAAACCTTGCCTTAATCTAACGACATTCCGGGGCAGTTTAACCATCGTGCTGCGCTTGCGGCAGAAAATATCCAACCAATTAACTGTGAAAACAAATCAAGTTCGATAATGCCTCCCTAAAAGTAAAATGTTCACAATACAGTGGTAGCTTGTAAGAAATGAACTGTGACACAAGCCTCTGACAAAATATTAACACCTGAGGGTTTGGAAATATAGATTTATTCCGAAGAGCACGCTGAGAAGAGAGAGAGAGAGAGCAGGTAACAAGAAAAGGAGACTCCATCACAGATGATGCGAAGAAGAGGAATGACTTCCAAACTGAAGAAAAACTCATCTTAAAGTTCCAGAAAAGGGGAAAAATAAGCGACGGAGGAAATAGTTTTGGCCTTCCGGTAATGACCATTGGAGATTCCTCTTTCCACAAAACTACAGCATAACATCGTGTCTTCTTTACCATTGATACGCTTCGAGGTTGCACGTGCTTGGGTCGTATACCCCCCTTTACTCCGTGCTATTTTTGATTATATGGACTTTTTGGTTAGGGAAGAATAAGCGCTTGGGGTGGGTGGGTGTTATCCGAATCGCGGTACAATCTCCTTAAATATTTATTACGTGGGGCATTAAGGGGTTTATTTTCTTTACAGTGAACCGTTTAGAGTATCTGAGTTTGGGAGTTAAGATTATGTGGTTTACTAATGTATATATTCGAACAATTCAATTTTGTCAATCCCTATTATAGTTTGTAAAGTTTTCTAGTTGTTTATGAATAATAAACTGGGGTAAGCTGCAAAGTATTAAGTTAAGAGACTGGGTTGTTAAACTGATGCTGTTTAGAATTATCTGGGGATGTAAGAAATCATTAACAGATCTTCAATAAATATTTTATATGTTCGATTGAGTCAACAGAAGAAATAATCTTCTCTAAAATATTGTTTCTCTAAACTATAAAAGTATTGAACGTTTTCTTAAAGGACGATTCACCTGCAATTATTTAACAGATATTGGAAACTTTATTGTATTGTATTTGGTTTTCATCCCCAACTTTTTCTATGAATTGGTTCAGTCTGCTGACTTTTAAATGTTGTATGTGAGAAGACAGACCTCGAGTAATTTTTTGTGAAAAGCTTCCAGCCCCTAAAATATTTCCTTTTTGACTTTTATATTAATTTTTCCGATTCTTATATTTTTTAAATTTTAAACTGACGTTCACCAATTTGTTTGGCGCAATATGGTCCTTGCGCCAAAATTATCAAATCACCCAACCACAGAAGTTAAAAATTAAGTAAACTCTAATAGAACTCCTCGAAGTGCTACACTTTGATGGCGAAATTTTAAAGTGATAATATTTTTTCCCCCTTTTGATATTGTCTTTCTGTAGATCTGACAAGCATTTATAATAAGTTTTAAAAGAAAATAACGATAATTTTATTTTAAAAGAAGATAATGTTAATTACAACAGGCTCTTGTTGCTCAGGTGCATTTTAAAGTTTAATTTTAGACTCTCCCCTTACCCACTCCCGTAGTGCAAAAGTTCCAAAATTCGAGTATTAAAAGTTACTCTCGCATGAAAGGTACACTGTTAAAAATTTTGTTCCACCTTGCACCAAAAATTGGTTCCCATTTAGCTGCCACCAACATTTGGTGCTTAGTTTCACGATTTAATGGTGCAACCTCGGACCATAAGCACCACTAAATCGCGAAACTAAGCACCAAATGTTGGTGGCAGCTAAATGGGAACCAAATTTTGGTGCAAGGTGGACAAATTTTTTTAACAGTGTAGATTCAACGGCCAATATTACGATAAGAATATATTGATTAACTGTTGTTTTATATGACCCCCCCCCCCATTTTTAATACAATAAAAATCTGAAAAAGTGCAACTCAAATTCTCCTTTTGTTGCAGAAATTTTAAATGTTTTTGTAATGGTTCTTTACCCTATCTCACAATGATAGTATATCTTTGAAGTTTGATCTGGGTTTATTTGTATGCATTGGAACTGTTAAAAGAAGTAAAGCTCATAATGGTATTTAAATCTTATATTTTATGATACTATTTAAGATCAATACATTATTAATAGCTTTAAAATATTCGCATTAAAGTTGGCTTCTGGTTAAACTTCTATTAGATGTATTTTTTTATATATTTTGGAAGCCATTTAGAGATTGATAAAACTAATGGATTTCTCAAAAAGTAATAAAGTTTTATTTGTAAAACCAAAACAGGCAATTTGTTTTCTAAATTATATTACTTTTAAATGCGGTGCAGTGCAGTCTCTTTTTTAGATATTAATACTCTGTATAATTATTTTAAGTACTATCTTTCATTTTAATTCATTGTCATTTGAATGAAAGTTATTAAACTTTTATATTTTAGACGTATTGAATAATTTTATTAATTTTTTGTTCTAATACTACGAAGTTTATTGGCAAAATTTTGTGTGAGGTTGAACACTATATTTTTTTCAATACATTTACTATCATAAATAAGGTTACTAAATAAATTTTGAAAAATTACGATTATTTTATGTACTTTACGTATCAAATATATGGTATGGATATGAATATCCTGTTACTGTTTTATTTTTTTGTTGTGTGGATAATAATTTAAGATAATGTGTTAGATAAAACTAATCATAAACAGTGTCAGCATTTGTTTAACTTTTTATAGGACAATAAAAGTTTATTTTATGAAAACTTTCACTTTCGATTAAAAAATTAACGCTACAAAATATATTTTGTATGTGACATTTAATGGAATGAGGGTAGAATTTTTAATGTTTTTTTTTTCTTCTCATATTATACTCTGTGCTGTTGAAACTTTTAAAATTCTAATGAAAAAGAAAATCACAATATTGAATAAATATGTTTAAAATGCCAAAACTATGTTATAGTGAGTTGTAAATTGTTATGGGAGATAATTTATCGTTTTTTGTAACTTCCTTTTTAAGTTTTAAATTGTCAAGTTAAAATTAAAAATTAAATTAATAAAAGTAATTAAATAAATACAACGACGATATACAGACAATTACTAAGTTTACCATGCCTTCTATTTATAGTTCACTTCATCAGACCCTACAATTTGGTTGTTTCTAATCGATATTTTAGATAGTGAAGCTTACATTATTTATTCATACAATCATAAATAATTTTTAAATTAAAAATATCTCTCACTTTTCATAGATGCAGAGAAGAAGTTGCCAGTTTTGACTCTTTAAAAGGAAATCCCTTATTGAAGATTTTTCTAAACTTTTTATAAAATGTAGAAAAATACTGCAAGTTTCAGAATACACTTATTTCCCGGGGAAAAAAATTTGTCGCAACTACTAAAGAGTGGCTACAGAACCTGGAAATCAGGGAAATGTCAGGGAGCTTTCTGATTCTGAAAAAAAACCCCAGGGAAATGTCAGTGAACTTTTTTAAATTTCACCGAAAATCAGGGAAATTTTCAAGCATGCTTTCCCGTTCTTCCATATTTTGGAGTCGTTTAACTGAAGGTTTATTGTGGTAATCATTAGAAGTTTAATGTTGTGGAACAATTTAAACTTTTCTTTACCAGCAAAACTATTTTTAAAAAATTGGTATGTTATCTCCTTAGCATACATGTTCTATTTGATCAGGGAGTCTATATAACTGGAAAAATTGGGGACATTTGTAAAAAAGTTTGCCCTAAAATCAGAGAATTTTTTAGAAATCTGTCAAGGAAATTAGGAAATTACCAGGGAAATTTTTCACCTGAATTTCGTGGTCACCCTGTACTAGAAAATCGACTTCGTATTAGGTCGGCTATATATCGATACGACGATATTTTTATCGATATTTAACAAATATATATAACTTTTTTTCCTTTTTTTTTTTTTAATAGATCTATTACAGTTGGAAAAGTAGTCACCTTTCAAAAAGCAAACATGAAAAGAAAATATTTGCTCCGAAATCTTCGTTTCTGGCAAAATTGAAAATCAGATAAAAAAAAAATCATGTATCGATATATCGATATTTTATCAATACTTTTTTCTATGCAACGATATTGATTCGATATTTATTTTAATCGATATTTTCGACCTCTACTTCGTATGAGTTAAAATTAAATCTTAAGTCAAATATTCCAAAGCTTGTCAAATAATAACCATCTCAGCGTTGTTAATATACGTCATCAGTGATGTAAACTAATGAACTAATGAATAATAACCTAACAAACTTGACTCATTTTTAAAGAAGTAATGATTTAGAATTGGGGATATAAACACGTTTGCTCCTTTCCCAACTGAAAATTAAGAAATAGTAAGTTAAATAAAAAGATGGGGATGCTCATTCTTTGGCAAGTTTTGACTTATTTAGTAACGTATTTTCTTTCAACTGATTCTAAGTTCTTTTTCTAACTGGTTATTGCAATTTTTCTACCGCAGCACATTATACTTTTACTCTACTATTTCTCTACATTTTTTTTTTTTTTTTAATTCAAAATGATTTCGATGAAGCATTAAAACTTGGCAATCGCCTTTCCGTAGATTGTGTACCTAACAATAAAATTGTTTCTCCTTTATTTAAGAATATCTACATTGTATTTTGAAAAATTCAAAATGCATTTAATAACCTTCAAGAAAGGTTTAAAGCAATCCATCACTTTAAAGGGATTTGTCATCAAACTCATTTTGTGCTGAAATTTTATTGAGTTAAGATTTTCTTAAGCTTAGCCATTTATTTTGAGAAATTAGAAACATCAATCATTTTTATTTTATAACCAATGTTTCGTAGTATGAAAATTGCAGTTTCGATATCAGAGCTCATTACGATTTTAATAGAAAATTTTAAATTATTTTACTATGAAATATTATTGTTTAGGGTCTTTTAATTGAAATATGTACTTAGATCAATGGAAATTGAAGAATTCTTTTTTTAAATACATTCAAAATTAATTTTTTAAGAGATAGTTTTACTTGAGTGAAGTTTTTTTTAAAGTATAGTGTGTTTAATTAAAAGAACAGTAAATGTTTTAAACTTAAGACCATAATTTTTTTTTCTTGGAAACGAAATAAAATATCTTTTTGTAAACACATTTTTCATCTCATTAGGGACAAAGAATGAATGAGGTAGCAATCACTATTGCTATTATTGAGACTGATTCCTTTTAAGGTTATGACGGCTGATTCCTTTTAAGGTTATGACGGCTGATTACTTTTAAAGTTTAAAGTTATTATTGATAATAGACTCCTTTTAAAGTTTAAAGTTATTATTGATAGTACTGATTCCTTTTAAAGTTAGTTCCAATTTAAAGTGCATAATCATAACTTAAAATGTACAGTATTATACAGATCTTGATAAAATTCTGCACACTTGATATTCGATACAGGTAGAAGATAACTGACTACTAAGTTTTAAAAATAGCCCACCCCCCTATTTCCATTGTCCCACCCTTAAAGGGGTATGATAACTTAATATTTACTGAACTAATTTAAACAGGGATTTTTCTATGAGTATATCGACTAATCCAGATTATCAGGAACGCAATTTAATTACCTTATTTTGTAGTTAAGGCGGTGAGATTGATGATTGGGGGTAAAAGAGGTGAAATGATCGCAATTTTGCATTTGATTTAAGCAGGGCAACGCCGTGCCACATGCGTTTGAACCCGGGCAACACCCGGAACTTCAGCTACTACTGAAATAAAATCCATTTAAAATATACTTATTAATCACGCTTTCCTGTCCTTTCTTCCTCAACAAGCTTCCGCGATCCAATTCCATTAAGTGCTCGTATTTGTATGCGTCCTGCTCGCTATCTGATGCAACGAGCAGTGGTTTATTTAATGTAACTTTCATCAGGAAATGCACACACTCCAGTCCCATCTGAAACTGATGAGCAATCAGCAAGAATCAAAGAAGATGTACGAATATCAATTACTCAACTAATCATGTTCCCGGCTACTATTCTAATGACAATGCAACTTTCTGGAATAAGAGGGGAATATTAAGGGTTCTCTGGGTAAATGAACTTGAGAGATTTGCTTTACGTCAAGTGTACTGGAGAATGGGTACAGTTAAATTACTCTTGCCAAAGTAGTTTAATTAGTAGAAAGTTTAGTCTTAGATTGTCTAATATGGCGGACGCAAAGTGTAGTTGCGTTTGGCATGTAACAATGTTAGTGATTTCCACTGTGATGAGATATTTTATAAATATTTTTTTAATAAATTATTTGCAGCGAAGAATTATTAATGCTACAAAAAGTTATTAAAATATGTTTATATTTTGAAATATCTGTTGTGTTCATAATTAAAGTTCATTTAGATCATTTCTTATAGGAATTGATATATTTTCATGAAATTTTCAATGTGTATTACTCTAACCAATATATTTACAGAAAATTATTCTTAATGCTACAAAAAATTATTAAAAATATGTTTATTTCTAGAAGGATCTATATACAGGGTGTTCATAATTATTCATCTGGTTTGTGTTATTTATGGCCTGTACTAATCGAAATATCTTGATAAATTTCTATACGTACTACTTCAAACATGACAGTAAAAATTAAAAAAAAAAAAAAAGTACTAAAAATAAAATATTTTTCCTTTTAAAATAAGTATAACTGAGAAATCTATAAATAAAATAGTTAAATTTTATGCCAATGTTGCTTCATTGAAAACAATTTCAGAACAAATATTTTAAATCTTTTTTTAGACTGTTTGATGTTTTGTATATGCTTCATTTACAAATTTCACTGATAAGGACATGTAATATTAATTTGTATATAATTCTTTAAATCTTCATATCATAAAATATATGGTGACAGATATTTTAATTTGTGTTTGACTTCACTTCCAATTCAAAAAACCACTTTGTAATTTTTTTTAATTAACTTTAAGATACTTTTTTAGGTAAATTTAAACAGAAAACTGAATTTCGAAACAATGTATAGAAGTATGCTGCCGTATTTGCTATACTGTGATTCTCGAAGTTTTTCGCTCTTTTTTTCGTTTTTTTTAATACTCGTAATAATTTACATTGTGGACAATGCGTGAAAGCTTTGACATATGGAATACAATATAAGTTATGTAAGTGAGATAGATAACATTTTATTCTTAATTCAGATCACTCTAATGTAAGAAGATTAATTGCTTTTAAAATATTAAGTTTCGTTTTTCTTTACAAAATCAATTATTAAAATTATTAAGTAAAAATTAAGAATTATTGCTTAAATCTTAATATTACTGAATTTCTATTTTTAAAGTTAATTTTACGGTACGGAGTTTCACTTTTTTCTTATTTAAACATAGTCTTATTAATTGTATTTCAATATATGTAAACAATTTAAAATAGTAAATTATTAAAAAATGGATGCTTTTTTCCAACATGAACTTGCAAAATGAATGTTAGCATACAGTTAATGAATCACTGCTTTAAACATTACTAATTTTTTTATTTTTTTTATTTATGTTATATTTTAAACTTTCCACAGTAACGTTGACAAGTAGAAAACAAGTTCGAGTATCAAATGGAAGATATAAAACAAAAATAAAGTTAAAACACATTTTTTATGGAGTTTCTTCAAGAAATATCTGTTTGCAAACATAAAAAAAATCCACACAACCATTATTATCCATCCGAACTTATTGAAAAAAAAATAAGCCTAATGTTAATAGAAATAATCTTGGTTTACATTTCTAATAATAAATAAATAAATAAATAAATAAATAAATAAATAAATAAATAAATAAATAAATAAATAAATAAATAAATAAATAAATAAATAAATAAATAAATAAATAAATAAATAAATAAATAAATAAATAAATAAATAAATAAATAAATAAATAAATAAATAAATAAATAAATAAATAAATAAATAAATAAATAAATAAATAAATAAATAAATAAATAAATAAATAAATAAATAAATAAATAAATAAATACTGTAAGCGTATTTCAATATTTAGCATTTTACGTTAAGAAAATAAATGGCCAGTCTAGAAATAAACATATATCTTTGAATGGCTCAATGCTTTTTAACAAATAGAGAAGACAAACATAGATTTAAGTTCCTTCTACCAATTTCATTAAAACAATTGAGAAAACACAATTTCGGTTCCAAACTATTCGATAGAACATTCTCTCAATTGTTTTCGTATACTTTCTTTTTTAAACGTCCCAGACTCAAGAAGTGCTAAAACAATAAACTGTTCTATGTGGATAAAAATGGAACTTTTTCTGGCTAGGACCCCTTATTCTATTTCATGTAATGGACAAACACATTAGCTGCAATTGGTTCAAGGCCATTAAGCCCCTTCAGTAGACACTTAAATCTCCTTTTTAGTCCCTATCTCCTCTAGGGATAAGCGAATTAAATACCCAGACCGAATGACAATTTGGTTGATAGTTAGATAAATTGATCTAGAAGGTGGGTAAAGAGGGCTAAGTTTAACCCTGTAAACAGTATAAGATACTTAACGTTAGCCTACCGATAAACTGAATAGATTTGAAGCGTCAGAAGTAAGAAAGCTGAACGATTTCTTTTTAAAAGTTAGATATTTTGATTAATTTTTTTCGCAAAATGTATTGTTTGTAGGCGTAATGTTTATGATATTGATAATGAATATTGCAATGAGAAAGAACGTTATTTGAATAAATATTAAAGGAATACAATTTAAAACCTTTTTAACAATATTCAATACATTTTTATTTAATATTGTTAAAAAGGTTTAAAATCGTGTTTGCACTGATTTGGAATTATTAAAAAATATTAAAGGGATGTTAATTATTTACAAGTATGCAAAGTGATCATAATAACATGATATTATTTATGTATGAATATGTTAAATAAGCAAAATGTTTTGATTAAAAATTCGTAAATAAAGAGGAAACTTTAAAATAGCAATGTTTTAATTTTGAAGATAAGAAATAACGTTTTTAAATATTAAAGCAATAGTAGAACGAAAAAGTTTAATTACATACTGATTTTTACAATTGTTGATTAAATACAATGGAATAATATGAGTTCTGAAAGACCAATGAAATTTTATTGAAATGTAATTAAACAAAAAATTTTTCATTAAAATACCTACATTTTAAGCATGATTTTATAAAAAAATATTTAATAAAAACTACACACACTCACAGATTAACTTTTCGCTAAATGTAGAAATTATTTTTATTTCTAATTAATTAATTTCATTGTAATAAAGTTTGTTTGTTGAAATATTTGGCTAAAAAAAAAAGGCTTGAATTATCTCAATTCAAATTTTTTTTAAACATATTTCTCTGTGAAATTAAGAAGCATGATAAAATTTATATTCTAAATAATATTTAACATTAGAAAAACTAATACATGAATATTATTTAGTGTTAAATATTATAATTTTTTCAGTCTCCTCCCCCCCCCCCCCCTTTTCACCCTTTACGGAGTATTGCTGAATTTCCCCATCCTATTCGATAAAAAGGAATATTTAACAAAATTTATCCGACCAGTTACATTGAACTAATTCTTTTCAGCTGTTTGGATTAATGATTATCTAATTAGAAGTACCCACGTAACACAGTCAATGTTAGAATAATTGATGGTGAAGGTCCACAAATTCCTCCTAACAATGTCAATTATTTATGTCCATCCCTATTTCAGGGAGCAAGTTCTTGTGCAGTCAAGTGACAGCTCCTATTCGTAACGAGGATGGGGTGATCTGTATGTTCATCGTCAACTTTGAGGACATCACCAACGCCCCCTACCGGGATGCGGTGGTGTCGCCTCTGCCGAGACCCGCCAGAATTCGTAAGTGGTTTTTCTCTGCTAGTATATATTTAGATGTAGATGTATAATATGCATGATTTTTTCATCTTTATTCACCTAGTATTTTAATCTAATGACCAATTTCGAAATTAATAGTTTCAAAAAGATTTAGGGTATAAATTTATTAAATGCCTGAAGGTCTTAGGTTTCTGTATATAAAATTTCTTTGCAATAAAAATTCAATAGAAATTTATTAAATGCCTGAAAGTCTTAGGTTTCTGTATGTAAAATTTCTTTGCAATAAAAATTCAATAGAAATTTATTAAATGCCTGAAGGTCTTAGGTTTCTGTATATAAAATTTCTTTGCAATAAAAATTCAATAGAAATTTATTAAATGCCTGAAAGTCTTAGGTTTCTGTATGTAAAATTTCTTTGCAATAAAAATTCAATAGAAATTTATTTAATGCCTGAAAATCTTAGGTTTCTGTATGTAAAATTTGTTTGCAATAAAAATTCAATAGAAATTTATTTAATGCCTGAAAGTCTTAGGTTTCTGTATGTAAAATTTCTTTGCAATAAAAATTCAATAGAAATTTATTAAATGCCTGAAAGTCTTAGGTTTCTGTATGTAAAATTTCTTTGCAATAAAAATTCAATAGAAATTTATTAAATGCCTGAAAGTCTTAGGTTTCTGTATGTAAAATGTCTTTGCAATAAAAATTCAATAGAAATTTATTTAATGCCTGAACGTCTTAGGTTTCTGTATGTAAAATTTCTTTGCAATAAAAATTCAATAGAAATTTATTTAATGCCTGAAAGACTTAGGTTTCTGTATGTAAAATTTCTTTGCAATAAAAATTCAATAGAAATTTATTAAATGCCTGAAAGTCTTAGGTTTCTGTATGTAAAATTTCTTTGCAATAAAAATTCAATAGAAATTTATTTAATGCCTGAAAATCTTAGGTTTCTGTATGTAAAATTTTTTTGCAATAAATATTCAATAGATATTTCTAATATAAAGAGAATGTTGAAAATTTTAAAATATGTTTATATAATTTTTTTTTCTTTAAATCTAAGAAAGGCTATAACAGTAGAAAATAATAATAGAATCTAAGTTCTATGTTTACTTTATTTTTTTAATAATATTACTTTGAAAATAATATAAATTTGGGTAAATCGTCCAGTAAGTGAATGTTTAATATTAAATCCTTCACTAGTTAATAATATTATAAGTTCGATGTACTTGACACCCAATTCCAATTCAGATTATGTTTCATAAAGAGGACATATTCCGGTATATGTATCAGTGATTTTATCTGGAAAATTGCAGTTTATTAAAGTGGGAGGCAGATTTTAGTAAAAAATGCATCAGTAACCTAATGACTGAGCCTATTCAATTCTATATATCAGTGATTCTCAACCTGTGGGGCGCGCCCCCCTAGGGGGGCGCGAGCACACTAGAGGGGAGGCGCGAGAATATCCAAGAGAAAATATCATTTAAAAAAATTGATTAACTGACTGAAAGGAAAGCACACATACACATAGAAAATATAATACACTTCGACATATTTAACAAATAAAGTAAAACACCTTACTAAATCAAAACTTACCAAATTAAAAACAAATTTAATAATTATTAGTGACTTCCTTAGGTCTGTCTTGCGAAGCAAAGTTTTTCGAAGGAAGGCTTAGTATTAAAAACAACCACTCTCAGTTCTGTTTTTATATTTAGCCGAGATCTATATTTTGTCTTTAAAGAAGCCACAGCAGAAAATCCATTTTCACAAAGGTAGGATGTTAAAAATTGTAATGGAATGTGAAATGCCCTTGTTTTTAGTGCAGAAAAATAATCCTCAACTCTTGCCCAAAATTCAAATAGTGATTTATTACTAAATGGTCTATTGGTTTCGCCACTTGTCGTGAAGTCTATGAATTTTTCTTCCTCATCAATTGAGTGTCCTTCGGGAGTCTTATGAAATGGATCCCTAACCCACTCGTAACTTGCTATAAGTTAATCATCAGCAAGAAAATACTTTTTAACATTCTTTGCCAGCGTGGCTAAATGATTTTCAATGGTTACAAAAACAACTTTTACATGTTCTTCTTCAGCCTTGTAAGTTTCAGTACAATCATCCACATTTGCAAACATTGTTAGGTTTTTTTGCTTTAAATTTCTGCTTCGCAATTCCAATTTTCTACAAAAATCATTAACTTTATCACTCGTATCTAACATATGTGTATTTGCTCCTTGGAGTTGAAGGTTCAAGTTATTTAATTTCTGGAATATGTCGACCAAGTAGCTCAATTTCATAGAAAATAAACCATCGCAAAAATTCTCGGCTTCGGTCTGTTTTCTTCTTGTAGGAAAATGGCGATTTCTTCTCTTAATTCATAATCACGTTGCAAAAATTTCGCACATGATAACCATCGTACCTCACCATAAAATATTAACGCTGAATGTACTGAACAAAGTGCGGAAAAGATTCTCGATTTCAGGGGTCTCATTTTTATATAATTTAGTATGGTTACAACCGTAGTTAACACATTATCCAAACAGGACTTATTTCTTCCAAAGCCAAAGCTACTTTGTGGATCATGCAATGCTTCCAGAGGCACTGAGGCAATTTCTGCTTTACAAGTGCTTGTATACTTTGGAATCTTCTGGACATTGAACGAGCACCATCGGTGCATATTTCGACGCAATTTTTCCATTCTATGTTTGCCTCGTTCATAAAATCATTTAAAATTGCAAATAATGCGAGCGCTGTTGTTTGGAGTTATATTGGTTTGCAGAAAAGTAGTTCTTCTGCTACTGACATATTATCACAAAATCGAACATAGGCAATTAAATGAGCATCTTTATTACTATTTGTTGCTCCATCAAGCTGCATTGAAAACAATTTGTCCCGCAACTTCGAGAAAAGCTGACACTGTACATCTTCAGCTCTATCACCAATTCGACGAGCAACAGTATCATTTGAAAGAGGTATGGACTGCAATTGTTTTGAAAAATTATCTCCAAACATAGTTTCTACCATCTCATTTGCTGCTGGAAAAATAAGCTCTTTACCAATGGTGTGAGTTTTTTTTTACATCTGGATATTTTATATGAAACTTTGTACGATGCAGTTAAAGCTTCTTTATTCATAGACAAAGTTTCTTTAAAAAATGATTTTTGCTTTTAATATGATATTAATTTTAATTCGAAGAATTCCCTGGGTTTGTTGACGTACTCAATATGAAGCGTTTCCAAATGTCGTTCAAGATTATTAGTTTTCATGCTGTCTGCGGCCAATATTTTTGAGGAAATTATACACAGTGGCCTTTCTTCTTCATTTACTTCAGTACTGGTAAACCCAAAATTTAAATATTCTTGAGAATATTTTCTTGATTTTATTTTCGGAACCACGCTCGTCTGTATACTTGTTGATGCTTGACTATCGTCTAATGCTAGCTTACTTTCGCTTAAAAATGTATCCATGAGTCCGCATAAATCTGCTGCCGTGAGTATTTCATATGGAGAATTGCAATTAACACGAAAACATATATAACATACACATTCACGTTAGATTAGATAGCGATAGAAGGATCGACTCGAATGAGACTGGCTGGAATTGAAACTCGTGTTATCGAACATTTTCCTTCTTCCTATGAGAAAAGATTTGCTCTGCTCATGCTCGAGACGGCATCGGCTGTGTTCACCGCCCGCTTGGCCAGATGTGGCCACGTGTGGTTTCTAGCCAACGTTGGCTCGCTTTTACTCTTGTTTTGGGAGTTAGTTAAAAATAATTTAAAAACATAATCCAAAATACTCAATATACATTATTGTTGTATACATTTTATTATAAGGGGGGCGCGATGAAAATGATGATTTAAAATTGGGCCGCGAACACTGAAAGGTTGAGAAACGCTGCTATATATGAATATCAGTGATCCAGTAAATGAACAACTGATATTGTGATTGACAACTGTCTACAAAGTTATTGCTATGAAATTCGATCTAAGTAAGGATAAATATGAAATAAACAGATAAAAAAAATCTACATATTTAAAAAAAAAAAATATTTATTAAAGAGATAATATTTAATCACATTTGCCTCAGGTGAAATCTCCTTTCTCATCATAAATGGACGATTTGATATGCATGATATACATTTTAACCAGTCTTCTGTGCGTGGGCCTTTGAAGTGTTCCCTATATTTTGAACAGTCCCATTCTTTCGATTTTTAATAACTTTCTTCAAACATTTTCTTACATGCTGTTTATGTCCAATTCTTCACTTTTGTTATCTTCAATTTTCTTCATCTTCATGTTTCTTTCTCCTCTTTGTAATTTTGTCCTGCTATTCCACCTCATTTTCTTCTCTCTCACTCTTTTCTCTTAGGCTTCCCTATCCTCTAGACACTTTGATTCAGATGGGAAGGATGGACCCTTCTTTATTTTTCTTTTTGATATGCTTAGATAGTTGATAAGGATAATTCCAAGTTCATTTCCTCCACACTTCATTTTGACTGATCTTTGTCACCGTGGGTTTTTGATTAGCATGTTTTATTATTATTCCAATACTTGTTGAGGGATTTTCATCAGTAACTACTTGCAGATAATTATTTTCTGAACTTTAATCGAGATAAGATCGCACAAAAGCTTTATCAATAGCATTTCCTATATTATCAACAAAAGTAGGGTTCTCAATATCTTCTTCGTGGATGGAATGTCCAACATCCCTTACATGTCAGAATCCTACTTTGGTGATGTTGTTTATTCAACATGTCCGATTGTGTTTGTTTTTTCTTTTCTGATGAGTTAATACAGTAGAATATGCCATTTTTCTCTCTTATTGAACTATGTCTTTAAGGTTTTTGAGTTACCATAGAAATGGGGATACAAGCGAGATGTATTATCTTTTTTGTGTGGCTTCTAATAAAGCTTCCTCTGAACATTTAAATCTTTTATAACCGCTATATTCTTCAGTAATTCTACTACCCTTACTTTTTCCAGATACCTGAATCATTTTCCAACTAATGAAGACAAGTAAAGCCTTGATATTATACTGCTCAGTCAAAATTCTCTTACCTATTTCTCATGTTCTAAAAGTTTATCACTCAAATAAAAAGCTAATAATCAAAAATATAATTCAATTAGTAAAGTTGTTAATTGAATAGAGACGGACTTTCCAGTAAGTTAAGACATTCAAATGTCCTTCTTATTGAGGTGTTCATTACTTATCACAGTTTTCCCACGATTTGTAACAACTTGCACTGCTTACCTGAGGGTTATATTGACAAACAAGTATTTTACTGTTGCAAAAAGAAGTAATGTTACAATTGCCAGTATTTGAACACCCCAACCATTCACTTGAATTCTCCAATTAAGTCTACCCAGTGCATCAATAAATGAATATTATTTCACAGTAATTTCAGTAACCATGCAGCTTATTTGCTTCACAAACTTCTAAAAAGTAACAATATCTAAGAAATGCCTGATCTTGTTAAGTCCTTAAACTAACTCAAGCTTTTTCAATGGCAATGTGGACCACTACTCATTGAGTAAAGATTGAGGCTACACTAGAAAAAAAACCATTCATTCAATTTATCAGTTTCTATTCTAACTAATCATTTAATAAGAAAATAAAAGAGGCACTGGACTTAATATTTAATAATTTCAGGGAGGGGGTGCACTCACTGGACGATTGATCCTATGTCTTAATTGCTTACTTTTTATTTTAAGTTACTAAACTGAAACTTGAGACAATTCTAACTGTAACAGCATTTCCTGAAATTATTTTCTTCTGTTATTGTATTCTTTTCATCAATTTAACATGTTTTGAATTTGTTTTCAGTTGCATAATGTATCAATTATAGTAAATGAAAGACAAGTATTTTTTAAGCATAATAACTTAGCTAATACAGTGCGATCAGCAACTTAACCTATCAAGTAAGGAATCACGATTACATTGCAATAAGATTACATTGATACAAATGTTGTATCAGAAAACCATGTGTGTAATAATGATGAACATGGATGCAGGCCACATTAGAAACAAAATTTGCTCGTAGGACATCTGTTAATTTTCATGAGCAGTGAAATGCTGTCGCTATGAAGTCCTCTTAAAGCTTCATGATAGATTAAATATCTGAAAGTGAAACTGAATATTCTGACTGGAGTCAGGATCCATAAACCGCAGATGTTGTCATACCTTGATAGAAATGTCTGTTTCCCAACATGCAGATACTCACAGACGTCCGAAGTTTAATTGACGCCTTCTTGAGATCGCACTGTAATTTCAATTTACATTAAAAATATTTTTCAGACAAAGCTATCTATAAAATTCCAAGCCTGTGTATCGAAATTGAAGGGTAAGTGTTTCATTAACCCTTGTCCATATTCCAGTGCTGAACAGGTTTCCAGTATTATGGCGTCTCGTACCACGAAGTCGTTTGAAGCCTCGTCAAGTTGATGGACTACCTTTGAAAAATTGTGAAGGTTAATCTGCTACATTACTATTATCATAAGCTCTCACCTATTCATCAGCACGCTGCTAACAGAGAGCTTTCTGCCTCACTTACCTAACACTAACGCTGTACTATAGCTAGTGCCTTAACTAACCTTACTAACAACTTTTCTAATATCTATATTCCAAGTACATGATGCAGTAAACCTAACTATTTTCAGTCTCTTGACAAATATATTTAGTCCCATTTGTAGCAAGAATATCGGAGTGTCACAATTCGAGAAAAATGTTACGTCAAAAATTATCCCGACAAATCAGCATTCATTTCTGCTAACTTTTGATTAAATATACAAAAAATGCTAAACTTTCATCTTCTTTTGCTATAAATAATTGAAAAGGGGAATAAATAACCATTTAAGTATTTACAGTGTGGGTCATCTGCTTGTAACCAGTCCAAAACTAACTATATAAACATATATCCAAATATATATCCATATATAGAATACATATATCCAAAAACTATATAAACTTCGAAAATATTATTAGACATAAAATACTAATAGCATTATTAATTGACAAATGCGTTTTATTTAATTAAATATCAAAATCAATATAGAAATACAAATCTATTGTAGAAACATCAAAACCTTTAAACTTAAATTAAAAAAGAAGTTAGAAAGCCATACACACCTTTAGCACAATGCTACATGAAAGCAGAATGTGCAATACATTCCTACAAATATAATAAAAATTAAGAGCCAAAGTTAGACCTTAAACAGCCAAAAAATAGTTATTAAAATATGAATCCTGAAAATATTTGAAAATTTGAAATCCCGACTGAGTTTCTTAGTCAAGGGGCTTGAACCCAGTCGTGATTTCAAAGGATGCGTTTCTGATTGATATAACATATCAATCACACTCAAGCCCCTACGCATCCAGCCTGATAGACAAGAAGAATATTCAATAAAACGTACCTTGTAAACCAAACTTACAAAAGCGTTGTCTTCCCAAATTTAAATCCCACGTTGATTCGAAATGAACCCAGTCTAGCACCAAGAGTTTAGGTATTGAGTAAGAAAATATTTTGAAAGTAAAACACTGTGGTTAGATGATATTTTAACTTCTGAATTTTGATTGAATGTTCTGTTGAATCAGCAATATCTTGGTGGTATAAATTACTTAATTACACTAAAGTGTCAGAAACGAGATTTTGCAAATGAACATAACATACCCAATTCCGAACCCATTGTTTGCGTCAATGCCTCAGTAGCACAAAAACTTTGGATGACATTGACCAATCCCGATGCAAATTGGACGTTGGACAATGTTGCTATGTGGTGGATAAAATATGCTGGAAGTTTTGAAATGTTGATGCACAGTTTTAAAATTGAAACATTTTATTTATAAGAAAGAACGGAGAGCAAAAATATGTTTTGTGATGTTGTTGACACGCTTTTTTTTTTTTTAATCTTATATTTTGGAATAATGAGCGAGTTCTAACCAGAAATGGCTAATCTTCATGAAAACCTTGTTTCCTACATTATGCAATGCTACCTGGTTAGAAAAGGTACATTCGTGAAGCTTTAAGAGCGGTTTTCTCAATTAAAATGGACAGGTACAAACAATTAATTAATTTTTACGTGGTGTAATTTTTGAAACTCGAGAGATGGGTATAGGATTTCGGAAGTACGAATTTGTAGGTACTATCATTGAAAGGGTGCATCTTAGTGCAAGAATTCTAGCAATGTCTTGTGTTTGAGACTTCAGAGTAACAAGAAAATGGAAAATTAGTTCACGCAACAGGCGTTAAACACTGGTCATCCGAATTCAATGCTGGATTTTCAAAAAAACGTCTATGAAAGGACAGTGAAAAGCTTCGATTACTAAATAGACTTAGCGAGTACCTATAGTCCGAGAGGCGACTGCAATTTTTGGACCCCATCGAACATCATTCTGAATTTTTTATTGAAATTGGAGAAAAGTGAGTAGATTACGAATCCACTGGTTTGGCGTGGCAAAAATGGCCGAAACTGATCAAAAATCGACTTGGAATGAGTTGAACTAAAATCCGATTGCCAAATATGTCATAACTTGCCAAAAAGAGAACAAACTGTTTCGTCTGGCAACCTACTGCATTTTGATTTTCAATGAGAAAAAGCGCAAACGATTTCTGATCTATGGCTCGGATAACTTGTGTCCTTTAAAAGTAAGCCAAACTGGCGACATCAGTTACGTTATCAGTGACGTAATGTTTATTGCCAACTTGGCTCCCTTTTAATAGATGCAAGTAGACCGTCGCCAGATATCTGAATCGTCTGCAACCTTCTTAATTGAAAATTAAAGAGTGAGGGTTACCAAAAAAAAAAAAAGCTCATTATTTGGCAACTGGATTTAGTTCAACTTATTAAAAGTCGATTTTTGACCAGTTTCGGCCATTTTTGCCACGGCAGACCAGTGAATTCATAATCTACTCACTTTTCTCCAACTTCTATAAAAAATTCAGAATGATGTTCGATGGGGTCCAAAAATTGCAGTCGCCTCTCAGTCTACTAGCTTAACAAATGAAGTATTAAACTATTTCACTATTTTGCCTGGCACTGCAGTGTATCAATAAAAAAAAATGATAAAATGATACTTGAGCTACAAAATCTTGCTAATAAATAATTTAACTTAATAAACACTTTATTGTGATGAATGTACGATTTTACTTGATGCATATTTGAAATTAGTACAATTACGTAAAAAATTGTAAATAATTAATCCTAATAAAGTAAACAAAAATTTTGTTTAAAAAATTAGAACATTAAATAAATATGGAAACGATATCGTTGCCGTAAACGTAAAAGTTGCAGAACATCTGAAATCATAAAAATCTGTAGAAAAAATTTGTTATGAAATCATTCTAAAGCTTGGCACTGCCTTCATTTTAGAAATAGCTTTCTGATCGATCACGCTTTTCAATTGAGCTTACTGCTTTTGCTTTATTTCCCTAAGAGAAACCGCATTGCACTGTCTCCAGTAAAACAGCCAAGATAGATGCTTGGTCAAAACAAAGATACTTCAAACATGCCTAATACTAAAGCACAGCACTGGCTTCTTATAAATAATGATACAATATTTCTTGTTTGAATACATACAAAAGGTTTTTCATTTTAGAATATTGCTTTGCATTGGCTTTCTTTATAGATATAGTTGCCTACTCATTAGAAAAAAACATTTAACGGGTCTGAAATATATTTCTTGTATTACAAGACAATTCACAATTCTCCAGGTATTTTATAAATTAAGGTATTTAGTAGGTAGAAATTATTTAAAAATGAAATATTTTGTTGAACAGTACTTGATTTTTATGGTAGTAATTGGCTACTTAACTAACTGACCAACTAACAGGTGTATATGCGACATATAACATTTCTAACTAATATAAATAATATAATTTTTTTATACAATTATTTACTGATTTATGTATGTGCTAATGTCATTAATGAATTCAATTTTATATAACAGGGTGTTCGATTCAAATGTCCCTAACTTTGAGCGGTCTTCATACCTAACTGAAAGTTAAAAGAATGTAGGAAACATGCAAATTAGATAACAGGACTCACACACTTTTTGAAAAAGAAAGGAAAAAAAGTCAGTGTACTCCCACAATGGCTTACTTAGAGCCCCGGTATTCGCTACAGCATTTCTGTAGCCATAGTAACTATAGCAGTGGCTACTGAGTGTTGAAAGTCTTTAACATCACGAATCTGCCTTGAGTAGACTAAGCCTTTGACGGGAAAAAAATCATATGAAGTGTAGCCTGGATGAGGTTGGTGGCCAAGCAATTGAGCCTCCGCGTCCTGCCTATCGATATGGGAAAGTTGTAACCAAAAATGCTCGCATCCGTAGTGCTGTGGTGAAGGAAGGGGGGGGGGGGGGGCGTCTGGTTGGACAGTGGATTGCAAATGCTGCATTTGGGGTAATGCTTAAATTTCCAACCTGCCCAGGTAAATGCTTACCATTACAGAAATATCAGCAAAGAAAAATGGCCCTATGATTGTATCATGCGAAAGAGTATACCACACATTCTGGCAGGAGCTAAGCGCATGTGCGTTATACTAAAAACTTTGTGAGTCCTTTTTATCTATTTTTACATTTTTCTTGTGTTTTTTAACTTTTTGTTAAGAATAGCGGCCTCTCCAAATTAGTGACATTTGATTTGGACTACCTGTATTTTTTTATTTTTTTTATCAATGTTTGAAAGTAAGAAAAAAAAAATCATTTAAAAATCTCCACATCTTTCACCCTAAAATTATGTTGTTGTATTTTAAACATATTTAATAAGAAATTAATGAGATGTACTAATCTCTTTTTACCGATTTCTTACAAATGAGTTACATTTGTTTTGGTTAGCATGAAACGGTTTTAAATAACAAGCAATGAACAGTTAGTAAAGTAAAGTAACGAAATCCAATTTTTTAAACCATTCGAACAAGCACACACTATTGTTCTATTTCAATAATTTTATGAATTGGAAAGAAATATTTACTAAGGTCAAATTAAAGGAAACCATTTTCCCATTACAAGGCAGCTATTCTTCACCACTCGAAGTAAAAGAACGATACCGGAAATCTAGTTTCTTTAAGCATTTATTTCAGCATCATGAAGTCCCGGCTTTAATTGCTTTTTAATTAATTTCACCACCCTTCAAGAATGGTTGTCAGCTTAACCCTTATCTAAAACTTCATTTTAACTGAATACAACTGCCAAAATATGGCTTCAAAACCTTACATTTTATCATGCGTAACAAAAGTAATATATTTAGATTTTGTTTGAGCTTCATTTCAAACGATAAAAGAAAATTACAAAATTATAAGTATTTATAAAGAAGTGGTGTCACTGAAATTAAACAAATTCTTCAAGAAATTATTTTGGAATTGTTAATGCTAAAAGAACCCCACAATTTATATTTCATTCGAGCTATGTTAAATAGCTTCTATTACAGTTAATTCGGGTGCAAAATATTATGTTTTAAAGTGATATTTTGGTAGATATTATTTTAAGAAAAAAAAATAACTTTAACTATACAATGATACAAAAATACTAATGGAATATCTTGACCACTCTTAATTTAGAGGGCATAAACATTTATTTTACACTTGAGTGGTGAATAAATAAAACAATAAGCTTGACTTTATCTTAAATGGCACAGGAAAAAACAATTTTGAAAAGCAGACGGACATGCAACAAGGAATTGAAAGGAGTAGTTATAGTGCACTAAATTATAGATGGGCTCTGTAATTTAACATCCATTTTGCATTAGTATTGAAAAATGTAAGGATGACTTTTTCATGCCTTTGACGCAGAAAAAAAAACTGTATCAAAACCGTTGTTCTCAAAATATACTGATGAAATATGAAACAAGTCACATTTAACTTCTACAGTTACTAAAGTCCACAAAATTATAACAGTTCGTTTCAAAATCCCCATGTTTCTGGATTTTGATGATAACCACTTTGAATAGATCTTGAAACTGCAGAAGTCAAATCTCATTTGTATTTGCCCTATGTTACCATTATATATTTTGAGTATTAATATATCTTGAATATTACAGTTAATATGTTAAGTATTACAACTTAAATAAAGTTAGTCCTACAGTGTTTATTTCCGAACTTGGTGTTATAACTGAATCCAAACGATACCTCTACTTTGAAAACGCTATATCACGAATTTCTTGAACCATATTTTTTGCTTGTAATGCGTTGGTAATCTACGTGCAATTTCAAAAGTTCTGAGGAATAAAAAAATTACTAAAAACAACTAAGTTCCAAATTTTAAGCTTCGTTTAATATTCCTTACTATCGTTTTGTTGACTTATAAAGTACACAAAAAAAAAATCCGAATGATATCTATATCTTGTATTTTAAGTGATGAAATAAAAAAGTCAAGTACCGTTTTAAATCGTGGAAGATCTTTATTAATTGTATATAATTTTTTTATTATGAGGGTTCATCTACATATTAAAATTAAACCAAACATTAAAATGTTCAATGATAACCCAATAATATTATATCATATTTAGATTTAGAATCCAAAAAAAACGTCTACATACCAAATTTCATAATTTTCCAATTAATAGTTAGTAATTTAAATAATTAAAAAAAAAAAAAAAAAGGCAAATTAATGTTAAAAAGAAAATTTGTTTTTTAGGGACAAACTCTTAAAAAATTAATATATTTTAGCAATTTTTGTTTCAAAATATAGTTTATAAAAAGCCACACATAAATAACATGCAACTTTTGTATTAAACAGTTTTTTAATAATTAATTATTAATTAAAAACCAAGTTTACATTTTTTAAATAAAACATTTTTTTTTTTGCTTCTATTAGAATTATCATGCTCGAAAATTCCTCCAGAAATTTTTTCATTCCATATTGACTTTTGGTTCCCGATATTTTAGCAAAAATGTGAAAAAAAACCTGACCGTATAATAGATTACTTCTTGAAGCACGCAAAACGTTTGCTTTTTCCCCATTTAAAGAAATATGCCCTCATGATCGGCCAAAACTACGATAATTAGAACCGGAGATATAACCATCATTCGGATTTTTTTTGCGTATGCACAACACAACATGTACCTATAATACATAATATGGATTCTTGCAACATACAGTAATTATAGCAAAAGTTATTTGGTTTGTTTCAACTAAACCCTGTTGCTTCTACACTCGGTCACCCCAATACAAATTTTATTCACCATCCATATATTACATATTCACATTCTAAAATAAGAACAAATCATTACACGAACCCAGTATAAACTCACCATTAGTCTAATCCGACATCCAGTATATGATATCAGCCCCTATCAGATAACATATAACCTCAATCCTACATGTCTAACTTCTTACCAATGTCCCCCTTCTAGCTCGCTGGAAGAAGATGAAGCAAAAACTGAGCCGCAGGACCGAGCCACACGACCAAGAGGAGACCGCCGAGTCTCCCGAATCCATCCAGCAACGTGGAGTGAGAGGTCTCGCTGTCTCGGCGAGGAAAGACGTCGATTCGCAGTCGACGAGGGGCGACTATGCGGCCCCCAGGGTGTCCTCCACGGCGGTGGAGGTGGAGGGGGATCCCTCTAGGACCAAGAAATTCACCAGTAAGTTTTCTTACAGGGGTAACTGCATCCCATTCAAAGTAGTGATGTTTAGAGATTTTTAATAAGGGATCGTGACTAAGTTCGGAGCAATTTTTTTGAAAAAAACCCCACCCTATTAATGAAATTTTTTATTGTATTAAAATGTGCATTAGATGATAAAAACATGAAATTGATAAAAATATTGACTTTTTTTCATTTTATTTTTCTAAAAAAAAAGATTTTTTTTTTAGTTGAAATACACCAATATTTTGTCAAATCGGCTAATGTCGTACAAAAAAAAAAAAAAAAAAAAAAAATCTATTTTTCTTTTTACTACAAGATTCTATGATATTCATGAGTATAATATTCTAAAATCTAAGTTAAAGTTTCATAAATAAAAAATATATAGGCTGTTATATAAGATTACACATAAATGTCAATATTTCGCAACATATTATTATGTACATATGGCAATAACTTTTCGAAAAAAATAGATACAATCTAATCTGTAGTTCATTATACTCTACATAGTATAACGAACAACTGTACAAACAAATTATAACTATCTTAAATACATTTTGTGATAGACCAAAAGCCGTATTGCAGGATTAGCGAAAAATCTATTCTTTAGAAAACACAATTTTTGGAATCTCTCTCTCTCTGCATGGATTTCGTATTAACAACCATCATCGATTTTGCCATTTTAAACGTAGTCGAATACCTTGTGGCGACATCAAATAACAGATCAAACTTCTGTGCACTGGAGTACTCTTTTGCACAGGGGTAAAGTATCTATTCCGAGACATCATGGTCATCGGTTCAAACCCCGTTCGTCGCCCATTGAAAGCTGCATACGCTTTATTGGTGACTGGACTAAAAAAAAAATGATTCATGCTGCCATCTATCGGCGCTTCTGAAAGGAGACACTTCATCGCAACCAGCCAACACTCACACAACGATGCAACAAGCATCTCAAAAACCTCCAACTCCGATCAGACGTTGATCAACAGCATCGCTCCTTCGTCACTGGGAGGGGGCTATATGTGGCGACATCAAATAACAGATCAAACTTCTGTGCACTGGAGTATTCTTTTGCACAGGGGTAAAGTATCTATTCCGAGACATTATGGTCCTCGGTTCAAACCCCGTTCGTCGCCCATTGAAAGCTAGCATACGCTTTAACCTTAAGAGGAAGTCCTAGTAAGGATCATTCCCCTATACACTCTATGTTACTATCTTCTAGCCCAGTGCATTTAGAAACTACTTTGTAATAACCACCTTGAAATTTGGTGAGTTAGGTACGAAAATTATCACTTAATGAAATGATATAAATTAAAACCTCTAAAATAGCGTCTGATATATTTTATTTTATATTTGAAACCCTTACGTCGATGCATATACAGTACCCCCCCCCCCCCTGCTTCTGTCACTTGCCATTTTAATTTTCATTGATAATTAGAAATGCATTAAATGTAAACAATTTATATCTTTTCCAATAAGTGATCTTTTTTGTACCTACTCACCAAATGTCAAGGTTTTATAGAAAGTAGTTTCTAAATGCACTGGTCTAGAAGATTGTAACATGGCGAGTATAGGGGAATGATTTTTACTAGGTCTTCCTCTTATAGTCTATGTTTGAGCTTTACAAAAATATTTCACTTGAAACATTTAAACACAGAAAAAAAAAATGCGTGTTCTGTATAAACGCTATGTGGCTAACATCATATTTTGCCAGATCGCTTGAAACCGTTTACATCGGAGATAAATATTTCTAGGTTTAGGTTTTATACCGAATCTGTTCAAGAATTCAGGTTCAAATATTTGTTTACACTGTCTGTTGAAGAGGGTCTCACTTGCTATCGAATTTCAATAGAAGTTAGGTCACTTTCTCAAAGGCAGTGTGATATGTATGTAAAAACAATCGCTTTCAATACCGACATTAATTTAGTGCATCCTTTCAAAGCGCTTATTCCTATTTTTAATTCTTTCACCGATTCGTACGATAACTTCCCACCCGCTGTTACTTATGACGTGAGATTTGTTTAGGTCAGCGCTTTTTTAACAGTTAGTCACATAATTAATATTCAGTATTGTTCGTTCTTGCATCAGACGGCTTTATAGTTTCACACACCCACGGTATTTGAATTTCAGCTAAGCTCAGTACAATTCCCATGGTTCAATACAATGATTATAGTGCTCTCTTCGACAACGATTCTACATTCATTCGATTCATATCTGTCGTCTGGTCACTCGTAACTTCCTCTCCCTCTCCCATCTTCTTACTTAACTCAATAAGAATGTTTACTGCATCTTGCAAGACTGTTTCCTGACTCTCCAAACTGCATAAATATTCTAAAAACATGTGAACATTACATTTATATGATACATTCTTAAATGGTCAGGTATGGAGGATAACAATGCATATGCATTCTTCTTCTTATCAAGGACTATGGGGACTAAGGCACCTCTGCTTAAGCATTTTGTACCAACCCCATATCCCGTACAGATCAGTAGTGGGCAGTACTGCATAGGATGTAAGAGCACACTCGCGAGCGGGAGTGCGCAAGTCTACCTATAGCCACCGAAGAGTTCATTTCTACCTCTTTCGGTAGCTACCCGATAGATGGCAGCACTACCGACCATATGTGGAACTTCTTAATTTAGAGGCAATACCAAGCAGAAGATTTCACCAGAAGACTTGGCTTTGCCACCCCCAGAGGTATCGATTTGTGTGGGAACTTGGAGGACTTTGCGACCACGACTGATTTAACGTGCTCCAGTCACCATTAGCGAACACGGCGGTCTTCAGTCTGTCCCAGGCCCGAACTCGCAACCTCAGGGCTCGCAATCTTCTAGATGCGAGAACGATACTCTCCCGACTGGGCTACGCTGCCCTTATGCATATGTATTAGTATTGACGTTAATATAAATACAATACTTAAAGACAAATTAATTTAAGAGGGTCCAGTACTGAAATTTCGTCAAAATCCAATTTAATTTTTTTTAAGATTTTAAAAAATAGTTCATACATTCCTGAAGAGAATGATGTTTTGATCTTATTCCTCCGGTATTTAGAACACCACGAAATTACCTGTAATTTAAACATAACTAATGGGCGTAACACCTTGAAGCGTCTGCTTAAAGTGCGTTTTTCGAACACTAGTGTTTTTCACAGATGTTGCAAATTCATCTCGATATATCTCCAGAACCATTAACGATTGGCTATTCAAATTTTTGGAGCATTTAATATAGACAGTTTTAAACATTTTTTTCTTCACAGAATTTTTTTTTTTTCAAATTCTATTTTAAAATATAACATTTAGCGTAAAGCATAGCATAAAAAAAGCAAAAATTTCAATATTTTAACTTTGAGAATATTTTTGAATTTTTCCTAATTCACCCATCAATATTCAGTGAAGACAAAATTTTCTATATATAATCTTGTGTATTACAGAGAGCTTTCACCTTTTAAAAAAAAATATTTTTTCTTGACTTATATAAAAATACGCAAACATCAATTATTGTGGATATTTCTTGGTTTAATTTTTAAAAAATAATATACACAATTTTTAAAAAACAAACAAACATTATCTCAAAGATATATAAATAGTATCTCATACATAAAGTATATTTTTGAACAATAAATACTTATAAATACAGTTTTTTTCCTTGTTTTTTCCGGTACCGGACCCCCTTATAAGAACCCCTTTTAACTTGAATTTGTAGTCCCTGTCTTCAATACACTTTTCTTTCTGGGTAAAGTCATTACCATAAAATAGCGTTTTAAATCAGTAGTGATCTTGCCCGATGACACTATTAATTCAAGGCCTAGTCCAATAACATCAGCGATGACATTGCATAAAAATTGTAATTATCTATTGCATAGAAAAATCTTATTGTCATAACCGGTAAACCTTGCAGCTTACAAATATTGGGGTGCTTAATATACCAATAACAGGGTATATTCTAATTGACAATTGTAAAGGACAACAATACGCAAAGTTGAATGTCACAAAACTACTACTACTACTACTACTACTAATAATAAAAATAAAAAAAATGGGAAGAGAGAGAGAGAGAGATAGAGAAAGAAAAACGGCGTAGAGCGAGGACTTGTAGAATAAGTGTTTTGTACCCAGAGTACACTGTTGTGTCGCATATCTAATTGCAATGTCAATCCCGTCAACGGTATAAGAAAGGTAATTTATTGGTATATGAAATGTCACAGTCTAGTCCATATTAGAGGATAAACAATCCTTTCACGTAGGTTAGTTTATCTATAATTATGTATTGACTTATTTACGTTGAAACATTATAAAATTTAATGGAAAACCAGCAGTCTTACTCAGCAGTGAAGGAAACTATTGATCTTTTAAGCACTCGATATTTTTTCCAATAAATATCAATTATGAGAAAACTCAAACTTTTTGAATCGAATAATTAATGTTATCCTCCAATTTTAACAATCCTTAGAAGATTATCTTTGAACTTGTTATTTTACTCTACTCCAGAACTGGCAATAGCATAATTTTAAACACATTTTCATATGAAGGAGTATTGAGATAAACTTTCGCGTTGATACCAACACCTGTTTTTAAAATAAACATATTATTCCAATTTAGGATATGAAAAACAACAATTATGAAATTTTCTGTGTAAGATTAAAAAGTGTTTAGGCCATCTTTCAAAATATTGTATCGTAAACTTGGAATTCCTAGTTTACTTACAAAATACAGAAATTCTGATTCAATGTTATAAAGCTTTACTGTCTATTAGAGCATATTGTTGTTGGCTGTTTGTAATTGTATGTGCTTATTATTGTCAGAAAATATATTTACATTTGTGGTACTGTGCTTTGGGTGTTGTATTGTTGTTTAATGTTATTTTTGTGTGAAATTTGGATTTTGCTTTTTTGTGTGTGCTTATATTTACTTGGCTTTTAATGTTTGTGCTCCTCTTCAAAATAAATATTTAATAGAATGACTTGTTAAAAATGACTTTAAGTTTTTTTTTTTAACTTTAAAGCTCTTGAATTGTTTAATATGTTAATTGATGTTTATGTTGATGTACTGTAAATGTATTGGTTAAAGGGCTGTACGTGCATGCACGAAATACACTAAATATGCATTTTAATTACACTTGCACTTTTTAACGCACATCTTTTTATTTATATCTGCAGAATGTCTTGAAAAGTACTTACTCATGAAGTTAGAGTTCAAACTTTTTAGCAAGCTTACTTTTCTTCGGGGTAACAGATAAATATTTCAAATTTATATTTATAAAACACAAAATAAGCGAGCTACATAAGCTACTTATATAACTTTTATTGCTACCTGCTTCCATTTTTGATTTTTTTTTTTTTTTTATCCTTTTTAAAATTAAAATTATTACGTAAATATTTTATTTATTTATTTCGTGATACTTCCTTTCATTGTTTTAATTCAAAAGCCTTTTAATTTATTTTAATTATTTATGTAATAACAAACCTATCTTAGAAATGCCATTTAATTTAATTTGTTCTTTTAAAAGCACATCTTCGATGTTTAATCCCTTCAACGATCATCGCCTTCATTCAATATGACTCACATGTTTCAACAGTCTATGCCAGCACTTTCTCAACTGTATGTTCCACACGTAATATTAAGTATTGCCCGTGATTGCGTCATACTCATTTAGTTTCCCATACTCTGGGTATTTCATTTCTGCTGCGTTTTCGCAAGCACTACAGCCTGTTACATGCAAGGCTATCTCTTCAATCCTTCTCCATCCGACTCTATCCGGCACAATAGCCCTCTATCCTAGATCCCTCCTTTCCCATCGTTCCTAGATCTTTTTCAACTCTATCAATCCATCAGGTGGGTGGTCTTCCCCTTCGTTGTTTGCCCTCTATATTTGAAAATGTAATTTTTTTGGTTGGGGATGCATTATAATATCTATTTAAATCCCCCAGCCATCTAATATGAGACGCTTTTACTATTTTCATTATATCAGGTTCGCCATATTTTTTATAATTTCATGATTATATGCAATTCATCATTCGTTATTTTGTTTTATTGTTCCAAAATTGTCCTTGCATTTTTTTTTTCTTTCTTTTTTTAAAAATTAGTAAAAGGTTCTCTTCTGCTTTGCTCAGTGTCCATCATTCGCTCTCGTAAAGGACAACAGGTCTTATTAATGTCTTAAATAGGCTTATTTTTTTTTAATGCTGATTAATTTAGATTCAAGTTGGTTTCTAAGGCCATAGAAACACTTATTGGCCATGGATAGTCAGCTTTTTATATCGATTTTTATGTCATTGCAGCTTGAGATCATTGTGATATTTTTCTGGGATTAAAGTCTGCTCTGATGTTGTTTACTAGTTGATAAAATTTTCTAGCTTCCTTTCGAGTCTTAAGACTTTCCACCTCTTTGTATAGTTCATCAAGGTACGATCGTTTTTTACCTGTGTGGATCCTTTTTTTTTTTTTCTTCTCTTCCAACTTTTCCTCCGCATCTCTAGTGTAATGTTTCTGGATCATTGGCCTATATGCTTAATTTTTCTTTTCCGTTATCAAACGGGATTCCTCATCAAACCATTGGTCTCTTCTCTTCGTTTGACATTCTGGTATTGTTTTCTCGGAGGCTTCTTTGATAGTTTGTTTTAGATTACGCTAAGCACTCTCTCTCTCTATTGGCAGTGCTTCTTCACTGGTTGAAACTTTATTTCATTCCTGCTGCGTTAACAAAATCCCGAGTTCAGTACAATGTGTGTTTTGTAGAGCTTCCATGGGACATGACGGCTCGATTTATTTTATTCTGTTGCTATCTTCTGTACTAGTAGTACTCGACAACTGCAACTTAAGACGTTCTCGTGACTCTTATACATTATTTACTCTTTAAATGATATAATTTTATTTAAATAATATATTATGTTATTCATATCTTTTATAATTATTCATATCTTTTATAATAGTTATAGATATAATTTATTACGCAAACTGAACAGTAATTATTATTTAAATTATTTAATTTGTTTATATAACTATAACGCTTGAGTATTTAAATATACGTTTCATGTTATTTTTTGCATACTCTACAAGATTATTAAGAATTGAGATACGAATGTCATTTTATTTTTCATGATTAAAAGACAATTATTATTTGACAAAAAGTTAATTATTAAAAGACAAAATTATTTGACTTTTAACCAACAATACCTCCATTAACGATATTATAATTTCTTCAAAATTTATAATATTCAATTTAATAACTATAAAAAAATTAATTTTCAAGAAAAACTCAATTTTGTAACTTAAAACCTAGAAAATGTATTAGTGACCCGATTCAGAACAATGTTTGAATAAGAATGCATGTCAAGTAATATATCTTAATATGAAACAACGGAAGCAATATTATGCCAGTTTTAGCCCAAGTGGTTATTGATTTAAGTTCTAATTATTTCTATAATAGACTTTTATAAATTGAGTTTTAGAAAAATGACGATGATTTATTCAGCAAAGAAGGTTATTGTATAAAAACTCTTCTCATGTATTATACTCAAACACAAATGGATTAAGTAAATTATGTGAAAAATAAATTGTTTTGAAACAGGCATGTAAAATTTAAAAAAATATTATTTTTACTTAAACATTATATTTTTTTCAAATTTCTTTCTTTTATTGTGAAGTTCAAATAACTTTAAACTCTTAAAACTATAGCATTTTTTTCTAATATATTTTTAATTAGCTGTATAGTTTGTTATAAAAATGAAAAGAAAACTGAAATGAGTATTAAACTTTGAAGTAATCGATGAAGTTGTTTTATCTGAAGTGAATAAAAATTTTGATTGACAAAACCTATTTCTTGAACATATATGTATCCTTTATAGCATTGAATTACACTTGAGTTATTTTAGTTCAAGTTACTCACACAAATACACTAGAAGAACAATTATTATTTTGAGCCTACGCATTGTCAAGTGTACTCTTAAAAATTTAATTGATATTATTAAATTCAATAACTTCAAGAAAAAAGTTTATTTCCGAGACATTCTGCTGTTATATTTTTCATTGTAGCATGTAGTTGTAAGTTGTTTTTAATGCACTGAAGTGTTGCATGCTTCAAATTGTGATATAAGCTAAGATTTTAAATTGTCCCTATATTTGAAGAATGTTTATTCAATATTTTTTGTTAATTATATAAAGATTAAAGAGGATAAGTACTTTATTAAACATGCTTCTAGTAGAGACAATTAGTTTATAAAGTTTTCTTGTTAACTTAGATAAGTCGGTAACGGAGTTTGTAGCTAAGGATTTATTAAAAATACATTCGACAAAATTTAAATATTTATAAAAAGAAAAAAAAAAAAAAAATATTACTGAGCATTTTCAGGTAATTTTTTTTACGTTTAATATTTATTCAAAATTGAATTTAAGATTGAATATATATTTTGCAACTAGTCAATAACGAATCCGAGCTACGTTAAGCTTAAAGTTGTTTTCAATTATTACTAAGTTATTTCTACAATTTTACTTTGAAAAGTCTATCTCTAAGTTATTTGTTTTGAAAAATAAAATTTTATAATATTGTCCAATAGAAGTAAAATTTTCAAGTGGATTTCATCACATTTTAGGTACCCTTTCAAGTGTCCACTGAAACTGCATGGTCCAAATATGATATTTTAATTACTAAATTTTAGTGAGCATAAAATAACTATTTTGCCACATTTTAAGATGTTAAATCCTTTAAAATCAATACTATAAAAATACTTAATTCATGAAATAAATAAAAAAAATTAATTTTAAATGATAACGTGTAATTTTTGTTATAATTAAGGAAATGGTTCTCTACGAAGCAATAACTATACTCTTAAAAAGTAATATTAATAGCTATAATCATTAATTAATCCTTGAAAAAATACACTAATTACTTTTAATTCATAATGTATGCGCATCAAACAATTAAAATTAAGAAAAAAATTTATCGATTATAATTAATCATTATTAAGTCAATACTAAGCGTTCCCCGTTACTTTTCCTAAATTAAAATCAAGTGCATCATTAAAAAAAGATTTCAAACGAAACACTTCCATTTAGATTTTCTACGAAACTGTATTTTACAGTATATTACTCTTTCAATTTAGAATAGAAACCTGCACTAGTAAGAAGATTTTTAAAGATAAAAGTTAAAGCTTTTGCTAAGAATGCGTAGAATATTAGTTTAGAATTGCACCAGCACTGTACAGTACAGCTTAAAAATTACCAAAGGAAATACATTAAAGCTTAAATTTCGCAATAATGTTAATTGAGCGAAGAGTAGAAATATGTGGACACTAAACCCGATTTCTATTTATACAGTTAAAAGTAAATTGCCTTCAATTACTTAGTATGAGTAATTGGAAAGTAAACAAATATTTTTAAACAATTATAAGCATGCAATTTAATGTCTTCAAAAATAGCATTTATATCATTTAGAAAGTTTTTTCTAAAAGAAATTTATATTTGTATAATTTATACGTTTTTTTGTATAACTTTATTATTTTTTAACTATATTTTTATAGATTTTTTGTCTTTTCTAAGGATGAATTTAATATACTTTTAATTTCCTACAAAAATTACTTTTAATTGCATTGATATAAAAACAATTATTGATTGATTGATTGGTTGATTCATTCATTTATTTATTTATTTATTTATTTATTTATGAAAGAAAGACTTAAACTTTTTCGACACCATTTATTTAAAATTCTGAATAATAATAATAATAAAAAAAAAAAAAAACAGTTATAGAAATGAAACGTTGAGGTATAAATATGAAAAAGATATTCATAATTAATAAAAAAAATTGCCTATATAAGTTTGTAATGTTTTGGATTTGAGTGAAATAACATAATTAAAATTGAAATCAAGTAATTGATTCAAAATTATTATCATCAGTAAAAGTGAAATTTTTTTTGCAATTAACGAAAGTTCTAAGATTGATGTAGTTTAAAATTTGATGCTAGCTGTAATAATAATTAAGATTCCCAATTAGTTTCTAAAAATACTATAATACAGAAATGTTTAGTTGTATTGAATTGAAAGAAAAATACCTGCGTATTTATAAAATTTTATCCTGGTTTTTTATCTTTTTGGATGCAAACCTATGGGAAAAGAATAAACTTTTCTATTCTATATTTTTACCTTATTTGGTGTCAAGGTACAGAAATATAGGTTTTAAATTTAAAATATTAAAAATAGTGATAAATGTTTGCAATAATTTCTATTTCATTGAATTTAAGTCCTCAAATAAAGATTGACTAAATTTTCAGATTCCTTTTTTAAATTATCGCTATTTTACTTTCGTTACTTCATATACTTTAAATTTCATGAACTTTTCTAAATGATATTATTTAAAAATTTGAAAAGAATTAACTCTGGTAGTTTAACAAGAACTTTGAGTTTTTAAAAGACCATTGTTAACTTTTAAGCAATGGTTAGGACATGCGTTGAAATCTCGAATTTGAACTTTTTTTTCTGTTAATGTGTGTAAAAAATACTAAGCATTTTTCTAAATTTGAAGAACAAACGTTGGTTGGTATAGTGTCTACACTTTTCTGCTCTTCATGTAATTAACCAGAAAAAATTATGGAAGTCTCCTAAAAAAGGTGTTGAAACTTCTTTGTTTAGCGCATCAACCTGATTTTGCAGTTTCCCAACCGGATCTGGAGAGACCCCTCGAATTTTCAATCGCAACGCAGAAAGGTAAAACACAACTACAATCCTTTCAGCATAAAAATACGCTTTCAATGCACTTTCTTTCATTCAGGCACATTTTTAGAATATTATGATGGAAGTTTTAGATTTACTATTTTAGTTTGCAATTTGACTCTACAGTAAGTTGAAGTTCTGATAGATCTTACAAAATAAATATCTATAGTTCTAAAAATAAGTTGTCAAATATGTTAATCTAGTCTAGTTTTATGTTTACAAAATTAAACAATAGATGGCAGCACAAAATTTCTTCAAAGACTTCGAAAATACGGTGTGTTTGATTGATGTATTAAGGAAATTTAAGGGAGTATAGGACTCAACATTTTAGAAATTCTCATTTTCTTTTTTTTTAATATAGTAAAAAATAATACAAACATTTTAAAATAAATTGGCAGAAAAATTTTGCTTCTACCATTAGTAGAATTTGAAATATTTAAGTTTTTGTCACATATCTCGGAAACTTTTAAACGGTTTTTCTCGGTGATCGCTTTTTGTCCCTTTTTTGAGTTTAAATTAATAAAACTTAAAAACTACTTGTTATAGATCCATGAATCCTTCCACAATTATTTTTCATATATACTTCTTTAATTTGTCTTCATAAATTATATTTTTTTATTTAACCCTTTTTTTAAAAAAAAAATGTGAGTCCCAGACCTCCTTAAAGAATAAACCAAATTAAATAAAGTATAAAAAATTTAAAGAAAACAATTATATGCTATAAAAATAAGGAATGAATAGCCAAATTCCTGTGCTAGAAATATTACGCTTTCACTATTTTCACAACGTTTTATTTTGCGTTGATTTGTTTTCCGTTTCCCTATATGGATGTTGTAGTCGACGTTTCGAAGGGAACCTTTCAACTCTGTACTTCAAGAATACTGTATTTTAAATGATTTAATAATAAAATTATATGAAGTACAGATTTATCACGATATAAAATTTAATAACTTTATTAAATATGAATAATTTGCGATTCGTACAATTAGGAGAAATTAAAGTTTAATTTCCCTATGTTTCATTTAAAACTGATGTGGTGGTCTCGTGTGCAAATGACAGATACAACACCTAGGCACTAGTGGTCACTTTTGCCTAGTGGTTAGCACGTCTGTCTACTGACCAAGGAGTCTCGTATTCGACTCCGGTTAGCGCATGTTCGCTCCAAAGTGGTGACTACCGGACATCTGAATCATGCTGCCCTCTATCGGCGCCTTTTGAAAATACTGCATGATCTCCACGCTACCAACTCAGCAAGCAACATCTGGCAACTCTCTCTCACTCAACGCAAGCAACTCAATAGTTCGCCCCCTTTGAAACTCACTGGAAAGTATGGCTATGCGGTGATCTCATGTACAAATGACAAATACAACATCTACGCACTAGTAGTCACTTTTGTCTAGCGATTAGCACGCTTGTCTACTGACCTAGGAGTTACGGGTTCGACTACCATTAGCAAACTGAGAGTGTATGATCCAGTTTTTGTGACAAGTGTATGTTTCATAAGTATGTTTAAACGTCTAAAATGTTAAGTTAAAAAAATAATCGATATTAGATAAATTTTAAGTGTAGTTTTGAGAGTCGAATATAATCGACCAATCTTTAAATATATATTTTTTAAAATCTTTTATTGAAAATAAAAATATACTTCAAGCGTTGTTTCTGATAAATAACAGTTCTTTAACTTCATTACTTTGGTAAATAACGGTCTAGTTGTATCTGTTATTTACAAGCGTAAGGAATAGTTCAATTAAAATAATTCTAAGAGAAATAAGCTTATTTATACTATAAAATACCTTTTAAAATTTTAAATTTATAAAAAATACCAACGTTAGAAAAAGTCAACAGACATCCAATATTAAATTTACTCAACGACAATGTAGTGCAGCTTTCTAATGGTATAAGCTTTAATAACTTAGCAGCACATGAATAATATTCGATTTGAAAACATACGACAATTTAGACAATCGGCCTTTTCAATTAGCTCCAGCACTTACGCTTTCATTAACACAGCACTGACTCAAATAACCATCTTCCCCTCAGCAACGGCCAACAACCTCGCCAAATCCCTGCCCAACGCCTCCTCCGATTCAGATCTGCCACGGTACCGTCACGATTCCCCCTCCATCAGCAACGAGACACAAGAGGGGGCCGCCTCCAGAACGGCCAACAGCCAGGCCTCTACCACCTCCAAGTTCCTCAGGGACATGCAGCAGCACAGCAAGCACCATGTCGGGGAGAAGGTAGCACAGGTAATATGTGACTTCTTTATCGAAATGCACTTGAAGCTGAGTTCACACTGATTTGTTGACTCGAAACTGTGACGGTACTCTATTTCTTATGGTAGTGGCGACTCAGTGTCATTCAATCCTCCTCCTCTCTCAATGCTGATTTACACGTTACCAGTCGGCATACCAGTTGAGATTTTCAGTTATTAGACGCCAGATGTACCGGTTTGTCAAGTGATTGTCTCTGGCTGGAGCCTCTAGCAAATGAAACATTTTTATGTACTGACGAGTTAACTTTCATCATCCAATCACCTGCGTTCTTTCGTGACCACCAACAGAGGGTGTGATATGTGATCAATAACTGGGTTGTTCCAGTGCACTGTACTGTCCTTTGCATTGTGTAAATGCAAAGATGGCATTCCAATTCCCCAGTAGCACAAATCCGCTATGGCTAATATCGGCTCGAAACTGGCCAATCCCGATGTGAACCGTTATAGACTGGCTGTTGCTACGGATCTTGGCAAACATCGCCCAGTGCTGGGTAAAATATACTTGAAGTTTTGAAATGCTGATGCAAAGTTTTAAAATTGAAATATAGTGTTATGAGAAAGGATGAAGGGGTAAAAAATAAGTTTTGATAATTTTGGCTTTTTTTTTTTAAATCGTGTATTTGGAACGATGTTCGAGATTTGGCATGGACTAGCTAGTCCTCCCAAGACCTCTGTTTTCGACATTGGCCAAAACTGCTGTGCTACTTGAGTTAATGCATGACAGTGACCTTCCAATCAACTGGTATTACAGTCTCTGGCTACGTATAAATCAGCCTTCCAATAAAGCACCCTCTGAAGTAAATTTTTCCTCTATGATTGTACACCATGCCGGTCTGATTAAGAAATTTAACCACTTTGACTGGAAGTAGTCAGATAAGCCTGCATGAAGTGGTGAAAGAATAGTTATCAAAACCATCTTCTCGGAGTTAGTACCTTTGTTACAGAGCTTTGCAGGTGTGGGAAGCATGACCAAAAGTAACTGAGGCTGTACTTGAGTAACAGACTACATTGAAGTACCATATTTCATTACCTCATGTTACTCTTCCGCTGGACGCTGAATGAAACATGTATCTTGCAGATAATGCATTGTGATATATAGAGATGAAAGATGTTACGTTTGATGTTGATACAGGTCTTGGCTATGATTTGTAAACTTATCATAATGTTAATGGATGAGTGTGTGTTCAATTAACATTAATGTCAATTAGTAGAAATGAAGCTATGATCAGCTTGAGGTTGAAATAGATTAAGCTTTGGTTTATGTAGTTATACTACTTCTTCAAACTAACATTGATCACCTTCATGGTCCAGTCTGTACAAGATCTTTGGGAAAGGACTCCTTAACTTTGAAAGTGCACAATTGTGAAACAGTGATAGACAGATAGAGGAGGCAAGAGGTGCGTTGAATAGACAGGCATGTAACATTGGTTTGAAAAAAAAAATTAGTTACAAAATTGAAATGGTGGCAAAAACCTATTGTAAAATCTGAATCTAAAGGAATTAGATTATTGTATTTCTCAGAAAGGAAACTCCTATGATAACTTTACCGGATAGTGCAGCTCAAACGGTCTTTTTTCAAAATGCAGTGGTTTTGCAAGACATACAGACGGGTTTTGAGTACCCCATATTTAACAGGTTTGTTTATTGACACATCCATCGAAATGAAAAAGAAAAAAAAAAAAAAAAAAAAAAAAACACCTCATTGGTAAACCATATGCAGCCGTCATCAAATTTGCTCTCAATAAATCAATATTGTATTGTTTATTTAAAATTCCATACCATGTTTATCCAATATACCATGTGTCTTTTATTTTTTGCCTCTCCCTGTTTCGCAACATACTATTGTGACATTCCATAGTAGAGATTCCTTTCTAAAAAAAAACTGCTTTCTGACAATTTCGCTGCGAAGAGTCAACTGTGATTTATTTGCATTTATAATTTTTTAAGCTTCCATATATATATTTTTTTTTCTTAAATACGTGCAGAAGGTTACCTTTCAAAAACTTCATAAAAGAAGAGCTGCCATGCAAATCAAGGTGATGCATGCTTAATTTGAAATATTTATTCTTGTGTTGTTTCGAAATACCGATTATTCTGTCAGTGAATGTCAGTTACATGACCAGTGAAATACTGACAATCAATCAGCGATTCGAATTTTTTTTACAGAGAATGTTGGATCCTAAGGCAGATTTATGTTTTTGGACACAGTCAGCTTTATGAAACCAGAAAGTTCTCTCGATAGTCAAACATTTTATTCCCAACCTCAAAAATGTGAACAAAAGCGAAAATCGAGAAACTAAAGCGAACATATCCTTAATATGACAAACCCTGAGATGATAGCCTGCTAGTAAGATAATGTTGCGATATGAGTTTCTAATAGAAAACTTTAAAGCATCAGTTGACATTAAAAGCGTACAACCAAATGTAACATTCAGTACACTTTACGTGTTTGGAGTTGGCGTATCAGTGTGAACAAAGCTTTACAGTGAACTCAAGTTTTAACAATGCATGTAGTTCTATGTATAGAAGTTTGTAGCTTTGAAATACTAGTCTGTGATTTAGTAAAATTTAGAACAATAGTGTAATTTAGAAGTTGGTTTCTAGTATTTAGAAGGTATTTTCGACAGCATAAAAAGTTTTGTAGTGTTCTTGAGATACATTTATTTACCTTAGGCCATGTATAAACGATTGGTTTCATGATCTCAACAAACCAGTTAGTTTCAAAATTGATGCTTACTAAAAATGCTACCTAGATTAGTCCTTAGATAATTTTTTAATTAAATTTTTTTATTGAATACAATCAATAGCATTAAAAAAAATCTACTTTCCGAAAAGAAATTGCCACCATTTTAATAGTTAGTTATTATTGGAAAAACACTACTTTAGATTGAAATTCCTTTTCAAAAATATTCATCTTTTAATACCATAATAAAAATAATAGTATTTACAAGTCATACAGTGTTATATAGTAGACATAAGATTAAGCTTCTTTTTTTTTATTTTTATTAATGGCATCGCAGTAAATTTTGAGAGAGCAATTAATGAAACTGTTTGTCAAAATACTAAACATAACCGTTTTGTAAGCGAATAGCCTAAGCTCTTAAGTTTGGGAACATAACTCTTAATTTAAAATTGGATATACAAACACAAAATTTTATAGTTTAAGCACGATTAATTAACACTGTGCCAATGAAGGCAATAATTTTAACTGGTTAGATAATTAAACTGGCTTAATGAGTGAGTTTAACGATTCTAACTGGTTAGAGATAATTATCACAAATTGATGTTACATTGAGACTAAATGTAAAAATTTAAGTTCGCAGAAAAATATCAAAACAACATCACAACAAATATATTAGCCATTCAAACTCTCACAACGTGTTTTTTAATATTTCCCAATCCTACATTCCTATCATATAATCCTCATAGATGGCAGCACCAAAAACCTTACACACCTCTAAAATAATTCCATGGCTTCTATTTTTATATTTAAATTAGAGTATATCTTTTGGCGAAGTTTTGAGTATTTTTTTATCCCAACAAATCACTGATGAATGTGACTTTTGTGTATTCCTATTCATATTTCCCTTTTCATAGTTAAAGATATTGGGAAAAGTTGCCCTGCCACTGCATCAGGAACCAACATGGGTAAGTTGCTTGCGACAATTTGTCACTGCAACGTTTTTACATCACGATTACACATAAACACTTTCATCCCCTTTTAGATTTTTTTCTCTATTGCACGATACCTCATAATTTGATGTAGCAGTTGATCGTTTAATTTTTTTTTATTTTTTTTTTATATTTAGAGTTGGTTTTTGATAATTCATTACTTTTAATTTTTTTACAATCGAAAACTTACGTACTATAGAAGACTTTCTATAAAATAATAAGTAAACCAATTCCTAAATTCAAATATACAGATTACTTAAAAATAGATTTTATAGTCATAAATTTTTTTTAGATAATCCAATATCTGTTAAGTGATGCAATTTCACCATTTCTACACATATATGTTTATTATATGTAATTAGTAAACACTTTAAAAAATAATTTTAATCAATCACAAATAATAATTACAATAGATATGACAAGATATTATAAATTACCAACACTAATAAATAATACTTTACTGAGTAATTTTATCTTTCATTTTATTTACTAATATTTCAATTGTCAACTTACATTTAAGGCATGTCATGGAATTTTCTTCATAGTTACTTAAGCATGGTTTTTGTATATAAAAGTTGTTTAATAACTGTTTTGTTACGAAAGGACAATTTTTAAAGAATGCAGGACACATTTTAGCATGCTTATATAGGTATGGCATGAAGTCGAGTTTAGAGTGTTAATGAATAGAATTAATTTACTTTCTAGAATTTCTGGGCATGAATTTACTAATAAATTTATTTTCGTATATGTAGAGTTTCTATATTTGAATTTTATTAACTGTTTTGGATTTATGGTTGGAACAAATGGATTTATGTACTTATTATGTTTCAACTCACTTTTTATGCACATCTAGCTAAAAAATTGGCATTCTATATATTTATATTATTACTGTTCTTATTATGATATTATCATTCAATCTATTGTACAGAAATATTTTGGATGATTTTAATGTTGCGAAACTGTTTGGTTTTATTAAACTATAAAAAGCATTACATAATAAAACTTCATTGGTTACATTAGGAATTCATATTAAATTATCGAATATACAATGCAAAGAGAATGCATATGAAAATTATATGTTCCTAATGAAAATGAAGTTATGTGCTGTAAGTATTCTTCAATTATATGCTTATTTCACAATTATTAATCTGTCGCATTTCATATAAGTATCTTTTTAAAAAAAAAAATTCACACATTCTAACTACTAAAGCTATCATTCATAGATAAAGAACACTTTGATGTAATATTATTTTTACATTTCTCTCAATTTTACTATGAAAGGTAAAACAAAAGTGTAATGTTTATAGATATTATTCATGTTGATAGGATAACATTATGTTATTGTTTAAAACATAGGCATATTGTATGAACAAATTTTAACCTAATTAAGTAACAGAGCTGCATTTGATTTATATAGATTAAACGTAATACAACGGGAGTTCCAACAAAAAATAAAAGTATCTTTATTATTAAATACACTCATTCTGGATTGTGAAAGGGATTATTCTTTCTCCCGATATATCAATGGTCTTCCAGGAATCCTTCATGTGTCTTATGCTATCACCTTATCTTAGATTCTTTGGTAGCCTCATACCAGATCATTATTAACAGCATCTACAATTATTCTCATCATACAATTCCATCTAAGTACTTCTAAAACAGAGGCCAACTGGCCACTTAATTATTATATCATTGCATCATGTATGCACTGCATTAGGTCATATGCATCATGTATTCTATTACTGATGTCATTATCAGCCACTAATTACGTCATCATCATATATGTCATTAATGATGGTATTTCTGCATTTTTCCGTGGATGTTGTCATCATCATGTTCGTCATTAATTATGGCATTATCATGTGTGTCATTAATAATGACATTATTATATATGTCATGAATGATGATATCATCATGTACGTCATCAGTGATGGCATTATCATATATATGTCATGATTGATGGCATTATGTATGTCATTTGTGTGCTATAGCGAATCTTCATCACCGAATGTCACTTTCACCCCATCAATAAGTCAATTTAAACATCAAAGACTTAATATTGTCAAAACATAAAATTGAATTGGTAGCAGTTCTAGATAAGAAATCACATTAAGGGGGTCCGGCACATGAAAATTTTTCAGATTATTGATTTCAAGTTTATTACTGTTTATTAAAATATAAATTTGTGTCTTTAAAATGATGCCACATTTGTAATTGTATCTTATTTCAAAGTATTTTTAAGAATTTTTTGAAGTAAACAAAATGAAGGTATTTAATGCATGTTTTTTAACTTCAAGCCGAATTTCTCAAAATGCAATTTTTTCATGTTTGGGGGCACATAGATTAAAATCTATATGACATAAATGCTTGAAATTTTTTATACATGATGTTTCTCTAATGTATTTAAGTACTTTAACACTAGGAATTATTGATAAGTAGCATACTTGTTTTTTTTTAAATAATCAGTCTAAAATTTTATAATTTTTCTTAAACATATTTTTAGAAAATCATAAGTATTTTAATTTTTAAAAAATAACAAAAATCTCGTGTTAAAGTATTCAAAAGTATCCAAATATTATACTGTGAAAGTTTCATAATGATTAAGGAATCGGTTATTAAATGAGATGCCCCCAAAGTTGTTGATTTTAACATGGGCTCCTATGGAGGTGCCGGACCCCCTTAAAAACTCTGATAAAACGAGAGTTCAATACTTATTTAAGGAGGAATCAAAATCGTAATAATAATCTACATAATAATGCATCATTCTTGAATATGGTCTAGTTTGCGGCGTTAGTCTCAATAAATAGTCCAGCTATTAGATAAGTGGCCCTGATTATTACTCTCTAAGTATATTTAATATTGGCCAATAACCCTTAATCTTGCTTAGCCTCTACTTATTATTCTCTCCGGACATATAATCAATAAGCAATTTTTCTCATGTGGCAGGGATTCGGATCCATTTTATGGGCTTGACCAGAGTGCTATCACGACTTCCAATCAACTTATCAATTGTTACTGATAATGCTTATGATTAGTAACTGTTCGATTTGAATGTGATTATTTCAGTTTGATGAAAGCGTTTAAACTCACCTTGTGAAACAAAAGGGTGTATCAAAAAATTTTTACTTGTTTATTCAGATATGAAGAGAGTGGGTTTATTGCAAGTCAAATCTCATTTTAGAAATACCGCGCAAAACTAACAGTATTTTGTTACCAGCACTTAAGAAGGTACTGTATGTCTGTAAATAAACATGGGATAGTTAAAGATGATAAGAATATAACTAAGATAAGAAACAAACTAGGCTAAGTTGGATGGGGAAAGAATCATTGCTAATTTTGAACGATTTTTTAAAAGTGGAACTGACTCATAAAGACCAATCCATTAAAAAAAAATGTCGAAAAGTTTTATTGAACGGATATCGTGTAGAAATGGCATATTTAGTGTTGGTTCATAAAATAGTTTAGTTTTGGTTAAATTATCAAGAGGCTTCCATAAATTAATGATATTCCAAATTTTTTTTAATTGATTATACTTTTTAAATGGTTAAGAGGATCATTTTTATCACATGCACAATTTACAAGCAAAACCATGATTAGCGTACTGAATTTTTCAAAAATACTTTACAAGAACTTTCCAAAAAATACTGGTGTTTTACTTTTAATTTCTTGACAATGTAAACAATTTTAATTAAAGTAATTAAAAACTTCCCTTAACGAAGAGCGTGGAAACTTGTAAATTTTTAGTTGAGTCACTTGTTCAGTAATTTTATACTCATTGTTTTTAAATTACAACTAAAAAAAGGTGAAAGTCACTTCTTTTCTCTTTAATTAATACCTACATAGTTTCATGCCTAAAATATATTAGTAGTATTTAATTTTCTTCGAAATTCCTTGCATAGTTAAAATGTGGCATTTCTAAGCCAGCATCTTAGTTACGTAGTTCCTGAATTTTATGCATGTCATATATAAGACTGAAATGTTGAATAACTGTTTTAAAACAATCGATCGAAGACACTTTAAGGTCTCTGTTTATACTTGCCGTTGCTAAGCAACGCCTTTATCCATTCCATTTTATTCTTGAAACTGCAACTAGTGGTTTCCCCCAAGAACAGAAAATAAAAGCTGGCGGGTTTCTGTCTTGAAATACGGGGATGTACTTTCCAAAAGAAGTCACATTACTCATATTGCTCCATGACATTGTTTCACCTTAATTATGCCTTTAATTGTTTAGTAGTACATTATTAAAATGGCATGAAAGTATTGAATATGTGTTTTTGACACAGTCGTATGAGGTATTCACAGTATTTCTAACCTGAATATAAAATAAACCAAACTTGTTAATTGTACTTTTGAGTTTTTCATAATCCTTTTTCGCGTTACCAATGCTAGAAGTGTAGGTTGACGCGGGGTGACACGTCCTTCCATTTTTCAAAAAAATACCCATCTTTTAAAAACACTCAATCCTTCTAAAAAATACTAAAAAAATAACATTAACCTTTAAATGCCGTGTGATACTGAGAAAAAGAGATTTAAAGTTTTCAAACGTAAAAAAAAAAAAACTATTTGATATATAAGTATTTTTATAAGATATTCTATAAGATATAAGTATTTTTATTAACAAATTCTATTACACTTGGTCAACTTTAAACTTTGGAGGAACTTTCTCTTAAGTTAAATTTCTATTCTTGTTTCATATAAAGACAAGCAATTTAAAAATTAAAATAAAATAAACATTTTAGAGTCCCCTATTAATTTAATTTCATGAAAGTATGAACATTTAGATGCACTATTTCATTCTAAATAAGCAATTATGTACATAATGTTAAATTGTTACTTCATTTAATTTCGTACTTCCAAGTAAAAAAAAAACTAAGTCTCAAAATATTCCTTAAAATCACAATAAATGTTGTACCTTTGTTCAATATAGTGCTGAGAAGTATAAATTATTTCCTAACTAGTTAATATTTTTATTATAAGATCATAAAATTTATGGGGGGATTGCACTTTTCACCAACTTTTGAGCATACCCCTAACTTTTTTTCATCCACTTCGACAACTGCGCGTTATTTATGTAACATGCATATTTAATTTATTTTTCCTTTAAGGGGGTCCGGTATCGAAAATAAAAAAAACTTTATTTATGTACATTTTTATGTCAAAAATTTATTTTATGTATGAGATACTATTTATATATCTTTGAGAAAATGTTTTTTTTTAAATATTGTGTTTAGTTATTTAAAAAAAATTTAAAAACCAAGAAAAATCCATAATAATTGATGTTTGCGTATTTTGATATAAGTCAAGAAAAAAAATTTTTTTTTCAAAGTGAAAGCTTTCTGTAATACATAATTATATAAAGAAAATTTTATCTTCACAGAATTTTGATAGGTGAATTAAAAAAAATTAAAAAAATTCTCAAAGTTAAAATATTGAAATTTGTGCTTTTTTTTTACGTTATCTTTTATGAAAAATTTTATATTTTAAAACAGAATTAAAAAAATAAAATTCTGTGAAGACAAAATATTTAAAACTATATAAATTAAATGCTCCAAAAATTTGAATAGCCAATTGTTAATGGTTCTGGAGATATATCGATTTGAATATGCAACATCTGTGAAAAACACTAGTACTCGAAAAACGCACTTTAAGCAGACGCTTCAAGGTGTTACGCACATTAGTGATGTTTAAATAACAGGTAATTTTGTGACGTTCTAATCACCGGAGGAATAAGATAAAAACATCATTCTCTTCAGGAATGTATGAACTATTTTTTTAAATCAGAAAAAAAAATTGGGATTTTTGAAGAAATTTCGGTACTGGACCCCCTTAAAAACAAAAAGCGTGAACTTTTATAGAACTGAAAGAGGGTTCCGGCGTATTAAGTTTGAAGTGCTTATGCGGTACTGCAGTACAGAGAGCTTATAGGGTACCCTCTAAATTTTTTTTGTACCTTCCTTTAACTTTAATACGCTGACTACTATAATGCCGTGTTAAGCAAAGGGTGGTATGATGTGCCTTTTTTAATATTAAGTTCGATTTTGTGTGTCGATGGCAGCGGAATCTGCCGCGACTTGCCGTCATCCAATCGCGCTAAAATAGAATTCAACCGACCATTGAAGAAACTGTTTCCTGTTGCCAGAATTTCTTTTATAAATAAATAAATAATAAAATTTCTTTTATAAATAAATAATAAAATTTCTTTTATAAATAAATAAATAATAAAATTTCTTTTATAAATAAATAAATAATAAAATTTCTTTTATAAATAAATAAATAAATAAATAATAAAATTTCTTTTATAAATAAATAAATAATAAAATTTCTTTTATAAATAAATAAATAATAAAATTTCTTTTATAAATAAATAAATAATAAAATTTCTTTTATAAATAAATAAATAATAAAATTGTTTTAATCAGAATAAATAAATGATATTTGGATGTGAGTGCATACCTTCACGTTCATTTTTAATAAATAAATTTTGAAACGTAGTTTGCCACACATTTTTCTGATAGAAACGTTTTTGATGTTTAAAACTAGACGCAAACGCTAAGCACACGCTGCTGTTTACAGAATCGGCGCTGTTTTACCGAATATAAAAATTGACAATGTATAGAAAGGATTTATATTAAAAACTTTGCTTTTATGTTTTGTATTATTTGCTGGCTCTAAATTGAGTTATTGCTACCAAGTGGTTCTCTGTAATTTGTTCTGCATGATGGAGAAGTTGAAGGGTCGCATCCACACGAGAAACATTTACAAAATGTTGGTCAATCAGTTAGCAACAACTACACGTAGTTGTTTCAATCTTAAAACCGTCATACCTCATTTTGAGCTTAGTTGCAGATACTCAATTGCATTCGGTGCTTAGCACAGCGGTATTGTAAACTTTGGTCTAAGTTAGATTTCGCCAAAATGCGTGAAATCTGCGTGAACACACATTGAAAATCAATTTCTCCCCATTGAATTATGCTCATACGTGAATTCACGCATCGGCACATCATGGTTAAATTTTTAAAAACAATCCTCCTTTTTATAAAATCAGAGGCCATCCTAGCCGTTTTTCGAAGGGGCGCTAACTCCAAGCCTTTTTTCTTTAAAAATAGCGTCATTTTTTGCAAAAATTTAAAAATTTCGTTTGCTACGAATGCAATATACGGAACTCCTTTCCGAAATCGCCAGTTACGCATGCGCATTCATGTTCAAACGTGCCTCGCATTACGCATGCGCATTCATGTTCAAACGTGCCTCGCATTGACTGCCTTCTGATACCATGTGAGTTATTAGAAGGTGAACTGTAGGGGGCGTCCCACAGTTTCCAAATGTAATTTCATACGTTCCTAAATAATTGTGGAAAGTTTCAAGATTTATAGCAAGTAGTTTTTAAGCTATATCAATTTAAACTCTAAAAAAGGGACACAAAGCAATCACCAAGAAAGACAGTTTCAAGGTAGCATGTCTGAGATACAGTTGCCATGTAACAAAAACTTAAATATTTCAAGTTCTACTAATGATAGAAATAAAATTTTTATGCCATTTTATTTAAAAGTATTTGTATTGTTTTTTACAATAATAACATTGTTTTTGAGAATTTAAAAAATTTTGACCACCTTAATTGCGGAAGTTTAGAAATTGAGAAAAAAAATATCCGAAATTATCTTCGTATAAATACGGAATTATTATTCAGTTTATGTTGTTCATTTGAGACGATTCTTGATACATTTCTCAACTTAGAATTTCTAAAAATTATCTCTCTAATTGAAAATGTACATATTTGTTTCCCACGTTTTTAAACACAATTATTGACAAAGTTTCAAGTTAGAAATATATAGTATTTTATATTTTAAATGCTGTGGTCAAAATCACTGTTTCTTCGTTAATTTTTCTTAATTCCTCTATTGCTGATTTTATATAGGTTGTGGGTCTATATAACGTCATTGATTGATGCAAGTACTGTTGAAATAAGACAGTTAACATTAATATTATGAGAGGGATACCTTAAAAAATTAAAATATTTTAGTGGTTAATTAGTATTAAAAGTAATTGTGTTCATTGTTGTTGTTATATTTAGTAAAACAATTCATATTTTTGTATTAAGATTCATTAGACATTTTGATCTAAAAATATAGTAATGTGTCGATAAAGCATAGACTGACGATTATAAATAAATAAATAAATAAATAAATAAATAAATAAATAAATAAATAAATGAATTAATAAATAAATAAATAAATAAATAAATAAATAAATAAATAAATAAATAAATAAATAAATAAATAAATAAATAAATAAATAACAGTATTAGTAGAAAAAGTACAATTTCAGGTCACAGTTATGCATTTAATCGAACTCGAGTCGTAAATATATTATTTATATATGAATTCATTAACTATTCACAAATGTTCAACAGGATATAACTGTTATATTAACTACTACCAACCATATTATTAAAAACACAAATACAAGCAGACGTAATATAAATATATACCGCATTGATGGACATTTAATTTCGCTATTTATTTTCCCTTAACCACCTGCCAAGGAGGCTTCTACCAATTTCTTCAACAACAAAAGACCAGAGAGAGAAAACTATTTTTAATCTGATAATAAAATACTCACGCCAGAAAAGGAAAAAAAAAAAGAGAACGGATGAGAAAATCTGTGCGATGGCATTTTCTCCGGGTAATTTTGTCACCGGATGCAAAATCTTCGCGACCAGAAGAGGCACGAGCATTGGTAGGGAGGGGTAGCAAACGAAGGTTAGCAACCCCCCCCCCCCATTGGAGTTAATAACAACGGAGATGAGATAAGTGAGGTGGGGTGAGATGAAGAGAAGTGATGTGATAGGGGGTGGGGGTGGTTTATGGATCGTCTGCGAGATGGAGGCTGGAGGGAAGACATGTGGGGTTGTGTCGTGACCAAAGCCGGTTGGTCTCTGTGAAGGTTCTGGTGGTGGTGGTGTGGTGCTGGAAAACTAAAGAGTGTGGTGCTTATTTTTAATGGTTTATAGATAATTAAAACTGATGCATGATGAGGACTCATGCGAATATCATTTATTGGACAATCTGGAACATGTGAAGTCGCATTTTCGGAGTACCATGTCTTGTTTGATGATAACATTGGATTTTTTGTGAAAGACATGAACGGACGATCGTGGCATCGTGATGTTCGGGATTATGTGTTTTGTTCATTTTGAGCCACTGAAGAATCCGGTTTGTTTGATAAGTTGGTATGCAAAATACACGAGTTGTATGCAACAGGTGTTTTCATGGAAAATCTAATGGCAGCATAGAGCAGGTAAAAGCATATCGTCGTGGTGTAGCAGGGTATTCTGGATTTTATCCTGTAGGGAAAAGAGATTTGTTTGAAGATTGGCAAATATATTTTTTTCCACATGACAACACTAAAAGGAATTTTGGAAATAACACTAACGAAAGTATGGATAGTGATTCTCGGGATATAGCGCCTGGATTACATTATACTGTTGGAAAGTGTCATTCAATATTTGATATGTAAAGTTTGCTGTTGTTCGAAAACAACACCTGTTTTCCTCAGAACCTTTGATAATTGCATTCAGATCACTTGCGAATAATATTGGCAGATGTGAACACTAGAATATTTGTTTCTTTCCGACTGGGACTTAAACCCTTCAAAAGGTCATGACTTTTGTATAGTTTCTATAAAATATGACAAATAGTCGAATTTAAAACTAATGCTATGATATATCAGCCACCGTGATGAAATTGGTATATAGATATACTAAGTAAATGTGAATATCCGGTTTAAAAGTTTTAAAAGTTATGTTTTTAAATTGAAATATCTCACCAAACTACAGACGAAACTGGTCGCATTCGTGTAAGTAATTTGTATGTACGATACTATTCTTTTTTATTAGTACAATGGAACAGTGTTATAATCTCATTGAAAGTTTTTGCTAAGTGCAACTGAATTATTTTCTCATTAAACATCACACTCACAAACCAAATATCTCAAAATCATGATCTTTTTGCTTTTTCGTCAACAACTCGTAAATATCCCGTTAAAAAACTACGATATTTAAGTTGTTGTAAGTTAAAAAAATAAATATATATATGCGGTTTCAAAATTTTTACTTAAAAAGAAAGCTTTAAAAAAATTTAACTTTAATTTACTAAATAAATTTCAGGCAATAGGTTGAGGGAAATTTTAATAAGTGGGCTTTTAAAAAACATGACTGAAAATAATTTTATTAAATCACTTTATATTATTATTAATGCAAGATGAATACTATACATTTAAGAGTTTGGGAACAACAATGTTTTATAAATAACTGTAATTTATTTGAATACTTTTATCTTTTTATTTGCATATACCTTCATCTTTAAACACATCCTTTGAAATACTTAATTAATTTTTAATTAAAAATTAAAAACATATTTCTCAGACAAATTTAAAACCTCTTCGTTTTCGCAGAAGTTACATCGTTTAGATTGGAGTTAATTTATTAACGCTCTCAAAAAACTTTTTAAAAGTTTTTCATAGAATCTATTCAAATCTAAGATGATGATAAGAAGAGGTATTATAGAAGAATGGTCAGATTTAAATTTAAATTTTATCCTTTTTTAGTTGACTTTAGATATCTATCTTTCATGACTGAAAATCAAAATATAAAATTTCACTATTTTTAGCATCTTTTAGTATTCGTTACTTTTTTCGTATGAAATTGTAGTTTAAAAAGAGATTTTTCAATATATTATTCGGCAATATAAAAGTCAATAAATTCAAATGAATCAGCATTGATATCGACTTTAGATATCTATGTTTCATAACTGAAAATCAATACATAAAATTGCACTATTTTTAGCATCTTTTAGTATTTGCTATTTTTTTCGTATAAAATTGCAGTTTAAAAATAGATTTTCAATATATTACTCGGCAATATAAAAGTCAATAAATGCAAATGAATCCGCATTGATATCGACTTTTAAGAAAATATAACTTTGAATTTTTTAATTTTTTTTTTTCAATAAATAACGACTCATTTATAGATACAAAATTAATTAATTATTAAAAATAAATACCACAAAAAGTATTCAATAAGGTTAATTGAAATTCAATTACTCTAATTTTACCACAGAGCTACTAAAATGTCTTCAGAAAATCGCCTATCGCTTCAAACAGACACAGCAGTTGAATATCCTATTGTAATACGGTGCTTGAACACAGAGGGAAAAGAAGCCGTAGTGGATACTTGCCACGTACCCATAGTACTCACAAAATCCGAAACATTGAAACTAGAAAAAATCAGAACGTCAAGCACAAGGTTTCGTAAGAAGTTTGGCAGTCTTGGAGGTCCCTCCAGGTCTTGCTATTCTCCATTGTCGCCAAGAACTCGGAAAAGTTTGCCATCGAACACCGGGTACCTTGAAACTCCTAGGGTTTTCGATTTGAGGAAGAATCTACAAGAAGCATACAAAGTGAGTCGGCAGAATAGCGTCGTACCGCAAGTAAGTGATTTTCGCATCCTAATATTTCACGACGATGTTTTTTTGACGGGTGTTTAGATGTTTTAAAAGACTTGTTTGGAAGTTTTCGTTATTATTTTTATGTATGTGACCTGTTGATAGTTTGTGTTTATTTCAAGAAAGTTAGGTTCTTGAATTCAATGTGATTTGAGCATACGTTATTGCTCATGATCCAACTTTTCTATAAATGAGCTATTTTGAACAAAACTTAGAAAAGTTGCATAGAAAATTTGAAATAGGGGAATGTACCTGTTGCGTCAAAAAGTCGTTGTTATTGAGTAGTTTCTTTCTTCTTTTTTTTCGTAGATTTAAAAGATAAATTTATTTGAATTCTTCAACTGATTTGTGGGTATAAAAAAAGTGTTAATTACTTAAGAAATGTGAGATTGATACTATTTTCAAAAGGGAAACAAGTTGGTTACTAATATTTTGTTCATTATTATTATTATTATTATTTTGTAATGCAATGTTTACGCTAATTATCCATTTGTTTTCTGAACAGGAATCGACATATTTTTTACTTATTAAATTAAAAAAGTACTAAAATTACGTTCTTTAAAGGACAGCATTTTTAGATAGTTTCCATGAGCTAAATGTTTGCAGTTAAAAATGTTAATTTGATGTTTTCAATCACGTTCAAATTCATATTGCAGACAATTGTGATAAAGACTTATATGTTACCTTCCTTCAACAAGAGTAATTTAAAATATATAAATGCATTTCAATGTATCGGCGAGAAAGTGTTAGTTCTTTATAGGGGTTAAAAATGTTAGAGGAATTGTTGAAAACCCTTACTTCTAATTATTGAAGAAGAACGGTCGAAGTAGCTTAAGTGCTCTTGAGATCACACGATTGAAAAGTTTCCTATTGTTTAGGTGCACTTTAAAACGTTTAGAATTTAATATGATAAATCTCTCTAAATATTACCTTTTATCTTCCTTGATGACTCACTATAGCTTAGTACCGATAATATGTGCTAAATGTTCATTATTAATTCGAAATTAAATTAATAAACATTTATAATTAACTAATAGCAATATTTTTAAACAAAATGTATGATTTTGTATCCACTATTTCACACATAATTTATCACATGCATGTATTTTAGTTTCAATGTGCTAAACTAACTTTCTAGAGTTGAAAATTTTTACGTTATGAAAATACTTAGAAATGAACGTCTGTCACAGTTGTACTGTATGCAACTCAAAAACGACATCACTTATGTCTCTTAACCTGGTTTCCGACATTTTGCAACTAAATGGCGGATTGAATATTCTCATGCATGTAAAACTCCAATAAGTATTACTCACTATTTTGATATTGTTGTGGATTAATTAATTTTATGACTTTGTAGCATATCAAAATACTTAACATAATAACACATAAAGATCAAGGGTCTATGTCGTTTGAGTGAGTATGAAGAAGCGCCATTTAAAGATTCGAATTGTTTAGAAGCGCTTTGAAACGTTTAGAGTTTTAAGTGAATAATTCTTAAAATGTACCACGTGTATATTAACTCCAATTTACCATCAGTTAGTTCCGCTAATGTGGCAGCAAATTTAGCACTCTGCTGTATTTTTGCAACAAAAAGTAGATGTAAACCAATTTTATCCCTTGATCTTCCCTTTTATTACTGCCACATATAAGTATTGTTGCGTAGATGGGTTCGAAAGATTTGAAGCCAAAGCAGATCAAAACTTGCAGAAATTTATTCCAATAGAACTCTTCATAGATTCTCTTACAACTCCAAAACTTCTCGTTCTAGTAGACTCAATACAGTTCTTTTCACAACAATAGAGCACAAAACAGCAGTTAAAAACTTGACAACACAACTGCTAAAATCGCTGCAAAAGACAATGCAATACAGTTCGCTTTAGAACTACTCTGAATGCTCACAGAGACTCAGTATCTCAACTCAGTAATTCCAGTCAACTAACGGACTCAACTAACTCAGTGACTCAACTCAGTCAACTAACTCCACTCAGTCAGTATCTCAACTAACTCCAGTCAACTAACTGACTAACCGACTCGGGCTTATATAGGGGAGGCGGCGAACCTTCTTGAAACTTCTAGAGGTAGATATTTGGAGAACTTTCCAGATCGTAGTCGAAAAGTCCTATACATGTACATTTTTACCGAAAATGTCGCCAAATTATCGCCAAATTTGGCGATATTTGGCGATTTCTCTCCAAATTTGGTTACAAAAATTAGTCGCCAAAACCGTCGCCAACTTGGCTCTATCTTGCCAATTTGGCTAGATTGACATTACCATAATGTTAAATGCCCTGCATCTTGTAAAACTCGCTTCCCAGCGTTATCTCTGTAAAACTCGTTATCAAGCATTAAGACCCATATTGCAGGAAAGCCAACTTAAGACGAACTATTGCACTGGCTTATGCGAAATGTACATAAATTTTCCTATTTACAAAATTAACACTACGAAATATTTACAAATATACAAAAATTCGTAACAGTATTAATAAGGAAGACTCACTTAAATCTAGTGATAATATGTTACTACTTTATAGAGGACTATACTAGTTTAAAGTTAGGCATAAAATGTTCGTTTTGACACGCGAAAACTGAAAATCTTTGAAAAAGATTCAGTCCTTCATCAGCTACTTAGTTTTACCTTCATTACAAGAGGGTGGATGATTGGTACTCGACGACATTTGAGATTCATGAGGATCATTATGACCATCGTCGAACGCAATTGTCGTCAATTAGTAATTTTACAAAGTGCACTTCCCAATAAATGACTTTTTGGTATGCGAATTCAAACAGGACTGCCAAGAGCTTTGTAATTGCAAGAGAAACATTATGAACAACAATCTTAAGTGTTTTTGCAAGGTAGAATGCCATACATGAGAACTCAAAACATGAGTGATAAAATTTTATTTTCCTAATGGTTTCTTATGTATAATGCAATTTTGAACAATACTTTTTTCCAAAATGTCCATTAAATTTTTTTATTCGTCGGTAGTAACTGTTGAATTTAAACGAATTTAAAAATCTTGCAACTATACGTACAATTCATTTTTATAACAATTTTGTAACTCACCAGATAAGACTTCAGGCCGCAATTTCAAGCTCGCTATATAATTTAAATTAAAATTTTTTTTTATTTTAATTCCACTATCAATATACAAACTTATTCAGAACTGCTTAAATTCTGAGGGTAGACATATGTGAGCACTGCGTCGGAGTTGCAAGAGAGTGCACTTGCACCCCCCCCCCCCTTGTACTATACTTTCATTATCCTCTGTATACATACGGTCAATTGAAAGTAATAATTTGTCAGACCACATCACTGTAGTAATCAATATAAGAGAAGGCAGAATTTTTACCGGATGACTGTTCAAAAGAATTAAATTGGTCCAACCATGATTTCATTGTCCTTTTTCTTTATTTAATTTATCGATTTTTTTTTTAAAAAGGCGATACAGTTTAAAAATGATAACGATGAATTTCAAAATGAAGCAACTTCTTGCGAGTTAATTTAATTTTTTTTTAATGCCAAACCATGTAGAGTAGCATGGAAAATTCCGAAAATTCCCACATTCAGTTTTGTCTCGTGAGTAGCGTCTATAAATAAAATGACTATTCATACAAGAGCACTACTAGAAACAATTGACAACGTTTCCTTGAAATACCTGAACCGTAGTTTTATTCACGTAATATTTATTTAAATGAGGATTTCTAATTTTAGATTCTTTAAATTGTCTATTTTAAGGGCAAAATACGTCCATCATATGACATAATAAATTAAACTTTATCAAAAGAAGTTTAATATGCATTTACATAAAAATTCACATAAAAAAGTCAAAATAAATTTTAAGACTGTCTAAATGTGAATTTTTGAATTTGGACCCAAATTAACGCAAAATATAAAATACCGAACCTACACATAATCAGTAATTTCCTTAAAAACCCTTTAAATCTTTCTGTCATAAATAAATTGTTCGCTATTTGTTTTTACTAGCTGAATACCGCTTGCTTCTCTATAAAATTTTACTATGTGCATTTTAGCGATCACAAGACATTCATGCATGTCATATATGAAACAATTTTCATCGACTTGAATTAATGGAGAAGTAGAAAATTGGGATACTCCGCCCTTGGGATGTTTGACCTTTTTTCGACCCCCAATATTAGTTAATTAATATCAAACAAGCTTACTCTTTCGATGCTGGTCTTAACTTGAACTTGTACTGAATTTCAGAACTGAGGCAATATTCCAAATTTCAAACATTGTTCAGGACGTTTTGACCCTTCAAGTATGGTTTGGTTGAAATTGTAATATTTCCTTTTGCAATGCATGTATTTGGAATATGTTTACCAATTTTCAGAAGCTCGGTGGGAAATAGGACTTTGGGATATTCCATTAGACTCCCTTTGTGCTCTAAAGGCTGTAAATGGTGGTAATTTGAAATCGTGATAGTTTCGTTATACGATGTTCAGCAATGTGTGTTCATCTGTGTCCATTTTCAGCTTCCTGGATTAATGAAAAATTGAGGTAGTCCATATTTGGAACGTTTGATCCCTTTTCAACCCCTCAAAGTTAATTTATCAGGATCGGATTGGTTTGTTGTTCCTACTTCAATGTTAATTACAATTATGAAATAATTTTTTAATCAAATCAATAATGTCAAAACCATATATTTCTCTTTTTCCTTTGAATTTTATTACTTTTCTTTATATTTTATTTTCAAGTGCTAAGGGGGGGTGTAAGTGCAACCCATTCTCTCATTGCGTCTCAGAAATGATTCGTGCTGCCATCTATTGTGAGTAAAGCACATTAGATATAGCAAAGAACAAATTACGTAATCGGATGAATATCAAATTACTACGTAAATAGGATTAGAAGCTTCGCTTAATTTAAGATTTCTTTAGTACAAAAGCATTAATTAGCAAGTAAATTAATTAATTGAAATTTAAAAGGCTTCTTCCACTTCGGCTTAAACTAATAAAGCAAAGTAGAACTACAATTAATTCACCTTAAATTAAATGATAAAATTATTGGTCGCAATTTAGGGACGATATTAGATTCCTAATGATAATTAGCAAACATTAATTTAATTTTCTTTCATCAACTGCAATTCCGCTTAAATACAGAAGTCAATAGAATACGTTAAATAAAATTTGGCCTGAATGTTCGGTTCTTAAGCGTAATTGTGTTTAAACTCTGTAAAAATTTTAATACAAAACTTCAATTTAGATTGTTACAAAGCAGATGTCATGAATTTATTAATATATAAAATATCAATTATCTAATTTTTTTTTTTTTTTTTTCAATGAAAAAGTTAATTTTAAGTTAATCATAAAATTCCAAGTACAATAATACATGTAAGATAGCTCGAAAGTTAATTTTTTTTATTCTAAGAGGATATAATTCTTATAAGTATTGCATATTTAAACATTCTTTTGAGAAATGGTAAATTATAAAGAAATAAGAATGCAATTGTTGCTTTCTATGCATTTTTCCGATTACTGAAAAATATGTTTGTGATATGAATTCAATCTAAGACAGGGAAATTTTACGAATGAATAATTTCATGAAGAAAAGTTATATTATTGTTCACATTCATAGTTGTATTGTAATCAACAATCATAAAATGCAAATACAAAGTAAATAGTTTAATACCGGCGAAGTCGTTGGGGCCGCCGAAATTGTTCGCGTTAACCGAATTTCGTGATAAACGAATAAATTAACGTTATGTTTTAGGTACGGAGAACTACTTTTACTTCTCGTTAAACGAGATTTCATGTTAAGCAATTTCGCGTTAACAGGGTTTGACTGCATTGCGATAGAATCATCTGAAAAACTAATGGAAAATAACTGGAGATATAAACATATATGTATTTCCTTTCTCTTTGAATGATTTTTCTTTTTAAATCTTTTATATTAACTTCGAGTTTGTTAGTATGTTTGTTTGTTTGTGAGTGTGGAGGGGAAATCTGCGAAGGGATAGTTAACCCATTTGCCGCCCTCCAATCGACCTGAAACTTGGCAAATTGACTGTCGATGACAATACATTCTATCATTTCGGAGGCTGTCTGTTAAATTCCACTTTTGTACACGTTCCTTTTGCCTTACGACAAACTTATCAGCTTCTTCTCACGTCCTATCATGCAGATACTAAGCTTAATTGAGACATGTACAATTTTTTCTAAATTTAAAGACTGAAACCATTTTCTATTGACGTTGACGAGGCAAAATCTTCAGAAGGCTAGTTAACCCACTTACCAGCATCCAATCGAGCTAAAACTTTGCCGATAGATTCACTGGGGATGACATTGTATTCAGTCAAGTTTTGGGAGCAACAAAAAGTTAGCAAATAGTTCGGAATTTAGGTTTTCTTCGCAGTGGTCATGCACTATGAAAAATTGATATGAGCTCAATAAGTTGCAATTGCACATAAAAATTGACCATGAGTAAAACGTATTTATACTAAGAACTTTTTTTATGAGTTATATTATTGAATCTATTTCATTAACTTTGATGTTGCATGTGTTTGTGGTGAGCAAATCATGCGAGTTCTCATTATGACATTTGCCATCACCCAATCAATCTGAAACTTCGCAGGTAAACTGCATGCATGACAATGCAACAATTCAGTGCATCAAGTTTTATGGGAGGGTAAAAAAAGTTCGGTAATGGCATGGAATTGATGGTTATCTTCGTGATGGTCAAATACTATGAAAACAGAGTTTGTAATGAATGTGCTACTGAATTTGAAATCGCTTAAATGAATTGCGATTGCGCATAAAATTTGGAAATTACTACAAAAGATTTATAGTAAAATCTTTGAATACGTGTTTTTTCTTTTCGGTATGTAATTCGAAACTTTTTTATTCTTCTATTAATAACTTTTGATCCTTTTATTTTCATTTAAAATTTGTACTTTATTTTTCTATGATCTAGCTATATATGAATCGTCCGTTTCCAAAAATGCCTAATTGACAAAATTTGAAAAGTTGGGATTTTATTTGCATGCTGTTGGCATAACTGAAATACAAATTTTAAATTAGTTTTACAATGGCAAAAGTTTCTAAATCCTATTTGAAAAAAAGGACTGAAAATCGAATACAAATTCAAGCCGGACCTTGTTGCATTTCATTCCATTTCCAAAACTGTCTTGTTGCAAACTCAGATACTGGCCCAAAACTACCTATTTGGTAGAATCTAAGATGGCAGCTTTCATGAAGTCATTTCCAAAACTTGCAAGTTGCAATTAAGAAGAGCCCAACCCACTAGTTGTAAGCTTCCACAAAATTGTTTATACTGAAAAACTGGGGGGACATTTTCATAGTGCAGACCTATATTTCTACACTTTCTACAAATAATCACTGTTGGCTAACCTGCTACTTTTAGGGAATCAGTTATTTTTGTTCAGCTGTGTTGATTGAAAGTTGAGTGATTTCTATGAGGTTATGTCTCGTGTTATGTTGTCTTTTCTTGTGATCTTGTGAAAGAAAATGAATTTAAATATTGCAAATGTAGAAGAAGTGAGAGTTGAAGGCGTAGTAAAAAGTGTAAGTGAAAAAATAAATTTTTTAAAAACAGACTACTTTTTACATCACATTCAATCTCATTGTTGTTTTTGATTTCCAAAACTAGCCAGTTGCAAAAGGCCCAATTTCAAAACTAGCTAATTACAAAAAACTTTTCCAAAACTGCATAGTAGCATATTTAAACAGTTTATTACTGTTTTATATAAAATAATACCGACCTAAGACCTTGTAAATTGTGCTTTTAATTTATTTACAGATTTTATCAACATAACAGTTATAAATTAATTCTTGAGTTTAATAAAATAAAGGTTTTTCTCTTTTCCTGAAAAGTTGCCCCCTAGGCAACTGGGCACTTTTGGAAAAGGACGATTAATACTACTTATTTATGGGATTTTTAGGTATATTTTACTTTCAGAATCGTTGTAGTATAGTATTAGTGTCATTTAGAAAACTTAAACTGGGGCAACCTAGATAAGCCTTGTGCCTGTAGTTAGTGGTCAGTTTTATATTTGTATTTGAGTGAAGTAAACAAAATTATTTTTTATAATTTTAATTATTACAATCATTATTATTATCATATTTTTATTCTTTATTATCTTTTAAATTCATCATTCATTCTGTTAATGGTGGCAAAATATAACAAATTTAGTCTTGTCATTTTGCAAATCTGGATATCCGTAAAAGACGTAGTCAGTTACAGATGATTTTTAAAAATTTTGAAATATTAAAATCTTGATATTTTTATGACTTTTTTTCTTTCTGAAAAATGAAAGAAAAAAGAGTACTCTTCCGTTTGACGGGTACCGATTGTCACCAAGCCTAAATGTGTAGTACATGTTTAGATGACGGGTAACTGTATTGCCGTGCTTAAATGTTTACGGTTTGTTATAGGGTTGCTATAGAAATTGCCTGGGTACTCTTCCGTTATCCGGGCGCAAATGTCGCCAACCAAACGCGAGGCGTCGCCAAGCGATGCGAATGGAAGGAAAACATACTTTGTTTTGAAAATGAATTCAAAGAATAGAGCACCTGGACCCAAACGAACTTTCCCATTATGGTTATAAGAAGAAATTTGGCGAAATTCTACATTATTTGGCGATTTTTCGCTTGCGCCCTGAAAACGGAAGAGTACCTTGCTTATAATATGATTAACTATAGGAAATATATTGGTTTTGAAGCTTGTTAGTTTGTATAAGTACCGGAAGAGTACCGAAAAAACTATCACACCTAGTAACTTGATTGAAAATCACACTCTGAGGAATGATACTAAGAATAATTTTTGTCTGAAATAGTATTCCTAAAACCTTAGAATTTGAATTACAATTATTTTAATAAAATTGGAAATTATTACAAAAATCAGCAATTAAAACCAAACTTAATTTTTATCAAAAAGATGACTTTTATCATATACATGTAATAGAAATCCTTTATGAGAACTGCCATTAAATTAATTCATCTTTTTAAAGCTCGTAATCCTCTTTACCTGATTCATTCAACAACTTATTTCGATAACTGCCCACTCACAGTTAATTGTGCGAGATATGTGGTGTCAGCATATTTGCTATTCGTGTCCCATTTATTCGTGTCCCATAATTAGTATTCCGTTTTGGCGTCACTATGCTTTCCTACTCACTTCGATTGTTTATAAAACACTTTTGCTAACTCAGCGATTCTCACGGGTTAACACGACACTGCTTGATTATGCTCTCTGTTCGACAATAATACGCCGCATTCTATATCCTTTCTTCATGTAGATAAGACGTAACTTTCAATCTCTGTCTCTCTCTCTCCTCTGTGCTCTTTTAATAAAAGTAATAGATTGTTCAAAATGACTCTTCACTGTTCCACTACCACACTGCAAAACTTTAACTAAAATGTTTTAGTACATTTCATACTTCTACCTTCTGTAAAATATTTGAATTTTTAAAGAAAAGTAACAAAAATGTATACGGTTAATTCTCCAGCGAAAAAGCAGTATACTGCAATGAAATTTTTCAAAATTTCTTTCCATTCACATATTCTTCCGTTTTAATATATAGTACATTTTAATTTAGTTTGTAACATAAAATGAACTAGCAAGTTGTTATTAGAAATAGCATTCAACTAAAATACGTGCATAAGTGAAACTGTGCTAAAATCGGAACACAACCATATCAATAGCAGAATTTGAAAATTTAGAGAAACAAATCTATTTAATGTATACGTATAGGCTTCAAATCGCAAAAATCGGGGAGGATTTGCAAGGCCGTATAAAACAAAAGCAAAATAAAAACAACACAAAAGAAGGAAACCCTATGATGGAGGAGCATACTTAAAAGGAAATATATAATAATTAATATAATAATAACAGTTTTTTATATAAAAAAATACTTTTTAAAAAGTTATTTTCAGATAGTAGTTTTTTCTATTTTGCATTTCATTCAAACAGTAATAACTCCAGTTTAAATAATATTTTTTGAAATTTGTTTTTTGCTATATAATCTGCATACTTTGTTGAATGTTTTGACCCTAAATACTAAGTGATTCGTAAATAAATATTTTTTTAATTGAATTTTAAAGAAAAGATTATGTATAAAAAAACTTGGATTTTTCTAATAGATTCAGTTAAAGCAAGATATCACAAAATATACACACTGTAAAATTCTGTTAATAGGGTCAAAACATAGAGTAGGGTATTCCGCATTATTGAACACCAAAATTGTATCTGTTGGTGAATTAGAATTTTTGTCATTACCGTTTGAAATTAGCCTAATTAGTTGATTAAATGTTAATTAATTATTAAAATTAAAGACATTTAATTTTTTTTTAATTGGAAACAGTTTAACAAATAATGTACTTTTCAAGGTGCAAAGGTCTAATTTCTAAATTGAAAATTAAAAAAAAAAATGTTGAAACCTATACGTATACCTTAAATTTATTTCAGCAACAAACCAAGCAGCACCAAAATCACACACCAAGAGCATTTGCGCTTTTGAAACTGCAAAGTTAAAAAAAACCAAACAAGTCTTTTATGCTTTACGAACTATAAAGTAGCGTTTAGCGATTTAAACCTACCAAGAATCTACCTTTTTTACATAATCCCAGATCGCGTGTCTTTCAACCGGCTTTCAAATCCTAAGTTGACATTTGGGTTTCTCAACATCCCTTCACTTGCTGCAATCCTACATTATACCAAAGTTAGATCTGTAACAATAGGCTTTTATGCTTGAATGACATCCTTTCCTAATCCAGAGAACTGAAGAGGATTGTACTGCTCTTTCGATTGATTTTGGTGAATGGTTGGAAGTGTGTATATATAAAGGAGCTTCCTGCATTCAAGTATAATGCGCTGATGTTCAGAAAGGCAGCCTTTCGAGTAGAGATAATGAATGGTTTAAAATTGTCTTTTTTGTTTAGAATATTGTTGCATCAATAGCAATTGACTGTCTTTTATCTCGTAAATGACAGAATGTATTTCCCATTCCCAATGCCAGGAAAAAGTTGCTTAAAACATCACAGTAGTATAGGTATCCCGTCTAACATCATTCTGATTTTTTTTCTTTTTTTTTTAAATGGAATTTGGAGTAAAGATAGTAGATTATGAATGTATTGGTGTTCCTGGACGAAAATGGCCGAAACTGGTCAAAAATTTACTTTGTATGAGTTGAACTGAATTTGATTACCAAAATCTGTCATATCTTGCCAAATAATGAGCATCCTTTTTTATATGGTATATCTTGGTATCATTAATTTACAAACATTGTGATGATCAGTCCAGAAAACAATGACATGAATTCAATTTCTACTCAAACAAATTGAAGCGAAACAACGGAAATAATAAAAACGCATCGTTAAAATATCATCTCTAAAGAACAATTATTAATCAGACTTTATAATCTCATTGACGTCACACATGGAGTTTATGCATGATATGTTGTCGGAATGACATTCATAATTCTCCCACCAGTCCCTCTTCTACCTTCAGAAGGAAATATATTGGCTTCCGGTGGAAACGAGAAGCAAAAGAAATGAGTTTAAGTGTTCACTAAAACATAATGTATCTAATTAATTTTTTGTCATCCAATGAAATTCTTAATGCCATCAGCAAGAGAAGAATTCAAAGATTCTAACCCTACTTTTTACTTTTTTCAATGGAAAAAAGTAAATATTTCAAATATTTTTTCATATAGAAGAGTAAGGGAGAACTTTTCCCCATTGGATTACCGATACGGCCAAATAAAATAAATATATATATTAAAAAAAAAAAAAAAAAAAAAACATAATTAAAAATTCGCCATTTTGCGATAATACATGGCGAGATAGAGAGAAAATCTGTTTGTGTTAAAAAATTCACAGTTCTCCTTGCTCCAAAAAAAAAAGAGAAAAGTTAGTGACAACGCACCGGTTGCTTATATTTATTTAATATAAAGAGAAACTACAGTTCTTTAAATTTCATTGAGGAAAGTTTCAGACGATTCACATCTCTGACGGCGTCTTATTTGCAAATTTTAAAAGTGAGCCAAAATGGAGGTAAATATTACGTTATCAGTTTTGTAATATTTATCGCCAACTTGGCTCACTTTTAAAAAATGGAGGAAAAAAATTTCAGCCAGTGATGAGAAATCGTCTGCTCCCTTTCTCATTGAAAATTAAAGTGATGAGTTACCAAATAAAAAAATAAAGAATGTCCATCATTTGGTCATTTATGACAGAGAGATTTAACAATCGGATTTAGTTCAACTCATTCCAAGTCAACTTTTGGCCAATCTCGGCCATTTTTGCCCCGGCAGACCAGTACATTCATCAACAACTTGCTTTTCTCCACATTCTATAAAAAAATTCAAAATGAAGTTCGATGGGGTACCTAAAATTGTAGTCGCCACTTAGTCTATTAGGAAAAATTGTATTACATCTAACAACAAGCAAATGACGTGTTGTTAAGTAAAGTTTTTTCTCTATTAAGTAGTTTTTTGTACAAAGAAAAAAAAAAGCCTACCATTATATGAATAATGGTACTTATTTAAAAATAAATTGCCTCCTAATTAGTGCCCAAAAAGGGTTTAAATTTGAATGCATTACGGATATTGTGCCATATAAAATTTCCTTTGTTTTAAGTGGCTAGCTGCAGTCATTTGATTCCGTAGATAAATAATGTTAAAATTATTTGTTTTTAAGGTACATTTATAAAATTACTATTCGCCATAAACACTTAATTTTTTTTGCTATGCATTTTATGAAATCATTTTCAAATGTTAATTCATGCATTTATAGTTTAAAGACTTTGTTGCTTTTAAATAATTTCATAAGTACACACAGTGTTTTTAAAATCACTAAAATATTAAAACTTTTCTTGGCCTAAAATTTTTCCAGTAGTTTTATGCAAAAATCTATGATTGAAAATGTTTAATGCTATTAAGACATATATATTTGAAATTTTTTTAGATAAATTAATAAGTAGTGTTTAAGAAAATGTTAACTTTTGGCCGTTGCTACGGATCTTGGTCAATCTCTCCCAATGCTGGACAAATAATTGAAAAATATTGAAATGTTGTTGCAGAGTTTTAAAATTTAAATATATTTTTGTAAAAGGGGGTGGAGAGGTAAAAAATATGTTTATGAGGATTTTGACATATTTATTTTTTAAAAGAGTTATGTATTTTGGAAAGTTGTTCGAGTTTTGGCATGGATTAGATAATCCTCCAAAAATCCCTGTTTCAAAACCTCTGTGCCACCTGGGTAGTTTTAGAAAATACGAATAAATAAATAAATAAACAAACGAACGAATGACTAAAAATCAATTTTTTGTATCCATCCATGGGAGTGCGAAATAGCTCCATTTGAAACAATACTATGACTGATAATTTGGTAAAAAAAATATTGGATTAGGTCTATGGGATCTATGAATCCATCATCCATGGATTCAGAGTCTAAAAAAGTACAAATAAATTTGGAAAAATAAATTTGATGAACTTTCCTTGCATGAACGTTTCTAATATTGATTTTATTAAAATTTAAAATTTCTTATTATGAGTCATAACAAATTAAAAGGTGACTCGCGTATATAAAATATTATTAAAACGCAATCACTTAGTGCTCACAGAGAAAAGCTTCTAAAAACCATTCTTAATCTAACGCTAATATTTAGTGTTTTCTAAAGTAAATACGCTTGAAATCTTTTTAATCATTTTATTATTGTTACATTTTAAAAGCGCATTCATTGAATAGTTATTTATGCAACTAGTGGGGAGAGTAATACTTTTTCAAAAGAGGTAAAACCATCCATATAGATCAGCGCGTTCGCCACTAACTTATAGAGACGGGCCACATGAAATATGTTGGGACTTTCTGCGGGCCGCAGATGTATACCGAATACGCCAATGAATATATTTGCTTTATTACATATGTTCAATGTTAGAAATGTGATAATTACTAAAGATTCAAGTATATAAAACAATTTTGAAAAAGGAAACAATAATTTAACTTTTTTTATATTAATAAAATAACAATTAATATTTGATTCTTGTTTCAAATAATTAAAAAAATAATTTTCTTTACATCGTAAATCAAAGTCATAAAAGAAGTTAATCTTTAGTGACAATATTACAATGGCTCATAATTACATAAACTCATAATCAATAAAGATGTTTAAACCATGCCTCCTAAATCTTCCATTTTAATCGTTGTTAATTGTGAGACGATGACGACCGCTCCACCTTTCACTATCTACTTAGCGTTTAAAGCTAGTCTTCGACGCCATTATTGCACTGGAGATATCGCGATACTTCTTTTCACATCAAAACAAAAGAGGCCAGTATGCATTAAAACCCCCAAATCCTGCACATCACATTCAGAAAAGCAGAAATTGAATTGTGCCATTCACGAGTCGAGGGGGTAGGGTATCATAAGTACAAAACTAAGCAATGCGAAAGAATGCGTCATTGGTAATACTTCAAACTATTGCTTTTTTTTTATTTTTTATGGCAATCTCAGAAAAAAAAAAGGATTTTTCAGATTTACTAACTCGGGCCACTTAATGAAATACGCGGTTATTGGTAGTAAACACCTACTAATGTAGACAAATTAAAATTATTTTCGCAAAATTTGATTTTTTCTCTTCTGTACTGCTGGCTTGCCGGAGAAAAAGCTGTCGCGGGCCGCCTAGTGGCTGACGCTGATATAGATAAACAACTGGATAAACTATTGCTCCGATGGCAATGCAAGGGGAAAAACGCTCCCGTGGTTGATGATGATGGGGTGGACGAATAACCAATCACAGTTCACTTTTATAGCTGGGTGGGAACGCGAAAAACCTTTTTAAGGCTTAGAGTAGATATTTTTTACACATTATTACTAATTAAAGTCTACTATTGACAGTTCAGATGTGTACAGCCCAAGATTTTATTTTCAATCCTCAGCAATCCGTATTTTTTTTGGCCCACCCAATTATTTGGCAACGGCTTCATTTTCCCAGCGTTAAGCAGTCTATTCAGTTGTTTACCTTTATCGATAGGTAAAACGCAATAATTTACCGAGTTTGAAAAAGTATTTTCCCCCGCAATGCATACAATATTTTTTATAATAGCGTGCAAAAAATATTTTTTACACATATATTTATTAATGCTAGCCGCTTCAGTCAATGGAATTTCTTCTAAAAATATATTATTTCAATGCCAAGACTATTTAATATTTGAGCACGAGGCGTGCGAGAAAGTATTTTTTACACTAGTGCGACAAAGTTATTTTTCAGCACTCCTAGCGAAAGAGTGTTACTTTCGTCACGATTTTTGATTCAAAATGATTAGAAAAAAAGTTTAGTTTTTTTTTGGACGTTGCTACAAAAATTTACTTTAAGCAAAACTTTTTTCAAACAAAAATAAATTCATTAAGCGCGGCTAAAATTTTATAATGTTTAAATGGTTTCGAAGTCTCTAATTTACATGATTTTTTCAATCAAGTAAAATATATATTTTAATTGCATTATTTACAATTTTTTAAGCTAGAATATTTCATTAAATTTTGTTTACTATGATATAAACTAGGAAGTGTTGCAACACTTCAAGCACATTTTTCTTGAATGCTGTATTTTGACATTTTATAACCATTTCCAGCTTATTATGAATTAATTTTAAATCATAGTCCTTCTGAATCATTTTATATTCATGAAGATAGAAAAATATTATTGATCTTTCCATTATTTCGCATTTTTCTAACAGAAAAACAACATAAAACGTAAACTAATATTATACTTATCCAAACTTTTTCCGTTACTGACTATATGCATTTTATATTTATTGACAAGCATATAACTAGTTACTACATGAACTGTATTATAACTATAGCATACTAAGTCATTATGATACATTGTAAAAAGGGCCGCTTTCTTGTATATATTAACAGGTAAATAATATTTTAATATTCTTTGAATTTAGCACTCTCCATACTTTCCATACTCTCCACTCACCGCACTTTCCATATAAAATTTAATATTCATTTAATTTTATATGGAAATGCCATTAGGGTGCTAAATATTTGTATTAATTTTACAGGTCTGAATAATTTAAATCCAATAAATAACTTATATTTTTGGTTTCGGACATATTTAAAGTGATCGAAACAGCATTCATACTCTGGAACTAATTAAAAAAATTATATTCGATAAATTAAATTTATAATTTAAAAAAAAATATTTTTTGTATTCTGTAGATTATATTTATGCAGTCAAACCTCGTTAACGCGAAGTAGACGGGGCCGCCAAAATTATTTGCGTTAAGGTATACATATACAATTGAGGTGATTTCCTTTAATTTTTAGGTTATAATTTCAAACTTTTTGGAAGTAAATCAGAATGAAATATAATGCATTTTTATGTATAAACTTTTTTTTTCATTCAATTTTTAATCAGCTAATTGCAACCTAATTAGGACATTATTAGAACATACATAAATAAACTTGTAATTAACTTAGAGGTAATATTTTTATTGTAAATAAAAGATATTATATTGACGCATGTTCCTATGGAGAATTTTTAATTTGGCTTCAATATTTATTTAATTATAAGTTTTTAAATAAAAAGTTTTAAAAAATACAGTTTTTAACAAAAAATTAAGATTAAAATATGCATAAAAAGTTTGTTCATAACAAAATATATTAGATGCTCCATAGAAAACACATTCACAACTATTGTCGACAAAACAAAATTAGAATTTTGTAAATCAGATAATTTATTGTGAAGTTATGACCGTTGGCGTAAAGTCATATAACACCAAAATGTCATTCTTCAGAAAACGCGTTTAAAGTTTACTACACTAATGAACGTGATACAAAACAGGTTCACAAAACCTACTGTAATTTAAATAGTAATTTGAGTCTCAGTAAGAAAATGGTATCATTTTAATGGTAATGAATTCGGGAATATTTTAAAACCAAAAAACAAAAAACGCTGACTTGAGTCAAATTTCCAGATTCCTAATGTATAAGTATACCTCAACCAAATTACATATTAAACAAATAAATCAACGTTAAGTTTTAACTCTCTGAGCGTCCAGGGAATGGGCGAAATTATACAGTTGTTTTCCCCGCAATAATTTTTAAATTATATTTCCGATTGAAATATATAATTTTTTTTAATTATTTTTTATTTATTTTGTTTTAAGTAGGTTTTAAACAATCATCCTGATAAAAATATTTAAAAAATATTTTATTTTACATTTTATTTATAAATTTAAAAAGGTTGTGTATTGCTGGAAAAACTGGGGATCAAAGGACGTATATATACGCCCATGACCCTCAGAAGGAAGGAGACCTGATTTTACTTTGCATTAAACGGGATTTCACATTAAGCGATTTCGCGTTAATGGGGTTTAACTGTAATCAATAATTATTAAAAATCTATTCGTTTCCGTAGGCAAACCGGAATACAAAATTATTATGTCATTTAGGCGAATGTGTTCTTTCTTGTAAGACAGCTCAACATGTACGAAAAATTATACTTTGTTTAATGTGTTTATTTCCAAAGATGTTGAAATAAGAAATACTTCAACAATTCTTTTTTCTTCTAGGTAATGGTTTATATAAATTACTAGGGGGCTCCGCCCCCTGCTCGCTAACGCTCGCCAACCCCCTGGATTGCTATGCAATCCCCTTGGCTCGCTTTGCTCGCCTTAAAGAGAAGCATTTAAAATATGCCCTAGCAAAAAGCTATTTCAGATGCATAATGCCATGAAACTGAACCTTTTATTATTTTTGAAGAGTCAGAATACTTGCCACGTCATTATTCTGTTGCTGTCGAGAAGCGTTAAGCAGGGACAGTGTGGCAACGTAGTAGAAAGTTCTTGGAAAACAACAAAAATAAACAGTTTTGTAGATATATTTAAAAAAGATCGGTTATTTCATTGAACAATTAAAATTTACGGGCTGGTTTTGTATGAAGCGCCAAAATAATTAAAGTTGCTTATCGAAATTTCTTAACGAAGCAATCATATGTTCACTTAATCTCTTTTGCGATACTTAGAAAATAAAATAAAACAGTGAAAGGTCAATTATCCAGCATTTAATCAAACGGAATTTTTTTTTAAATCAAATTTGGCGAGAAAATTAGCCATATTTCGTCAATATTTTTTTTTTTTTAATTTTCATATGAGATTTTGAAGTTGAGTGGGTGGTTTTATTCGTTATTTTGATAGTTTTTAATTCGTAATAGCTGAATTTGCACTGATTAAAGATGAGTATAGATTCAGATTTACTGCACAACGCCTCTTAGCAATTTTTTTTTAAATTGGCGATTTAACGCTGAATGCAACCCGGCGACCTCCGGAACATGTTCCAGCAGATAACTTTTCCGAAAAGTCTGATTTATGCGGAATTCTAATCTAAAAGAAATGTACACATCTTGGATCTATTTATTCTTGCATCATCGTAACTATTAAATCAATACGTTTTAAATAGGCAATAATTTATATCTGTAGATTGTAATAAGAAAAACAAAATATAGCGAATCCAAGTTGTTGCTATTGCCAGATGTATTAGTCAAATTTCAAAAGATATATTGTGATTGGCTGGAAATTCGTGCATAAAGTGCATTTAGAAGATTGGTGATTGAAGTCGTTGCCATTCTGCTCACAGAAATACAGCCAAATTTGGACGTTACGCAAGAGAATTATAAATATAGATATAAGGAGATTTGAGTTTATATTGCATGATGTATAGCTTAACCCACTGACGGTCATGCACGTATATATACGACATTTGATCCCCAGTTTTTCCGGTAATACACAAAATTTTTAAATTTATAAATAAAATTTAAAATAAAATATTTTTTAAATATTTTTATTAGGATAATAGCTTATAACCTATCTAAAACGAAATAACAAAATAATAATAATAATAATAATAATAATAATAATTTAAAAAATGTTGCAGGGAAAACAACTAATGAATTTCGCCCATTCCCATGACCATCAGTGAGTTAAAAGTTTAAATTATGTATCATTTAAAAAATAATTTCAAAGGAAACTCTTAAAAATTGAACACAGAGTTTTCAAAATAAAACTACAGGAAGTGCCAAGAAATTTATAAGCCCGATTGTACAAGGGTAAATATAGTGTTAGAATTAAAACTATTTTCCATTCAAATTTCATTTTGTACACCCTCAATTTCTTTATCTTTACAATTGATAGAACATGAAAGTTTAAATTGAAAATTCTTTGAAGCACTCTCTCGGTATTTTCAAAACTAATTTAATCAGGAGAGAGAGAGAACTAGCATTTTCTAAAAACACAACTTCAGCATATTTATCAGTAATAGTGTCAGACAGTAGAAACTATGCTTATTAGAAATAAAATAAAAACTAAAGTTAAAATAACTAAAGTTTAATTAATCAAAACTGTTGGTTAGTGAAAGCTTAATCTCCGGAGAACTTTGAAAAGTACTGTTAATAAATAAGGAACTATGAAAAGTTTTTAAAAAAAAAAAAAAAAATAATGATAATCACACACACAACATATTGTGCTTTATATATAATATTGTTATGAATTTTTCCACTGAGGCAATGATGGCACAGTTTTTAAGATAAAAACTATTATTTATTCACTTAAGAAAACTCACAAAAGTTATTCGAAGAACAGTGCAATCGCTATCAAGCCTCAACACAAGCTTCAATAAAAACAACTTCGAATACAGTGATTATACAAGCTCAATCCAATAGGTAAACTAAGCGATTCGCTTTCATCGAGTTCCGAAGTCAAACTGAAAACTTTCCCGATATGCGGTCTTATTTATACAGGCACGTGAGAACATTCTCGAAACATCCAGCCAACTGGACAAATAAAAGAAACATCTCGAAATTTCTCGATTGCTTTAGGTGTTTCCACCTTTTTCTAACCTGTATTATCGCTGTTAATAAATAAAATAAGATGAAATAAATTACAATAGAATTTTAAAATAATACGTCACTATTTACAACTATATACAATGCAACAATATTGTTATGTGGAATTAACTGCATAAGATATTTGGAAATAACTTTTAAATTTAAGTTAGGAGTATAAAAATAAAAATTAAATTGCACAATTAATATGATTCACTAAGAATCCCTTGCCCACAAGATTCATTAAAAAAAGTTCTAATGACAAGTACTTTAATAAATAATCTTTTAATAGAATTTATTTATTTAATATTTGATGTCCTTGTGTAATTATTTTAAGTATTTAAGATTATTTTTACATTGCGTTTTAAATGCCAACGATTACAATAGTTTAATATTAAATAACGTCTAAAAATGTATCTATAAAAACAAAGTTTTTAATATAAATCCTTTATATGCACTGCTAACTTTTATGAGCAATTCCAACTTATTTAAGCAAGCTTTCACAGTGTTTAATCCCTACAAGAAAAGAAGAAAAAGAAAAGAAAAAAAGTAAAAAAAAACCCCTATTGATTCCCTGCCATTGCCTAACCAAAGTGGCCACAGAACCGGGAAAACCTGGAAATCAGGGAAATGTCAGGGAGCTTTCTGATTTTGGAAAAAATCAGGGAAATATCAGGGAACTTTTTTAAATTTCATGAAAATCAGGGAAATTTTGTATTGTTTAAGGCACGTTCATCCATATTTTGGCGCTATTTGCATGGAGATTTGTAGTGGTAAGCCATTAGAAGTTTAATGTTACGGAATAATTTAAACTTTTCATTACCAGCAAAACTATTTTTAAAAAAAATTGCATATTATCTCTTTAGCATGCATGTTCTATTTGATCAGGGTTTCTAGACATCTGGAAAACGTAAGAAAATTGGGGAAATTTGAAAACAAGTTTGCCCTAAAATCAGGGAATTTTTTAGAAATCTGTCAGGGAAATCAGGGAATTATCAGGGAACTTTTTTCCCTGAATTTTGTGGCCACTCTGCTAACTATTTTGCCCTAAAAATTGATAGAAAGCATTGAATAACAGCCCCCAAAACTTGACTGAACATATTGTTATCCAACAAAGAGTTTATCTGCCAAGTTTCAGATCAATTGGATGACGGTAAGAGGGCTAATTAGTTCCACCGATTTCCCCACCACAAACGTACAAGCAAAATCGAAATTAATATAAAGATTTAAAATTAGATATAGCTGGCAGAAATTACTAAGAGGAAAATCATCACTACGTTCGTTTTTCCAAAAATTTAAGTATTATTTCTGCTTCTTGAAAGAACTAACACAAACAAATTCAGAATGAGTCATGCACGTATGGGTGAACAACTCATTTTTTAAAGTTATCATTTACAGAATAACCTATCTAAAGATGCATAATTGTTTTAGTTATTTATAAATCTTAGAAAAATATTTTTTATCATTATCACAACATTCTAGTTTTCTTACATTTTTGTCTGTCACTTCTTAAAATTGTAAATATTGATGTTAGTTGTGATTGTTTCAAGTAATAGATTCATCAGTATAATTTATTTTTTGATATCGTATGCGATGTTTAAAATTTTAATTAAAAAATCCCTCACTTTTTTTTTTTAATTATCTAAAAAAAAAATTAGTTTCTTTTAACATTATTTGGAACAAATGTAGTATAAAGACATTTGGCGATCAGGAAAATCATCCGTATCAAAAATACGATAGCTAAAATAAAAGTAAAACGAAAAGTGAAATTGAAATAATAATAAAAGTAAATTAAAATAATAATAAAATTAAGTTAAAATAATAATGAAATTAAGTTAAAATAATAATAAAATTATGTTATAATAATAATCAAATTAAGTTAAATTACAAACAATAATAAATTAGGTCATAAAATATAAATAATAATAAAATTTGACTTAAAATAAAACCCTTTGTCAGAAAACAGCATTTATCCGTAAAAAAAAAACCGCCAAATAAAATCGCGTCAGATAAATGTCTTGTATTACATCTGTATCGATAATTATCTTGTATTACATCTGTATCGATAAAAATCATTTTTAGTAAATGAAAGCATTTTTTGTAAAAAAAACCATATACCTTCGAAAAACATACTTAAAATATTTATAAAAAAAATTAATAGCATAGATTTTGGTATCGAAAGGATAAAAAGTACCACTTGTGAGAAAAACATTATTTACTTTTACTATTTGTACTTGACAGTTAGAGCCTCAGAGTTCGGTGAGAAGTCACGTCCCAAATACAACCCATCATTTACGTGTGGGAGGCAGTTGCTATAATGAAAGACCGTCCATAAAATGTTCCGGAAATGACAATTCCCTGGAAGGATGAGATATGTCTAAGAAAATAACTCCTTTTTGGAATTGGAGATATCCCGGCTAGTTTTAAAAATCAATTGTTAGTGTAAGAAAGGATTCCCTAGATCATAAATTTATGTGGTCAACTGAACAAATTTTGAAACGAGGGTTTGGGGATGTTGGATTATTTGTTTTTAATGTTACAGATTTTTTTTTATCAAAAATAATAATATAATCCGTGAAAACAAAGTTTTTATACTGTAAATCCTTTGTATGTATTACCTATTTATATATGTATTCATTAACACTTAGCTGGCGTTTGAGTCTAATTTTAAATATGAAACACATATCTACCAGCAAAATATGCAGCAAACTACGTTTCAAAATTTATTTAATTAAAAATGAATGCGAGTTTATACATTATTTATTCTGATTAAAAAAATTTTAGCAACAGGAAAGAGTTTCAACATTGATCGGCTACAATTCTTTAACCGTTACTACGCTACGCAACGTTGAGTTGACTAGACCACACTCTTTAATAAATTTATGCATTCACATCCTAATATCTTTTATTTGTTCTGATAAAAATAAAAATAATGTTGGTAGCAGGAAAGAGTTTCAACAAGGATTGGTAAAACGATGTTTATTAATATTCCAAAACTGTTATACAAACTTGTGTTAAAGCGACCTTTTTGTGACAGTCCCAGTAACCTGATAGAATGCATTGGTTGTTTTCTGATTATCTGGCGCTGTCAGTAACACGAGGGCTATAATGAGCCGAAACATTCGTCATATGACAAGCCAACATACATTTACAAACACCCCCCATGCCTTATACGGGACCATCGATATAGATAAACAACTGGATAGACTGCTCCGATGTCAACGCAAGGAGAAAAACGCGCCAATGGTTGATGACACTGGTGGGATGATTAACCAATCACAGTTCACTTTTATAGTTGGATGGAAATGCGAAAAACCTAGTAAAGTGCTAGAGTAGATATTTGTTTGCACATTATTACTAATTAGGGTCTACTATTGACATTTCTGCTGTGTACAACCCAAAATTTAATTTTCTATCCTCGGCAATCCGTATTTTTTATCCCACCAACGGCATCTGGCAATGGCTTCATTTTCCCAGCTTTAAGAAGTCTATCAAGTTGTTTATCTGTATTGATGCACGGGACTCGAACACGCTACCTCGTGGTCTAAAAGCTAGCATGCTAACCACTATACCGTTTGGTTAGCATAGAATGCATTGTCATCGAATCCATCTGCCAGGTTTCAACACGATCAGGTGACGACAAATGGGATAAATAGGCTTTCACAGATTTGCCTGTCAGCCACATGCAAACAAAATCTAAGTTAACCAATGAACGATTGTTGGCAAGAAAACTTGTCAATCGAAATTTTAGTTTTTTCCTTTTGCTAATAAATTGCGATTGGGGTTACTATTAGTGTTTTTTAAAAATCATAAAAATAATTTTCCAATAAATATCTGAAAAATTCAAAATATACATTAAATGATCTAAAATACACAAGGGAAAAAAAGTTAAAAAACAGTAACTGTTTATCCATTTCAAAATTGTATTTAATGGGTTAATATAAAGGATTAAAGGCAATATTTCTCTCATCTAAAGAGGTTGTATGCTTTTTATAGGGGTGGGGTGGGGAGATTTTCACAACGAGTTAGATCTGCTGACAGAAGATGCCCCAACATGCAATATATCTGTGGAGTTATATTTTCAGTTTTACATATTTTAACAGAATGCTCTGATTTGAATGGCGCACGGGTACGCTTTTTTAAAACTCCACATCCACCATTGTCATCTTTTAGGGTCTTCACCACCTGAAAATCTTTTTTAAACTTTTAAGAGAAATTTGTTTTTATAACATAATTTAATATTTGTACAGATTTAAGTCTTTATAGTATGTATTGCTTTTTTTTTTTTTTTTTTTTTTTTTTTTTTTTTTTACCTTTGTCTACGTTAATTTTTAAAATTTTAAGATGTTAACATTGTTTGGCGCAGTATACCCATTGAGAAGCTCTTGCGGCAATAAAACCCAACCAACCAACCACAATGAGTTAGAACTTTTTTTTCCCCGAAGAATTCGAGTATAGAAAATAATGAATTTCCTGTGAATCATATTTTAGACTTTGAGTTATTGTCTTTATAAGGTTCACTTTTATCGATAGCTCTAAAACTACATAACGACACTTGCAAATTTTACTGGGAACAGAGATCTATTTATATTGGGTGGAAGAAAATCAATTTACCTGTCAAGTACACTGAGAGGCCAACTAACAAAGTAGGGTAAGGTTTTTTCCCCACCCCTAATATAAAAATAGATCCTTCCTTGGAAAGGTCCTATATCTGAGTATTTCTATCATAGTTATTGCGAAATTATCAAATAGGAACAAAAAAAATCATAAAGATTTCATCATCCTTTCATTATAATAACAAAAGAAGTAACACTAACTCTTATATAATCAAATTCAAACCCAAGAAATTCGATTAACCGAACCAGGAGCTGTAATGCTCTTACAAGATGTATAGCGCAATTATGTATCACTATATCGGCCATGTTCTTTCTTCGGTTTGGTACATGAAGTGTGGCAGTAAATGAGATGAGCAACTAACTTTGTTCCAACTTTCTTTTGGTACTTCTTAGTGCATTCTCATAAGATTAGTGGAAAAGGATACTTCTGTTCTTTCCCTTCCTACAAGCACCAACTATTTATTCCCCTGATAAGAGAATAGTTGTTATTATTTTCTGATTAGCATTGACCTCAAATTGGGTGACAGAAGTTTTAGAGTACGGGTTGAAATGGATTGGCTGTTTTAAAATGTAAAAGAAATGTGCCGCAGTTGATGCTGTCTGCTGAATCTGTCGATGCGGTAAATAAAAATTCTCAAACGTATGGTAGTTTCCACTGATATTTTATTCGAGTTAAAAAAAAACTTTTAAAATTACGTGGATAAAATCTTGAGTGGAAAATAAGAATAAGCTGCATCAAACTGTACATAAAATGTTTGGAAATCGATTTGGAAGTTTTTTAAGTGTAGCTAAATTTTTATAATTATTAAAACTTCATAACATAATGGTAAGTAAAAGTGATTTTTTTTCCGCCAAATTTCATTGGTAGAGGTGTTCAGTTTATTACAGTATAATTTCCTATGACTTTTTGAGAAACAAACAGAAATTCTTGTGTCTTCGACAAGTTCCGTTTTTAAAATTGCAAAAAATATTTTTCTTAATACGCTGGTGTGCAAGACTCAAGCAACTAAATTTCATTAAAGCAGCTTCGACTCGTTTAATTCACATCAAAGAACCTTATTTAAATGTCATAACGATAAATGAAACAACACAGTCGCAAAATGCAATACAATGTGTACTGTGCTGGTATATATACAAGAATGTAGTATCATTAGTATGTAGTAACACAAATAAAACCTGGGAAAGAATCAAGCAACTGAAAGAGTTTGTCATTAACAGAAGATATGATTTCCCCAAAACATCAGTGTTTATCTTGCACGGCATTCTCATGCTAAACATGAAGTTTTTATGAACCCTGATGATAACCATCTTTCCTGTCCCAAATTTAAGAGATGATTTAAAATGATGGACATTTACCAATACATTAAATCTTACCACAAGCATCTTCTCAAAAAAAATTATGGCAATCTAACACCTTGCATTTGAAGACTCAAACCTTTTTCTATCAAATCATTATATTTTTTCTTATACTTATCACGTAAGATCATGTCCCCCCCCTTTCAGGAGATCATATGACATTCAATATTACTCTTCAGACTAAAAACATTCTTTTCAGTAAAAGTATCTAATGACAGAAGAGTTTTGCTCTTGAGAAGTAATATGCTAGATTGCTGGGTATTGAACTCTCTTGGAGGACAAAAAAGGATTAGGACTTGAAAAGGACTTATCTTAAAAAGAGTATTGAGTAACTAGAGAGGGTACAACACAGGGTTACGTTACGAAGAGGAATCAGGGTTTTTCATCTTTCGACTACTGTAATGGGTTAAGAAATTTGAATACTGCAAGAGAGAAGAACTAGAGAAGATTTAATTCATTTATTCAAAATTGTGAAACAGAATGAGACTGAGGGTTTGAAATTTATAACAGGTAAAAGAACGAAGAATCATGATTTTAAACTGTTTAAATCGCCGTATAATAGAAAGGAGAAAACGTTAGTTCAACAATAGGAAGATTGATTAATGGAATTGTTTGACTGGATATAGTGAATTCAATTTGGGGTAGATGGCTTTAAGAGAAAATTAAATATTCATTAGGGGATAGTTAAATGCCATTGATTACTTTTAGCTGAACCAACCTTGCTGGGCTTCATGCATGTAGTTGAACGACTTCTTTTGACTTTGTATTTGTAATTACACTGTTAAAAATGTTACTCCACTTTACACAAAAAATTGGTTCCCATTTAGCTGCAACCAACATTTGGTGCTTAGTTTCACGATTTAATGGTGCTACCTCGAACCGTAAGCATCATTAAATCGTGAAACTAACCACCAAATGTTGGTTGCAGCTAAATGGGAACCAATTTTTGGTGCAAGGTGGAGCACAATTTTTTAACAGTGTACGATTCCTAGATCCGTTCAAGTCAATAGTGATTAAACATTGGTTTTAAAGCTTTTATTAACATTCATGGAATATTTTATAACACTGTTGCTTTGAATAAATGATAAAAATTTAAACAACAAACCTCTTGTACACTGTTACAAATTTTGTACCACCTTGCACCAAACATTGTTTCCCATTTAGCTGCAACCAACATTTGGTGCTTAATTTCGCAATTTAATGGTGCTTACGGTCCACGGTAGCACTATTAAATCGGGAAACTAAGCACCAAATGTTGGTTGCAGCTAAATAAGAACCAATTTTTGGTGCAAGGTGGAACAAAATTTTAAACAGTGTACTTACGCAAGACAAATCCTCTGAATTAAATTTCACCAATCATTAGTCTGACGTTTTGAGGAGTTGCTTTGTAAAAAGACAACATTAAAACTTGGTGAAGACCAAGTAGACCAAGTGGAGATGCCTTGTGGAAAGAATTCTATAACTAAACTGCTGTAAAGGTTAATGGGGCGAGTAATGGGACTACCAGAGCACGTATGTTAAGTATGAAAACACGGAAAATTAAACACTGATATTAAAGTAGATCGGATTAGTTTTGCAGTCAAACTCTTTAAAGTGTTTTGTGATTTTTTAGAAATATAAGCTGCATATTTTGTATTTCATTTTGAGTATGTGTTGTTTCATTTATAGGTATGATATTTAAATATGTCTCTTTGTGGTGAATTTTATGTGTCTAAGCTGCTTCACTGGAAAAGAATTAGCGAGAAACTGTTCGTTACTTAAGATTTGTTCCCAAGGATAGAAATTTTCATACAAATAACTTGTATTTAACACTGAAGTTGAACTGCAAGTAATAGTTATTGTTGGGGGGGAAAATTAAATCAGTTATAATCTAATACTGCAGTACAGTTTTTGTTTAATACATTAATTTTTGTTTTTGCCTTCTTTGCAATTGCCTTCTTCAATGCAATACTTTTAAGAAAAACTAGTTTAGAAGAAACAAAAAATGAACAGATGATTTTTTAAAATTCAAATGCATCCTGATTTATTAAGTCTGTTATATTAACCATCAAGCAATGGTTTTGATTCAACTCCGTATCCCTCTCTTGTAACACTAAGATTGCTAGTGGAATAGGTTAATATAGTTATAAGGAAAATAAAACGGAAAAATCGGATTATAAAGAATTATGGATGGCGGTTTTTGGAAACCTCGCGTTCCAAGATCGTAAAAAAAAACTTGCAGACATAAAAAAAACATCGCATAACTTCATTACACTGATCACTACATTTAAATTTGACGTGGAATAGTGTTATTACAATTTTCATATTTTCATTCATTTAAAAAATGGCGGTTTGGCGGTAATTTTTACATGGGGGGAGGGGGGAACACGCCAATATGTCGAATTTGGCGATATACTGTACGATAATTCTTACATTATCCATTCTTGTAATTGGAACAGAGAAGAGGAGAAAAACGTTCTTTGATAAGCTATGCTCAAGGGACTCTGTGTTAAAGACATTCAATTTCCAACTTTTTACACCTTTACACCATTTTTACGGGGATTTCGGAAATGGGGATGTTTAGCACACATTAAGAGGCATTAACATAGCTATCTTGATCAAAATCATTAGCAATTGGTGAAATTTTTTTTTATTTTTTCATGTTTTGCACATGCGCAAATTTTGACGAAAACCTTAATAACAGGTCGCATGGCCACCACTAACCCGTACACAAAATTTGAACATCGTGGGTCAATTCGTTCGGGAGTTATGCTTACCACGAACTCAAAGACAAATATCTTTTCTAGAACACTTCTTTCAAGTCAGGATATTCCAAAACGTGGAGAAAGGCAAAGAAATCGATTTTTTTTTTATCGAAAACAATACTTTCATTACCCTATGTTAACATATGTGTAATTGAAAGTAATAAGGATGTAAGAATAACACATACATAATTTGTCATCATGTGTGCTGAACTACAATTAGTGTTTACAAGTATGTTCATACCTTGCAATTTGACAAAAAAGGCACATGTAGTTTGCAAATTACTAAATCAAACATCCAGTTTGGTTATTTTTAATGAGAGAAGTGTTTGTCATTTGTGCATTAAGGGGGCATGGCACACAAAAAATTATTTTCAGAATTACACTACTAAAATTTAAACTATAGTAATTTTACATTGTGTTGATGGTAAATAAACATAATTTAATGTACAAAAATATTTTGAATAAGTAATTTTTAATAAATTCAATTTTTTTCTTCTTTTTTTAAAAAAACTTTTGTCGAAATGCTATACCTTCCACAGTTTTAAGTATTTTTTCTATGAAATGTTTACAATATATTCATAATATAATTGTTAACAATATAGTCAGTATGTATTTCAAGATGTAAGCTATGGAAAAGATTTTATATGTTTTTACACAAAAAACCGACTTCTTTTCAAGTTTTTAACTTTTTAACTAGAAAAAAAAAAAAAAAAAACATAGCTTTACCTTATTTCCTACTAACTTTTGTTTATCAGACTTAGATAAATACGCTATAAAAATTTTCTAATCCTAACTAAATTTAGAAAAAATCCTTAGGGATTTTTAGTGTTTTTTAGGAATTTTAGTAGTGAAGCTTTAATAGTGTGAGATGGTTTTGAAAATACAATACAACTTTTTATTTATCAAAGATACAAACATAAATTTTTGCACAGCTATTCAGAAAGGTATTCTCCAAACGATGGGATAAAAATTAAAAAATTGTAATTTTCTTGATTTTTTGTGTACCATCCCTTTTAAACTTTAAATAGTAATGGTACTTTTATTTTCAGCATTTTTTATTACGTTTTGAAATACCGTATTAGATCGAACATTTCCTTCAATGCATAATGGGACGGAGGTTTCTCTTTCTAAAAATAACCATAAAAAGACAGGTGAATCTATTTTGAGGGATTGTTAAGAAAAGATAGATTGGGCCAACCTAGATGGACTGAGTGCCTGTAGTTGGTCTGCTTTTTTGTATTTGTATAATGCACACTTTTTTTAATGAATATAATTAAACCATTCAAATTTTATTAAAATCATTAAAATATTCGGTGAATATTCCCAATAGTACAAATCACTGGCTAATGTCGGCTCTAAATTGACCAATCCCGCTATGGACTGTTGTAGACTGACCGTTGCTACGAGTCTTGGCCAATCTCTCCGTTGCTACGGGTCTTTCCAAAATCTCACCCAGTTCTGGGTAAAATGTACTGGAAGTATTGAAATATTGATCCAGAGTTTAAAAATTGAAATATAGTGTTATCAGAAAGTACGGAGGAGTAGGAAAGATGTTTTATGATGTTTTTCACATGTTTACTCTAAAAAAAAAATAGTGTCTTTTGAAATGATTCTATTTCTGACATTGGACAATACCGTTATGCTACCTGGGATGTTTTAAAATATCGTATTGAACCAAATATTTCAAAATGATGCATAAAAATATAAAAAATTTACACTTTTAAAATGCATTTAATAACCATTCCATTATAATTAAAATCATTAGAGTAAAATGGGTTGATTTAATTATGGTTTGCCATTATCAAGAAGTCACGTTGAGGTACTTTTAGATGTACTTCATTTTATTCCGTCGAAAATCAAAGTTCAAAAAGATTGAAATTCACTCCAAGCTGATAAGTGATTTTCAAAACGCATACATCAAACATGACAGCCCGTTTCATTCATGAGATCCAAGGAGGGAAGGCTTGACATAAATTCAACAATTCTTTCACACTTTTTGGAAGCTTGCCAGAAATAAAATGCGGCTGTTTGGTAACGGTCCAAACTTCCTAAATCTCTTATCAACAAAGCACAATGTCTGTATCTTATCTAACCTTCAGTTTTAAGCAAAATATATTCAATTTAAAAAGTTGTCTCTAAGACTACAACAAAAGATCAGTATATTAGATCACATGATCGAAATATGATTGGACATTAAATGTGGAAGTTTGAAATAATTTGATACTTCCTTTAGAAAAAGAACTAATACTTTACAAAATGAAATTTTAGTAAGTTCGAGAAAATGGGTATTTTCAATTGTTTTTTTTAGCTTTTTTACTAAGTGATCGATTTAACTTTTGTCTTTGTAATTAATAAATTTCAATGTGTTTGTATAATTTAAACACATATGCTTTTTTAAAAATGCGTCTTTAGTCTTAACGTTTTCATGTGTAGTTCCCATTTTGAGTTTGATCTTTTTCTAACTTTAAAATAATAAAAATATAGTATGAATAGCAAATTATATAATAAAAACCATACTATTCATTGTCCTTATTAACATTTTGATACTACACAGTGGCCACAGAACCGGGAAAACCTGGAAATCAGAGAAATGTCAGGGAGCTTTCTGATTCTGGAAAAAATCAGAGAAATGTCAGGGAATTTTTTTAAATTTCATGAAAATCAGGGAAATTTTGAATTGTTTA